>JAWNLA010000108.1:16715000-17315000 GCA_035041605.1 Drosophila atroscutellata
GTGGCGGTGGAGGTGGCGGTGGAGGTGGCGGTGGCGGGGGCGGTGGCGGGGGCGGTGGCGGTGGAGGTGGCGGTGGAGTTTTCTATAACTTACTTTACAGAAGTTAAATATATATATTTTATTTTTTTAAAATACGAATTTAAATATATTGCTTCCTTCTCCTCCACCTCCTCCACCTCCTCCTCCTCCTCCTCCTCCTCCTCCTCCTCCTCCTCCTCCTCCTCCTCCTCCTCCTGCTCACAAAGCACATCTAATCCTGATGAAGAATAATTAAATCCCTTTTTTAAGATCTATTCGTTAATTAAATTTCCATCAGAAAAAAGAAACATTTGATTCCTTCTCTCTCTCTCTCTCTCTCTCTATCTCTCTCTCTCTCTCTCTCTCTCTCTCTCTCTCTCTCGCTCTCCATTGTTTTTCCATACACTTGTAATCTTGGCCACCCTAATTATACTATTATACATATCAGCAAAGGGAATTCACCCATTTTCAAGGGTTTCACAAAAGAAAAAACCCTCTTGACCTACTTTGACACTAACTAACTAACTAATCCAAGAGCAACGATGACGTTGAATGTCATCTCAGTTGAACGCTTCAAACTATTTGTTGTATATACCCTGTACAAATGTAAAGGAAATGGTACAATTAAAATAAAGTTAAATTTAAAAATATTCTCACTTTCCTACAGCTATCAAAACATAAAATTGTTCAACGATCTAACGAATTTTTGAATGACATTTGCTTTGCGAATCTATTGTCAGGCATTAAGAGAAGTGTATAGAGGCTAGAGTCGCACAAAACTATAAACATACAGATACAGATTTTAAAGATAATCTGCTAGTCAAGCACTCTTCAGAAATGCATTTCTACTTGTATGTTTCTGGTTATTGTTTTTGTTGCTTTGCGTCGCCTCTAATGAATATGAAGATATGAATAATGCAGCAGACAGCTAAAAAGGACAACACTGACAAGGACAATGGCGCAAGCAGACTCCAATTGCATTAAATGACATGCGTTTTGGGGTTTTATGGTTTTAGTCCAGCACAGTCCGGTCCCCCAAAACTAGCGTCCCTATTTCACTCATTTCTGTACGGTATCCACAGCAATGGAAAAGAAACGAAAATAAAATAGCGCCAAGTAAAAACGTAACAATGACAAATGACAGTGAAATGTGTCAAAAATGTACAGCTGACAAAACAAGTTTTTGCATAATTGTTAAATTCGTGTAATTTTAGGTTGAAGTATAGATGTATTTTTAGATTGTACCATGCGGCGTATGCGCAATGCTGTATGTCAAAACAGTCACATTTACCGAAAGGTATGCAAAATGTACTGATTAAAGTTACAACACAGGTGGCCCACATAGTCACAGACTGAGCACCAGGCACGCACAGTGTTTCAATAAATAAATAAATGCACAAGTCAGTTGCCAGTTGACAGGTGACACACCATTTCCGCGCTCTTGAAATACATTGCAAGTTTTTTGGGCAACCGCATGTCATTCGCCAGCATAGCTGAAAGTGAAGGAAGTTGAAAGGAGCAAAGTTAAGCAGAAGGTGCACATTTGTCAGCGCAAAATGTTTGACGCCTTGACAGCTGCGGCAGCGACGTCAATGCTGCCAAAAATCAAACGGGCCAACAATAAAAAAAAATAAACCGAAATGCCCCAGTCGCGTCGATTCGACGCTTTGAGCGCCAGCACGCAAAACGTCCCATTCATTGGAATATTTTGAGTTTGACAGGCTCCATCACTGGCGACATTTCCCAATGACGGCAACGACATCATGGCCATCATGGCCATCATCATGATGCCAAAAGTTGGTGTTAAGTTGCGGAGCAGAGGTGCAAGGGAGTCACCTTTTGTTGGGCTAGCGTAAAACATGTCGCGGCTGCTGCTCAACTGGCTTAGGACAAGCAGTTGTCAACTTCCGGCCAAAGGTTTTCGGAGGGAAGTGATAAATGTATGTATGTTTGTGTGTGTGTGTGTGTGTTTGTGTGGGTGGATGAGGATTAAATGGAGACAGTTGCCTAACCAATGCCGCAAATATATTTCACTGCACGTTCTCCTGCACTTACGAACGCTTTTCGGTTATTTTTAATATGAATACGTGACTTTCTTTTAACAAAGTGTATTCGCCTTCCGACGTCTTCTTGCGGGCCGACTGCGCGCCGTTTGAATTGGCTAGGGCTGCCGAATAGCTCAGCCCAGTTTGTATCCGGCAAAATCGCAATTGTGAAAAACTGAATAATAGCTGTTTTGTCTTGGAAGCTACCCACAGCTTTCACTGCTTACCTGGCAAAAAGCAAAAGCTTGTAAGTGTTGACAAACATGGCCTTCTTAGTTGCAAAAAAAAAAAATCGACTTGCGCGGATCAAACTAATCAAATCATGAGAAAGCTTAAAAAGCACAATTTATACTTACCTGGGGATCTTAGGCATGGCAATGGCTTTTAAGAGTGCTTCAAATATGTTCAACTTTATAGTCTGATCAAAAATAATGCACAGCAATTCAGAAAATTTCGCATCAAAGTACACTTTTGAAGTTACACATACTCACACACACTCATACACAATCAGACACACGCAAATGTCAACTGATTAAATTCCATTCACTCATCATTGGCAATGTGTAATTTGTTCGACACACGGCTTAGCGTAATGTTGTCGTAGCCCTGGTCAGTCAGCTCATCGACGAACAGGCAGTGCTCAAATATTTGCGAAAAATAACAGTTCCTGCAGTAAAGCGGCGAACCCAAACATAAAGTACAAATGTACCAAATAATATCATAGGGGCAATATCGAGGATTGAACACTGCTGCCCAATTTCATTTGCATCTACAACTCATGTGTGTGTGCGTGTGTTTGTGAGTAGCCGGATGATACCCATCTACCAGGTGTGCACTTTTTAATGTGCGTGTGTGTGTGGTTCTGTGTATGCGTGTGTGTGCGTGTGTGTGCATTCCTTGAATGCTCATTTGGCTGTGCTCTCAATGCGCTTATGTCTGCCTGCATACCTGTCCGTCTGTCTGAAACGCCCACACGCCAAAAGATGGGGCAAGCGTGTGTAAGAGTGGCAGAGCTAAATATACATATATATACATATATGTATTTTTATTTACCCCCTCTGTGGCATTTGGTATTGGCTGGCGCGTTGATGCGATTTTATATATATCCATGATGCGCTTATTCGACTCGGGCATTATATGACCAGCCCGCAGAGCTTTCCATGCATACAAATTGCTAAATTATTTAAGCAGAACACCACCAACACCAACAACAACAACAGCAAAAACACCGAGACTCCGAATACGAATTCGAACGCGAACAACAGCTACAACAACAGCACTGTCGCAGCGCTGCTGGCCGCCTGCTGCTATTAGTTCAACTTGTGCCAAATCCTGTTCGGTGACTCGCCAATGTCCAACGGCAGCTTAAGGTCACACCGCACAGCACGAACACCAAAATGTGCAAATGTGCGTGTGCCCTGTGCCTGTGTGTCTCTCTCTCTCTCTCTCTCTCTCTTTCTCTATGTGTATGAGTATGTGTGTGGCAAGCCAATAATAAATAAGTGGCCAAAAAGTGTAGCATACTTTCGTGCGTCATTCAACTTTTTTGTGGAAACTCTGCATTTAACGTGAACAGCGCTGCTATTGCTGCTATTGCTGCTACAACTCGGGCAGACGTATCCCACCCTTCTCCAGCCACACAGCCCCCCACTCTACCACACGCACACACACACACACACACACACACACACACAAAACACATAGACGCATCGCCGGCTGCTTACATGCGCGCACACATTAAATTCAATTTAAAATTCATGGCATTAACTTTAACTTCAACTTAAGTCCACCGCATGCAGCTTGTTAAAATCCCAGTTGGTCGTATGTGATGTGCGTGCTTGCGTGTGTTAGTGTGTGTAGCAGTTGAATCCATAGCGAGTGTGTGTTTTTTTTTGGTATATGAAGTAAGTTATCTTAAATCTGGCCAGTTGCCACGGCAGCGCTTTTAACTTAATTTGCTATCTGCAGGGCCTCTACCGCCACTCCCCACCCCACCCACCAAACCCTGCATTCCCCACCCCTTCCCTCTGTCCCGCTGTCTCCAAATAAATGGGTATCTCTCTGTCTGCCTGTGTCTGTGTGTGCTAAAGCGCATTTCATGAGACCGGCAACATTTTTGCAATTTTATAATTTGATTGCACACTTTTGGGACGCACATTAACACATTGCGTGACTGAGTGTTGGGTCCGGAGTGTGTGTGCGTGTGTGTCATTTGCTGTATTTATGCACATTTGTGTTTATGTGTATATAAATATTTATATGTACAGACATATATATGTATATATGTATATGTATATGAAGCTGGGCTAAATGCTGAACAAGCACAACTTCTGCGTCCAGCAGACGCAGCACAGTCCGTTTAAAAACTACAAAAAAATTTAACAACAATAATTAAAGAACTCAAATTAAATCTAACTAACCAACCAACTAAATGTGTGGCTTCCAATTGTGTTATGCACATGTTGCAAGTGAGCTATGAAAATAACAGCTGAATAGACAATGTGGCATGTGTTGGTATTTTTTTAATTATTCGAGCGATGCATGGACGCCCTGATGCGGTTGCCATTAACGCCAATTAGCTAATCATTTTCCATCATAATTGCAAAGTTACAGGCTTCGCAAGTTAATCAACTGCAGCTTGGTATATTAAGGACTAAGCACTTTATCATCGGATACCGAAGCGCATATTGGATTTGTGCATTGTCCGTCATTCAGTTCGTCCGTCTGTTCATCGGTATAAAATAAATTATTTTCAATGGCTGTGAAGCAAGTGACTTGAGACTTGGAATAAATGTTCGTCGCTACCCGAGTTGAACAAAGTGTTAATTAGAGTGCCACACTATCTTGGGGGAGTGGAAATCGATATAATCGATAAATGCAAATCGGAAAAGCCATAAGTGTCTCTAAAGTTATATGGGAAACCAAATTTGGGGTGTGGATAGTTGGTGACATCCTTCAGAGATCTATGAAGCTATTTACATTTTATGGCCATAATATTTTAAACTGATAACTTCCAAAGATTGGAGCACAGCTCTGTAAGAAATTTCTGGTATTTATGTTTCTGTTTGTCAGCTGATATTTGACTGTAATGTTCTCACTTGTTTTAAGTGGTCATTTGAATGGCTTTATTTTTATACTACAAACACAAAACTTTTGAAATGTGGGTAGTTAAATGATGTTATTCTTAGTAGGGAATTGCAAATTGATTAAAAACGTATACATCAAAAAAGTAACAAACTACATCATGGATGTAAAAAATGAGGCTAGTAATCCCAGACAAAAGCTTGACGAACTTCCAAGAACTGCAAAGCCAACAGATCAACACTAACATTAAAGAATAATCCTTAAGCTGAAATGGCAAATGTGACAAATGCATTCACCTTGCATCACGCTCAGTTGCTGTTGTGTATTGTAAAAAAAAAAACACATTAACAACAACATAAAGGAAGATAACGTTGTCAATGCGAGTTGGCTTCTTGAATACTTTCCGCACGCAGCCATTTTGCGGAAGCAGAAAATGCATTTATAATATTACCGCATATAAAACAAACTTTCATTCGTTTAGCTTCCTGTCTTCTAAAGCCCACTTCTCCCTCTCTCTGTATCCGTGCATAGCACTTACGTAGATGTGGTATCCCCATGGTTGCAATCAAGATTATCTATGGAACACAACTTTAGCACTCTTCGGTTACTACTTTGATGCGCAGCTTGAAGCGCTTGAGCCAGCCTTCCACATATGATGTATGTGTGTGTGTGTGTGTGTGTGTTTCTTATGTGTGTGCCCTGCAACTTCAAAGAACTTGAAGCTGAAAACACTTTGGTTTATTATTTCCCAGCTCTCTGATATAACTATGTAGGCAGAGCACAGCCTGGCCAAAGCATTGACGTTTATTGAATCAAAATCGTTTCAGCCTTGCGACTCCTTTGCTCCGTTTCTTGTTACTTGTTTCCTACACCCATACCCAACCAACGCCCCCCTCACTCACACCGCTTTCCGTTGCATTGTAGTCGGCTGAATGTGTGCAAAAATCCGCGCAAGCTCACAAAAAAGCGATAAAAAAAATAAAATTAAGCAAAAAATAAAAAAAAATAGCAAAAACAAAAGAGATTTCCCCACGGAGCGTGTGCAGCAACTGCCGAGCTTTGGCATAGAACTCCAACTCCAAGTCCAACAGCAATAGGAGCACCACCCGCAAGCCGCTCTAAACCCAAACCCCCCCCCCCACAAGCACCCCCTCCCTTTCGCCCTCAAACACGCGACGCTGGAGCGCAAACATTTTAAACCGCCGGGTCATGATTCAAGCACTCAGTCAGCTGTATTTTATTGAATTAGGGCGCGGCGAAAGCCAAAGCGGCGAACGGAGTACAACAAATGTGACTCTAGGGGGCGGGTGGTGGTGCTGGTGCTGCTGGCGACTCTCTCGGATGAGTATGTATGGATAGGAATGCACTCACAGCAACACACACACACACCCACACACAGACATAGTCAATAACTTCATAAATCAAAGCGTTTGCTCAGTCATTTTTCGAATTTGTTTGCTGCAACGAATTGAAACGTAACTCGATCTACCCAATATCCTTTGCCTCTGCCTCTGCCTCTGCCTCTGCCCCTGTCTCTGCACCTGCCTACACCATGCGTCCATATACACACACAGGCACACACGACCTGAGATATTTTTTTACATTCAATCGTTGCCATTGTTGTTGTAATTGTTGATGTTTGTTGGTAGTTGCTGGCAGTTAGTAGTTATTTGTTGCTATGTGTGCAGGTGTGGGTGGGTGTGGGTTAGGGTTTGGGTGGGTGTGGGTGTGTTACCTATATGATTGCTTGAATACCTACGTTGCGAACACTTCCATCTATTTTAGCACGTTGTCGCTTTTAATCTGCAAGTTAGTCCGGAACTCGAGAATGAACCACCTTACAGATGCCTCTGGATATCATCGAAATGGATATATAATAAATATATTTATGTACATTAAAAAAATATTATAAGAATTATAGGGCTTTTCTTATATTTTTCAAAAACCTATTTCTCAATAACTGAAAATATTTCTAAAAAGTAGAAATACAAATCCAGATTCTTCGAAACAAAAAGTTCATCCAGAAATTCAGAAAATGGTAACGAAATTTCCTCTTCGCTATTAAAGCAGATAGCTGCTGCCTTCAGTCAACTAGCGAACCAAAGGTCTCGCGATCGAATTCCCATATTGTCGTAAACCTTCCCGTTTTAAAAATATGTGGCGATTTTCCAAAATGCAGGACGATTTCCATTTGGAGTGAATTAACTATTCTCAAAATTATAATCCATCTACCTAAAAAATGGCTAGTCATATTCTTATTTAGTTACTAGCATTGCATATAATAGGGTATCTGACTAGTCGCTGGTATCAGCAGCAGATTTAGTGCCCAGTATTGAAATAGGTGTGTAGAGATATTCATTGCTCATTGATGCGATATTTCGATCTCTGGCTGTCTGCTCGAGGCTTAATTAATGGCAATGTGAAAGGTTTTCTGTTTTCCCATGAAAAATAGTACAAATACGCAGTCCCAATCGGATGTGATGCTCCTGCTCTGCCAGGATATAGAGAAAAGCCCGTTTCAATAACAGTGCACTCTAAACCGCTTATAATTTGTATTTTCTATCAAACCTCAAAACCCCGAGCCTTTGCCTCGACTCCCGTCTCATCCACTATTGAGATCCGCACTCTAGGGCTGCTTAATTAGTCTGTTGTTTGTGGAAAACTCTCAACAGCTTTCCATTACACAAGCAATAACAAAATATGCGGCAAGAAAAATAAATTAAGGTGAAGGAATAAAAAAAAAAAACCGTAGAGAGAATTTATTGAAAACCTGCAAAACGGACTACTTTTCCCAAGCGTACGCCGATCAACAAAGTTTTCAAGTTGTTTTTACCCACACAACAAATTTTCCATTATTGTTGTTGATGTTGCCTTGCATTGGTTCAATTTATTTGTTTGGTGTATTTTTATTTTCACGCCCGCTTTGACTTACTTGCGGCAAAATAATTGCTGCCTTCGTCTAGACATTGCTTTCAACCCAGGCTTTTATCGACCTTAAGCAACAAACAATAACAACAACAACATCACAAAAAATGAAAAAAATATATATATATATGTATGTATATATTGAAAAGAGCAAAGTTCTTCCGGCTGTGGTCAAAGTTATGCTGCAGACATTGAACCCATCGACTAACCCAAAAAAAAAAAAGAATTAAAATAAAATAAATGGCAATAAAGAATGTTGTTGACCATTTTCTGCTTTAGCCAAGATCTCGCAGCCCTACGTAGCTCAGATTACCAGTAAGACTGCTAAAAAAAAATATTTAATTTCTAAAAAAAATTCAGCTGGCCGTGCGCTTAAAGCGGAACACGCAAAAGGCCCAAACATATCTGTTTCGACTGAGCGATTTTGTTAACACAAAACTGATTAAACGCAGATAGTAAGTGTTAAAGGGTCGACGTCAAGTGAGCCACGAGCGGTTAAAGTTAAGCAAACTTCTAGTTAGTTCAAGTATCCCTGCCAAACAAAAAGTGAGCAGTCAAAGTTAAGCTGTTAAAGTAAAAAGTGCAACTTAAGCTGTTGTAAGAGGCAAGTGAAAAAAAAAAAAAAATGACAGACGCTTTTAGAGTAAAGCTGCCAAGACAGTGCTGTCGAAGTAAAGTGCGTAAGCCAACGATGGTAATTAGTATTAATATGTAAAAGTTATTTTACGCCCATCACTTTAACTAGAACTTTAAGAAACTTTTAAGAAAAGCAGCTATGTTTTAAAGAATTGCAAAGCTTCAACAACAAATTGATCGCAATGCAAATGATCAATATCGATGAAATTATTGATGCAACTAAGTACATATATAATTAATCAAAACTGCAGCATTATATAAATCATATCTGATGTGCAAGGCTATTACAGCATTGTTTTTCCAACAGCACAGTGCTTGCAACAGTGTGTGTGTGCGTGCGCGTGTATGTGTGCGTGTGCGTGTGTTTGACATCTTATGCTTCCTCTTTGACGCTTAAATGTTCGCTAGATTGGGATTGGGTTGGAATTGGATGGCGTTTGTCTCACGTGAGCTTCATACATGTGTGCAGTAAAGCTAATCGCTTGCTGTTAGCTGCCAACTAATTGGACAGAACATTCACACACAGACACACATACACAGTTTGCGGTTGTTGTTGTCTCCTGTGGCGCCTCCTGTTGCAGCTGCAGCCTTTGCTCTTTGTAATGGGCGCATTAAACGATTAAAAATGTGCAGAAATGTTAGAGGCATTCATCGCTAGACAAACAACCCGTTTAGAATTAATTTCCCGCCAATCGCACATCACCGAAATTAGAACACTTTTGGCTCATCTCCTACTGTGTGTGGGAACAGTTAATGCCTTTGATGTATATTTTGTTATTTATTTTCGCATTACTGCCACAAGCTCGCTTTGGCCTGCTGCCGCTCCGCTTCCCTCGGCTCTCCTGGCCAGGACCCTCTTTGCGGTCTACCTGCTAATGTGCGTGTGTGTGTGTGTGTGTGTGTGCATTTTATGATGTTGCGTTAATTAAGCAATATTTGTATCATGTTGTATAATCGACATCAATTAAAACCAACACACACAGCGCCCCCATCGCAGCCGCATGGGGAAACATTTAATTTTGGAATGTAGATATCGGTGATTGTCCTCATTAGAGTTGGCTGATTTCACATATTATGTTTATTTGCAATTCACAAAACTGGCAGGCTGATGCTAAAATGCATCGCATGTTCAATTCAATTCCATTCCATGCGGCCCAAATGCATTCAATTTGAGACGCAGCAAATGCAAATGATTTACAATCAATTGAAGATGTATTCATTAAATGCATCAGTTCATTATCATCTGGTTGCCAATTGCATTGCATTTGAATCATACGAATCCGAGCCCAGCCAAATAAGGCAATCCATCCATTCAATTGCCGTCAATTAAAATTTTAAGCTGCCGTTCAGACGGATTAAATCATTGTAAATAAATATATAAATATTGCAATCTTTTCCAATAATTTTCGCATCATAACGCACAAATTTGTAATGAATCAAACCGCTTTTAAGCCAGCTTTAACATCAGATTTGAGTGCTATTTAATAAAAAGGGCAGTTGTCAAAGGCCAAAATGCAATTTGCTGCTGAGTGCATTCAAGTTGAATGTCCACTCAGATATTTTTATTCATATTAATTTTTGAAATATTAACGCACCAATCACATAAAAGCAAACATTTGCAATGCATGTTGCAAGATAATAAATAAATACATCATCTTATGGGCTTTTCATATTTGTATGCATTTTTATAGCTGTAAACGAAAACATATCAAGCTGCTTTCAACATATCTCAGTTAAATGGAAATGGAAACGTTGACTACTAGCATTTTATAACTATATAGTTATAAAAGTAGATGTTTTCATGTTTTCATGTTTTCATGTTTTCATGTTTACATGTTTACATGTTTTCATGTTTACCTGTTTAAATGTGTATTTAATGGTTTTCTGCTTTCATTTTGTTATCATTCGTTCATTTCCCATTTTCTTGTGGATTCTAACCTTCAGAGCAGCAGCCAGCAAAGACCCGATAATAACTCGCATTGAAATTCAAATAACAAAGGCCTCGTGCGCTTTGAAGCCAATTGCAGTGGAAAGGAAAAAATGCACAAAAGCTGGCTTCTTCTATCGCCAACCTTTGAACACGATTGAGACTTTTGTGCATTATTTTAAAGTAACAATCTCAACCGGTTGCCTTTGTGCCATCGCTATCAAACTGGCTGAGCCTTCCGGTGACAATGATACGTAGCCGGCGATAATGAGCATCGAGTTCAGGTTGATAATACTAGTGAACAGAGGCTTGATCTCTGCAGTTGCAGTTATCCCTCTTTCTCTCTCTCTCGCTCTCATTATAAATTATACTATTTTCGTTTGATTCGCTTCAATAAAATTGCTGCATATTTCTGGCTAATTTTGTGAATAGCAGGGAGCAGCCGAGTGTAAATGCAATACCCTATAAAAAACGGTTACTACAATTTGACGAAAAGAAACAGAATGCATCATAAGCGATCAAAAAGTCAAAGTCTAAAGTACAGCCTGATTTATGCGTTTATTTTATGTACAAAAAAAATACCCTTTTAAACAATGACTGAGGAGGCTAAAAGCTATGTTTTTCAGACCTGTTTTACAGCAAAAAGGATTTCGAGACGCAAATGGAGAACTATCTCCACAAATACCAAGAGTTGAAAGCACACTACAAAGATGTTTTAGATGATTTGACTACGAAATTCGAGTGTGCCTTTAATAATGTGAACAAAGAGAAGTGCGAGCTGCTAAGAGCAACCGTTATCAGCTTAATAACTGATATGATAAGAAACTCAAACCAAATTCAAAATGAACTTCAGTTTAGCAATAGCTTTTTTATTCAAACCACAGAAAATCCCAATTGACAAGTTTTCATAGATATATTTGGTTTCTTACACGAAACTTGTTCACAGGGTATGTGTCAGTCGAGTGCTGTCGTTATGGAGCTTGTTGTCGTCGTTAGTTCCTTCAGCGACACTTTCGCGCATTCGGCTCACTCTCTCTCTCTCTCTCTCTCTCTTTCACTCTCTCTCTCTCTTACATATTTGTTGCCTGTTCCCTTTCTCTCTCTATTGCTTTGTATCTTTTGCTTTTACCGAGTCGCTTGCATTATTTTGCTTTTTAAGCAGTTGGCAAAAGGGCTTTGACAGGCGATGACTGCAAAACAACAATAAAACTACAAAAAAGAATAATGTCTTGACTTTCAATTGCACAATGCTAACAAACGCATAACAACGCCCACAACAACAGCAGCAACAGCAGCAACAGCAACAGCAGCACCAGCAACAGCAGCAACAGCAACAGCAGCAACAGCAGCAACAGCAACAGCAACAGCAACCAAAGTCTGCAAGCGAACAATAAAAGCCACGACTGTTTGGTAAAATTGAATGCGACGGCAACCGTTGGGTTCCACATCCAAATCAATTCAAGTGCGGAAACTGCTGCAGTTGTACAGACGAACGGCCAACCAGAAAACCAGAAAACAGCCCCTCAATTCCCTATTGTAATTCTCGTTTTATATTGTTGCTGCTGTTTTTGTTGGTGTTGTTTCTGCTACTGCTGCACTGTTCTGGCCTTGTTCAATCCCAAATGGCTGATGCCCCATTAGATGAACCTTTTGATAAGACCATAGTCACATCCACAGCTATAGCCGGAGTCACGGCCATAGCAACTGGCACATCGATAAGCGTTGAACGTCGAACCGCAAAAGGAATCGGTTTTTTGTATTATATTTCAAAATACAACACATGCAAAAATCGGAGAGAACAAGTAAAACCACACACCTCCTCAACACCACCTTCCCACTACTCCCCTGCCCAACTTGACCCACGAAAAACATTTCGGATATGTGTGAGAAGACTGGTCAAGCATAAACCCTAAAATGTGTTGTATTGTTTTGCAAAAGAGAATCTTCGTGAATTCGCCAACTTAAGTTCCGCATACTGCTGAAAAAGAGATTTTTATGCAAAAACTTCAACTGAATAACAATTTGGCGCATTCGTTTGCTGGAATACGTTTTGTTCGTATGAATGAGCATAGACCAACATAGTTAAAATTTTGGGACACATTTCACACAACAAACTGGAGCAGTCTTACCGGCGAAATTCAATGTGAAATGCAATCAGTTAAAGTTGAGGTGAAATTACTTATTGGAAGATGCCATCAGACAATTGTGTGAGAGCCACCAGTTGCCGTCGATGGTCACAACCAATTTAAGGGGCGTGATCTTAGGCCTATTGTTAATGGTTCTCCAAAGGGTCAGGCACATACACTCGGGGCACACGAAAAGAGCAGGGCACGAATACAAATTGAAGGTCGAACCGAATCTTAATAACAATAAAAATCGAGCTACGCACAACAACAATGGCAAATATCAAACCGAAACTAACCAGACTTGTCGGTCAAGTTAGCCCCCCGCTGCGAGTCTCAATCTGCAATCAATGCCGTAACCCTTTCACGCCTTGACAGCCACACTCATAATACTGCTCCGTTTTCCTTTATTTTATGTATATATATATATTTTTTTCATTTTGATTTTGCCCGGCCGCTCTTTGATTTTGATGTATTTATTTGCGCATTCCACCCACTCAGCCCCAACTCCACTCCCACACTCTCTCCATCTCGCCGTCGTTCTCTTCCACACCCTTTGCTTCAGCTGACGGATCTCTAGTATAAATTAAATTTAAACTGATAATAAAACAATTTACGAGCCAATAAACGCGGCTATTGAGGCTAAGCAGATGACGCTCGTCGTGGACCGAGGGCGAGGGTGAGACAATGCTCGGGGATGGCCAGCTCTCATGCCGAAGGTCGTTGGCTATGATAAGCGGGAAGCGGAAAGTGGCAAGCAGGGCGCAAACCCTTCAGCAAAGTCCAAGTAAACAACAAAAGGCCGCACACAACAATGACAGCTCAAAATTGCTCGAAAAAAGCAGCGAGGCAGCTGCAAGGAGACAGCTGCAAGCAACTGCAAAGGAGTATCAAGGGAGCCCGCGACTTGTAGTTGCCAAAGGTCCTGTGGCATGGCTTCAGGGGCGTCAGGGAAGAGAGCAAGGGGAAGAGGGCCTGTGTCAACTGCAATCCAAGATAAACTGAACAAACGAAACGACAGGGAAGCAAAGCACAGACAAGGTCACAAACACACACCCACAACACAGCTCCCACAGACAATAAAGGAGACAATACAAGCAACGCGAGAGCTGATGAAAAACCAGAAGCTGGAGCAGCAGCTGAGGAAGGACCTCTTGTTGTGGAAACTGCTATGGCTATAACAGAAGATTCCAACTGCTTAGCAGATACTTATCTGGCTGCTGTTAAAGCAGCCCCAGCCCCAGCCCCAGCCCCATTCCCATTCCCATTCTCATGCCCATCTTAATCCCCTTATGGTAATGTACAGCGTACAGCGGTTCAAGCAGACACATGGTTGTAACGTATACGCAATAAGTAAACGTATACGTATTATTTGTTTAACGTGCCTGCAATAACCAAGCTAAAAGGATTACCCTTGGTTGGCAATTTTGGATATATCAGCGTCCAGACGGTAAATGAATTGACACACTGTGTCTTCAATATAACCACTTAACCATGTACCATAGCACAATATGGCGAAAAATTAAAGCAAATAATTTATTCGCATGCAGCTGAATGTTGGCAATATTGGCAATGTTGCCTTGCCACATCCGTATCTACTTTAAGGATTCATTAATTAGTTTATCTTTCAATTCGGTTGCCTGCTTGTTGTGGCGTGCACTAGTCAAACTGTTTGTAAATTGGGACTTCAGATTAAGTGACGTTTTGTATTAATCGTTTTGTGTCAAGCTGCTGAGTAGGATATAGTTACATTGAACAAGGAGCAACTTCTGGATTCCCTTTGAAATCAATTTAAATGCCGCGCCATTTTTTTGCCCGAGTACAAATTCCACTTGAGCACTTATTGCCCATTTCGTCTTCTTTACTGCCACTCTAATGAAATGCATATATCATACAAATGTATGTATGTATATTCCTTAAACCTTAAGAGTCCTGTTACACACACACACACGCACAGAGAAAGACGCACACATACACACGCAGTGGCATTCAGCATGCGCTGAAACTATGCTAAATGATTTCAGCAGCACGAACGAGAATGAAAACCAGAAATAAAAAAGATAAAAATGAAATGAAAAGTAAAAAAAAAAGAACGAAAAAAAAAATGAAGCCCCACACACCGACTGTAATTGCAACAAATGAATATATGTGAGACACACACACGCAGGCAGAGGCTTATGATGAGAAGGGGCGTGGCCTCAGGCCACCCTTCTTTTTTACTTTTTTTTTCAACTTAAATGCAACGCATGTTGCGCTCCTTATGCGCCACACAGAATCCCAACAAGAAATGAAAGAAAACCAACAAAAACAATAGGCAGGCAGGCAGCTAGGCAACATAGTCGAAAATGTTGATAGACCTAGAGCAAAGCGAGGCCAGACGCACCAGAGACGCACAAAAAAAAAACAACAACAACAACAACAAACACACACACATACGAACACAAAATGAAAATGAGCAAAAGTAAGTTGACGCTGGCTTCCTGTACTCCTGCTCCCCCATACACCCCAATGGGAACTCAAGTCTCAACTCTCTGCCCCTGCTGTTTTTTGTCCTCATTCGTCGTCTGCTGCTTCATAAATTCAAATTTGATTTTCATGTTGATTATGATGCGAGGCACAGATGATGATGGAAATGAAGATGCCAAATGGCTCAGTCTGTGGGCTCAAAAGAAAACTGCTGCTGATTATTGCCGCCTCACCTCTCAATCTCTCTCCCTCTATCTCTCTCTCTCTCTCTCTCTCTCTCTCTCTCTCTCTGGGTGTATGTCTGTATGTCGCCATCTCTTTTTTTTTGGCATTTTAGAGCGCGCCACTTTGGTTGCTGTTGTTATTCTTTTGCTTTGCTTTTATTCGCTTTTTTATGAGTTTAATGAAAGTCGCGCTATTGCTGCCATTGAACTACTCGTAAGCATATGAGCAAGTACGTGTGTGTGAGTGTGTGTGTGCGTGTGTGTGTATTAAGTATTTCGAGTACTTTGAGTACTACTCACGACCACTTGTGGCCCCACTCGTATTACGGTTTATGGGCCATTTGGCTGGGTTTGCCATTGCCATTGCCAATGCCATTGCAACTTCGAATTTATGTCTATGGCACGATGCATGCAACTTGCAGCATGCACCTTAAGATGTTTGTGGAAAACTAATTTAAATGCTTATGAAAATGAAATGAGTGCATTATGCATAAGTCAGAGTGATATTTTTGCACTTATATTCGTAATATATGTGATATATTATACATGTATGTGTGTATGTGCTGAAGATTATTCAACATATTGCTCTTCATTGCAATCCCATTATGGTTACAAATGGTCATGGTCAGTCATTTTATCATTTTATGTTTCAAACACTCTCGTTTCGCATCCATCTTCTCTCCATTATGCCCACGTCGTTCCCTAAATTCTCACGCTACTCAGAGTCGCATTGCTGCACATCTAATATGCTCATTTATCATTCTCACCCTCAATAGTCATATTATTTACTGTGTTTTGCTTCATTAAGCTAGTTTCGTTTTAAGCTTCGAAATTTACAAGTGATTTGTTTTTTATATTGATTGAACTTAAACCAACAAAATTGCTATGCTTTTCGTTTGATTCTCGCTTATCGACTCGATATCTATTGGGCACTTGGATGAGCAAAGTCCATATTTGAAAATATATAGTATATATTATGAACTCTCAAATAGAAATGCATTTTTTATTTTTTTTTAAATTTTTTGCCAAAATAATCTTTACACGAATTATAAATAACTGACATTTACAAAAAATTGGCTGTCGTTAAGTTCAGAGACAACTCGTTATTCGAATCGCTTAAGCGATAACTGCTGCGCAGTTTCGATAGATAGTTTCTGTTTGGGTATCGTCTTGCCGGCAACAAACAATTGCCATTGTGGCAAGTGAATACATTTTGTCATAAAGTCCACTGATTTTATTGCGACATGGGCCATGCAACATACCCCAGTAAAAGCTACAAACACGCTGCAATTTTGTGCACCATTCGATTCGATTTCAGCTGCTGCTCTTGCTGCTACTGCTGCAACATCCTGGCCAATATTCGTTAGCACGGTTAATGGCCAAAGTGGCGACGCATACGCATTCCCAGTCCCATTCCCAGTACCATTGCCATTCCCATTCCCATTCCCGGTACCCATACAAATATCGATACCCACTCCCAAACGCATTGCCCATTTCCATTGGCATTCACATTGCAATTGGCTTTGCACTTGACCAAAAGACAGCAGCAGCAGGCAGAACCGATGATGGCAATGCAGTTTTATAGCGCCCGACCAAATGGCTGGCGACATATGGACGCGAAACAATAACACAAAGACAGACGGACGGCCGGAGAGGGTGTGACGCCACTTGGTCTAAAAGGCAAAGCTGCGCTTTGGCTCTTGAAAAATGCTCTCTATTATTGTTGTAATTGTGAAAGGCAATAAATGAGGAGACCAAGTAGCAGCAAATGCAACAACAACAACAACATCCACGACAGCAAAAGCCAGAAAGTGTCACCGATTGTGGCAGCTGTTTTATAAATGGTTAACAGGTGGGCAAAGTGATGGCAAAAAAACAAGTAAAAAGTTCGCAGTCGGGCGTAACCGACAACGAAATACTCTGACACCAGGAAACCATACCATCTGATAACAAGTGCCACAGAACAGAAACCAAGGTGGGTGTGTCCAAGAAATACCGTTCTTTGACGGAGAATCCTAGTATATAAATGCAGTAGATTTAGGTGCCAAAAAAAAAATTGTTGGAGGAGTTTCCTAGGAATCAATCTTTCAAGTTTGGTAGCTTTAGCTTTTAAATTGCTTACAAATTGTGGAAGAGATGTCCATTTAAGATTTCTAGGGCCGAAGTGCGTGGTCTGAAAATTTATATTTCCATCTTTGAAGGAGGTTAACAGGTAGCAACTATTTATGTTTGGCTTCCATCATTAACATTGTGCGAGATCTTTTTTGGCGATTATGAGCACAGGTGTGGGCATAGCCATAAAATTTTTTAATAATACTTAAATGAGGTTGCCGGCAATGTACCTCCCAAATGTCATGGCTCTAGCTGAAAAACTACGGAAGATATAGTGATTTGATGATGGGCGGAAAGCTGGGGGCGGCGACGTTGGGTGTTGCGTATGGCGATCTTTGCAGAATATGGCCAACAAGCTATCTGAAAGATATGTGTCTTTAGCGATTTGCAATTATCAATTTTATCGATTTCCTAATGGACTTCGCAAGCCAATTTTGAAACTTTGTCTGGCGCATGCACAGGTCAGGTCAAAGTTTCAAGTGCGGAAAAAAGTTGTTCATAGAGACGGACGGACGGACAGACGTGATGGAAAACTAATATACTCTGGATATCTTCGGTATCATTGAAATTTGTCGAGCGTATGCTCGTCGTCGATTGGGTGTCAAAGAGGCAAAAAACAGCAAAAGGCGTCCATTAACTAGGGTTCAAATTGATGCACAAACGACAGCAAGCGGCAACGTTGCAAACAATTGCATTATCACCAAGTTGCGCAATTTTTCAATTCAATTCAATTATTGTGGGCAGCATGCAATAATCACCTGTGCAAATTGTGCAAGCACACCTCTTATTTTTAAAGTTCTACAAAGCATTTTGCTTTTTTACATAATATTGAAGCAGGCCAATATGGTTAAACACACCTGCTCAGTTGGGTCTGCACAAATAGAATGGTTTTAGTTTACATTAATGTTAGGCTTATGTTAGCTACAGTTGCTATCGATCCCTACTTGCACTGAGCGTGATTAATTGAAGCGTTGCTCATGTTATGCTGCTGTTAGTTACAGCTGTTGTCGATGACTAGTTGCATCTAACGGATTACATGATTAAATGCTGTGTGTGTTTTGCCTATTACATTACATTCTGCTTCAGCAGAGCTTAACATAATCGGCAACATTATGTAAATGAACAGTCTTCCTCAACCTAACCAACGGATAAGCTGATTCACCTATAATCACCTTATGCAAGTTTAAATTTTTGAACTTTAATTTTTTAATTTAATTTTAAGCATTTCTAACAACACATAATAATAATAATAATAATAACTGATCGTATTCTCAACAGCTCAACTAGCTGCTAATTCGATTGGTTTTATTTTAAGTGTTCCCCAATTGATTTGCTTCTACATAACACACACACACTCGAAGCTCGAAGCCAATCTGCCAACTAATAGATAGAGAAAACCAATGCAATTTAACCTGAATATCCTTATGAGCAATTGGTCTGACAGCTGTGGAGCACTGAGTGAAGAAGAAGAAAATCACTCGACCGTGTGCAGCATCTCTAGACATTTGGCACTCATAGCATCGGTTGTGAACATAATATTACATAAGATCGAAAGAAGTTATTTGCTACTCTAAGCTAACCAAAGCAATGAAATATGCGTAACTTGCATAGCAGCTGTTGCTCTCGCTCCTCAGTGCTCTCCAGTGCGATGCTGGAAGGGAATGGGTTTTGCCAAACACACCTTCGTTTTTGTTGCTCATACATCAAAATGCGAAGCAGCCGCCTGCCGCAAAAGGCTACAAAATTCAATTTACTATGCGCGCTTTATGGCCGAGTCCTGCCCTGCCCTGCTCTGACCTGCTCTGCACTGACGAGTCGTGTCCTGTCATCTCCTGTCCTCCAGCCGTAGTCCACACTCCCCCTGACGAGCGACTACTCCACACACACAACACACAATATCCCAGTCGAGGCGCAACGAATTTGACTTTGTGGCTGTGAGCCATCGTCTGTTCATTTTCCTGCTGATTTTCATGCATGGCACATACACGCACACGTACACAAATAGAGAACGAGAGACAAAGAGAGAGAGAGAGATAGTAGTATGCAGGAGCAAAAAGAAGTCATTACAAGTGCTTGCTTATTAAGTTCCATGGCTCATTAGGCGCTGACAATAAACGCCGTCAAAACACCAACAGCACCAACAACAACCAGCCGAATCGCTGTTGAGCAGCGGGAGTCAACGCCAAATGAGCGGCGCAACAAGACAAGCCGCCTAATCCTGGCCGCATTATCTAATTGTCAGTCTTAGCAGATGATTACTGTACTAATTTCACTCGCATAACCTGCGGCGTGCAACGTCGCCACCACGAGACGCCTGCAAACAGACTAAGCCACCGCTTGAACCGTTGGCAATCAGCAAAATTGTAAAACCGTAAACACCATGACCAGGACTAAACGGACGCAAATTGAAACGGGCGGCTGTTTTGGGCTGGGCTGGGCTGAGCTGAGCTGGGTTGGGTTCGGTTCGGTTGGGCTAAACAGGCAGCCAGAGGAGCAATCGAAGCCGCCAACACCGCAATCAAAATCGCAAATGTTTACCATGCATGTGGGTGAGTGTGTGTGTGTGTGGTGGGAAAATTGGGAAACTGGGCATACTTGATGGAGGGTTGGGGGAATTGATGACGCAGGAACTGTGGTCACAGCAAATCGTTGACGCCAGCGGACGTTGAACAAAATGTTTGTCTGTCTCTTTGTTTGCATATGTATGTTTGTGTGTGTGTGTGTGTGTGTGTGTGGGCGATAGTGTGTGTTCGCGTGTGTGAGTAAGCGTTTGATTTAGCTGAAATGTCGTGAGGCTTAGGTCACTAAGGCAACAACTTATCGAGCCCTTTCTATTTTGACAGATTATCTTATACTTAATTTGTTTCTTGCGACTCATTCAGCATTTAAGCATTGCAAATTTTCCTTTGCCTTTTTATAAACTAAAGCTTTGTTTATATTCTTAATATGGCTTGTTGGATCCTCTATTACCATACAACTAACTTTTTATTGTTTTCATTTGCTCAGCAATTATTTTTTTTATCTCTATTTCTCTCTGATTGCTTTTCCTTTTTTTACAGCTCGGATTTTATTTGTGTAAGTCTTTTTTTTCATTTCTGACAATCTCCATTTCAAACTATATTATACTGCTTTCATCAGCACATTTTATACCCCTCCCCCCACCCCCCCCCCCTTCTTCTTTTAATCAATTTTTAATTTTCTTGTGTTTTTGCTCGTTTTAACTTCAGCCTTATTAATTATAATCTCATTCAAATCGTATACATAAAAAAGTTCATCTACATTCTTGAGACTTTTTCTAGATTCGTTTTTTTCTTTTTTTCTTAATTCATTTTGTCTGTTTTTAGTTTTTACTTTTCGTTCTCATATTTCCATACTCTTAATTCTGTAACATTTTGAGATTTTCTTATGCGACTTTAATACCCTTTTATATAAGTCGACGGTTAATTCCACCAACGTTCAATGTAATTCCATTTGTCGTCTCTTTTGTCGATTTATTCTCTGACGATTTTAAATACATTCGTTTTCTCCTCTGTGTGCCCCTAAGCTCCCCCCCCCCCCCCCACCCACTCAATCCACACACACACGCACACACACAGACATAACTTTTGACCTGATTGCTGCAGCTCACAGCAGTCCATCCACATTTCTTTGCCCGTTTCCCCCTAATTTTCGGAATCACCAATTAAGCCCTGTTTAAAGCACGATTAAGCCCCTGCCGCACCGTGCTGTTGTTGGCTCCCATCAAGCTCGTCATCATCAATGCAATTATTGACTACAAATCTCGACGCAGCGCCTAATCCAGCAGCAACAACAACAAACAGGGTCAAAAACAAGAACGAGAACAAATCGACGGACAGTCAGTTGGTCGGTCTGTCGGTGAGACAAGGCTCAACGGGAGAAACAGCCATGCGAGAGAGAGAGCAAATACATACTGACATGGATGCGTATGTGTATGTAGATGTTGATGTTGGCAAGGGACGAGGACGAAGACGAGGACGAGGACGAGTACGAAAACGAGGCAGCGTTGGACCAAAGAGAATACGAACGCAAAACTGGAGCACAGCTGAGCAGGGCCAAAAATTTGGGCCACATGCGGGTGGCAAGTGAAAAATTGGCCACTGATTAAATTCAACACGTTGTGGGATTAACTAACTTGTATTTTATTTGCGGCCAAATTGTGTTGTTAACTTCGCCACACGTATACTCACACACAAACACACAGACACACACATCCAGACTGCCTGCTTTTTTCACTTGGCCCGCCTGCGTTTGAAAAAAACTTCTTCGCGAATTTCTTAACGTGGACGCAGTTTTTCCTTTCTGCCTTTTCGTTCTTTTTTTCAATTTTCCCTTTAGGGCTAGCCAACATTTTTTGCTACCGCCGTCTCCTCTGCCAACGCGGCAGCGTCATTAGCGACAACAGAGAAACAAAACAAAAAATGGAAGCAGTCCGGCAGCTGCCGCCGCCGGCGCAAAATCGTTTTTTGTTTCTCAAGTTTGCTCTCAATGCTGGAACGACGAACGGACCAACTCTAAACTGTGGTCGCTGGGCTTGTATTGCGATTGGCGGTGGGTGCTGGTGTTGGGATTGGGTTTAAGTTTGGGGAGTTGCTTTCGCTGCCTGTCTGCATTTTTTCAGCCCTGTGCCACGTTTTACCGCCAAAACCAAGCAGCAAGCGCACATCACTTGAGGCAACTTTCTGCACTCATTTCGCACGTACACACACACACACACGCACACTAACACATAAATATATGACTATAAGGACACAGTCACACAGTTGGCCAGGCAACAAAGTTGAAAGCTTTGCTGTCATATAAAGTAAGAAACTGTCTCTTTGGCATTTTGAATTTAGTCACCAAAGCTAGGCTGATACTCTTGCCTCACATTCCAAATGCTATTGTTTAATATTTATATATATATATATATATTGTATAGATCTTTTTTCACGTTCACTTTCCACAAAAAAACATTTGTTTTTGCATTTCTCATCTCTTGATTCATATTCATTTGTTTTTGCACAACAGTATTTGATCTCTGAAATAATATTTTCTGGGCAAGTCTCATTTCATAGTATATCTTATTCTATATCTCGATCTGCCACTTTGGTGCTCGTGCCTGTTTTGTGGCATATTCCTTAACGCTTGCTTCGTCGGCTGGCTGCTGGGGACAGCCGCGACAATCAGTAAAGGCAGCCAAGGGGATAAAACTGCTGCTCTGCTCGACTGGGGGCTGAATTAGAGGCTTTCGCCGTACACGAAAATACAGTTAGCTTTAAGCATTTCCCGTATTTTACTGTCACGACCCAAGAGTGTGCCCCTCTCTGTGTGATTATGTGTGTGTGCCTGTGTGTGTAGGTGAGAGAGGCCATGAAATGTTATGGAATGAAACGGAGCTTGGGGTAAGGAGTTGTTGACGTTGGGGGTTTTCCTTGGGATTGGTGTTGAGGTTGGGGACGGTCGGTGCTTTGGGGCTTTCGACTTAGTCGTTGTAAATTACTTGATTCGTTGTTGGAATTTAATTAACATTTTGCTAAGTTTTACTTTAGAGTTTTAGTATCCCGGTGTGTGAGTTTGTGTGAGAACGAGCTATCTCTCTCTCTCTCCCACTCTCTCTCTATCTCTCTGTCTGTGTTTCTCGCTCTTTCTACCATTAATCGACTCCGTGCGTGTGCCGCCCTCTTATTGTCCCTCTTACTGTATGTCTGTCTCTCACTATCCTTCTCTCTCTTTCTCTGTCTCTCTTGTGCTTGCTTGGCATTGGCAAGCAGACAGTGCACTTAATGCGGGCCAAGCTTAGTAAAGTTATGTTTACACACTCTACTTTGCATGTGAGTAATCACACACTCACACACACACACACACACACACACACACATATGTATATATATATATAAATATAGTCAGGTAAATAAAATAAAGAACGGTGCGAATTTTATAGTGTAGATAATTGCGCATGTGGGCAAAATGCTTCTTGAACCATTTATGTGGTTTCATTTTTTATTGTGTTTAATTTGTGTTATATGTGTGTGTGTGTGTATAAGCACAAATAAACAAAAAAAAAATAAACACACTAATCTGGAATAGAGTGTGCCAACAAAATGGACAAACATACAAATACACACACATGAATATGTGCGATTGTCTTGCATTGCCCCACATTCGAAAGTAAATAGCCCACTTGTAGATTGAGTATCCAGTTGAGTTATATTCAATATTACTTAACTAATCTACTTTACTACGATCACACAGGGAATACGTACAAAAATACACACATAAATGCGTAATTGTTGCCTGATTTTCTACGAGGGTTGGCTAAAGAGTTCCCAACCTCAGATGAGAAAACATACAAGCCAAAAAGTTTGGAGACTTGAAAAGTAGATTTATTATTAATTAATTCAATAATATATACTTTACAAATGATAGAACTATCAATAATGAATCCAATACCTTCTATTAATTTTCCAGCTATTATTGGTACATCTTCCTGAAGCTAATCTTCTATATGTAACTCACCAAATCAATGTACTTCTGAGACAAATTGTTTATTTAGTAATCAACCAACTTTTCATACTACACTCGCAAACGAATGGACTTAATATTCATGTATTTTCATTAGCATATCCTTCATAGAGATGAAGTTTCCTCATCCCAACTAACCAATACCTGAAGCAACAACAACAACAACGAAAATATTGAAATATTAATATTCATGAATAATTATGCAAAATAAATCAAAATAAGCAAATACCCAAAAATCGGCATACTTCAAAACAAATACAAATATTGAGCCTAAGAGCAAGAAAAAAGAAAACTGAAAAACAAATCAAACACGCACAACTACACCCATAAAACATTATTACATGATATTATATTTGAACTATCGCTTTCATAACTATACTCTGTATGCCCTGCTTGTGATTTGCATTTCACTGATAACAATTTTCGATAAATAGAATAGTTCAGATTTCGCAGAAAAAAATAATGTCGCTAAAAGTAATGCTTGCAGGAAGCAGCCATAAACTTATTTTTTATTATGCAAATGTTCTTCCTGAATACAGCAACTTTATTCTTGAATGCCAAATATAAAATATATAGCTTTAACCTCAATTTAAAATCAACAATCTCAAATCAAGAATGCCTCACCCCACAATGGGAAATAAGCAAACCAAAATTCCAATTAAAATTGTAAAATGAAACCGAGTCTCAATTAATGCAGCCTTTTATACGGCCAGCCAGCGAGATGTGTACGTAATAATTACAAACTATTGGATTAATATTACAGCAATAGCAAATTGACCAGGAAACGAATGGGGGAAGATAAAGGTGTCGAGTTGCTGAAGGATTCGCCAACTGTAACGTGTCGTTCTCTTTCAGATTACGGCACAAATTATGAAACATGAAATTAAGAAGCTGCAGTAATGTCAGATATGTATGTATTTGTGTACATACATGTGTACTATCGATTTGATAGTAATCAGAAACCTTTATTTAATTCGTGCACAAAAATACATTGCCACTTTCAGTTCCATTCGATTGCATTAGACATTTTCAAAAAGGTATGTATAATATAAATTGAAATAAAATAAAGTCAATTACATAAAATAATCAAAGCAGAACGTTTATTCAATATATCTAAAGATGGTAGTTGGGGTATCGAGCGCAGTTTCGATATTTCATTCAATGAGAATTTAAACGAGAAGGTGAGAGTAACGTCATCTGCATACGCAATGTCTTGTCAGTCAGCTCCTTTCATGGTTCCCAACAACTCATGCTCCTACTGACGTGCGTGGTACGTTGGATGTTGTCAAAAGCGCATTGTATATATACTGGAAAGCAATTAGTTACCCTATGAAGCGCTGTCTCGCTGGATTTATCTTTTTGATTAGCATGTTAGGACTAAGAGATTATGGAGTTATTAGCTTTAAGTTCTCTGCGGCACGTATCCAGACTTCGAATACTATACAAACCGGATACCCCTCCCCTCCTCACATCCGTTTTGTCATATGCAGTTCGACATTGGCTTTGGGTAAGCACCTCCTTCCATCCCTCAGGTGGAGAATGCTATTCTCAGTCGACGGTATCCTAACACATTTCATTATAAAACGAAAAATATTAAAATTCAATTAATTCAAGCTCCAAAACAGAATATACATGTCTGCTGATTAACTCTGATCCACAAGGGTAAACTTCAGTGTGCCTTAGACAAACCATTGTTTATTGATTTGAATATTATATAATGCTCATAAAAGTTTTAGTTTATTAAATGAAAGCGATTCGTAGACATTTTTAATGAATTTCCAAAAAGTTTCAAATGTTGGTATATTTGCAATCAATATAAGTACATACACATATAAGTAAAAGGGTACCACAAAAGACCAACAGAAACCGAGTGGAATAGTGGTAAGGTGGTTTAGAGTTAACAGTAAGTTTATTCATCGACGTAACGACGCTTGGCTGCCACTCGGCCAGCAAGCTTGAAGAGCATATTGCATGCAGCGCTTGAAACGGATGTTCGGTCAACAGCGGAACTTGTGCAACGGCAGTTAGCAACAACTTGCTTGCAGTAAGAGGCAGCCACAGTCAACAAATTTAACCAAGTGTCTGACCTGAAGTACAGTCAACAAAAGCCAACTAATAGCTGATGCTGCTAATGAAGCGAACGTCGAACGTCAAAATTTGCATTTCCCAAAAAGACAGAGAGCTACGCTTATTACTTAAAGTACCCAACATACATATATATATATATATATGTATATAAATATATATATGTACATGTATAAATACCTATGCATGCAGTACGTTCCCTTGTCTATTAATCCGCCTACATGTTAATCATTGCGTTATTTAAATGGCGACAATCCGCTTCACATTTAATATATAACATCATAAATACATATAAAGCAACATAAATATTTACATAGTGCAGAGCAAATAAATACACTTCGTTTTGCCAACAGCAGCAGCAGCAGCAGCCACTCAGTCAACAGCTCTCTTCTCATCCTAAATATGCTGCTGTATTCTGTTGTCTCCCATTCCCCATTCTGCCGCATCCTTATAACAATGTAAAATTTCATTTGTACGCACACACACATGCTCACACATACATACATATGTATGTGCACACTCTCATCACACACACACACACACATGCATACGCGCATAACGCTACATTAATTGATAATTGTTTTGTGCTCAAAAGAAATTAAACAACAGCAGCAGTAACGACAACAAAAACGCGTTTTCCCACACCACCCCCACCCCACAGCATCCCGACCCAACCCATTCCAACACACTCTCTCAGCACCTGCTCTTTAACTCCGCACTTTTCGCTCTCCACGCACCATTACATTCATTGCCTTTCTATGAATGTATGAGTGCTTCTGTGTATGTGAAGCTGTAGGTTTATCTGCTGCCATTCAATGCAACGACTATGCGTATACTCTGTAATTGCTACAAAGCTCCTATATCCTATATGCAACATTTAAAAAACTATGTCGAATACTATGTCTTATACTGTTTAAATGAATTACTTCCCGGAGCTAGGGTACCATTACTAATTTAATTGAAAGTATTTTTTCATTGGATGGAAAAATTTAACCAAAACATCAGTTTGTCTTTTCTAATTCTTTGCAATGTATTCCAAAAATTAATGAGAATGGTTATAAGAGTTTTGTTGGTATGCATGTAAATACAAACTTACAAATATTGAGTTATTTTTCTGAAATCCAGCTTCAGGATTACTAACACCCAAAGTTCTGCGTAATTCATTGATTTGGCATCAGATACTTTTTATTATTGATCCTTGAAATCATGCTATATATAGCTACCATTTTAAATGTGGTAAATATTACTCTACAAATCACACTTTTCCAGTGTAGGTAGTCGTTAGCTATAGGTGTATATATATATGTATATATTTATATATATATATAAATAACGTGTGTGTGCTTTTTCATTAACTTTTTGTGCACGCTGCTTGTTTTGCAAATGTTAAGGAAACCTGGCGCGATCCGCCTTAAATAAACGCTATACCCTATACTAAACAAAACAAAGCAGAGCACACCTCCACTGCTGCCACCATTCAACGGTTACCTAGCTGAACATTCGCCAACTTAATTGAACGATTAGTTTTTGTACGTGTTGCCACGCCCAGCACACCATCGCACCACGAACATGCCTGCCGCTCTGTCCAATGTGCAATGTCCGCTTGTCTGCTACGGCCACTATTTAATTTTATCTGCTTTGCTTTTATTTTCGTTTTTATCGCAGTAACAAACTATGTTGAACAATTTGCCAGTCAGTCCTGCACCCACCCCCTTCCCTTAATCCTTCCGCACAATTCGCTCTCACTCTTCGTCTCTGTCGGACTCCTACGCAATTCGGTTGCCATTCGTATTCGACTTTTTGACTTGTTCGCTTGCACAAAGCAACAGCAACACAAAGAAATGAAAAAAGTCAAATGCCAGAGCACTATAAAGTCGAAAAGCCACGAGAACAATGGTAACAACAACAACTAATAGTTGTAGCTGTAACGACGACGAAAGCGACAAAAACAACAACATCAACAGCAAACAGAACAACAATTTTGTCTTTGGATGGGTGGGGGAGAGCCTGGTCGCTGTGTGCACAAAGTTGAAAGCGCACAATAAATAAATAAAGCAAGCCAAACGAAAACGCACAAAACTATACACAGAAAGCAGCGTGTTTGTTGTTGCTAATGTGCTACCCATTCTTGTTGCTCATGTTGTTGTTGTGGCCAAATGACATCCACACACACACACACCAATCAAGCTCGCCCATATGCATGTAAGTGACAGCGAGCGAAAGCTGGAACAGCGTTGTGACGGCGAAGAAAGAGAGAGAGAGTGAGAGAAAGATGACAAAACGCAAAAGAAGAGAGCGGAACGGTAACTGTTCAGAGCAGCAGCTGTCTTCTAATTTTAAGCAGCACCCATCGACTGGCGACAATATGCCTTTAGGCGACCGAAGAACACCCTCGCTGTTCCTTGCCCACAATTTGTAATTGCTGTCAAACCGAGCGAGAGCAAGCACGCTCCTGGCAACTGTTAATAATGATGGTGAAGATGCTCTTCCCACGTCTTATGTTGAAGAGATCGAGCATTACCTTTTAAATTGGTGCTCAATTGGTACTGTAATGCGTCAAAGAGTGCGGACACTTGGGCTGCCTGTAACAAATCAGTGACAGAATCTTTTGACTTTTACAGGAAGTGGGACTCATTTAACAGATCAACAACAGTGTAAAATATACACAATGTAAATGTAAATTTTATATAGAAGAGTATAGCTATATGGCAGCATCCTATTGTAAATATGTACATACGTATATATACGTACATATATGTGCTTATATGTATGTCTATGTATAATTTTGAATGACACTGTGGCAGCGGCAATTGTTTGTCGCCATCGTCGTTGTCGCTAACGCACACGCGCGTGATTCAAGCAGGCGTGCGACTGTCAAACGAAAGCTTTCGTAGTGCAAAATAACAGGTTGAGAAGTAGGATCTCTGTTAATGTCGGCGACGGGTGCCTGCCAATGTGTGTATGAGTGCGTGTGCGTGTATACAAACACACGCCGTAATTAATTTTATTTAATTTTCGACAACAATAAAAGCAACAGCAAAGAGTCAAGGAGCGGCAGCCGTCGGCAGAACTATGCGACATTGGGAGCTGAATGGCAGTCGGCAGTTGGCTGTTAACGGTTGGTGGCGCACAGGAAAAAACAAGTTAACAAAACGTCAACAATAAAAAGAAGAAAGCCGGCAAACGGTGACGACGAAGACAATGCAAAAAAAAAAAATACAGCACAAATAAAACAACTCTCTTGTCGGCATCAAAATACAATATAAAATAACGGACACATAATTATCAACCACATCAGCATCAGAGTCAGAAGCCGAGTCAGCAGCAGACGACCAAAGCATTGATAATCAGCAAAGCGCGGTCAAGATAGCTGTTTGCTGTGTGAGCAGGAGCAGCTGAAAAGTGTCAGGGATAGAAACGTCACCACGCAGTTGGCAAAGTTGAGCAGAGAAGGAGCTAGAGGAAAGTAGTGGGAGCAGTACGAATGTGAGAGAGAGGGACAGGAATTGTTGAAACAAAACGAAGTAGGAAAACAAGTTTAACTTAATTGTCAACATTGTGCCAAGCTAAGAAGGAGGAAAAGAAGAGGAACGAACGAACGGAAAACAAGAGCTATATGGAAACGATGCTGACAGTAAAAGAAACGCATGAAAGTGGCGAAAAGCAGTACGAGCGGAAGAGCATAAAATAACGGTACTAATGATGCAGCACGCAATGGTCCAACAAAATTTTATACAGCTTGGCAGTATAAACACAGCAAATAGCTAAACTTAAACTACTACGGCTTAAAGACGAAAGTCGAAAACCACGACAAGAATGGGGATGAGCATGAGTGCCGTTAAGCGCAGCTCAACTGACGGTTTGGCAGCCTTAAAGCATGCACACACAGCTTAAAAGGTAACGGGAGTCACTGACAGTGCTGCCAACACGGCTTGAATCTAGCTGTGTTGAGAGAGTGCTTTGATTGCAGCAAATAAAGTCTCTTTGCTAGCACATTTGCCCAATTTAATGGTGTCCTTTTCTTCTGGTTCCAAATGGGTTTGGCGTATAGGCAAGATAATTTTCAGCTTAGATCTTTTTCTGCTTGTGCGTAAATTAAAATTGAAGCAAGGCAATTATTAAAAACAATACACGCACTGGCAACATAAACAACAATACAAATAATCCCACTCAGTTGTCGCCGTTCCTTCTCTTACGGCTCAGCAAATATGGATAATTTCCTTTTTTTTCACTTAACACCTATTTTGCCTGTGAAGGAACGCATTGCCCTTGGCTGCTCTCAACAATTGTCTCGTCCTTAATTATGTCTACTCGCGATGCTCATCTACATTCGCATCTATATCTGAATGTATGGAACTAAAGGAGACATTAAATTGTAAAATATTTAAATACTAATGTTTATTAAAAATATAAGCTAATGTAAGCATTCTTTGTTCATTTATCAAAATGTAATCGTTTTAATTAAGAACAAGTGAGAATGCTGCAGTCGAGTGAGCTCGACTACGATATACCCTGAACCCACTTGTTAAAAATAATTTAGTTTTATTGGCAAATTTTCCTGGAAAAAATTTTGCAGGTCTGCAACTTTGGCAGTGCATATTTTTATTCACAAGCCCGAACTCAGATACATACATATATATGTACAAAAACATATTGATGCCATCTCTTTCTCACACATGCTGCTGATAGAAATGAGATCAATATTGGAATATATTTTCGACTATAACTTGGGTATTTCTTATCCAATCTTAACGAAATTTGGGTAGTCGATTCATAATATGTATAAGTATAATCTGTATTAGGTAAACGATTCTGCCTTTATAAATGTAGCATTTGTTGGTATCGGAAATCGAAACGCGTCGATATTCGAGAAACTGAGGTGGTTATACAAATTTGAAGTCTCTTCCTCTTATAGTTTCTGAGATCTGCGTGTCCATACAGATGGACGGACATGACTATATCGAATCGGTTTTTGACTCTGATCAAGAATGTATATATACTTTATGAAATCGGAGATGCTTCCTTCTGTCTGTTACATACCTTGCACAAAACCATTATACCCTTCAGGGTATAAAAAAAGCTGGTTTTTAGAAAGACACAATCTATTTTAGAAATATACCCATGGCGCCAGGATACTCTTCAGTTGGTAAGGCCCGACTGCAGTTGTAAAATTATTATGAATAAATAAATAAATATAAATAATATCCCTTTTAGAAATTCAACTGCGAAATTCCCGCCTAAAATTAGCAATTTTTGACTGCTCGAATGGAGTACGCAGCACTCGTTAGCTGCAAATAAGGTTAACTATTTGTATCCCAACACGCCAGTTGAATCCAATTTCATGGCAAGCAGCCACCAGCTGCAGACTATGGAGTACACAGTCCATACGCCCGGAAAAAACAACATCAAGGAAACCAAACGAATAACTTGAATTGCCAAAACCAACAAACGAAAAAAACACCCCGCACGCGTCCCTAATGAGACCCTCCAAAACAACGCCCGAGCTTGCTGCCTACCACGCCAAACCACTGAAGACTCAAAACTCGTACCAGGCCACACAGGACTGAGGACCCGCTTAACCCGTTTGAGCGCCATTTCCTAGACCACTAGATGCCAGCATGATTCTGTCCCACAACAAACCATATAGCTAAAATTCAAATGCTCGCGCGGCAGCAATCAAATTTAAAAGCGTGATTATTTCTATACGCTGCAAAACAATGCCCGGCATCAGCAGTAAATTGTTGTTTGGAGGGAGCTTGGGTTGCCTGCTAATTATGATTTGCTTAAAGCAAAAGCTAATTACAACTAATTTCATGCTAAAAGCACTAAGGCAAAAATAAAAATAATAAAAAATAAAAAACATGCGAGAACATAGCAGTCGGGCGTCCCCGATTGCAAAATACTTTGATACCATATGTAATGCCACCTGATAACAGGTAGCAAGGATCAGGGTGGGTGTACCCATGAAAATAGTGTCGAAGTTTGCCTTTCAAGTGGCGGTACATATAAGCTAGTTACCTTCCTTCTGTGGCTATTAAATTATCGGAGATATGGGATTTTGAAAATTTTGGAGTACGATCATAGTCATGTATAACTTTGGTGACTGTATCTCCTATAATGCGTTAGATATATGCTTTTATTATTTTTTGGGGGCGGGAGTGGGCGTGTTCCAAATCTAATTTTTCTATATTTTTAATAAGTGGTACTAAAAATTTTCCATCGGTTCTTAAAGACAGCTACCAGTAATATATCAACCAAATTTGAGGCTCTAACTCTAAAATTGTGGAAGATATAGCCATTTAAAATTTTTAGTGTCTGAGGCCGCGGAGGCGTGGCAAACCTACCAACCAAATTTGGGGTCTGTAGCCTTAAAATTGTGGGAGATATGTGGCGGTTTCGATTTGCTTTTATCGATTTCCTAGCCACACAGTGGACGTAGCACTCCAATTTTTACACTTTGTCTGACGCGGGCACAGACCAGTATATGTTTCAAGTCTCTATCTATAAGGGTGTCGAAAAAAATTGCGTTCATGCAGACGGACAGACAGAAAGCATTATGGATATTGCACAAAACCAATATACCATGATACCTTCGATATCAAAGTATAAAAAGAACAAACAATAAAAAATGAAAAACGAAGTGAAAAAATTTAAAAGTAACATTTAACTAATTAATTTTTCAAATCAAAGCTGAAAACATGAAAACGGGCGAGAGTAGTGAAAAATCAAATTATATTTTAGTTCTCGCAGTGCAAGTGTGTGTTGAAAATATATAACGCAGTTATCTGTTGCTCAAATGAGAAATCTTTATCAATATTCCCATTTTCAAGGCTTTTTCTTCAATATTTACGTGCTATTTGTCGCAACTGCGACTTTTGAAATTTTTAACAGTCCTGTTAACAGTTGCACCCATGTTAAGGTAAGTTAACATAACGTTGGTATTTTTAACTGATAATTTCATTTCAAAATATGGTCTGCTTTTTTTTTGTGTTATATTTAGTATGTTTTCTTCATACTACTTGCATTGCATTCACTGCTATTTATCGATATTTTCAATTTCATTTGGTATTTCACGGTTGATTGTTGATTTTGTTGCGTTTTGTCTAATTAACTTTATCGAGTGGCTTCGGGTGCGTTGCGCAAAACACAGAAGCAGTAATAATGGGTGATCTGGACAAATGGATTGAGATTGTGAAGGAATGCAAGTATTTGCCGGAAAATGAACTGAAGAAACTCTGTGATAGGGTCTGCGACATACTGTTGGAGGAGACAAACATACAGCCAGTGAGCACGCCCGTCACAGTCTGTGGCGACATCCACGGCCAGGTGAATACTCTCTCTCTCTCTCTTTCTCTCTCTCTATCTCTATCTCTCTCGGCATTTGGTTTTCCCTAATCACAACCACATTTTTGATGTATACTGTGCTTACCGATCTTGCGACCAAACAGTTCTATGATCTGGAGCAGCTGTTTCGAACCGGCGGCCAAGTGCCCGACACGAATTACATATTCATGGGCGACTTTGTCGATCGGGGCTATTACAGTCTGGAGACATTCACCCGACTGCTGACGCTCAAGGCCCGCTATCCAAGCCGCATTACGCTATTGCGAGGCAACCACGAGACGCGACAGATAACAAAAGTCTACGGCTTCTTCGACGAGTGCTTCAGCAAATATGGCAATGCAAATGGCTGGAAATACTGTTGCAAGGTGTTCGATCTGCTCACTATCGCTGCGGTAAGTCATATCCATACAAAACACTGCAAAGCCGTATAAGGAATTAATTATTCTAACACAAATTCAATGGGATCGCTTCCAAATTTGTTAATTTGGCTTATTTACTTACGACTCAACAAATCCTTTAGTGCATACTTCCCATTAAGAGAGGAATGGACATACGACATGCCCGGTCCACCAGCAACCGTGGCCTTCTACACAGAATCTCATAGAATGACATAGAAAAAAAGTTTTTTTTGCTGTGGCTTCATATTAGTCATAATTAGATATCCGACAGCGTTAGCAGCGCTCTCATGGTACAGTGCTCTCTCTCGATAAAAGACATTCGCTGATATGCCGGCTGCTGCAGCTGATCAGTTGTTTAGCATAACTCTAGTTGATCGATCGTTTAGCGGTGGCTTCAAATCTTCATTTCGCTTATCGATCGTTAGCTACTCTTGTTGTGGATATAGTCTAAGCGAATAAATAATTGGCAAATATATGTTTCTATAAAAAATCGATATAAGACTCCCTGACTTCTATCCGCTTTATAGATCATCGACGAGACTGTGCTGTGCGTACACGGCGGCCTGAGCCCTGAGATTATAACGCTTGATCAAATACGGACCATTGAGCGAAATGGTGAGATACCCTATAAGGGAGCCTTCTGTGATCTGGTCTGGTCCGACCCGGAGGACATGGAGTATTGGTAAATGATTATATATTTGGAATGTTTCATTGTTTTTTTTGTATTTTTATACTTTGATACCGAAGGTATATTGTATATAGTATATTGGTTTTGTGCAATGTCCTTCAAGCTGTCTGTCTGTCTATCTGTCTGTCCGTCTATGTAAACGATACTTTTTACGACACCCTTAGAGATAGAGTCTTGCAACTTGGAAGATATACTGGTCTGTGCCCGCGTCAGCTAAAGTGTAAAAATTGGTATAAATCGATAAATCTGCATTTCTCCCACAATTTGTAATATGTTACTGGTAACTCCCCTAAGAGATCAATAAAAAATTGAATGGCCACGCCCACTCCGACTCCCTAATCCGATACATATGTTAGCGTAAATCGATAAGACCATATATCTCGCACAATTTGAAAGCTAGAGTCACCAAACTTGAAGGGTATATTGCTAGTAACACTCCTCAAAAATCCACAAAAAAAAGTGTGGTCCACGCCCACTCTCGCCCCCAAAAACGATAAAAGCCTGTATCTCCCGCAGTTTAAAAGCTACAATTACCAAACGTGGAAAGAAGATTATTATGAACCTTCTCCATAGTTTTGTTCAGCCACGCCCAAAATATACCTCCCATTATTCAAGAGCTACAGTTAACAAACTTCGAAGAAAGGTAACTAGCTTATATGTACCGCAATTTGAAAGGCAAGACTGAAACGTTCTCTCCTTTTTTTTATATATATATATTTTAGGGGCCAGAGTCCGCGTGGTGCTGGCTGGCTGTTTGGGCATAATGTAACCAAAGACTTTATGACCATCAACAATCTGGATTTGATATGTCGAGCACACCAGCTGGTCAACGAGGGCATCAAATATATGTTCGAGGGCAAGCTAGTTACAGTCTGGTCAGCGCCCAATTATTGCTATCGCTGCGGCAATGTGGCGGCCACACTCAGCTTTGAAACGGCGCAACAGCGCCAAACAAAAATCTTCCTAGCCGTTCCCGATTCGGATCGTGTCATACCCAAACAAAATACGACGCCTTATTTCTTGTAGAACTCTCAACGATAATGCAGAAGTCAACAACAAGAGACGGATACGATCAACCGACCAAAACGATGCTCCGCCCGTTTGCACTGCCAGCGACCAAATTGAATTGAATTAACTACCGATGAAATCGGCAGCCGCCAGCAGATAAGCCAAAACTCCATCTACGTACATACACACAGACACAGACACACGCACACACACATATATACACACAAGCGCACAAACTTGTTAATACATTAGTTAATCGTTAAGAGAAAAGAAAAAACGGAAAAAACGTATTCATAGTTATGCTCAAAAGATTTGTTCAACCTTGTTTCCGGTTAATCAGCCGTTATTTTATACGTATTTCTTATCTATTTGTAGATCAATAATATATATTTGTTTATCATTGTGCTACTTGTATTTAGAGCCGATTGTGTGGCTCAAAGCGCAACAAATGAAACCCGATCAAAGGAAACTCATAAAAGCAAAAGACAAATTTGTAAATGCATTTCATTTTTCTTCATCCTCCGAGAGAAACGTTTCAACTGTATATACATACATATAATGTGCCTGTACTCTTATTTAGATATCTAAAAACACTTAGGGATATTTTCCAAATTGATTGCGAAATTCCCTTCATATACAATATCTTAAATGCTTAGTAAAATACAGATTGCCAACGATTTGATTAACCGCTTATTATTATTATTATTATTATCACACTGACATATCTTGACCCTGATCTATCAAAAGCTATATATCCATCACTATGTTCACGGTGCAGCTTAAATACAAGAAAGTCGACCGAGTGATTATCGGAACACCATTTGACGTAGAAATCTTAAAACCATCTCAAAGGAAATCAGTTGATTTATTTTGAAGATACCAGATACCAAATATGCCCGCGAAATTGAGGCATTTCCAATGATATAACTAATTGCTGAACAAATATTGATTATCAAGATAAGATCTTCCGTGTCAATGACCAATGTATTTTGTGAAGACCTCGTATATTCTTCCATCATTTTGCCTTCTCCAAAGGTTTCATTCTGTTAAGTAAAGTTAAGAATGTGAAATTCAAATCTGTGTTCTATAATATAAAGAATGTGACACGTTTAGTTATAATGCTTCGAACATTGTGAAATAAAATTAAAAATAAAAATACGATTAGCACCATTGAATCATAATTGTAAGTGCTCAGGTCATGCGCTCTCGCTCGCACAACAGCAAGTCTATTTTTTCGTTTGCCCCGATGTTTATGAACAAAATTTGAAGTTTTAATAATTTGAATTTATTTGCACATCAGAATTGAAATCATTCAAAGATATTATACCATCAAAATCGAATGACTATAATCCTATGCAATAATAAACAATGACTATTTCATATCATTTGTAAGGTATAATTATTAATTTTTGTTTTTGTATTCATGGCTCCCGGCCATGTCACAGTGTGTATGCAGAGTGTAACAACAATTACAATATACTTATATAAACAAATGGCTAAGCAAAATAAATTAATAGTAATGGTCTGCCTATAAGCAGAAACAACAATAGCCTTTTAGGATTAGCATCAAAAATGATATAAAAAAAATATGAAACGGCAATCCAAAAAAAAATTTAAAAAATAAAACGTGCAGAATTTAAAAAATAAACAAAACTATTGAAATTTCAATTTTTTCTGTTGGACAGGGGAGTTATCGTCGTTGTTGTTATGTTTGTTGTAGTCGTCATCATTTTCGTATTGGCGGCTGTGTGCTGCTTAAAGCCTTAACTCATAATCGTAGACGCGTTGAGCCCTATTGGGGGGGTGGGCAGTAGGTGTAGCTGCATCTACTGCGGCGCAATGTAGTTGTGCTCAAAGATGTCCAGCTCATTCTGTATGTAGTTGGCCTTGTTTCGCAACAGCTTCAGTTGCTTCTGATTGGCCTCGAGCACATTCAGCTGAGCCTCGAGCGTTTTCAGCTCCTCGTTCATGTCGGTGGTGGCGGTGTCCACGGTGCGGCACAAGCGCGCAAATGTGCTTGACAGCTCCCTATCGGAATATGGAATGTTAAGAAACAGGCAAAAGATAGTGCACGGCTTTCTAATTCAAATACTTACTGCTGCACCTGGTGGCTGCAGTTCGCCGATGTTAGATCCACAATCATTTTGAGCTTCTTGGTGGCATGTCGCACATACTGACCCTTAAAGGTGCGCTCCTTGGTTGAATTTGTCCAGGAGAGGCGCTCATACAGATAGATGCAGCCATAGAGGGCACCAATACCAACGAGCACACGCCATCCGATCGTTTTCAGCATCTGTAAGTGTTTGGTATTCAGGACATAGCGATACAATAGCACCTGCCAGGCAGCTGGTAAAATATGTTTTTTGCCGCCTTACTACTCAACACTTACGATGCCAGCGACGACGAGACCGCCAACGGTGCCCTGCGATCCAATTGAGGACATAGCAAACCGAGATATAACCGACAGCTGTTCGGGCGTAATGCCAGCAACGCCCGGTGTCGGCAGCAGGCAAACGGGCGTCGTCTCCACCGGAGTGGTCGCGGGTGTAACAACAGTGTGCTGCGAGTGGACAGTGAACGGAAAATTGTTATGAATCCACCGAATAAATGAGTTAGTTTTGCGTTCGAGGAGGATTAAACTTACCCCAATACTGCTCTGGCGATTGACCAAGGCGGGTGTATGCTTTTTGCTGCGCTCGCGCACTTTGCCCGTGAATCGCTGTATCATGACCGCAATGCCCCAACTGAACTTGAACTCTAAATCCTCCTGGAAGTCGGCGCACAGATTCTGGCAGTTCAATGAGTATAGCATTTCAAACGGTTGTGTGCGCACCGCCAACTTGGCGCTGTGCGTGCTGAGCTGCTCGTTGGGCACCAGAGCGTGCATGCGATCCGTCATTTCCGTTTGGGCTGCCTCCACATTCATGGCCAGCGCCATGGAGAGGCGGGCGCGCAAATTGCTGCCGAGCCCGCTTTCCACGTGAGCGTTCAGCTCCTTCTTATAAATGTTAAGCACCAGACGCTCCGGATGGAAGGGCATATTGAACTCATCGATGAGTACGCCCAGTCGCCAGATTTCCTCGTTCAGTGCTTTGGAGACCTTCTCCTCGACCTCTTCGACCAAATTGTGGATTTTCATTTTCATTTCGCGGGTCACTTGCATCATTTGCGTTTCGGTGCCCTGAATGCGTTCGGTTAGCATATTCTTCTGATCCTGCTTTAGATTGCGAAAGATTGTGATGCGCTCATAGATGTTGTCCAGCATGGAGCGCATATCGCCAGAGACGCTCTTGCCGCGCGAGCTGTGCTGCTGGAATTTGGTTTTGACCGCGCTCTGCGAGATGCATTCTTCAAATTTGCGCTCAAAGTCCTGGAACTCGAAATAACGAATCTGAAAGCCCTCGGCAATGGCGCCCATATGCGGTGGATTGCCCTTGGACTCCTCGATGCGCGCCTGCAGCGTCTCACGGGCGGACACAAAGAACACTCGCTCCTGGGCCTCCTTCTCATTGCTGACCTTTAGCTCTTTGGTGAGGAAGTCGATGCAGCGCTCCGTGTGCTGTGATTTAACCTGCAGATGGCAAACACCAGCCGCCAATATATGAATAATTATTAACCATCTGATTTATAAGGTGCACAAATATTAGATCATCACATGAATATGTCTTCAAATCGTGGCTCATACGTAAATGTCTTACAGGCAAAACCGATCATTGATCATTCGATTATCCCAATTGATATTAATGATTAGCATTGAGTCCAAGTAAGCCTTACATTTTATAATTTAACAACTAGATTTGTGATTCTACGTTTGGTTAATTATCGGTAGACATATTCATGTTGAATCGAAGCTTTGCTTGTGGACAGGCAAATCAAAAAAACACAGCCAATAAAGCGCATAAAGTAAAGAGCTCGTCGGGATCTGGGTCTGGGTCTGGGATGACATTACCTTAGCCAGCTCCTGGCGTTGTCAACATTACATGTCGAATTTGGTGGGGTAGTATAGTAAACAAGAGTAATGAAATATACAACAACATTTACAAATACGCTAACAATATCGATCCAAGGACAGAGAGAGAAAGACAGCGAACAAAAATTATCTTACCGATTCCTGAAACTCGGGCTCATTGGCCGAGGCATCCCAGCGATTGTTCAGTATGAAGATATTGGGCTTGGAAAGCTTCTGAGAAACGGTGTGAAAGAATTGCTTTTCCGCCCGTGTCATTGTTGACTCCGCATTCAGGACAAGCACAAATACGTCCGCATTGAGGCAATGATTGTCAATCCAATCATCCAAATTGGCGGAAACATCAACGCCCGGCGAGTCCACAAAGACGACATCATCGCGCAGCAAGCTACAGCGTTCCCGTGGCCAAAAGATGCGCACCAGACTGCTCTCGCTCAGCTTTTCCTGGCACAGCGCGTTCGCCAGTTGTTTAATATTCTGGAAAAAAATAATGATTAATCACACAGTATATATATATATAAAATTCGACGAGTCTGCCGAGACTAAAAGATCTAGGAGCACCATAATTGGTAACTCGGCTAGGTACTTGCGAAATTTTATACTTAAATTTCAAATGGACGATGTTGTCGAAATAGAGCCTAGACCTCATATATATCACACACTGTTGACTGTTTTGGCAATTAATTGGTTTTTGCTATCGTACATACCACCACATTGAGCTTCTCATCGGAGCCCTCCTTCATAAGATAGGCCTCGCCGCCATCGCTGCCCTCCACCTGGCAGAAGCAGTTTGTTGTATGCCCGATGCCGCTGGGCAGAATCTTTTCGCGCAGCATGGCATTAATGACGGAGCTCTTGCCATTGGAGGTGCGCCCGAAGAAGGCGACCTTCATGTGATCCCGCTGCAATACCTCACGTATCGCAGCCACCTTGTGCACATAGCTCTCAAATAGCTCACGCTCCGCCTTGTCCACAATTTCCGCGTCCGCATGAAGAGCTGCAAGGTAAGGCAAGGAGGTGGTGAATGAGTTATGTAACTACGCTTGATAGCTGCTGCTTACCATTAATGAATGTGGTTGTCTCGAGCACATACTCCTCGATTTCACCATATATATCGTTGATCTTCTTCTTGGCGCGCACGAATATCTGCAGCGGCGATTTGTCATTCGATTGATACATGCGGTTATCAGTGATAGCGTTGTAGTTGGCCGTCGTCATTGAAGCGGACGATAGATTGTGACGAGAATCGTCCACAGAGTCGGTGCCCGTTGAATTTTGGTCGTTGCCGGAGGGGCCCGTTTGGCCAGTCACCAGCGAGATGGTGCGATTCAAGTAGGCCGCCATTGGTGTGGTGAATTTGCGTAAATTGCGTTGCGATTTGTTAAACGAGAGAGAATTTTGATACAAAACAAAAGGTATGCAGCCTAGGCAGATACCCTTGCCCCTTATCCCTGTCCCTTTTACCGGTGCAACTCACAAAAACAAAACGAAACCAACAAAATCCAAACCAAGAACTAAACGATCAAATTATAAAATAAAAGTGCACGTTGATTATGGATTTCGTTTGGCGTTATAGGTATAGGTATCGGATTTACTGCCTTTAATAGCTGCTGCTGCTGGTTGCTGCTGGTTTTTACTGTTTTATTTATTCCTCGTTAGTTTTTTGTTGAAATACTCAAAAATCAATGGCACAAAACTGAAAAGACAAGGCAAACGTAACAAAATATGACATCAAAGGCGAAACTAAACCAAAATAATATCAACAAAAAAATGAAATGAAAAAGTCAAAGTGAAAATTAAATATTTGTTCTTTTTCACAGACAAACACGCCGCACACAGTCAAAGATGCTGCAACGGCGCAGTTTATTTATGTATGTGTGTTTTTGCAATCGTAATCAACGAAAAAAAAAAATTTATATATACATGTGCTGATATACAGATAATTTTTCGCTGATTGGGTGGTGTTGCGTATTTAACTTGAGTTGGGGCTGGGTTATTAAACCTGGCCAGCAACTAACCTGATTGGTGTTTAATTCGCTCATCGTATGTTTATATTCCGGCGAACGCGACCCAAAGCACGCAGCCCGCTAGTTGACGTTGGTGTTGTCTTCGTGCTTGGGCTTGGTCCGTTATGAAATCGCGCTGCAATTTGTCAACTGTATGCACATTTCTACTAACTATAACTAATTGTTTGTTTTCTCGTTTTGCGCTGCACAAATGCCGTTCAATTTGCCTAAAATTTGTCTATAAATGATGTAACACGGTGCGCAAATCGGCTAACAGAGCTGCAATATATATAACAATATTTTATCGATAAGCCACTATCGGCTTAATATTTGTGTCGGTCGGTCGATAAATTGCCGTTGTAGCCGCGTGACCAATAATGCTGAATAGCAGAGCACAGTGATCCGCTGTTACTTACCGCCAAAATTTGAATGAAATGCTCTGAAAGCGTTTGTATATTATTGTTTTGTTTTTTTTTATTAGGTTTTTTTGAGGGTTTTTCATTCCACTTGTTTGTCTGTATTTTAAATTTCGTTATTATATTTACTGGTTTGCAATAAATTACATAAAATAACAATATGTTTCCATTGTGTAAAGTAAACGTAAAAGAAAAAAACTATATAGTTAAAGGGTAAATTAAAAGTAAAATTTTACAAAGTTAGTTTTTAGATATTAAGCGGGGCTTTGAGTGGTTCGGGTTTTCTTTCGGTAAGTTTAGTCAATGCATAATATACCGCAAACATAATATCGGCTTAAAGTGTAATTAAGTAACAAACTAATTAAGCAGTTCAGGAAGGACATACAAAAGCAAAGCGTTTTTTGTAGTTGGAAAAAATGCTAAACATAAATTTGGTAAAGTGATGGGGGAAAAATGGGATGTGTGCAAACAGTTGTTTCCCATTATAGATCGATCTTAGTATGATATAAATAGCGCTTAAGTGATTTTATTTTTGCATTTGCATTTTAACATTTCTCTCTTCATTCAACGTGTTTTTTTTATATATGTTTCATTTATAATTTAGCTACACTACTAAATATAAAGTTTGCCTTATTTCCAACTTATTGTTTTGCTGTTACATATTTCGCATTTGGTTATTACTCTTGATTTCCCTTTGATCAACTTCTCTTTTCTCTCTCTCTCTCTCACGCTATCGCAATATCAACACCTTGTTGTCATTTTCATCATACTTATATGATTTATCGTCAACTCCATCATCTCCAGCTCCGTCGATTCTCTCTTGTCTATTACTTGCTAACTGCTAATATTTTTGCTTCACGTTTCGAATTGTTAATTGGTTTAACATTAATATTATTATTGTTGTTGTTGATTTTTTTTTTGTTGTTCCTCTTCTATGTTTTTAGTTGTTGTACATTTTCTGAACTCTGCCCCCCCCCCGCAGCCACAGCACACTACTGCATTGGATAACGAATTCGCTGTGCATAGCTGCGCTTACTTCTTCACCAGCTTCATGAGCGCATCGGTGGAGAAGGACTTGGGACGCTCGATGGGCAGGCCGAGAGCACGGTCCCAGACAAGGGAGGCAAGCACGCCGAGGGCACGAGAGACGCCGAAGAGTACGGTGTAATAGTTCATCTCCTTCATGCCATAGTATTGCAGCAGAACACCGGAGTGAGCATCCACATTGGGCCAGGGGTTCTTCACCTTGCCAAGTTCATTTAGAATTGGTGGCACCACCTTGTAGATATTCGATACCAGCTGGAAGGTCTCATCATCGGGCAGATGCTTGAGGGCAAACTCGCGTTGGCAGGTATAACGAGGATCGGTCTTGCGCAACACAGCATGACCATAGCCGGGCACAACCTAAGAAGTCAACAGACATATTAGAGATAGTCTTGGAGCCATTGGTACTATGGTAAATGAACGCACCTGTCCGGACTTGAGCGTCTTCCAAATGTAATCCTTGAGTTGGTCCTCACTGGGATTATTGCCAGCCTCCTTCTGCAACTTACGCAGCCACAGGAGCACCTCCTGATTGGCCAGACCGTGCAGTGGACCAGCCAAACCGTTCAAGCCTGCGGCAAACGATAGATACGGATCACTGAGTGCGGAACCAACCAAATGCGTGGTGTGAGCGGACACATTGCCACCCTCGTGATCACTGTGAATGGTTAGATAGAGACGCATCAGCTCGGTGAACGGGGCAGTGTCATAGCCGAGCATTTTCACGAAATTGGCAGACCAATCCAGATTGGAGTCAATCGCACGGGATCCCTTGCCGCCGCGATACGTATTGCAATAGATGGTGGCAGCAACCACCGGCAGTTTGGCAATTAAATCCATGCTATCCTCATAGGTCGATTCCCAGTACTTCGATTTGTGCACGCCCTCAGAGTATGCCTTGGCGAATTTGCTGTCATGATTGAGGGCCGTGACGGCGGCAGCAAACTGCGACATCGGATGCAGTGTGGTGGGCATGTTGTTCAGCATGGTAACCACATGCTGGGGCAGGGCAGCACGATCGGCCCATTCGCAGGATAGCTGCTGCACCTGACTCTGGGTCGGCACCTCACCGGTAATCAACAGCCAGAAGAGGCCCTCTGGCAGTGGCTCAGCTCCACCCGGAGCGGCAGGCAGTACCTTCTGGCATTCGGGAATGGATAGGCCACGGAAGCGAATACCCTCATCGGGATCCAGCACAGAGGTCTCTGTAACCAGAGCCCTGATGCCGCGCATGCCACCGTACATCATATCAATGGTCGTCTCGCCCATCTTTGTTGCACCATGCTGTTTCCTGAATGCCTTAACCCGCTCCTGCTCTTGGGGGATCTTTGCGGCAAGCACTTCGCGCAGGCTGGCGCCATCAGAAGCAATTTGACGCACATAAGCGCCAACAATAGGAGCTTTCTGTAACGAAATACAAAAAAAAAGTAAAATTAGCAGGATAAAACCTTCGGAATCCAACTTCTTTTTAAATTTCTTTTAAACGAAAAACTAGAAAGTTGGCAGCCCTGAAGTGGATGATATGCTGAAAAGATGCTCCTTTGGCTGGCTTCCTTCTTGCCAGGCTTATGCTCTTACTGTTGTTAGGCGTAATTGTTTGGTTTATCGATAAATCAGCTGAGTTGGGCCAATCCAATTGGCTGTCATTGAACCGCACTTCAAGGCGCATTTACGCGTGAAATTACGTTCAAGTCAAGTTGTATTGATAAGCAACGCCAATTCTCAAACACACACACACACACATATACAATCGTATATATTTGTTGATAAGAGCAGAGAAAAGCAGCGACTGCAGCAGCCTCACTGATACATCTGCATTCTCAATGACTCAACCGTTCGCTGATCAGACATTGCCCCAGTGGCAGTAGTTTTTTTTTATTCTTCCTGCTCTCATTGTTGTTGTTTGCATAATTCGCTGTCAAAGCACGCACGCAAAAACAGAAGCGAAAAAAAAAACACTGACGAAGACGGCTGAGCGACTGCGGCGTCGACTAAAGCGCGCTTTACTCAAAAGATCAACGCATGTTTGACCGCAAGCAGGAAGAAGAAGCAAACACAAATCCGGTTACAACTAGTTTTTTTTTTTTGTTGCTCTTACGATCAGGCCATCGAGACTGAAGCTTACAGCGGCAGGGAAAATTCCAACGCCAAATAGCGCTGAGTTGCTGTTGCCACGCGCGGCGTCTACTCAGATGAATCGACGTGGTAATGAAAACGGAATCCAAGCTCAAGCGCAAAGTGCAATTGACGTTGGCCCCCCATCTCCCCTCTCATTCCCTCAGCGTTCATTGTTGTTTTTTTTTTGCGGCTAGTGGGTCAGCAAATTCAATTAACCATGTGAACTTGTGGCGCCGCCAAGCGACGGACTCGTTTTCAAATTGAATTCCATGCTTTATACTTTTTGTTTAGTTTGCTTTGTGCATATCGATATTGATTTGTGTGTAAACATAAACACACTAACCGGTTTGTACTCTCCTCCGGTGTCCCAAAAGCACGATTTCATTGATAAAATTATATAATTTACGCATACTCTGCTTGTCATCGTTTACCGATATTATAAGTGGGATGGATGATGGCCTCCTGTCAGCAAGTGCAACGATTATAAAGACCACAAATTGATCATTTTAAGTTGAACAGCGTGTAATTTATGGCATAAATTGATATAATAATGATTAATGATCATTATCAACTACATACATAGTAATTTATGTAGAATAATTTAATAGAATAATGATAAATCCACTCCACCCTTTCCAATACACTACCAAAAAGTGTTGATTAATGCAAAACTATGGAAATATCGTAAACGCTGCATCCCTATCGATTAAAACACGATACTCACGATAATTACGGTAAATGCAGTGACCAAAAGATCAATAAAGTGCAATCTGAGCTCATTTTGTTGTACAAATAAAACGAGAAAAAGCAAAACGTCGTTTTGTTAGGTGCACAAACCGCAACCGCAGCCACGACGTCAGTATCAAAGTTAGTGCTCTCAACGCAGTTACTTACACACACACACACATGTAAATGCAAGTGGTAATTAAGATGTCAAAATTTGCTAGTGTTTGTGTGTGTATGTGTGTTTTTTTGCTCGGCTAATCATGCGCCAACAAAAAAGAACAATAACGAATACAAGCAAACAGAGAGGGAGTGGGAGAGTGGGTGCAAGAAAGTGAGAGATAAGAGATGACATCAACTGTTTTGCTTAAGCTTGCGTAACAGTGCTAATAATGCAAAGACATGCGTCACCCAAATGCTCTCTCATCTCTCAACACACCGGTTACACACGAACCACGAACTCTTAAGTCTCGCACTCAGTTTTACGCACACAAAAGCGCATTAATCTGCGTAATTTGTTCTTGTTGTTTGCATAATAAGTGGTGGGCGATAATTATCTTATCGCTGGCCGAGATACTTATTGCTTCCTATAGATACTTGATTATTTGTGTATGCAGATATGTGTATACACATTTTTTTTTTTGCGCAAAGTACATTTGTTTGCATAATACATGTGAAAGTCATGAACATAATCAGATTAGTTTCACGGGCGTGAGTCGTCTACCTTCTTGCACAGAAAGAGAGAGAGATAAGAGGGAGGAATCGCCCCGTTCCAAACAGCGCCCGCCGCTGATAAGCGCTTGCCCCATTGCAAATTGAAGGTCCCCGCAACGGTCTCACGCGCTTCCAACTTATCTCCTATATAACATATATTTTATATAGTATATATATATTTATAAATGTATATATGTATATGGTCATCAAGGAAATCGCAGTCGCGTGTTAAGGTCTGGGACGGCATTAGCTTGAGTTTACAGTCCACATCGTGGATCGCACTATTGATCAGTGTGATCTTCCACAATGTACGTGTATAACTATGCACTTCTACTTTTACTTCGCATGCCCTTTAGTACACATTACAAATGACAGAACGACCCCATAAAGTATATATATATATATACAAATCCATATCCGCCTAAAGAAGAATGCATTTCAGAGAGTATCAGGGTTCGAATAGAATATATAAGTTTGCATCAAGCGTATTTGAGTTAGGCGATAACTCCTTCCACATAGTTTTGTTATACGAAAGGCATATTCTTTGGTATGACTTGGATATCGTGGAATATATGTAGCCGTAGTACCCCGTTGAGGTTCAGGGTATCTCGTAGTCAAGTAGCTCTCTCGACTAGAAGTTTCCCGTATTTTTTTTTTTGTTTTTTGTATATTGATGTGAACGGCAATTACGAGACGTGGCATGACAGATAAATTAAATTCTAACGATAGATCCATACACAATACGAGACGTAACCTTCACAATTGAAATCCAGCAGCTCTCACTGCATTAACGGAACCTCGACTGATTGCAAGTTTTGGCATCAAGGTGAACGAGAGAATTGCACGATGCACTTGAAGTCGATGATGCTTAAAGTTAGTTAAATACATACAATAGCAGTGACTTGGCGCTTTCTATACGATTTCAGAGATTTATATAGGTTTTTTAAAACAGTTAATCGTTTAACGTGAACTCGTTTTCCGCTCTACACTTCTGTATTTTTTATTATTTAATTTTAATTGCCGTGTGAAGGGGAATCATTTGGCCCACCTCCCTGCACATAGCTGTTGCCCTCATTCCACAGTTGCGTGACGTTGTTTTCCAATTGTTGTCGACGGGTATTACTATTTTATTACCCAGAGAATTAGTGTAATTGTTTAACAAGCCATTTGACTCCCGCTCCATTTGATGCACATTTCAAGATAATAAGTTGAGCTTAACAATTGAATCGAAATGTTGACAATCGACTATTGGAGGGAGGGGGAAGTTGGTTTGCAACAGCCTTATGTCGCCAGTTGCTATTTGCTCTTTTATTGTTAAGTAAAGTAAACACTGTGGGTTTTGCCAATGTTAACAGCCGTTGCTGTAATCGTTGTTGTTATTGACTTGAGTCCATTTGCTGAATTGAATGAATGCAACAGCAATATGGTTGATCTTCATCAATCAACATGAGCTCCCTACTTTGGCAACTTTACCATCATCAATCACACAATGGGTCTATGCTAGCTTCCACACAAGCTTATTAGCTTTCTTTACTCTTCTTCTTTACCCGGTTCTCGGGTGTTATTGGCAACCGTTATCATTGCATTTAATGTGCGATCCTTTCATTAGCATGGCACAAAAGCTATACGAATAAATAATTGAGGATCTTAATTCGCTGTATAAATATTATGCAGTATCTGTTTTGTACTTTGTATTTATCAAATACTCCTCTAATTAAGTTAATACTTCTTAACAGAATGCTTGATAGTTTTTTTCCTTTTATTTCGTTGTCTGGTTGTGTCTGCTATTATCAGTAGTAACACACGTCTAATGTTTGCTGGCTGCGTGTGTTCCGATTTTGATCTCGATCATGTGCCCCCACACAAATTTGTCATGCTTATCAGTTAAGACATGCCATGTTGGTTGGGCGGCTGCCGATTGCACAATGTAAATACTATATATATATATATTGATATATATATATATATATACATATGCGGAGGACCAGCATGCTCTGAGAGTCGTTTGTCAACCCGATTACATCACATGATCATGGCTCGGCTGTTAACAGCGATTCTGCTTATCACAGACTAAACACACTTAAGCACTGCCGACAAGTTTATTACCATGCAAAGTTTCCATGACGCCATCCATCCATCCATTATCTACTCAAGTAGCAAGTATATTGCTTTAAATATCTTAGTAAGTTTCAACACATGGTAGGTACAAAAGAAGAAGAAATCCAAATTTCAGGTGGTTTTGAGATTGGTAGTAGAAGTTTTCAGTGATAAGATGATTGAACGTCGCAATCGCTGCTGCCATAGATAACACTTTATTAACTTATTAATACCAGCTCAGTTGCTTAACTTATCTACCGCACCCTTTAATTTTAGCCGAATTCCGACCGGGATATGTGTTTCATATTCTATGAAATCAATACATTTAAAAAAAGTTTCAATAGAGTTAGCCGATTGTGAAATGGCTTTTATCGATATTCAATGAGGATGTGAATTAAGTACGCTTAATTAAGTGACATTTGTATTATGCAATTATCTGATCAGTTGTCAGCTGACAGCGGTTAAGAGAGCTAAACACAACACATATACTCACATTAACACACACGCGCGAAGTTTTTGTCAAAAGGGCAGATACGCTACGTAACGTTAAATAGCAACGTTTACGTAAGCATTGATCACATATCGTGACGTATTTTATCGTCTTGGCGTTAAATACTTTCGCGTGTTTGTTTTTAAGGCGGAGGGACGTACATCAAATATTGCCGCTGCTTGCGTGTCGTCGTTCTACTTCTTCCTCTTGTTCTTGTGTGTGTGTGTATGTGCATGTGCATTAGTGTGTATGTATTGCATTCATATATGTGTATGTATGTATTTTTAGTTGAGCATTTTGCAAACTGAAAGTGTTACACAGAAAAATGTTGCTCCCGGAACAGAGTACACTGTAAATATCGAGCCCTTTTCATCATTTACCCATTTTCGTATTTATAGCTAAGCAACAACCACAACAGCGTGAAGGACGTGTGTGGTGTGTGTGTGTGTGTGTGTGTATGTGTGTATGTTGCTGCACGTTTTTTGGCGCAATGCCAACAACAGCAGCAGAAAGAAGAAAAAAAAAGACGTAGAAAAGAGGGCTATAGAACGAACGAACGGAACGAACGAACGGTTCGCATGCATAACATTTTGAAAATGCAAAACAGATTACTTAACTTTTTGTATTACGCACCAAAAATGTTTGCGTCACACATTAACTTGCTCATTATCGCTCTCTATCGGTCTCACTCTCCCTCTCTTTTTCTCTCACTTTATTTTGCTGTTGGACACACACACACACACACACACACTCAGTCACTCCAAAAACAGCAACAACCCCAAAACGATGTGCAAGAACAACGCGCTTAAAAGGAGGCTCGTCCTGTAAGCCGTGTGATGAGAGTGCCGCCTGCCATTGCCTCTGACTGCGCCGCTGCCTGCCTCTATTGATTTTTCAATTGAAAGTTTTTCCACGACTTGTCCGATGATTTTTCGGCATTGCATAATCAACACAAACGTCTGTATAAATATATATATACATATATGTATATATATGCATGAATAAAAATGGACGTGGCATTTTTGTTTTATTGCAGACTGCGTCTAGTGGGCGGTGGATGTGCTCTCTGCTTTAAGGTCATTCGGCGGACAATCTTTTTGGCGTTGTGTAGAATCACTTTTGGCAACAGCAGCAGCCCAGCGCATCTCATTTGCAAAGCAGAGCAGAACTCAAACAACAACAACACGTGGCGCATAACTTTCTTACTCAGAGAGTAAAATAGAGCGAATGCGAGAGAGTCTGATTGAGAGTGTCAGACTCGGCTATGCTACCTGCACAGTTGCTGCTGCTGGTGCGGAGAGCCGCTCTTTTTGGATGGGAGCATCAGATTGTTGTTGTTGTTGTGGCTGGTTGCTGCTGCTGTAACAGCAGTTCAAGAATAAGGTGTTAGCCAAACTTAAGTCGGGCAGAGACGACACGTTTATGGAAATTAAGCAACAAAAATAACTTAATAAATAAAAGTCACAAAAGATGCAGTTCCGAACGAGGGGGAGATGAGACTAAAAATGAAGAAGAAGTTCATTAAACTCTAACTGCGCTGCCGCTGCCCGCGCTGCGACGGCAGCAGCAACGGCGACTGCGTCTGGTGAGAGTTTTATTTATAAAGAAGATTCGCGCTTTGCTATTTTAGCCAAGAGGTGAAAATTCTGTGCGATTATGCAATCACACATTGTGCCCGGAAAATTAGCACACATACGATAAATACGATTTACAACTGCTAATATTGCGGGGCGGGAGCGGAGAGAAGCAATAAGTGGTTTGCGCTTAGCAGTCTTTTTTAATCGCAAGCACATGGCTGGGTTTTTTTTTTTTTTTTTTTGGCTTGACGTTGCCCTTGCCAACAAAAACGTACACACACACACATACACACAGACAGAAGTCCGTATCATCAGCTAGCTGGTGTGTGTGGATTATGTGTGCGTTGGCAAGCCACGCTTGAGTAAGAGTATCCAAGATCCTTTAGCTTCGTAAGCAACAACAAAAATAATGCATGCGAATCGAATCGAGTGGCGGTTGGCATTTGAACAATAATTACCAAAAATTTGATGGATGACCGATTGTTGTGGGAAAGGGGGAGGGAGGCGTGGGTTATTTGATGGAAAACTTACCTGTGCGTCGACAAGTTTACGTGCAGAAATGCGATAGAGCGACATGATTTATGCTAATTTGGCTGTTGTTGCGTAGAAAACTCGAAACACGGTCTCAAAATTGTTGGACACTAACACGCACACACACAGAAAAAAATTGCTTTTCTCCCAGTGAAGAATTTTGGAAATGTTCTGTTTCTTGTGGCGTTTTGGCGAGCGAAAAAAGTTTCCTACTCTCCCTTCCTTTACGGCAGCTGCGCGGCAACTGAATGTTAAAATATTATTCGAATTCGAATGGTTTGGTTGGCTTTCAGTTGCTTACCATCGATTATTTTGTGGTCGTTGCCTTTATCGATACATTTTTATTGCTTATACACGCTTATACACACATACACACAGCGAAATGTGCAGTAAATGTATTTGCAGAGATCGAAGAATATCAGCTGAGAAACCATTATTACTGTTCGGATTATTTAAAGAGTTCGCTTAAGCCAATATTAATAAAATGCGCTGAGCATGCATGATATTCCTAATATCGAGAGCGATGAAAATACCAAAGAAATACTGCACACCCACGCAACACACAGCTGATGAAGGCGGTGTACGCGCAATATTTGAATATGCATTATTGCTGTCTGATGGCTCACCTGCTACACCTGAGATTCTAGCTGGGCTTGAGACAGCGTCTGCTTTAAGTTAAGATGTTCAATATTTTGGGAAAGTTGACATCTTAATGTAGCGATATTGATTCATTGACAATAAATAAAGTTTTTTTCTGAGCACACAATTATAAGAACAGCTGACTTATGAAGTATATTTCTCTCGCACAGCTTTGATTTGACGTAGTTGTCAAGGCTGCCAGAAAATAAATGCTTCATAACTTACAGCTTAAATACTAATTTAGTATTATAAATATTGACATTTACATGTAAGCGGCATAATTTTCGACACAATATACTTGAAATTTGATTACAAATATTAATTTTAAATAATTTGCAAATAGCAATAAATCAATTCAATTATTATTTTTTGTCTCTTTTAGAAATACATTATTTTGGTATTTTGGTTCGTGTTGCCTGCGGTCACATTGTGCTGTATGTTATGCAAAAGGCGTCGTGAGATTTTGACAGTCAGATTTCCTATTTTTCATCAGATACTCAAAGCGTAAGCTAAAATATCAATGCCGCTATGGATCTGTACACATTAGCACTATTTAATTCTGTATATTGCAGCCGGCAAAATGGCGGCGGCTGTGTCGCATGTGCCCCCTAAACAGGACCTGCCACCACCCGGTGGATACAAGAAGATTCCCTTTGCCCGTGTGCCGCCCAAGAGCTATTTCACTGGTGCGTCAATAATTATGCATTTCCAATACACGAATATATATATACATAACTGTGATACACAGGCTTCACAATGATTGGTGCCTATGTGGCGGTGACCACTGTCGGCCTGGGCATCTACTATTTGACGGCTAAAAAGGTGAAGCGCGACGAAATCGAGATGCGATCCGCCCAGAATGTCATCTTCCCACTGCTGATTGCGGAACGCGATCGCGAATTCTTGCGCCAGCTGCGCCGCAATCGCGACGAGGAGGCGGAGCTAATGAAGAACGTGCCCGGCTGGGAGGTAAATTTGCGCAACTCCAAAACATAAACATCTATCTATTGAATACGAATTATTAATCTAGGTGGGCACCTGGTACGGCGAGCCTGTCTACAAGACTCTGCCCGAGGACACACTAGTTACACCCATTTTCAAGGAGTTCTACGCTCACACCGACTGGAAATCGTACGCTAAGCGCGCCAATCTGAAACTCTGGTCGTAAACGACGAAAGGAGGGAGGAGTCTGGGAAGGAGTCTGGTGGTCGCCACTGCATCAGCTGCTGTTGCTCCCTCTCAAACCCTCTTTCAACAAATTAGTTAATGCACATTGTATAGCTTTTTTTGTTTCTAGCTGCGTCTTATCACCCATTAAATTGAATAACATGCCAATCGCGTCCTGCATTGGTTAATATAACAGCCAAAAAAAACCGAAAGCATCAATTGTTGTTTTATGATCGTGAGAATTATATATATATATGGAACTGCTAAAATTGATCAAAATTATATTATTTGCCCAAACCTAGAGGAATTCATCTTCGAATGGTTAGATTTAATGACAGCTGTATGTCGTGGGCAGAGGAGAACTTTCAAATCAAATTACATTGGAAACTAGGCGAGATGCGGACATGTCGGATCACTCTTCTTGGAACAAAATGATATAGAATTTAATCAACATCAAACATATATTGCGATTATGTAACGCATGTTTACGTTTACTTTAGATTTCGTTTCGATTACGATTTTTATTGAATTCAATATTTCAATGTTTCTTAGGGGATTACGCATAATCGGTGTTATTAGATCACTAATATCAGTTAAGATTAGTTGAATAGGTGGCATACATCAAATTAACAATACGCACAATTTACATTGACTTCGAAGAACGAGTTCGTGGAAAACGAAGCCCTCAAAATAATGGATAAACTAAAAACTCCGCGAAACTCTCATAACAAATTCTTATAATTATTATATGCTTTAAAAAAAAAATAAAACTTCCGTTTCTGCTGATCATGGTTGTTGTCAGTATCTCTTGCTATGATCTATGGGATCACATATATACATACTGGACTGTTTACAAGCTAGGATTAACTATAGATCGTGTGTGTGTGTGTGTGTGTGTGAAACTAAATGGATTTGTTTCTTTTTTTCATTTGCTAGCCTCTAGGGCTGCTGCTGCTCCTCCTCCTGCTGCTGCTCCTCCTCTTCCTGCTGCTGCTTCTCCTCCTCTGCATGCTCCTCATGTTCTAGCTCCTCCTGCTGCTCCTGTTTAATAACAACGTAACGCATTGGCGGCGGCATCACCGCTTGATCTTGCTCCACGACATGGTGCAGCTGCTCCTCGTCGATGAATTCCGCATCTTCGTGGTGATCAGATCTTTTGCGACGCCTCCGCCAAGTGCCATCACGTTGCTGCCACCTCTACTTCATGTCACGACGACGCTTAATGCTGCCATCGCATGTGGGCAAATGGCGTTGCAGGAATCCCTCGAAGACAAACTTGCGTCCGCATCGCTCGCAGCTATACTCGCGCTTCTCTCCGAGCTGTTGTTTGTGCTTACGTAACGTCTCCGCGTTCGAGTATTTGTCGCGGCAGCCGTCGCAGGCGTAGCGACGCTTCACCTGATCGACGTCAAAGACGACGGTGAAGCTTTGTGTGCAGAATGAGCAGGTGAACTCCTTGACGATCACCTTTTTGCCGCCATGCTGGGCGGACAGTGCCTCGGCCTCGGCCTCCAGTTTATCCTGATGCTTATGCGCATCCATGTGCTTATCATATTTGGACTCATCGACAAATTTGCGATAGCAGCGGTTGCAGCGAAACGGCTGTTCGCCAGTGTGACGCATCATATGCTCCTTGAGATAGGCCACCGAATTGAACACCTTGGTGCACACCTTGCACTTGCGATCCTCCGGGGAGACCTCTTTGCGTTGACGCAAACAGGCGCGCATGTGTAGCTTTAGCGATCCAGCGGCACTGTAGCAATTGCCACAATTTGGACAGTAGAAGGTTTTGTTGCGCAACTGCGAATCGGATTCGGGACTACTGTCGATGGTGCCCTCGAACACAATCGAGCCCGTTTCATCCTCCTCCTCCAATTCGCCCTCATCATTCTCAGCGCTCACAATGTCGCCATTATATTCATCGATGTGCTCTCCATCGCCATCGCCATCGCCATCATCGTCGTCGTCTTCGTCTTCATCGTCCTCGTCACCCTCATCGTCGTCGTCGGCCATGTTGGGCACAATACGGAGTATGGTGTGTGTGCCGTCACCCTGGTCAATCGTTTCGACCTCCTCAACGGTGCTGTTCTCGACCAACTGCTGCAGTGTCACCGCATGCCCATTCTCATCGATAATCACCTCCTGCTCATTGGTCAGAGCTGCGTGTTCTCGATCAGTAAGGGCCACCACAGCCGGCTGGGTGTCGTCGTCCTCATTGGTCGCATACGCGTACGTATATTGTGTCGATTCCTCTTCATCGTCGTGGATGATAATGGGTGATGTTTCTGTTTGTGTTGACAGATTTGAGTATTTGACGCGCTTCGAATTCATTTTGCTGCGTCGCTTTCCTTTTATTGATATAACTGCCTTATATATATATCTGTAAGTTGTAAGTTGTAAGTTGTTGTTCGCTTGGGTACCAAATAAACACAACAAATTGCCTGCTTTTTTTGTGCTGTTTTACGCGGCGTGGCGTAGCGCAAGCGGCTCTCCTCCAGCAGTATTAAGTTTTTTTTCCGATGCGTGCGTGTGTGAGTTTGTGTTAGTTACGTTTTCTTTTATTTATTCCGTTGGCGCAGTAAATTGCAAATTGCTGCAATTGCAGTAATGCGCAAAGTTGGTAAATTCCTTTTGGCGCGTACAAATTATACTTTTTCTTACAATAGTCAACACTCTTTCTCGACTTTCTTGCCACCAAGTTTAATTCTTCCACTTCAATATCATAATTTTCGTCGATTGTGGCAACATCGTCTAATAATGGTCACACTGGCCAAAATGCTACGTAGCTTGGTATTATTCGCATCAACGTTAAGTTGGCTGCATTTCGAATTTACCATATACGTCACGTACTCGGTTCTTACGTCACACATTTGGTGAAACGTTACTTAACTTGGCGTTACGTAGCACATCGAACTACTATATGCCAAATCGAATTGACGTTATATACGTATTTAAAAACAATTCAAAACCAAAAAAAATAAATAAATGCATTTGCATAGCATACTAAAATATGTATTTAAATCGATGCATGCATATTCAAAGTTCTATTACTTGAAAAGGTGGCAGCGCTGCAGTGAGCGTTGCGGTGAGTTCAGCGTTAGCAACAGTTGCGCAACAGCTGCCCAAATGTTGGCGGCAAATTTCAAATAAATCAAATGCAATACACATCAAAGTGACATTCACACTGAGATGGCGCTGTTTGAATTTGAGCCTCTTGCACAATAGATGGAGCTCACTAACTGATTTCAATTCAGTTTTGTTCAATTTCGTGGCGCCAAACACAATTGTTTGTCTACTATAAAAACAATGTATGTATGCAATTATATACGTATGTATGGGCTATATGCTCGTTTTTGTCTCTACATACTTTTTGTCTTGTTGCCAAAATAATTTAGTCGGAAAATGTATTATCTGCATTTAAGCAAATTCGTGTGCACTTGTGAAATGTACAAATATTTACGTGTATATGTATTTATAAGTAATGCAATCAAACAATGTTAGAGTTCACTTACGCGACTGATTCTTCGAAACATACTTGATGTGGTTCCAAATAATTTTAAATATCACAACTCTTTAAAATGCTGAAAGCAAAAATTTCCGAAAAATTTTAGATGTTGCTTGAACAAATTTTATAAAAAGAATGAACTCGTCTCTGGAAACAAAAGATATACATCTGAGGAAATCCTTGAGCCTGCTATGTTTTCGAAAATTCAAAATGGAAATGTTCGCAATTAGACAAAACAAGTTTTAACTTGTCTTGTTGGTCTTGCTGGCCAGATTGCATTAAATATAGTTATGCAAGTCAACAGATCCATCAATTCAAATGGCATTATTAATAGTATTTTTTTTTTGCGAACGTAGAAATGTTTTTTTCACATTAATTTTCGAATGTTTTCGTTTTCACATCATCAGAGAAATATTGCCATTTGGGTTGCCAATTTCCACAGCTGGATGCGAGTCAAGTCATTGTGCACCCTACTCCGAAAGCACATTTGGAAAAGTTGGTGTCCATCGGTATGAGTGTCACATATGTATGTAGGGATGTACCTATGTAAGTTTCTCTACTTGGATAAACCTGGAAAATGGCCATTCAATGGACTCTCAAGATCAAGATAGAGAGGAGGGGAGGAATGCCACCAAATAGGATTTTCACCGAACGGGAAGAGCGGAGGATCGTCAGGAAACAAAGGGAAAACCCAAGCTATCGGCACCAAAACTGACTCAACAGCTGCAGGATGAAATGGGGAAAATGTGCAGTGTGGAAACAGTGCGCAGGATTCTGAGATGACGATCGCCAAAACCCAATTGAACAATGATTCGCAGTTGTGGAACACCGTCATATTTCCAGATGAGTCCAAATTCAGCATGCAGATGCATACAAAATACTTAACAAATGTACTTTTCCATATAGTTAACAAATGATTCCAAATTGATTTAAGCCAAAGCAGTAAATACTGAACATAAGTAAATATTTTAAGCCGAAAATGCAATGCAACGAACAAGCCAGATCAGATCAGAGATCAGTCAGCGAAAAGCGTTAGAAAATGAGCTTAACAACAACAAATTGGAATGTGCACTTACATACATAAATACAAGCATATATATATATATATATATAGTAAGCATGTGTGTGTGTGCATACATATGTATAAGTTTATGACTAGGCCAGCTGAAACAGTAGCATTTAGGTAATTGAACTCAGGCAGCCATACTTGCTATAGATTCAAATTGTTTTTATTTTTATAGAGATGCATTGGCCGATGCCAGGGGCAGGGGGCAGGGGGCGGAGGGGCAATGGCAGCAGTCCAACTTTAATTGTGATTTAAGCTCGAACTCAGTTTTTGCCCATGCCCCGTCACGTTTGGAATGATAATTGTCATTGGGCATTAAAATGCAAATGGGAAGTAAAATGACACACTCAATGTGCGCATACCCTGTAAATGCTTGCAATATGGCATACCACAATAATTATATCCTGAAGTACAAAGTCTATCTATAAGTACTTGTGGATTCAGCTACCTTTTGATATGCCCACAGTTTACTGACCGACTTTGCTATCTCGTAATTCTCGATTGCATCATCAGCTGCATTCACGATTCAGTGATATCACTAAGCAAACAGGTTACTGCCGATATATATATATACATATATATATATGTTTACATATATGTACATATGTATGTATATACATTCTTGCACTGTTTTACAACAACCCCAACCCATCATCAACTTGTCAATGCAATGCAGTTTTAAGTTAATTCGATAATTACAGTTAACATCAATGTTTCCATATGTATTATTTGATGTGTATGTATACATACATACAAGTACTTATGTATATACATACGTCACTTCATGCCCTTCTCTCTTTGTGCGGGTTTTCTTAGTACGTGCCAAAGCGTAATTTCTCGCATTGAAAAAAATACTGTTCTTTCGCATATAGTTGTCTGTGGAAAGTTTTTGTTTTTTTTCAACGCATTTTGTACATCCATATGTATGCATGTATGTTTTGTGTTTCGTTAGGTTTTAGGGCGTTGCCAGACAGCTGACTTTTGTTACGATTTGCATTTACATTTGCATGCCAATTCTGTCATGTTTGCCTAATATTTCGCATATGCTTCAACTTTTTCGATAAAAGAAATAATTAAATTTGTGTTTGTTTGTTCGGCCAGGGCATCTTTCAGTGCGGTCTTTCTGCTGGCGTCTGTGAGTGTGTGCGGTTTTGTGTGTGTGTATACACACGCCTTGAATAAAAGGGCGATCACAGTGTAAAGCCAGCCACTCGAAGCGAATGGAATTTTCCATGCAACTTTTCGGTTAATTGTCGGCAGCTAGTTGATTCTTGTTTTCTTTATTGCTTAACCCTTGTGTGGTCATTCTCATACCTCACACAAAGGCAAATTGTGATAGTCATACTATGGAATTTGCTAAATTTGGGTTTGATTAAATGTACATAAATGAAATTTGATTAGGGTTTTTTATCTGAAATCCATTTACAGCCAACTCCCATTTGTTGCGCTCTGATAACAAACTCAACTTGGTAAAGACTCCATTAGGCGTGTCTAATTGCTGACCAGTGACCAAGAGCAGCAGCAGTTAATGACTGCCACACACATGCATACATAAGGCCACATGTAATACGTTTATCCCAATCCAAAGCTTGCGGCGCAAAACGACCCCCGTTGGCTTGCGTCGGTTTAATTGCACTCTCGATGCTGTTGCTTATGATTTGCTTTTTTTTTCATTTTTTTTGCGTTTTTGCTTGTGCTAATGTCATGTGAACGAACGCGAACGAAAGACAAAGCAAACGGAGTGACTGACTGACTGAATGACGACGAAGAAGAAGAAACAGCTGCTGCAATTGCGGCAATTTCAATGGATTTTGCTGTTAGTTTTTGCTTTTGCTTTTGCTCTTGTCGAGCTTTTGATTTTTTTTTGTTTGTTTTGGTTCTGTTTTATTTATGCATTTCTCCATTTCGAGTACTCAACTTAAAATTACACAAAAAAAGAGTTCAATTAAATATTTAAATCCGACCCTAGCAGCGATCTGAGCGCTGACCCCAAACAAAAATAAATTAAACACATATACACACACCTGGAAAGTAAAATAGGTGTGAAGACCATAAATTGTGTGTGTTTTTCGAATATAATGTTCAAAACACTATATGTATTTATATTAATTTGTAGGTATGGCGACATTATTCTGTTTTTATGAAATCTGAAGTCTCTGGCTAAAGATACACATTTTGAATGGAGAGCGAATGGGCCACGCCCATCACTACTGGGCTGAGGATAGAAGATATATTAAGGAAAACATTAACAATTGCAAAGCTGCGCCAATTGAAAAGGTTTCAGAGAAAGTCAGAAAAAATAAATTTGACGATAGGAAAAAAACTTCACGTTGGTACCCTGATGACTGGTACGGATCAGAGGGTGCAGAGGTTGCAAAGAAAGTGACACAACACTCTCTGGAATGATGAACATCAGATAAAATTGTTTGGGGCATGCATTTGGTTGTCCCCACACGTGCTTTACTGTCCAGATAAATGTATATATATAAATATATATATACTTAAAATTACACAAATATAGGTTACAAACTGGTTTTCGACTGGAGTGCTTCAGCTGGAAGGACGATCCACGACAACGGTTTTCATGTCATCTCCCTCCTTATCAGCGGCTGCACGTGTTTCATTCCCATTCGGAGCATTCTGGGCACCCTGTCCTGGTGGCAATGGCTCTATGGGCGGCAGTCCGACAAGTTTCTCGCTCTCCCGCCACAGCCAGTCGGCGGTGTCCATGCTCCTGGCCCAGGGCATCAGTGGAAAACGCATGCAATCGGAATAGTAATCGCCCGAGGAGCACACTAGCGTTGGATCCAGGGCCAGGCGCAGTGATGTCTGTGCACCGGCACGTGGCGTCTTGAACAGATACAGCGAGACGACTTTCAGCGTGTTCTTTGCCCAATTGGGACCGGCAAAGTGGCGATTCAGCTCGGTGCGCACCACGCCCGGATGGCAACAGTTGACCGTTACCCCCGTGCCTTGGAGCAGTGTGGATAGCTTGCGCGTGAAGAGTATGTTAGCCAGCTTGGACTGGGTGTAGGCGCCAAAGAATTTGCTGTAGTTGCGCTCACTCATCAGATCCGTGCGATTGATGCGCCCAAAGAGGTAGGCCGCCGAGCTGACGACGACAATGCGACTGGGCGTCGCCTGCTTAAGGCGATCCAGCAGCAGATTCGTGAGCAAAAAGTGGCCCAGATGATTGACGCCCAGCTGCTGCTCATAGCCGTCGGCGGTGAGGGAGCGGGGGCAGGCCATAATGCCCGCATTGTTGATCAGCAGATCAAGCCGTGTCTCCTCGGTCTTGAAGCGTGCCACAAAGTTGCGCACCGACTCCAGCGAGCCGAGATCCAAGCTGCGATTGAACAGCTGCTGATTCTGTGTGCGATCAATGATCTCGATGCGGGTCGCCTCACACCGGCCTGGATCTCTGCACGCCATATAAATCTTGGCGCCCCGCCGTGCCAGCTCAAGCACCGTCTCCTTGCCAATGCCAGTGTTGCAGCCGGTGACGATGACCACTTTGCCATCGATGCGATTCGCCTTGCGATACGCCGGTCCCTGGATGCACTTCCTCAGCAGCCACATGATGCACACAACGCCCAACACAATCAGCACCACCAGCAGCAGCCACGCCCAGATCCCACGAAAGCACAGCACCTTCTCCACCTCGATAACTGTGGGCGTTGTCGTCGTTGGGGGCGTAACAGCCTCCGACATAGTTTGATTTATGCCTCTGCGTATTTGTGTATGTTTAACTGTGTGTGTGAACGTTAATCGGTGGCTGGAATGGGTGGGGGGATTTGGTGTGCCTGTAAATAGGAGCGGAGTTAGCAAAAATTTATCGATAGTCGATATATCAATATTCGATAAGATGATTGAAGAGTTCTGATTAATTTATACGATTATCGCTTTGCACTAATTTATCGATAGTCGATATATCACTTATCGTTACGATGATTGAAGAGCTCTTGTTAAGTGATAAGTAGTCACACAAATTTCAAAGGGTTTTCACATTGATCGGTTATCGATTGCACTCTTTAAATCTCATTTAAAGTCCACTTTCCAAACCAATTCAACACTTGACTTGGATGACGAACTTGGCTCTTACTTGTCAAATACGACGATGAGCCAACTTTTCTTTTCTTGTTTTGGACTTGTGAGCCACACTTCCTCACGCGCCAATTTCACACATTTGTGGTGCCAACAAAAACAACAACAATAACAAGAACAGCAAACAAAATGAGAGAGTCACAACATACAGCTTTCGTTAAGTTGAACGCTTGACGGAATGTTGCCGGCTGGTTATCTGTCGATCTGTGCTGTTTGTTGTTGCTGTAGTTGTAGTTGTAGTTGTAGTTGCTTGAGGAATGGGAAGGGATGTCGATGTCTTTTTGTATGATTGCTCTTGTTACCGTTGCGTCTAAGCGTCTCGCACGGTCTTAACCAACTGAGGCCGACAATGACACTGACTCTGACTCTGGCTCTGGTTGTGGCTGTGGCTCCCAATGGCGTCTACACCTGAGCCGCCGCTAAAGCGTCAAAATAACCTGAATATAATATTGAGCGGCGTCGTCGTCGTCGTCGTCGGTCTTGCAGCTAGCGGCTGTTATTAACATAACTTAGTGCATATGCAGGCGTTACAACCGCAGTCTACGTCGACGTCGCAGTCAGCGCTCCCCCGTTTTGAATGCCCAGCAAAGCAAACATGACCATAGAAGCCGCAACGGCCGCTGCCTGGCATTCCCATTTCAGCTGTTGATCGTTGGCTTTAATTTCTTTTCGCTTCTCTTGAATTTTGTTTTAGTTTTCAACTTTCACTTTAGAGCACTTTTTATTGTTCGCTTCGTTGGCAGCGCTGCCAGTCGACGCTGCCGTTAAACAATTTTACTTGCATTCCGTTTTCGCTGAATATTCGGATGTTGTTCTTCATCAACAACGCCTTCTTTGTTTTCATTACTGCCGACGCTCTCTCAACTATACTCCAATCTCTCCGCACTCTCTCCTCATCATACACGAACTTCGCAGTCGATGAGCATTTCAACCAATATGCTCTTCTATATGCGCCAGCTACAAATTTAACGCTAAACTTTGTGCAAATTGGAGCAGCAGAAAACTTAAAATATCGCAATTAAAAACGATTATTTTAGGGATTTATAGAGCATTATAATAGAGTTTCCGGCTTAGTTTTATGTGAATATCATTCTAGTCATGGTAAATCGTTAAAAGGCTGTGCAAAGTGATGCAACAGACAGAAGTAAGCATCTCCGATCTCAAAAAGTTTTTTTTATTGGTTTTTCTGGGTTGTCCGTAATCCATGCAAGAACTTTTAGATCATTTTGCTTAGTAATCTTGTAAATCCTAAAAATATTACTTATTTTTTAATTTAAATTTAATTTTACATTTTGTTTTTAATTTAATTAAATCTAACTTTTTTCTTTTTGTATTTTTCTCTTTTTGTGCTGCTGACTGACTTAAGGTTGACATTGAATAAACAAATTCTCAAAGAAGAAGAACTACTTACTTGTAATTATTATTAATAGGAACTTAGACTGTTCTGTCCAGTGTCTGAACTGAGTTCAACTTTTATACCGCCAGCTGGAGGCAGCTGACGATTGCTACAAAGTACCGGACGATTGCGTGTATTTTTGCTGCAAGTTTAGTAATTGCCACTTACACGTAAGTAAATACAAATTATGATGAGATTATGGGTCTCGAACATTTGAACCCTTGAGTATGCCCTTAATATTGATTGATGTGAACAGGATAGCAACAAAAATAAATTCACTGTTTGCTCTACTTACATTATTTGATTTGTTTTGGAGCTACTTAGCATATTCAATAGGTGTATGTATTTTAGGTAAATGCCCCACACTCTATAGCCACGAAATTGATTTACCAAAATCATTATTACAAACAAATTGTTAGCACATTGCTTTGGACATGGCCAATGGCCGAAGCAAATGTTTAGGAAAGTCAAGAATAACAGGGAAATCCGTGGCTAAACAAAATCAATAATAACCCAAAGTTGAATGCTCTTGACAGTGTCAAGAGTAAGACGGGACGAGAAGGTCGACATGGACATGGACATGGACATGAACATGGGCATGGGCATGAACATGGCCAACAGAGAGGCCGAGGACAACGTGCCATCTTTGATGGTTCAGACAAACATTGTCAACATTGGCTGACGTGAGTTTACGCATGTTTACGTCAGTTCCAACTCTCCCCAAGGCAGAGAGAGACCAACACAAGGAGGTAGAGAGAGAGAAATAAGAGAGAGAGAGAGACAGAGAGCGGGAGAGAGCGAGCGAGAGTTGCGCATGTGGTGATTCTTGGACTAGGTCAGGATAACCAGGCGTTGTTAAATCGATGAGCATGTCATGAAGCATCCCTCTCTTAGGCCTCAACTATTTAGTCCACACTTCCATGGCTTCCACTTCGCAATAAGCCCTTACCCTTAATTTGGGCTGCACGGCAAGTTTTGGGAATTTTCCATAGCAAGAATATGTGAATGCAATGGGACCAAGCCAAGCATTAACATCATGATTTGTGTCTATTTATCGATCAGGCTGTACTTCTATATTCTTTTTCTTTAAGTTATATGTCATTAAATTGGTATTTTTCCAGCTTTTTATACCCTACACCCATTAAAAATGGATAAACAGAATATAATGGTTTTGTGCAAATGTATGTAACAGGCAGAAGGAAGCATCAAAAAGCATCAGGAACAAAAGCCATGTCATTCCGTCTCAGAGACTATACAAGCTAGAGACTTCAAATTTGGAATATAGGTTATCTTATTGATCAACTGCCCAAATTTCATCAAGATTGGAGAAGACGCACCTAAGTTAAAGTCGAAAATAATATATTCTCATGTTGATCTCATTTCCATCAGCAGCGGCAAGCACTCAAATGTGGGAATACTTGGCTTATTTTAGATGTCCGCTGTTTAACTTAAGATAACCGTTCTTTCATCTATATGTATCTGTATCTGCATATGGATTAAATCAACATGGACATTTAATGAATATTTGGTTATATTTTTCGAATTAAACTTATAAATCAATAAGAGCCACTAATCTAGTAATTCTACTTGTGACTGGTATAATTATACTTATCGTAATTATCTTTACAAAACTGACATGTTGTGGGAATATTCATTTCAATATTTTACCTCACTCACTGAAAAGATTTCAGTGCTCTACATTATGCGCCAGTTTGCCAACGCATCCTAATTCATCCTTTGCAGGTACTTAAGTGAGCTTATTGACTTAGTTGTTAGTGCTTCTTAATTTGCTCATTCCATGAGTAGCATCTCCAGGCTTGTCAAGCCAACTCCCCCACATCCACATGCTTTAACGTTTGGCAACATTGCTCATTGCGCTCATTACCCCCCACGCGTCGTACGACTGTGACGTCAATGCAAATTTTGTGGCAACTAAATAATAAAACATTTGCATGCAAAACACTTACACACATACACACAGAGAGTGAGAGAGTGAGAGAGTGAGAGAGGGAGAGACAGAGAGGGAGAGACAGGGTAAGACTCGTGGCTGTTTCCCTATTCGGTTTTTGGCAACAGGCTGGTTTATCATCCTCTGCCGGTTCACCTTGATCTTCAGCGAATCTGTAAACAATGCGATAAAGATGCCAAAACGCCAGAGACAAAAATAAACCAGTCAATGCAGACCAACCGAACTATGCACTTAAATACATACACACATATGTATGTGCATTGGAATTTGCCTGCCGGCGATAAGTCAATTTTCTTTGTGTTGCATGCTGTGGCAAGTACAAAAACACCCAGCAAAGACAAATAATAAGCAATTTGCGTTTAATTGCAGCCTGCAATTAGATTAGCACACATACATACATGCACATGAGCAACAAATGTAATGACATTTATTAAGAGCATTTGCCAACACTAATTATACGCATGCAATACGAATGGGAGATAGAGCGAGAGCGAGAGAGAGAGAACGCAAACTCAACTCAACCAAGCCAAGCCAAGCCTCTATATTGGAGCGGGGGGTCCTTGCTGCAGAAACCTCATTTGCATAAGCGTTGACGTCGCGTACCTCTTGGTAAACACACACACACACACATAGTCGCATAGGTGGTGTGTGGGGAGTGTATATTTAACCTCTGTGTCAACTGAATCAACAATTGACGTACAACAAAAAAAAAAGTACTGCAAGAGATACATTTCCTTTAACGTCACACAGTTATTGTATGCTGGCCAAATCGAAGGGGATAAAACGAGAAATTGTTTGTCAAATCATAATTGGAGAATTGAACGCAACACGCGCAACTCATTCATGCGGGTAACATTGATTGCTCAACGGTGTAAGAATAGGAAGTGGGCTGGGGTTGGGAGGAGCAGCGGGATGGTGTTTAAATTGTTAGTGTTGTTGTTGCTGTTTGCTGTCCGTTGTCGGTTCCAATGAAAACCTGTTGCCATTTATTGCTGCCTCGCCTAAGCATCGAAAAATCATATAAGAATCTCGCTAGCTTAAGTTGCTCGACTGTGCGTTTACCCTGCAATCAGAACAAAATATTAAAGCACCACTTGCACATTCATTTCTGTACATTTCCCCCTTATAATGAATGGACTTGTATGGAAATAATTTTACTACGAGTTCTAGGCGTAAAATAATTCTAATTTGTGAAAGATCCAATTCCGAAGCGAGAGCTTTACTCAATTACATTAGAAGGTTACATTTGTACAATCTGGGTAGACCTTAGTTTAATCATTTCATGGGCGCAGGGTATACGTGCATACATGCACACACATACACACATGCACACATGCACACATGCATACATGCATACACATACGAATAGCAGAAAATGTGGCGAGCAACAGAAAGCGGCCTCGACCGAGTCGTAAATTAGCAAATAGAATTGAAACAACTGAAATGTAACAAAAACAAAAGCTACAATTCTTAGCGCGTATCAAGGCCATCCCAATTGTTACTTGGCTTGACATGCGTCAGACTGAAAGAATGAGAGCCAGAGTGAGTGAGAGAGAGAGAATAATTGGAAATGTTGAGAGAGATGAAAAAGCGAAATGACACAAGAAGCGCAAATATGAAAACGTCATTGGAAGAATAGTGCCAGAGACAGTGGGATGGTGTGGGGCGGGTTGTGAACAAGCACAGTTATAGTTACCGTTACAGTTACAGTTACACACTGCAATGCATGACATAACATATAAGATGTAACTGTATCGAATGGATTTGCCGGACTGCGTTAGACGCATTCGATTTGGCACTTCGATTTGATGAAGCATGAAAAAGAACAAGTCGCAATTTTATATTGATGCACACGCTTATCAATTGGCGTTCTCTTAAGATTGTTGCTGATTGTTAAATTGGTCAATCGTGAAACCGTTGCTTTCTGAGAAGTGTGTTCATACGTGATGGTATACGAAGTACACTCACATCATCCCTATAAATGTATACAGATATATATAATATATAATGTTATTAGTCAGTCACTCGACTTTATCGCGCCATCATAGAGAGAGAGAGAGAGAGAGAGAGAGCTCTTTAGACGCTCTTTACAAGTAGTTGAAGTCCGTATCAGACTGACACATTTACGATACTAAGTATCTGGCCATATAATGCGTCACTTCACTGCGTAGTGCTTTCCATCCTTACCATCAATCATTCAATTGAATTTATTGAACCAATAAGAAAGAAAAAACCCGCCTATAAATCAAGAGTTGACACTTATGAGTGCATAACGTCGCATATATCCAACTAATTTCAGCGGTATCTCTTTGGCCCAACTGCGTCGCGTAGCCCGTGTTTATTAACATTTGAAGCTGAAATATGGCAAGCCCTCGTCGAAATGGCCCAAAACTGATAAGCAACGGCAAAATAGATACTCTAAGTATTTCAAATCGAATTACATATGTATATGTATGTATGCATATGTGAACGTGTATCTGTTGTGTGCTCTATCTCCATATCTGCACTGCACTTGCAACTATATTAAGAGAATTCAGTTTTAGTTTCTTCACATGACTAATTGAATGACAACAGCAAAATGTCAACAACAATAACAATCACATAATTACGCTACCAGTTGGGGTTATTGCGTACATACATGTTACTATCTTTATGAGAAATTGTGAGCGTATTCCTGCTCAAAGTCCAACACTCAGATCAATTTATCTCCCACAAACTGTAGGAATTACGCTTCGACTCTTGTCTTAATATTCGCTTAAGAAAATGTAACTGACTTTTGCTATAAACCAAGTTGGTTGTATATCGCACAGTTTTAGTGTTATACAATATATATAACAGAAATACTCTTTTTAAGTGACTGATGTACCAAAGTTAAGAGATTCACATTTAGTCAAACACTTTTCGAAAAATCACAAATTAACGAGCATATTGTCGAAATTCTTCTTCTCAATACGGATTTTCAAATTATTATAACTCCAAATACATATATACCTATTTTTTTTCTTATGCAGGACAAGAGACACAAACAAACTGCAGCTGTGCTGCTCGAACAGAAAATATAATAAAAATATTTGAATATATTCAAAAACATTTGTGACACCAATTGTTATCAAGATTAAACTCATGATCCGCCGCTTCATATGTCAATCGCAAGCCAAACGTCTCTATGTATGTATATTTAGTACAAGCTTTAAAAAGCTCTTCAAGATACCCTAAAATGTGGCATATGTATAAGCAACAGTCATACACAACAATATTTAACGGGATAATTAAAGTACATGGTGAAATATATTTCCTATTATTATTGTATACATTTTCCGTTAAACGTTTTGCACACTCAAAAGCATGCGTGGAAATGCGCTCATTTCTTAAAAAATAAAAATAAACCGGAAAAACACTGATGAAGCGTATTGAAATCGCCGGCTCTCGAAAGTTGTGCATAGATAGACGCACACACACACACACACACACGCAGACACACATACGTACAGGCAATCACAGATAACGAAGAATAACTGCATAATAAACACAAACATATTTATGCTGATGGTAATGAGATCAACATAAGAGTATATATTCTCGACTATGATTTGCTCGTTCTTTATCCGATCTTGATTGAAATTGTTTAGTTGACAAATACTATGTACTATGTACATAGCCTATATATTAATAAGTCGTCGCTGCTTTGCAAATGTTCGCGCAACGGAGGCAGGTATTCATAACATGAAATCAAGATGGTCTGTTCGAAATTTAAAGTCTCTAGCTCTGATAGATCCGCGAGTTCATAACATATAACGACTTGGCCATTAATCCAGATCGTTAATATATATTTAATTAATTTGCAGATACTTCCCTCTTTCTGTTATATACTTTTTCATTTGACAGGGTATACAAATATTACGCAGCCTTGGCTCTGATTTCTATTTGTATTTGCATTTATATTGCCATCGTCATCATCATTCCTATTGATTTCCTGGCAGTCCTTCCATTTCCGCATGCAATTTCGCCTTTAAAAGCAACTAATGCGCGCCCAAGTACAACACGCCCAAAAGGTGGTTCAAGGGGTGTGGGAGGAGGTGCATTGCGTCCTATATGCATATATACACAAGTGTTCATTTATATACTATATATGTATATATACTTGGTAGTCACCGGCTGGCGCCCAATGCATTTTTCTACGCATTTGGCATAGAGTGTCATCTGCATTCAGCCAATCTCTTCTGCTCTCGCGCGACGCTTGACTCTTGCCCCATATCCAAAGAAGTGTAACTACATTTTTATTCGATACATTCATTTGATTTTCAACGATTTCCTTTATTTGGTTCTTTTTTTCATGTTTGATGTTAAAAAAATAAAAATTAAAAACTAATCACTAAGAAATTCAAAGCACATACATAAATCCATTGTATATTAAAGGAAAAACAAAAATAATAATAATAATAATAATACTAATAATAGTAATGATAATGATAATAATAAAAATATTTATTAATAATGATAACACGTATGTATAGGTACACTTGTATGGCATTTATAACGTACCAAATAGTATGTTTAACATTATATAATATATTTTGTCAAGTCTGTTTTTTTTTTTACATCAGCTCAGGTTAGTTTTGCTTTTGCTCACAATTGTAAATAAATACATATATACATATATATATATATAAATAATTTTATATAAATAAATATACATATACATATATTGTCATTTAATTGCGCTTAAATTTAAGTTTTGTGTTTCTTTTTCGACGTTTCGTTTGTTCTTAGCAAATTCCTGTGTTTATTTTTAGTGTCTTTTGCTACTCATTTTGTTTTTCTTGTTTTTTTTTTGGTTTTTTTTTTTTGTGTTTTAATGTGTTATGTTCTTGTTATTGTACAATGCAATTGGCAGTTGCAATTTTGTCTCGTTTGTTTTGTTTTTGTTTCCCTGTGTGGCAAAACCGTTATGCTTAAAACACTAAGCTTTTTTTGTCGTTTCTTTTATGGTTTCTCCTGAGTCTGAGCCTGTACTATATACTATGTGTGTGTGTGTGTTTGTGTGGAAGCCTTTTTTCACTGTTTCATGAACGGTAAGCACATACATATGAATATGTAAATATATATATATATATATATATATATATATCTATGTTTGTAAAGAGAAATGGTTGACTAATATTTTATATTTGATGTATGTATAAATTAGAAGGAAAACTTGTTAAAATTACAAATCAAAAATAAAACCCAAAAATATATTGCAAACAGCTGCCAACTTATTCAACACGCTTCCCCACTCCTCAGCTCGCCCGCTCACCACCGCATCCGCATCAGCACCTGTTCCACAATGTCCGCTGCTTATGCCGTTATGTTATGCCCTCATTTAGTCGCCGTTGCTGTCTTTTTTTCTTTAGCTGCAGCGACCCAGTTTATCATCAGCGCAACATCTGGCAACGCTCTCGTCTCCCCCGTCTGCCTTTACAGCCGCATTCGCATTCCAAGCATTTCGCAGATATTCGAAATTCTGCTTGAATTTCCGAACTCGATTTTGGTCGTATTCCAAGCAACGCTTCGCAGCGCTGCCCTGCGCAGCGCACTTAACCCGGCGTTGACGTTGTGCGGCGCAGTCGCAGCTTCAGCCGGTTAATGCCACTGTTGCTGCCGCCGCCGCCACTGCCGCTGCTGCAGCGACGCCGACAGCGACGTATGGCATAAGGACTGCCGGCGGTAAGCTGCTCCGAGCTATCGCCGCTGCCAGCGTTGAAGTCCAGCTCAGTTGCCGATGATGATGAAGCGGCGCCGACTGTGATTGCGGCTGCACCGAAAGCCTGGCAGCAGCGCTTGAAGCAGTGACCTAAGCGGCGTACGACGCCGGAGCGTGGCTGCAGCTGCAGCTGCGTGCTGCCAGTGTCGCTGCATTCTAGCCAGCCATTAATGTTGTTGTTGTTGCTGTTGTGGTTGCTGCTGCTGCTGCTGTTGTTGTTGTTGTTGTTGCTTGGGTGGGTGACGCGTTCTCATGACCGCTTGCCGCTGTCCTTGCGAAAGGACTTGCGCAATTTGTCAACCAGACGCAAATGAAATTTCGTATAATCGTTACTGCTCTGCTCCGATCGCTGCTGCTGTTGCGCCGCTGCTGACTGCGCTGCAACATGCGCAGCAGCCTGACGTTCCAGCGCCGAGGCGGTCTGCGTTCGGCTGGGCGGACTCGAACGCGTCGGCGACACCATTTGCATCATGGAACCGCTGTGCGAGCTGCGCGATGCGTTCCGCGTAAATCCTCGCGAACTATGGCAACGCTGCATCTGCATCCGATGACCGCCCCCCAACTGTCCATGCGACGGTGACACTGCAAAACTCTCCGATTTGCATTCGGATACCTTGCGACGCCGTTGCTGCTGCGACGTCGACGACTGACCAGCAGCAGTAGCAGGTGTACCTAAAGCGGTGGCTAGCGTTGTGGTTCCATTGTTGCTGCTGCTCGCATTGGAGCACTCGGATGTTTTGCGCGAGCGTCCGCGGGTATCCTTGTAAATATCATAGTTGTTCTTCATCACTGGCATCATAAAAGCCATTTTGTTGCTGTTCTGCTTCTTCTTATTATTTTAATGCACAACGCAGGCACAATCAAAAAAATTCGATACAAAAAACTATTCGGTTTTCCAATCAACACAGTTCGTTCTGACTTCTTTTTCTCTCCCGCTTTCTCGTTATTCCAGAAGTTTCTAATTGTCTGTGTGTGTTTGTGTTTTGTGTGCGCTCGTTTCGTTTACCACTTTATTTTCGCTTCTGCATTTCACAATGCAACTCAGCTCAACTCGAAATTTCGGTCACTCTTTTTATTCCTTGTTAACAACTTTTGCAACGAGCGATATACGTCTCTGCCGTGCCACTGCTGATTTGTAAATGAATTGTGTTTATAATAAACGTTGCAGATTTCACGACGTCTGCTGGCAAAGAGCGTGCCGAGCATTAAAAAAAGAGAGAGCGGCTTTTGCTCTCATGTGACTTAACCAGCGAACATTGTGTGTGCGCCCATCTGTTTCTGACTCTGTATCTGTGTGTGTCAAAAAAGGGAGAGAGAGAGAGAGAGAGTGCGGGTTTTTTTTTTGGTTTTTCTGTTTTCAACGTTTTGTCTATGGATGGTGGAGTTACATCCAATTGGGGATGTTTATACTTGAAGTATACGATATTTATTATTAATATCGTTTCATGAATGCTTCTGTATGAAAATAGATTTAACATAGTTGAGAAAATTCTAGCAATTTTATACATTTCCTGCTAGCCTTGGAGAGGCATTTAATATGTGTTTATCAAGTCAACTAACTTCACTTATCATAAAATTAATATCATACATTCACGGTACATCACGTGATCATTTTGTATACGTGCACGGTGGAAACGCTCAAAATGCGACGCACACCTGCAGCTCTCTCTCTCTCTCATTGGTGTGTCAAAAAGTGAATGCTCAGCCTATTCCCAAATGCATTTACGATAAACACATGGTGCATAGTGCACACACAAAACGCCAGGGGGCACTTTTATGCCAGAGAGCGCAAAAGCGTTCGAGAGAAAAGAGCGCGCTTGCGCTGTTAAGCGGGTCGGTTGTGGCTGCTTGAATGTTTACACGATGCCGTTGTTGGCGCAACTCTTCAAATGGGATGTTGTCGCGATTTCGTTTTGGCAACGTGTTGCATGCGCTTCACTTCTGCTGATTGCCGGTTACATAATTGCAGCTGATTGTGCAGTGCTTCGAGCAAGGCCTTCTTTGTGACTTAGCTAACTAAATGCGCGACCACCTTCTGCATAATCATGACAAATTGGCAACGTGAATGCGATTGTCAAATCCATTTACAAACATTCGAATTGTAATCACCAGCAATTAATGCTGGTCTATAGATACGAATGCTAATCAGCTTATCAGTTGCACTGACTGTGACTTACCTGCTGCCTTGTATCCAAATACATATGTAAATATAAATGGACTTAGTCTTAGTCGACCTGGCTCAGTTCTCGTTCCCGTTCCCGTTACCGTTACCGTTCCCAGTTTAAATAAAGGAGGTGCACAACCGTATTTGTTTAAATATGTTTTGTTTTGTTTTCTTTTTTCCACTTTAATGAATAATTTTCAATCAATGTTTGTTTCTTTTGGTTTTCTCTTTGCTTTGTTCTTTTTTTTCTCGGTTACTCTTACTCTCGCAGCCGATTTTTGGTTTTGTCATATGATTTGTTGTTAAATAATGAAAGTGCATAAACTCGTACTTTGTTCATTGAATTCTTTCGTTTTTTGTTTTGTTTTTCTTTTTCATTTTGTATATATGTATGTATGTATATGAATGTTTAAAGTTCTTTCTTTTTTTTGTAACAATTGAAGATTTTTTTTTTTGTTTTTGCTTATTAAACTTTAACTTTTTTCTTTACTTAAATGCATTTTTTTCAACAACAGTTTTGCTCTTTGTATTCGTATTTGGATTTATTTTTACCAGTGATCTTCTTAGTTCTGATTAGGTTATACAATAAAAAGCTCACAAAAAAAAAATATATATATATCAGTTTTATATAAGTAAATACATATATAATCGTGTGAAGCATTAATAACGGTATCCCGAAAAAGAAGTGTCGAAAATTGAAAGGATTCTATATAAATGGTTGCTTCATATATTTATATATATGCTTCATAATATAGTGTTGAAATTATTGTACAAATTTGTAACATTTTGCATAATTTCTCATATATAATTTGAAGATTTCATTTAATATTATTATTATTTGTATTATTATTATTATTATAATTAGTTCAAGTGCAAGTTTTGTGCTTATTTGTCTTAAGGTCTTTTAAGTTCAGGATCTACTAAACGAGAAAGTATACAAAACAAACACTCTCTCTCTCTCTCTCTCTCTATCTCTCTCTGTCTTTTCATAAGAATTATACAAATATTGTAAATGGGAATTTTTAGTGCCTAAAAACTATTCAAGTATACTTCACTTTTATTGCGTTTCATATTCATTTTTAGCACATTTTTAATGTATTTTTAAGTTTTTTCTTAGTTTTTTTTTTGGTTTTTTTGGTTTTTTTTTGGATTTTTATGTATGTGTATTTAGTTTTTTGTATAATTTACCTATGAATTATAATTCCTTTTTTTCATTATTTTTCTTCAATTAAATGAATGTCCGTTGCGCTAATATCAATCAGTTTGGTATTTAAACCCTAGCTAAAGTGTGATTTCTTTTAATATAAGTTTTAATGACATTGGGGTGTACTCACGTACCCATTGGGGCTTAAACATGTTTGTTCTACCTGCCGCTTGGATTGTGTATGTGTGTGTGTGTGTGTGTGTGTGTGTTGTGTGTTTGCTCAAGGGAAACTAGTTTCAATTTGCTAGATGAAAAACGAAGCAAACAAAATATGCTGGCAGTTTGGTGGCTTTTTACGATTATGATTATATAATTCCGAATTCCGAAGCATTGCATTGCATTATATAATAATGCTGGCTACAACAATGCTGACCAGGGTTGCCACACAAATGTAGAATGCAGCAGGCAGCAGGCAACAGGCAACAGGCAACAGGCATAGGCGATATCTTCTTATTTGGTGGGCGGTTATAAAGTACATAGAGATGCTAACAAGGTTACCAGTTTTGTCAGTTTGTCAGTCTTCAGACATGTTATTAGGTTATATCCACTTATCATAGTCATTGGCATTGTCATATACATGTTATATATACATATATGATTGTGATGCTTGACGTGTATGCCTATCGAGTTTTTTGTTTTTCACACCCACCGCTGACTAATGATGCAACTGTTGTTGAGCTTTAACAGAATTAAGTTAATTGTCTGAGCTACTTTTGGGTAGGTAAGAACTACACAATTCATATGTATTTATATATATATATATACTAAGCGACTTATGTGTTAGGATCTGACAAGTTTCAGTTACAGTTACAGTTGCAGTTGCAGTTGCATTTATAGATACAGACACAGATACAGATACAACAGATTGCTTTTATCAGTTATCAGTTATCAGTTTATCATAATTCACATACATGTAGTAGGTACTATAAATCATAACATTTTCAAGATCACATCGAATTTGTCAGCGAATCAGCCTCCGAAAAGCAGTTGCACTTGGCTAAATGGGAGGAGTGAGCGAGCGAGTGGGGTTAAGGAAGTGGGGGAGGGGGCTTTGGGGGTGGGGGCGTGGCTTATATAGTGTATACATACATAGTCCTCTAGGTATATGCTAAATATGAGTTAATTGTTACTATCAAAAAGTTATCCTAGTTACATACATATAAGTATAATATTTATTTCATGTTATCGATAATAAGTATATTTAGCTAATCGAATCGAAAGGAAATACTCGTTTCATCTGAACATCGATGAGGCGCCTGTCAAATTTTCTTGTTTTCTGTTCTCTTTTTTTTTGGTTTTGTTTTCCATATTTCTTAACAACCGCACTGCTTGAGGTACATACATTAAGGATATAAACCCAAGGACTTTTCGTAGCCTTTTGCTCGACTTATAGAGACAATTTTTGTTTTTTTTTTGTAGCTACCCTGAATATGCAATAGTTAGGTTAAAAAAAAAAGAAATCCCAAAAAAAACAATTCACTTTCTATCGGGAAACTTGCGATTTCTGGAACTGGAGGAAGCGTCGCGGCGTGGAAACTCCTCCGACTGCAAAAGAAAGAGAAAGATAGTTTGAGTGTTATAGCAATCAGCGATGTGTCGTCGTGTGTTATAGGTGACCATATTTGAGACACAGACAGACAGATAGATATAGAGAGAGAGAGAGAGAGACATAGAGTGTATACTTGATTCGATTGCTCATATAGGGAGGAGTTCTAAGTCAACTCTTATTATCTTTCGAATTTTTGAAGCTAACTTAAAGTCTTCTTCTTCACTTTTTTGGGGTATATTTTCTTCACTTGCATATGAATTCTGTAAACGGTTTCAGTTACCTCAATTACAATCGATATTTTTAGTGGACTTTTGGAAACTAGACCACGTATTATCTGTGGAATAGAGCTACTGGAACTATTTGCTTTAACTACATGATTCTAACAGTATGCCATCTCTCTCTCTCTCTCTCCGTCTGTCTGTCACTGTCTCTCACTCCGAAGGCGAATTGGCTGGCTTAACTGCTTGGGTCTCGACGCGACTTACTCTTTGTGCAGCGCTCTTGTTGCTGTGTCGCACCGGCGGCGATGGTGGCTCATCGGCGTAGACTCTGCAAGGAAGTCAGGATCAGTAATAATCGCTGTTGGAATGTGGGGAATAATTGAGTGGTTGACTGTACCTATTATCAGCATGCGCTTCGGGATCGAGCAGCGGCAGCATATCCTCGCCCTGTTGCAGCAGCTCCACTGAAGCGAGCGAATCGCTGCCGGTCTCAGTGCCGGTGCCGGTGCCGGTGCTGGTATCCTTATCCTTGTCAACGGTGATGGTGGTGGCAGCAGAGGATTCACCACGTTCCGCCTCATGGCACTCGCATTGGCAATCCTCGGGCTTCACATAGTTGTAGTGCAGCTTGTCCCCAGACGTTGCGGATGTGGAGCCACCATCCTGGCGCTGCTGATGATGCTGGTGATGATGATGATGATGACTGTGATGGGCATGCGAGTGACCGGACGAGGTGCGATGTGCGCTGCCACAGCCAGAGCCCGAGGAGGCTGCACTCGAAATTGCAGCTGTGGTTGTGGTGCTTACTGTCTCCTTAGGCAGCGTGGTGATCCGCTTTGCGGGCTTGCGCTTCTCTGGAATGTTTTCAAAGTCGATCCAGTGGCCGGACAGTTTGCGCTGTGTGGAAGATTTGGGTTTGGGCTCCTCCAAACTGGCTGGCATGCTATGCGGCTGGCCGCCAGCCGGTGGTGCGCTGGCCACTGCAAGTGGCACACTTGCCGTAACTGAGGTGGTCGCTGTTGCTGCTGTCGTTGCTGTGGTTGCAGCTGGCGGTAGCAGCTGTTTGTTGGAGTCCTTGCGCTCCAGATTGTTGGCACGCAGTCCCTCCTCGGCGAACTCGAACCAGGACTTGCCGCTGGCATTCGAGATGCGTCTCGGCGATTTGGTGGCCTGCGTCTTATCCTTGATCGCTGACTCCTTGCGAGGCAAACTGATGCGCAATTTCTCGCCGCGCACGAGACCAGTGGTTGCGGCGGCCGTGGCGGCGTCTAGGTCGTGGCCAGCATGCGGCGACTCCTGTGGAGTCATAATACCCGTACAGTACTCCTCCAAATGCGATGGATTTAGAGGCGTTGTGGAGCGTGGCCGATCGACGGGACATGTCTTCAGCTCCATGTTGGCGCGCTCCTTCATTGGGATTAGGGGCACGCCCTGCGCACGCTCCTCGGGCAGCGTTGTCGGCACGTAGGGCAGCTCATCGTCGAAGGACTCCTGCGAGACGAGGCCGGTGCTCTCGTGCTCCTCGATTAGGCATACGTTTCGAGGGAAATGATGACGCTTCGCCTCCGGAACACCCATCGGCACCGCTGTCGCCATCGATGAGCTGCCCGCCATATCCGAGTCCCGTTCGCTTTCCGACGACTCAATCGGCTCGTGATCGTCTGTCGAGTGGCGCTCCGAGCGATCGCCGTGCGGCGGTGGCGTCAATGCATCCATCTCCTCGAACTGATCCGGTTCCTGTTCCACTTCCTGTTCTGTTGGCATTTCCCTCTCTCCCATTGCGCTGCTTGCTGCTGGGAAAAGTGACGTGCAAAGATTTCCCATTAGTTCAAGATAAAAATGCTCGGTTTTAAGCGGCAAAACTGATGCACATGGACAAAGAAGAACCGTTAGTCAATGTATACTTATATATAGTATTGGAAGTTGGGGTATCACAATCAGAGCTGTAATCGAAATGTATTTTAAAGTTTACCTGTTCACATTTCTCAACACTGCTCCAAGCTGCAATAAATTCATTTTCAACGTTTTTTTGATTTTTCTATTTACTGAATCTTGTAATGATCGTGTCAGAAATTGTCCTATGGTATTTGAGTAGTGGATATAGATTGTCGATCTTTTCAAAACCAAATTTGGTTCTTTCACAATTTAGTGAGGCATTGAGGATTTTCTCGATTGGTTGTGGTGCAGAGTGGAGTGGAGGAGTTGCTGAATAGTACTTACGCTTCGCATCCAGCACGCTCTGGCGCTTCGGCTTGTGCGGCACACTTCCTGTCACGCTCCCAGTCACCGCTCTCTCAGTCACGCTGCCGGTCACGCTGCCAGTCATGCTCCCAGTCACGTTCCCGGTCACGTTCTCGTGATACTTTTTGCGCACATCAAAGTTCTCGAGGTAGCGCGAGTGACGCACATCGGCGGCTTGTGGTGCTGCTGCTGTTGAGGCAGTTGGTGGTGTTGCACGCGCTGCTGTTGCACCTTCCTCCTCAGAGTTGGAGCAGGACTTGTGTTTTGAGCGCATCACTACAGCGGTGCTTATGAAAATGGCCGCTTGCTCCTCCTCAGAGCTGGAGGGTGCTGTTGCTAGTGCTGCTTGGGCTGCTGGTGTTGGTGTTGGTGTTGTTGATGTCACTGCTTGTGGTGAAGGTTGCACTGGTGGGGCAGGCGGTACTGGTGCTGCTGGTGGTGGTGGTGGTGCTGCCGCTGTATCTGGACGCCTAATGACCGTACCCTGACGCTGAAGTCCATCTGTGGTGCAATCGGAGGCTGTGGAGCCGGAGTCGGGCAGCTGCACCTGCTCGGACAGCTGGCTGGACTGGCTCTCCGTCTTCGAAATGCTGAACTGTGTGGAGAAGATCTGCTCCTGACTACCAGAGCCGAGGCGTGTGGCGAACAGCAGACGCCGACGCTCCTTGGCAACGGGATCCTCGATGGGCGCATTAACGGTGGCCACCGTCTGCACTAGGCGCGGCTCACAGGTGCTCTGATTGCTGTCCACCGACGGCAGACGCTGTATTTCGGCCAGACCATTTTCGCGAGCATGCTCCACATCGGCCACCGCCACCGCCATCGTTACGTGATCGCTGGTCACCACCTGGGCTAGATTGGCGGCCCGTGCACTTACCACGGAGCTAACCGATTCCAGTGTCTCTTGCGATGCCAGCGTGCTGCTGTTGCGCTGCACCTCCAGGCTCCAGGTGCGCTCCTCCATCGTTTGTATGGCATCCAGATTGGGCTGTGGCACCTTGGCCTTCTGCTGACCCACCGGACGCAGTGCGGCAGCTGCCGCCGCCAGCTGGCTGGCTGTGATTGGCGCTGGTTGGGCTGCAGTCAGTGGCGCACGTCTAGTGCTGCTGCTCGGACGCTGCTCCATGGGCGGTGGCGATGGCGCCGACAGCTGCTGTATGCCCTGAAGCAGAGTGCGCGTCTCGCGCTCCTCCGGCGGCGTATGGAGGGGTATATGTATGTAACCCTCGACGGGCTCATCGTAGTACCTCAGACGGCTATTGGGTCGCGAGCCAGCGGGCGTACGACTCCGCCCACCACCGGATCCGGGCACGGGCGGTGGCGGTGGTGGTCCTTCACCGCCATCGATGGGCGAGGAGCTCTTGGAGCTCTTGGTGCCATCGGTACCGGCGCTGCTGCCACGTTTGCCAGGCTTAAAAATGGCCAACACCGATTTCTGTTTGCTGGGCGTCACATTCTGTGAGCCGGTGGCTCCTCCGCCGGTACCGCCGCCACTCAGCGTTGCCATTGCCGTTGATGGTCGCTCTTTGCTCTTGCTGCGCGCTCGACTCGTCTCCCTCGGCGAATCCGGCGAATCCTTGCCCAGCCGAAACAGTGAGCTGAACGAGCTCTTGCGGGAGACAGAAGCAACCGCCGTTCCCGTCGCCGGTACAGCGGGCGAGGGTGATCGACTGCCATGCCGTCCATGACCCTGACGCGATTGCTTCGGACTCGCCGTCGGTGTCAGACGGTGCTCATTCAGGTCACCTGCCTGCAAGCTGAGCGATGCGGGCTTCGATTGCGTTTGCGACTTTGAATAGACGGGCGTCAGTTGATTGGGCGCTTCGACGACGCGCTCATTGGCCGCAATGCCCTTGTCGCTGTACATGTGATCCGGACGCAGATTGATGCGTATATATTCCGTGCCACTGGCCGTCTTCCCAATAACCATCTGGCCGGGACTCTTGTTGCTGCGCCGCTGACCACTCGTAACGCCCGAGCTGGGTTTGATTGAGGTGCTGGTGCTGGTGCTGCTGCTGGTGGCGCGTGTCTTGCCATCGCCATTGGCCAGCGTGGTGGGCTTGTATCGACGTGCGGCGGCGGCTGTGCCGCTGGGTGACTGCATCATTTGTATGCCCTCGGCGAGCACCGCTTGGGTGGGATCGTGTTTGGTGCGCGCCAACAGCAGCTGTTCCACGGCCAACGTTGCCTCGGCCAGGCTCTGAGCGGAGCTGGGCGCAGTTGAGGCATTGCTGGCGCCACTCATTGCCCCATCAGTGCACTCCACGGGCTTAGGGCCGCAGAACGATGTCTCGAGGAGCATGCGATGCGGCGAGGGGGACCGCGACACGCACGAGACGGCCGAGAGGCGACTTACCGCCGAGCCTTGGCTGCCAACGCTTGAGATGCGGCTGGTCCGGCCGGAGATGCAGAGCAGGGCGGCCACCTCGGAGCTGGCGGAATCCTTGCGCTGATGCTGCTGCAGATAGCTCTGGTGATCATCGAATTTGAAGATGTGTGGCGACGTCCGCTTCGCCTGCAGCATCCAGTAGCAGTGAAAGGACGAGCACAAAAGTAAAAGACAACAAATTTGTATCAAAACGGGTAATATCGATATTAGCAGACAGATAGAAAGAGAGAGAGAGAGAGAGATAGAGTGAAAGAGAGAGAGAGAGAGAGAGAGAGAGAGAGAGAGAGAGCGAACATCATTCAATGCTTAACTAAGCGGACCATAGTTCGACAATGACGAATGCCACTTGAAGCGTCCTTGCAGCGGACAGTCCTGGACCGTGCCTCCAAAGAGAAAGTGCCCGCCTACCAGATACCCTGTGCTTAAATAACTCATCTGCTTATAATCATATATGTTTTATAACGAGTGAGAATTTGAAAAAGTCGAATTTGGCAGAATCATGGAAATTCTTGTCGTATTCCATATTTTAAGTTGTGACGTTTATGAAAGAGCTTTTTGGAGGGTTCTTTGAAAATGTTATGATATTATTTGGTATGCGAAATACTTTTAATATTTATTGTGGCGATTTTAATTCTTAAAGATTTTCAGTATTCCGTTTGTACCTATCAGCTTATGCCTTATGCCAACTAGAGTTTATTCCTCGCATGCATTTTGAATGGACAAAGGGTACAAAAAGTGAATGTGGAATGGCACAAAATGTTGGAACAGGAGAAAACTACACCACGCGTCAATGTGAAGCACATTCTCTGCCTTTCATTGTACATGTCAATTGCAGTCAGTCGAGCGAGACCTAGAGCCACACCCAGACCCAGACCCAGACCCAAACCCAGACCCGAACCTTGCAGCGCCCGAGGCGTTCAATCAATTCCATGGATTCCATGGAGTCGGTAGTCGGAGAGTTCATGGGGCATCAGACATAGGGAAAGATATTTAAAGGGTGGCCGGGGGTAAGTGAGGGATGACGAAATAAACCTATGCTATAATTATTCTAATTACAGGTTTATCGAGCTGAATGGGTTTTGAAATATGGTTGCACGTCTGTTGCACGGCGTATGCAAAATGCGATGAAAAATAATAGACGACAACAAATCATTCAGCAATGTAATCGGCTCTAAATGGAAGCATTTCAAATGTTGCTCTGTCAATATTTAATTATGATAGAGTGTCGTAGGACTCGATTGGCGTTTGTCTATGACAAATAACCGTTTCCGAATTTCAAGGTTTATTGATCGACATGGTGACAGTGGCAATGACCATGCAGAAATCTAAAATCAACATATCTAAAATTCATCGTGACAAGTTCAATGTCGACATACGACGCGATACTTATTAATTTATCCAACCATTTACAAACAAATGATATCGTTTGACCCTAGAAAGGTTGCCAACTGAATAAAATAAACATTGAATTGAACTTGTGGGAAAATATCTGTAAAGTGTACTCAGCAGATATGTACTCAGATATTGGGTGCAAATTACTAAAAACGAGATAGGATTCGATTTGGAGGAGTTTTAAGCTAGAATATATTTCACTAACTTAATATACTTTGCAACATTATTTAGGAGATAACTGCAACCCTATTAAGCTTCCAATTGATAAAAGTTTCACTAAATAATTATCCAAGATTTTCATTAGATTTTAGTTCAAGTTTTTATAGTTCAACAAAGTTGAGCTGCTTCGTTAAATGAAACTTTCAAATTGCAGTTGGACAGCATGGGGATGCCTGTATGTGGCGCAAAGAAGAAGAAGAAGAAGCAGAAGACTGGATGGGCACAGGATAACTTTTGTTGGCGGGTCTCATTAATAAGTTTCCTGCAACGGCTGGTGAACATTTTGTTTTGATTATTTCCACACGAAACAACACCAAACAGCAACAACAACAACATGCGGATGCTCTGTTATTGACAGCGTTGCCACTTTGCTGCTATTTCAATTAATAAGCTCGCTTTCCGTGCCCCGCTTATTCCAATCACGCTTTGCCCTTTTCTTCACTCTCTCTCCTCGGAAATAAACAGAAATGGTTTCTGGACCTGTATTCAAGCGATGCGGAATGCAACAAGGGGCAGGCACTCTGATGCACCCTGCTGTTACAGCGAGTCAAGTGAAAAGGAAAACACAGCAAGAAACTTAATCTATCTGAACTCGTTTTACTCGATATAGTATAGGGTATCCAAAAGTGAGCAGAGTATTATATTAGCAACATTCAATTAATCGAAATTTGCGATTTGCGATTTGCAGATTGGTTTTTTGGAATAGATGTAAAAGATTCATTAATTGAAGTAGATAATCAGGATTATCTGGATAAGGGCAGGAAATCTGAGAATTTATTTAGCAATGCGCAATTGAGTGGAGTCATTTATGGTTAAGGGGCATTCGTTAGTCGCGCATGCCCATTTGCTGCTGTTGCTGCTGCTATTTGCAAATGTCTTTGCTGCACTTGTCAGCTGATAGCTGGAAAGTATGTTTGTTTGTTTACGTTGCACTTGCGTCAGCTGCAGTCGACAGTTGATTTTCCAGGTAAACGCTTTACAAACCAAAAGTCGTCAGTCGGTTGCCGCCCACTCTAGTAGTTTTTTTGACTTGGCGACATCCGGTTGACGCTTTCACTGGCAGTGGCACTGTCAGTGCAACTGCCACAGCCAGTGGCAGTAGAACTGCATTCTTAAGTGCGCCCTGCATCATTTTAAATATAACTTTGATGTGGACTTTTAATTCATTTTGCTTGGGCTGCTGCCGCTGCTGTTGCTGAGTTCTCTTTGGGGCACCTCAATGCCATTTTAAGTATTTTAATTTCCGTTCTGTCAATTTTCAACTTCGCCTCCCCTTTTCGCCTTTCTGTTTTTAGCTTATTGTGTCCTTGGCAACAACAGCAACTATTCTTATTATTCTTGTTGTTGTCTGTGTGTGTGTGTTGTTGTTGTTGATGTTGTTGTGCTTGCGGTTTTATGCAATATCAACTTAAGTAAGTGTCTAGGGCAAGAATTTAATCATGGCCCCACCCTGTTCCCAAACACAACCAGAGCAGTAGTATTTTTCTCAGTGTTTTTAGTATATTAATATTCCAATTTATTAAATCTCTTCCCTTCCCCAAGAACTTATAGTAGACAAGGTTTTTGCTAAGCCAAAAGTGATTTTAAATAGAGTTTAAGCATTATCGATTCCAAAATAATGTGTTAAAGTTCTTAGGGCATTATGATCTCATGGCTTATGGCCATCAATTAAATATAAGTCAACTGGCATAATAATCCATTCGTTCTGGGAGCCATCCCTCTTGGCACTGCTTTCTGATTTTGGGGGGCTCTCCCATGCCCAACCGCACTCACCTGTTGTTGTTGCTGCTGCTGCTGCTGTTGCTGTTGCTGCTGGCGCTCCTGCTCCTCTTTCTTCTGCTCTGGATCCATAAAGTAGAGCTCTTCCGTTGAGCTGCGCAACTCCAAGGCGCCCTCCTCGCGAAAACCGAGACCAATGGTTTCCTGTAGGGTGCCAGTGCCAACCTTCATAGCATTAGTTAAACACATTGACCACCCAATACACACCATCACACACACACACACACACACACGCACGCACACACACAAGCACACAAACACACATAGAATTCCATAGACATTTTTAGCAAGTTAAGTTTAAGGGGAAAGCATGCGGGGGCCACAGAAGCAATGGAGGTGATGGTGAAGGAACAGAGCGTGGAGCACAGAGCACAGACCACAGGAAGATAAACACAAATGAAAAATCAAATCAACAAATCAACAGCCAATTTTTGTGCATTGCAAGGGAGGAGTAGTTGGATTGGCATCGGGTTTGGGATTCGGATTCGGATTGGGATTCGGATTGGGATTGGGATTGGTTTGAGGTGTTCGTGTGTATGTGTGTGTGTGTGTTAAAGTTCGGCGTGTATGTGCATTGGTGGAAGAGACACACACGGGAAATAGACAGACAGACAGAGAGGGAGAGAGTTACGCGGATAAAGAGAGAGTCAGAAAGAAATGAAAAAAACAAGAAAAAAGTACAAATAATTAGCACAAAATGATTCATTAAATGCGACGTCGACTGTAGCTGCGACGGCGATTGTGATGTCGACGTCGACGTCAATGTCGACGTCGACGTCGTGCGGTGTTCGAGATTTTGCTGTTGCTGTTGTGATACTAGTTCTTCTTCTTCTTCTTTATACCCTTGCATTTGGTTATTGAGCGTCTATTAGTGCAGATTACTGGGCACATCCTGCTAAAACTGCTTTTCGACACTACCAGAAATGTTATAAATATTTTCTTGTGTCGAATAATAATATATATAATAATATCTGTGGTGTACTCAAATATGCTTCGGATCGGACAACTATATATTATAGGTTTCATTGCAACATGCTAACAAAATTTAACTTTTGATTGCATTTTTGAAGTAGTTTAAAACATGTTTTCCTTTGCCGAGATTTTGGCCAAATTGAGCTCAGCTTTAACTTAAAAAGTTTGATTTTTATTAACAAAAAGAATGAATTCCTCAAGCAGAACTATTCCATACAGAACTTGGCCATTTACATGGCAAATGTGATTCTAACGTGGCTTTGATTAATAATCAGCTGCAAGGGCATCAAAATCTTTGGCATGCCAAAGTTATAGTTATTGTTGCTTTTGTTATTGTTGTTGTTGTGGCTGTTGTTGCTGTTGTTGTGGCTGGGTGTTTGAAAGGCAGTGCCGCTGCTCTAAAAACCAAGCTACTAGCCACTAAGCCGGACATCGATTAGAAGGAGCAACTAGTGTCGCCTTACCTGCTCGAAAACGTTCTCCGGACTGCTCTCGCGACTGTCCTCCTCGTGGTGCGATGAGCTGGATGCGCGGCTCAGCTCGATGCGTGGCGTTGATGGTGTCGTCAATGTGGCAGCACCGCGATAGTTGCCACCAGCACCAGCACCACCCGTGGCAGTTGGATTCGGCAATGGCTGGCCGCCCTCATTGCTGCTGACCAATGTCGTTGTGACAGTTGTCGTTGCCGTTTTAAGCGGCGGCGGACGCTGCTTGGCAACGATGCTGGATGCATTCGCGGAGCAGGTGGCTGACGAGGCGGTGGATGTGGAGGATGAGGATGAGGAGCTGCTCGTGTTCGTGTTAACAGGCCCAGTGCCAGTTCCGGTATTGGAATTGTTGGGCATTGCCCCCGATATGCTTGGCGCTTCGTTGGCATTGGGATTGGGATTGGTATTGGGATTGCGAGGTGTCGTTGTCTGTTTGCGCAGCGTTTGTTCCATCATCTGCAATTGAAACAATGACAACTTGATTCGCAACATTCTAGTTTCAACCATAATGAACGCAACCACACACACACACACACACACATAGGCACACACACACGCGCAAATGTGCAAATGTGCACTTTTCACTTACATATCGCAAATTGAAATCAAATGTTCTGGCACCATTTGTGCCACACATGTGTGTGTGTGTGCGTGTGTGTGTGTATGTGTTTGCCTGTACTGTAATGAGAGCAGCTGTATTATACCCACTGGTAACCAAAAGCCCAATCACAATGAACGTCAATTCCTTTATGGCATTCATTGCATGTGATTTTAATGACTATCATTCGCCTGCGCTAGTTCTCAGTTCTTTTTTATCCCCCCAGTTTTTCAATTCTTCCACCCACATTATGTCCTAACTATTTTTATAGGAGACTGGACTACCTGGCGCTCAAATGACACTGGCTTTTAATTAAATTTCCTTTATAAGCTCTGCGACAGTCTCAATGCACTTGCGACAATTTCTTTCGAACAGAATATCCGAGAATGAGTGTCACCGACTGCGAGATACTTTGTGCTCTGTGCCATGTGGCAACAACTGGTGGCTCCTTCTTCAATACCAATCGAGCAGTAATCAAATGTTAAATAAATTATCACTCAAAATACTCAGAAACCACGTCTGAAGCACATGGGGATTTTCGGAATTATGATCAAATCATAACTAAGACCTTGGTGTGCTTTGGGTTCCCATATCATAAATGCTGTCAAAACAATTTGTCTCACGCTATCAGGAAAAAAGGAAAATAAAACAAGAATAACAAATGCTAAAACAAATAATTGATATCAATGTAATGCCAGCTGATAACAGGTGGCAAAGAATGGGTGGGCGTGGTCCCAACATTTGATATCGGTTTTAGGGGTCGGATTGGAAATGGCCATTCAATTTAGTTATCGCAGTTACCGCTAGCTCAAAAACAACAATTTATTAACTAAACTGTGAGAGATATGCGGATTTATCGATGTGCAGTTATTAATTTTATCGATTTGCCAGCCCATACAAATTTAAAAACTTTATCGAGTATATTGTACAAGTTGGAAGTTTCTACTCGAAAAAAGTTGCGTCCAATATACTCTTCTATCTTAAGTATCAAAGTAGAAAAATAATTTCCAAACAGGGCACAGAAGCCATGGCGCAAAAGCAAAAAAAAAAAATAAAAAAAAACCAGTCTGCAAGTTGAGCTCTAAGCTAAATAAAAATTTTAGTTGACTGCTGACATCTGCTTCTTCCTCTCTCTCTCTCTCTCTCTCTCTCTCTCTCTCTCTCTCTCTCTCTCTCTCAAGCTTTTTGCCAATATCTAAGCAGTCTTTGTCTTTCTTAACTTTAAAGTTGAAATTCACTTTGTGCGGTTCTTTGTTCTCTTAGCTGGCCTTCAATTAAATGAAATGCACTTTATTTGCAAACTAATCACCCATTTGGCCTTTTAACTGAAGAACCTCTAATCAACTTGTCCTTATATAACTAACCACTCTAATTAAATGCAGAACGTATGCTTTTATAATTCAAGGAGCAGCGCCACAGCGCCACAACGTGACCTTGTCGCCAAGTCCAAAAGTTTTATGGGGCTATCCATTAGCAGGCTGCAAGTATCGTCTTACCAGCTCTCAAACTGCTGAACGCAGTGCCAGTGCAATTATCCAATTTAAACTTAAGACTTGCGTAGCGGAGTAACCCCCCGAGAGGGTAACCCCACGCCTCCCCCCCCCCCCCCCCACTCCCTCTTTCTGAGCTGCGCATTCACGTAATAGTTTAGTAGAGCAACAGACAGAGGAACGTTCCACTCCACCTACCTAAAATGCAAAAATTCTGAAATGCAATGCAAGCGCATCAAATGTGTTCAAGGAGAAGTTCTTACGCACACACGCGCACACACACACACACACGCATACACGCACACATACACAAACAAGCTGATTGACACATGGCGTTTCAGAACTTAATCTGAGAGGGTTGCCTAAGTAAGAAGCCCGAGTTGACTGTCGGAGTGGCAAGACCAAGTTAAGCACGTGCCGAATATAATCTCGTGACACGAGAAACGCGCTCGTGCTTTTTCTTAAGCACATCGATAAAACAGCAGAAGTTTGAGAAATAAATGGGCTTCCAAACCATGCCAAAACCAAATGCATAATTCATAGCTTCGCAAAAAATAAAAAATTAGAAAAAACATTGAAATAAATAAATCAGATGAGTAGATAAAAAGGAGCAGACATATCAGAACGCATAAGGAGCAGAAATAACATTTGAGATACCAGTTGGAACTGGCATGCAAAGTTGTGCAAGCGGTTTCTGTTGGAAAATTTTGAGAAATATACATGCATCTAATTTTTTTATTTTTTTTTTTTTGTTTTTCCATAGTCATAGAATGAAGAAAAACTCTTTAAAAAAATAAAAATAAATTATCAAAATTTATTCAAAACGTACTTCGAAGTTGGAACAAAAATGAAGATGACAGCAGAATAACTACGTTCTTCAAGGGTATGTAATCTGCGCCGTGCCTAAGATAACCGTTATTTCTTACTCGATTTTATGTTAACATCAAATGAATTCAAACTGTCAGCACATTGTATCACTTATATTTCATTATTTATAAGTTGTTATGAAATCAAATGAATTTTATCCGCGTTGCAAAATACACGCATTCATGCAACCTTAGCAGCCCGACCAAAGTAAGCGTAATGCCACAAATGGGAGCAACAAAGCGTCCGCTTTGAACATGGACATTTGCGCTATCGCAAATTGGACCAGCCCCGATTGTAATTATGATTTTAAATCAAATAAAAAAGAAGGACAAAATGGGTACTGTGGGAGGGGCATATGGGACACATAAATATATCTATATATACATACATACATGCACAAACAGAATTAATTTAAAGCTGATGCTGGAAACTATGCTATTTTTCATTATATATATACATATATATATATTCACAAATGTTTATATATATATAAGCATATATATATGTTATGTTATATGTGTTATATATATAAGCATATATATATATATGTATATATACATATATATACATGCAAACAATATTAATTTAAAGCTGATGCTGGAAACTATGCTATGCTTTTCACGTGCTGCCACTCGCTCTCATTCACACACACACACACACACACGCACACACACACACACACACACACACACACTCGCTCTTCCTCACTCCCTGTCCCCCTCTCTCTCACTCTCTATGCTTCTCTGTCTCCCATTATCTGGTTCACTCTCTTATTAAATGCCGCCGCACACCGTGGCGCATACATAAAAATTGTAATTAATTTGGATAAACAAGAGCCGGCTTGGTAACGGAATTCTTCGAATTGTTGTGGTTCGCCTTTATTTTTATAATATTTTGTGGTGTACAGAAAAGGAGCAAAATAAAAGAGTATAAAAACGAAAAAAACGCAGAAACGCAGCCATGAGGCAAGGAGCCACATAAAATGGGGCCAGTCGAAAGGGCAACGAATTGTTTTATTTCTCATGCATACTTTTTGCTGTTGGAAGCTGCGCATTGCCAAATGCCTTGTCATGTTAATTACAATGCAAATTTTTAATAAATCAAGCAGCAGCAACAGCCTCACACACATATAAATATTTAAATATCTATATAAATATATAATATTCAGCTTTGCATGTACATATATATATATATATATACATATGATATATATGTATAAATATATATATATGTATATATATATACATATACAGCGTGCTGAGAGGCACGCGTGCTGCTGTTTCTGTTTATTGTTAATGTTTTGTCCCCAACACACACACACACTCACATACACACACACACACACACACACACACATCAAGACATTCGCATACACATACACATGGCATCTACTCACCGTGTGCCAAAACTTGATGCTATTGCTCTCTTGCACAGTGTGTAAATGTATTTGGTTTGGTTTGTATATTTTTGTATTTTTATCGCTGCTCCCTGCTCACTCCCCCAACTTGTCCTTATTAATTTTTCATTAATTTTTCTTTACTTAGCGTTCCACCGAAAAAAAACAAGCAACCAAACAACAAAAAAAAAAGCGACGCTGCGAGAAGGCGCAAGGGAAGCGCAAAGTCAACTACAAATTTCTGTTGGTTCACTTTTGGTCGTTGGCTGCCGCGTGCGTTTGCTCGTTCGTTTGTCAGGTTCGCTTCCCTTGGCTTTTGGTTTGCTTTTTCCGCAGCTCGCCCGCTCAGCGCGCTTCACGCACCAAACTCAAAACTCCAAACTCGCGCTCTCGCTCAGCCAGCCTCTCTCTCTCTCTCACTCTATCGGCATTTGTTTCATTTGTTACGTTACGTTACGTTGCCGATAGACTGCACGCACACAGCGCCAGCGTCGAACTGGCTGCGTCGACTGCCGAAAAGTTTGCTGTGTGCGGCTGCTGGCGTCTGCTGTCGTCTTTCGCAGCAGAGGAGGTGTCCGGATTCAAAGAAAGCTGCCGTTTGTACTGCTGATTTTGCTGCTAAAAGCTTAAGAGCAGACGCTTAACACAAAAGCTCCACTAAATGTTGCTGCACGCTCAACTGGCTAAGCTTTACTCACAGCGCTGCACATATTAATAAATGCAGGGCGAACTGTGCTTTTAAAAACTGGACTTAATATATTAATAGATTGTGTATTGAGAGACATTCGTGCATTTTTGCATTTTGAGCGCATTTTATAAAGGCCTAGAACCGATGTGATGCAATATGTGCAACTATCAAAACAGAGGCAGTCAAAAGTTTAAAGCTTGTCTCATCCAAAAATAAGTCTTCCAACAATTAGAATTATTCGAAATATGTATTTGTATTTCGATATTTGAACATTTGCCATACATATTATGATGTTTCTAAGCATTTGATGTGCACTGTGCCTTGCTCGCTTTGCTCTCTCTCTCTCTCTCTCTCTCTGTCACTCTCTCTCTCTCTCTCTGACTCTCGTGCTCTCTTACTCACTCCCCATCTCTCGATGCTTTTGAAAGTTTCAAATTTCGGCAGTATTTCCCCGCCTCTCATATAGACACACATACACGTCAAGCATTGCCCATTGTTAAATGACATTATTTAGAGCGTTTCCACTTTGCATTTGATTTGACGCGTGTCAAAATATTTTCGAAATTGTACCTACTCAACCGCGCCCCGCCCGCTGCCCGCTCACTGTTTGAGAGTCCTTGTTATTGTTGCTGTTTTCTTTACGCTTCTACTTCTGTTGCTATTGTTGTTGTCATTGGCGTTTTTATAATATTTGTGGACATCGTCTTTGTTTATTGGCCAAAAACATTTTATTCGCCCGCCTTTCAAGTGGCCATTTGCATGTTTTTGGCAATCACCCGGCTCGCTGCGCCTATCCGCCTATCCACCTATCCACCAGCACTGCCGCACTCCACAATCAGAAGGATGGCTCGTTTTGCTAGCTTACAGCATTCGATGCTCAAATTGGTTATATGTTGGTGCTAATTAATTTCAGTAACCAATCATAAATAATTGATGTATATATTGATTTACATATACTGAAATTATGTATATTCATACACACACATATGCAAGTATATGTGTGTGTTCCAATTTGGCATACATGTATGTATAAAACTTACCACTAGTCGGGGCTGCTGCTGCTGGTTCTGCTGCTGCGCTTGTTGTTGCTGGGTTGCAATCACATTTGTTGTTATTGTTGTTGTTGCCACTGTGGTATTGTCCTCAAATGACTTTTCGAACGATGCAATTGGCGCTGGGCCAAGTCGCTTCTGTCGTCGCGAATCCATCCCGGTTCTCAGCGTGCACAACTAGGGCTCAGACTGGCAAATACACACACACATACACATGCATATACATGTGTAGACATTGGGCTCAACGTCGTCCTGCAGGCGTCGTCTTAAACTGTAGAAGAGACAGAATAAGAGAGTGTGAGAGAGAGAGAGAGAGATACGAGTTTGGGAAACACATTAGACGGCTATTGGCACGCTTATTTTTCTTGCCTTCCCATAATTGCCGCAGGCAACAATAACTATAACAACAACAATTGATTGCTATCCGATAGCTTGCTCGATTACTAGATACCCTGTATATAAAAATCATATTGATAAGTATGTACAAAATTAGATAAAATACATTTTTTATTTGATCATTGTCACTTCTTATGTTTGTAATCATCCAGATTTTAAGGGTTTTAGAAATAATTTCTAAATATATTGAGGCTTGTCAATTTTACAATTCATTTTCCAATTCATTAATCCAATTATTATAAACTAATAAACTAATGACAAGAAAGCGACTGTTATAGTTGGACTTGGTGCACGCACAATACATTTATGAAAGGACACTCTTATTAGGCATATTTGCTCTAAATTTTCCAGAAATGTACCTTGAAGTGAAGAAACGAAGACAACGCCCTGGTTTTCAGTAATATACTCCTGAATTATAAGGTGAGTTGCACTTCGCGCGAATTTTAAAAATTCTTGGCGATTTTTTTTTTCTGAGTGCCAACTTCATTCAATCGGTTAATATCATATGCACAATCCGAGTATATCCCTTTGAAACTCAATTTCTCAGAACGGAGTATGACAGCAATAACTTACATACTTACTATCAATCACTGGGGAATAAGTTACAAGAAAAGAAGAGGAAGAAAAAAAAATACTATAATGGCAACAAATTGTTGGCGTAATAACCGTAGCCAACAAATTGCCAGCCATTTCGTGTCTACAGTTCGTTGAACTGGCTCAAATGAAGTAATAACAACGACAATTACATTTATATTACAACCACTACGTATATACATATATCCTCATAAATATAAATATATATAAATATATATGCCTAGCATCCGTTTCTATCAATTCTCCGAAATTGCTCCGTTGACTACAATTTTTCAATTGAGTTTACAGAAAGACAACAAATTGTGTGTAGCATAATTCATTGACATTAAAAATCAATTATGCAATCAGATGTACTTCAATTTGACCAACATATACATATATATATATATATATATATATATGTATATGCACATTTAGAAAGGCGTGCCTAAGACAAACCCCATTTTGGTCGATTTCCAGGATTTCCCGTTTGTTTGTGTTGGACATTTTCCATTGTTTTTTTTTTTTTTTTTTTTGAATATAATTTCACTTTCTTTAATGGCTTTCGGATATTGTACATCTCATCAACAAAAGCATTTTTGCCTTCTCTCAACTTTCCGATTGACAGATTTCATTACAAAGTCGAACTGTAAGTGACTGTTCGGTTGAGTGATTCGGGCTAAGTAAACGGTATTGGCTTATTGCAGCTTTGGACATCCTATATTGAGGGCAAAACTGTGCCAAAAACTGAGTACCGTTACTGACGTTGTTTTGTACAAGTTGACATTTTTGCTTTGCAGAGAAAGCTGCGGTTAATAAAAAAAATCTATAAAAGCACAAACACATACACTCGCACACTCACACACTCACACATACATGTATATATAATAAATATGATTATTTTAGTTGACTGCAATAGGGAAAACCAGTGAGATCTACGCTTTCAGCAGTTCCCGACTGTACAATACACTGTTTCTGCTTAATTCAAATTCTGATACATTTTGAACTATTTCTGTAAGACTGATTCTGTAAGATAGATTCTTAGTAAATCGTAACTCGAAGAAAAAGAACAGTAAAGCTGCCGCTGGGAAAGTAGAAGACGTCTGTTTCTGAGAGATTGTCATATACCAATTACTGAATTCTAGTTAAGAATTTAAGAATCGAAATGCTAAATTCGGATTGAACTCAATTTTGAAGCGAGCACTGCTTCGATTTTTTCGGACGTGGCAAACGATTTACGACAATTACTTAATACGAAACAAATATACTCAATTTTGCCATTGGGAATAGAGTGAAACAAAAACTTTGTTTTTCACAAAATTATAGTTTGCAGTTTATGGATGATGGAATACTTCAATATGAGTAAAAGCTTTTCCCTCCCTGGAAATTTATGGGTGCTCGCCTGCATCGAATTGATTGCCTACTTTTTGGGGCAGTCTGTCCTGTCTGAGGGCCAATTGTTCAAATTGTGATGGATGCACATCGTGCGTAGGAACATATTGTATATGTAGGACATGTGTATCAATATTTAGGCACTCAATATTCATTTAGGTAGTGTCAAAAGCTTAAAGCTCAATCAGTGTACCTATGTTAATATTAATGTGATCCACGCGTATAACTTTCCAACCGCTTTGGAATCGTTGTTTGCCTGTTTGCCTATCTGAAAATATCACAAATTAGATATGTGCACATGCCTCTTGCCAATTACCGGGCATTGATTGACATTTGGTTAAACGGCTTTGATTTCCAATAATGAATCGACGAAAAACTATCTAAGAACTAACCTTGACTTCAAACATATACATATATAGTGCGTGTGTATGTTACTGAATTTGTATTTATAGAGCTGTTGTTGTTGTTTGCGTTTTGTTGGCAATTTAGTCAAGCTTCGGTACTGTAGCTGGTAACAGCAGCTGCCTCTACCATTTAGCTTAACATAGGTAACAATCACACACACACACACACACACACACACGTCAATATTGATGTAGTTCAGTGATAAACTGGTTAGCTTTGCAACTGTTGCCACACGCAGATTTAGTTTATATGTATGTATATCTGGGTACGTGCGTGCATGTATCTGTGTGTGCGTGTGTGTATGCGTTTGTGTGTGTGTGTGTGTGTTTTGTGCCTCCAAGTGACAGTCTAAATTTACATAGAACTGCCGCCACACGGGCGTTTATTGAAATATAAAAATTTACATGAATACACTCATGAACGTGCTCATGGGATTTTTAAGGTTCTTTGGTAAGCTCATCTCATATTCTCATGGATACACTCATGAGTATATGAGATGAAGTTTCCATGAACCTTAAGAAACTTTTAATTTTTGTTTATAAGGTTTAAAAACAGTTACACAAAAACACACAAACAAAAAATGTGCAAATAAGTCTTTCTTCAGAACCCCGTAGATCAAATATCACTACAGATCAAAGTCCGTCCATCTGCTCACATCTAAATGGAATTATTCATTTGGAAAATCTACCGATTGTTTAAAAAAATAGTCTTTCAATAATAAATCGAATTAAGACTGCGATTTTGTCTTTCCAAAAAATAAACATTGTTTTCGAAAATCGGTTCAGTTTTTGCTGTGCAAAGTTATGACTCGCCCTTCCATGTCCAGCATTTATCTTTGGACTATGGGTACTGATGACCACACTCATGATTATACTCATTGATTCATGCGTGAATTAGTGCAACAAGTTGAATACTTATATGAAGCATTTGGCATTTGCTGATGAATGCTGCGAGTGTACTCATGAGTATACCACAATTTAAGTGGTCCCACATCATGTACCCACATCAAAGTCAAATTAATAGAGCATTGTTTTCATTTATATAGTTCCGATGCGGCGGGAACATCTTATCGTAGTAGTTGCTTAACGCCATGACAGATGATTTAAGCCACCCAAATCAGCTAACCACCTAACCAGTTTTAAATACGCCGGACGAGCGCAGCCTCCACAGTCCACTGTGTGCTCCTAGTTGCCCGCAAACCACAACTTTGGCGACATTCATTGAAAATCGATAGCAAGCTGACAGCCAGTAAACAGGGCAAGAATTCGGGGGGTTCTCGCAGGGATTGCGATTGCTCATCAGCACAAAGCGGCTTAGAGCGGGTGACCCCAGCTCCGGCCCTTTTCCCTTTGTAACCACACCGCCCTCTCGCACATAACTTTCTAGTGCGCTGAAACTATCCGCCAAAAAAAACACACACACACACACAAAAAACCTTTTACAACATTGGCCCCAATGACATTGGCAATACGCAGAGCGGCAAGTCATCGGGGGCGGAAGGGGCTGTCGGGTTAACGGGTGGAGGGGGGCGTGTAGGGGGTAGCGCGGTTTATTGTGCGACGTCGCCGCTGTCGTCGCTGTGCCCAATTGCTTTTACTTTTGAGGCAAGTGGTGAGAGTTGCGCGACAGGCAACAATTTCATTGACCTCATAAATTGTGCTCTGGCCCAAGACCAAAAAAAAAAAACAAAAAAAACTCAATCCCCTTAAGCTCCCCTTAACCCTCTGAAAACGAGCTCCCATCGCCAAATTGGCATTCAGAAAACTGGCGTCCCCCCAAACCCCCTCCACCTCTAGCTCCCAAAAACCAAAAAAATAAAAACAATAAGAAACAAACGGCGGAATATTAATAGCAGCTCGGGACTCGTATAAGCTACAAGCTACAAATACAAATGTGTCGGTCAGCAGGAGAAAAGTATGGGGCATAACTGAGACCGGGGGCCACCGAAAGTCCAAGGCGAAGGCAAAAGTGAGGGCTGACCTTCCATTCCTTCAATATACGTATTGTTAAATGGCCCAGCGGAAGCGGAAACGGAAGCGCATATGCAAAAATGCATTATACTAAAAATGTAGTGATTATTTGTTTGTTAGCTAACCAAAATGAAGTTGGGACCTTTGTGGCACTATGGAACAATTTTGGATAGGAACTGTCACAACTAGTTCAGATAAGTATTATTTAACTGTGGCAACTGATATAACGACTGTATTAGCAAACGGTGGGAAATATGGGAAATGTGCACATTGTTTGATACATTTTTATCGATTCGAAAAGTTTTATAAGTTTTCGTAATTGCTGGAATTGAAACTGCCACAAAAGTCATTCATATCTCAGTTCATATTGAATTGACGGTTTATACAAATCAGCTAGAATAAAATATGATCAATTCTTTGCCAAAAACAACAAAAAAATATGACACATATAGATAACTTTTTCAAAGATAAACGGATTCATTCCGCAGCAGCCGCCGACAGTTCTATGTTCGCAACAAATAATGAGCAACATTTTGTGTTCATTGTCGAAATCGCAGACGGCTGGGGCGAAGGGGAGGTTTGTGGTGATGGCAAGTGGGTGGGCGGTGCACGCTATGTGGCAAGGAAAGCAATGAGAAAGCAGAATGGAACAAAAAACTGTTGGCGTTGCTTTTGATCGCCAGCTTTTGATAAGCGAGCAGTGCTTGCAGCCCAGTAAATCAGTTTACATATACTACGTATATGTGTGTGAGTGTGTGTGTGTGTGTCTGTGTGTGTTATTTTCATTATGTATTGTAGTTTGAAACAGTGTCGGTGGACTGCCAATTTAGGCCAACTTGCGGGTGCAGGTGCTCAGTTGTTGCCTTTGCTGCTTTCCTGCTTGCCGCTCATTTCTTATACCCTCTACCGATTAATTAATGTCGACATATATATCACACAATTAATACACAGATCTCAGATCTGCCAGATAGAGAGCGAGAGAGAGAGAGAGAGAGAGAAGTTGTGTTATGTATATATTTTAGCTGGGTGCAGGGTATCTCAAAGCCGAGCAGTCTCATCTGGCGCACTGCTGCTAGTTCCATTTTGTTGTTTGTTGTTGATGTTGGTATCGCTGTTGGCCTTTGTCTGTGCCAGCCAAGTGGCACATGGAACGATGCTAACTGTAACTGTACATGAGGCTGGTAACTGTAACACTGGCCATTCTCATTGCTCTACACTCTTTGGCTAAACTTTCGTTTTATTCGCTTTCTGGGCCTGGGCTTGTACCAGGGCATGCTTGATAGTAATTTTAAATGCGATTACAAATTTTACTGCATACTTTGGGGCAGAATGAGAGAGAGAGAGACACTGAGATAAAGAAGTGGACAGTTAATAGGAATTGAATGAAATTAGCATGCAATAACAAAAGGCAAACAGTGAGCCATGACTAATACACAAACCGGAGACTCAAACCCAAATGTTCGCACCGTTGACCTGGTCAACGTCTTTTGGGGGTAGTTCAAGCCGTCAGTTGTTGTTGTTGCTGTAATCGTGTAATAGCGTGCAGACGAATGGCAGCTTGTAGGTGTTAAGTAATGGAACACACACATCTAAACATACACACATACATTGGGGTTATTCACTGCAGTTGGTTTCGCTTGCGCCTCATTTGCTAATAGGAAACAGCAACGGGCAACGAGCAGCGAGCAACGATGAATGAGGCACACATTGGATGGTGAGGAGCAACTACTGACAATGACAACATCTGAAGCTGTTAGAAAAAAAACAAAAGCAAGCACGGAACTTTCTGATAAACTTCAGACTTCAATGATGTCATTGGAGTCGCAAGTTTTTCGATTTTTAAGTTTTCTATTTCTATGCTCAGATATATGAAATATTGTGAGTTGCTTTGCTCTATATATGCAAAAATATTGGTAAAAATTTGAATCTCCTTTTGTTGAAGTGACAATCAATTATTCGATTACTCATAACATCTTGATAGATGTGTTCAAAAACTGTTATTTTCACATGAGTCACAAAATCATGAAGTCTCGATTAAATTTTTAAAATTTGATGACATTTAAGTTATACTATGAAAATTGAACTATAATAACAATAGTTGTCTGAGCTGACATCTACCAGAAATTGGAATTGCTCACAAAAGCGAATTGGTATTTCGGATTCAATTTGATGATATGCTGACTTGGGTATAAGCTAGAAGTAAACTGATAATGAGCCAATAAGTGTGCTTTAAAAAGCTGTGGTTGATCTTGACATAAGCCTTGAATGGCGCTTGTAATATAGTTGATAGATAGAATAGATTTTAATTGGGAATTACATTTTATATATGGTCATAACATAAGCTGTTCTTCTACAAACTGAATTTAATTTTTGGTTGGAATCTGTTAGTAGTTAATCGAAATTGGGAACATAAAGAATATAAAAACCGTAAAAAGCGAAACACGCTCACTATTGATGTCACTAACGGAATGAGTGCTTGGTAACAGGGCCTGGGACTATTTGACTTACATAATGGCAAGCACTCACTAAAAACTAAGGCAACAAACAGCAAACAGTAAACAGCAACAGCAACAGCAACAATACACACATACTAGAGTTTCAACGTAAATCAGTTAGACCTAAAGGCAACATACCTTTTTGGGAGCTACTTAAATGCTACACCAACAAGCACGAAGCACATACCCCAACAGTTGTGGGCTGTGTTGCACGCTCGCTTTCAGGGAGAGCGGCAACAACAATAGCCCCGTACAAGATGTAAATGATTCAAATATGTTTGAATTTTCGCGCGCGCTCAGTGAACTAAAATAAAAGACACTTTCTCACACACACACACGCATAGTCAACAAACAAACCACAAAAAATAGCAGAAAAAAAAACACCAGCAATTTTCAACTAGATCGGAGAAACATACGCTTAAAGCGAAGTCACAGCGAATAAAATTAGGACACGATAACCGTTCACGGCGCCTGCCAAACGCCAACTGAACTTACCACTCACTTAGCCGAGCAACGAATGCGGACGCCGCCAAAGCTTCTTTCAAACAACAACTACTCTTTTGTGTCACTGTGTGCGTGCCTTAACCAAAGCTGTATGTGCCTGGGTGTGTGTGTGTGTGTGTGTGCGGTCATTGTTGACTACTGCACATTTTGCTCGTTGTTGCCTGTTTGCCTGCTTCTTATTCTTGTTCTTGTTCTTGTTGCTGCTGCTGCTGTTGCTGCGGATGTTGCTGGTGCTGTTGCTGCGGATGTTGCTGCTGTTGCTGCGGATGTTAGCTTGTTCCCTCTGAAAGTCGAAGTCAAAGTGCAGTGCAAGTCCAAAACTTGCTCAACTGCATGCAAATGGGGTCGACCGCAGCCCAGCCCAGCGCATGGTGTTGGCTCCATCCGATTATGCTAAATTCAAAAATTGAACAGTTTTGGGCGTCGTGCCTTGCACATCGATTGGGGGCGTAGTTATGTGGTTGTGTGGCTATGTGGTTGACCATTACATTGCCTTTAACATTGGCATAAGCATAAGTAATGCCGCCCAACACCTCAACAACCACCCACACACTCGCAACACACAACAACATCACATGAAATGCAGTGCAACCCTGTTGCCAAACCCATTTATTCGATGGTTGCCATGACGCTGACGCTGACAATCGTTGCTCGCTTTGCCCCATCGCATGGCATCGTTTGGTACGCCTTAATTGTGTTTCACATTTGCCTGCTGTCGTAATGCTGCATGTGTCTGTTTGTGTAGCAATAGACACACTAATAACATTGCGCTACGTGCAACAGACTAATGCTTTTCGCATTTTTTTTATTTATATATATATATATATATTTTTTTTTTTTTGGTTTGACTTTGTATTCGAATTCCAATTAGGTACAAAGTTGTGAGTGGACTTGGATTTAGTCCCTTGCGAGATGGTTTGCCATAGTGTAGCATCATTTTGACACCTGTTTTCTGTGGCAGATGGCTTTCAAAATCTAATTAGTTGTAAAATAGCATTACTTTGAAGCTATTTTTGTATATTTGTCACAATTGACTTTTAGGTGTTTGTATATTTTCTATACATGATTTGTACTAATTTTATGCACACATAGTAAATCGATAAGTTTGTCCTTTAAGTAGCAATAGCAAACTACTTTCAGCAATTACTATCCTTACTAACCATTTACCCTCTGTTTTATGCTGCACTCCTTGGACAAACTAGGAGGAACGTAGGCAAAACTAATTTGCCGCTTTGGGCAGTCGCCCGAGCTGCCCACAAAGTTCCATGTGCCGTTGCACATGGCTGGACGCTCCACGTTTCTATTGTTCGCGTTGTTGGTTACCAACAAAAAAAGCAGCAACAAAAAAAAAAATGTGAGAACGGTAAAGCAGAGTTGCATATATAATTCGATTGGCATGCAATTGAATGCAGTGCACGTCTCGTTTGGATAAACGAATAAGCCGTTTGTGCGAGGGTGCAAGTTGCGACAGTCTCTGTCTCGGTCTCTGTGTCTGGGCTGGGAGTGCCACACGCAGAACTCACAACTGATGGATGGCTGCAACATTAAACGATGTTAAGCGTTGCTTTTCCTATATACATTGCATACATGTATATATGTATGTATATGTGCACGCTTCGCTGTCAGAGACAGTACAGGAGAGAATCGCTTATTGGGTTATGCCTATGGATGATGGTTTGTTGAGCGCATAACATGTCTGTACCCTGAACCCATTGAAAATGGTTGCGACGGGTATGATGGTTTTGAGCAGGTGTATGTAACACACACAGAAGAAAGCTTTTTTGACGCCACAAAGGATGTATATTCTTGATCAGGATCAACAGCCAAGTCGATAAATGCTTCCGATTCTTAAATGTCAATACATTTCGATATAGGATACAAAGGAAAAATACAAAGTTAAAGGCAAAAGTATGTATATATGTATGTATGTATGTATATATGTATGTATGTTTTTTTTACTCTTCAGTACCTGGATCTGCCAAAATATATGAAAACAATTCAGCACAAAATTCTGGGTTGAGGGTATATCGAAGTCGAGCTCACTCGAGTGCAGCACTCGTACTTGTTAAAGCTACACTTTAATGTGTCATCCACACATACACACACTCACACACACACACACACACAAGCGTACAATAATACGAGAGCACAGCTGCAATGTGTCAGATCTCACTCTCTATTTAGTGGATGAATGTGCTATTGACGCCAGTTGAAGTGCCCGGTCCGCACACAGGGTGTCACAGGGTATCACAGGGTGGCTGGCACAACCAACCAATGGACATGTCAATATGCGCATTATGCTTTCAAGTGCTCTACGAACGCTGCTACTGCTCCACTTATATATGTATTCCTGTCCATCTATCTGTCTGTCTGTCTGTCAGCCAGTCTGTCTGTCTGTCTGTCTACGCAACCCACAATAAAATACAATACATGCATATGCACATATGCTATCTATATATATATGTATATTTATATATAATACATACACATATAATATGTGCTCACAGCAGATAGAATGCGAATGCACTGCCAGAAAACTGAGCGAGTCTGAAAGCTGTCTATTATTGATATAATTATAATTCACTGTTAAGGCTCACTAAAGTTCGATTTCTTTCAATCTCTTAGGGATTAACCTAAAAATACTAAAGACTCACTTAGACGAACTTACAACTTTGTTACCTTTCAAATTTGGTGACTGACTTTAAAATCGTTGGAGATATGCTTGCATCAATTTGCAATTTCATCGATTTTTTAGTCTGTTCAGTTTCTTTAACCTTATCGAAAATAGAAATCGGAAATACGTATGACTTACAACTGACTCTTGTAATTTAAATGTTGAAAGCATTAAAATATTGACACGTTGAAGCCAAAGGATTTATTTTCTTGCAGTGCATGAAAGCTTTTACAGGACCGTTGCCTATCTGTGTGGTGGGAACTCTCGCTTAATTCCAATGGATTTTATCAGCTTAACTGGCCACTTAATTGCATCAAGCTCCCAACGACGACGACGACGACGACGATGATGATGTTGATGGCATTGATTAAGATTATGTTGCAGCATTTCGAATGAAAATGCTGCAAATTCTTCAAGCGTTTGAATTGAAAATTTCACAAGTACGGATAAGTAAAATAGAAAATATGCGATACAAATATGGGAACTGCAATGCAACAGTTGAAGTTACTATAAGTGAGCATCCCAAATCCGAAACGAACAGAATTAGGCAAAACTATATAATAAATAGATGTTGATCAAATTGAATCACTATAGCAAATAACTCTTGTAGGTAATATTGGTCGAGAATTGACTTGGACCATCAAGTGAGTGAGGTCATCAAGCAAAACTTGAGTGCTTGAATCAAAAATCAAAATAATTTTGATTTCAACATTATTTGAGCTATTGTATTTTATAAATGATCAAGGGTATTTATAGGTCCGCATATTTCAGTTCATCATTTCATTCTTTTCCCTTGGTTAGCAGAAATTTGTTTGTTTTACAATTTCAAAGAAAATATTTACTAAAGCCAAACCCAGTTGGGGAGATATGTACAAATATGTATGTAGATATATACAGGATAGTAGGTATGGTTACAGTTAATCGATTTCCAGTGTCTTGAGACTCGGCATCACCGTGGAAGCGTCTGAGGAGCTGCTGCTGCTGCTTCCGCTCTTCTTGCACTTGTTGAACTGCCAGTTGGCGGCATCGCTCAGGTACTCGCTGTTGAAAATCAACGGATGTCAATAAAGAAAAAATTGTGATAATATTTTTAGATTATTTTGAAGGTACCGTTGCTGCTGGAGTAGCTGCATCCAATGCTCTTTCAGCTGAGACATTTTGCCCGCCTCTCCGCCATACTCCTCGGGCAGCATGGCGCGTGGAAAATACTTGTAGGGTGTGTCCGCATCGGGCAGATGGAAATGAATTAGCTTAAAGACCTCGCTCTTAATGAACGGCTTGACAACCATCAGCACCTTGTCCAAATACGATGGACAATTGAGCACATGGATCTCCTTGAGACGCACAGGATGCGCCTCCTGCACGAACTTCATGTAAACGCGCAGCGAGCTGAGCACCGTCTTCGTCAGATGGCGCAGCGTGTAGCCGGCCATATCGAAGATGGGTATCTCGCCATCCGATAGACGGCCACCTGCTTCAGTGGCAAAGCGACAGTCGGCGACCATAAAGAAGACCTTGATGCCGGCCGTAAAGTTAAACTGGCAAATTGGCAAATTGCGTTTAGCAAGTTGACAAATTGACAAATAGAATTAGGCTGCCTTCATCTTGAGTTGCTTACGCGCTTACCTTGTCCGCATCGTAGTCAATCAGGCGGTAAAAGAGCAGTTTGTTGTTCTCGGGCGTTAGGCCGGGCAGCGGCACCAGATCACTGCAACAACAACAGCAACAAATAGCTTTAATTTTTAATGTTGCCACAACACTCAAAACCGGTTGAGTGACCGGCACTAGAGATGAGTAGAGTCGTGTTTTTTTTTGGGTGTTTTTCATGTTTTGATGATGAATATTGGACGAGAACACAATACGACGAAACGAAAACTTGTTTAAAATGATACAAAACAACTATAAAAATATAAATACTAATATTTAAAAAAAAAAATTCATTAACATTCAAATTTACATTTATAGAAAACAAAACAACACATATATCATGTAAAAATATCAGATGAACAAATGCGTAAGACCGAAATGAATTTCGCTGCCGAGGCGAAAAGAAACGCATTTTCCGATTCCAATTTCGGTTTGACACCGTCTGCTTTGGACTGATTTGTAGCATCATCATTTCATCATTTTTTCGTGTCGTAAAGTGTTTTGGTAAAGATACGCGTCACGCGCTCATCTCTAGCTTGTGGCATTGCACTCACGCGACTTGCAGCAGTTGCTGAGAGCTGTCATCGAATGGATCGCGATCGATGAAGATTTGCGGATGCTTGTTGCGCATGGCATAGTTGAGCTGCAGCAGACGCTGTGAGGCAGCAACATCACCCCTCGTTGTGTGTAGGAAACGTCGTAACACAGTCGATGCTAATCAATGTGTCAGAAAATATGCAGTTCCAGTCCAAATTGGCGTTGCAGTTGCAGTTGCGGCATGAAGGGAAAATAGTGTGCAATTTAGTTGTTGTTAATGTGGTCGATGCAACGGTTATGCAACAGCTGCAACATTCAACATTCAAGTTAGTTAACCCACAAAAATGGCCACTGTGCCACAGCCAAGCCTACAGTATTATGACTTCAACAGAGCCAAGTGCTCTTTGCTCTTGGGTCGTAGCTCACGAATCTAAGCAACTTAATGCCAAGTACCGACTGGACAAATCTTGCGTAACTTTGACAATTACATATACATAGATGCAATTATGCCTTGATTATCAGTTACGGCTAGTTAGATATGTGGTTAGATTTTTACAGTCAGCGGTTTTAGTTTGTGGGAATTTCCATTCACAAAATTACTGCAAAGCAGACCCAATCTCTAGCAATTCAATTTACCAGCACTTATCGACTCTTTCTGAGCCTTATCTATGTTATAGCATTGATCTGGGATCTCATTTTATCTTTTCAAGCTTAGCTTTAATTCTACAACCATTAAGTTCATATTCAATTTCAAAATTATATGTATATGTATAGATAAACCTTTAACCTTGCACAGTGCAAACTCTGACGAAAAGTAAACAATTTAATTACTCGTTCTATAGCTTTTCTGTAAAATTCTGAATTGCTTGCCCAATTAGCGTTTAGATAAAATCGTTACTTCCCTTATTGATGCAAGTGTATTTGCAACCATACTATGTATTATATGAAACCATTAAGCTAAGCTTCAAGTTGTGTAAGAAACGTCAACTTTTATTTTCTTGAGAAGATTTCATTCGCTTATTCACCTTTAAGTTCGTTAAAAAACTTAATCGTATCCCAACTATTGCTATTGCTTTAGAGTTTTAGTTTCTTGGTTTGTTGCGCAACTGTCAACAAGGTCTTGAACCATTTCAGAACGATGTTCTACATGTTCTGAATAATAATCCCAATTAGCACTTTTATATGTGTATCTTATGCGTACAGGCAATAAGCGCATTTGCGATCTCAAATTTAAAACTGGATCTCAACTCGTTTTAGGGCTAGTGTTTAAATATGCTAATCACTTGAAAATTTGGAACATTTCGTATTATCTACCCAACTATGTTTACTACCAACTACCCTTGACATACGTATATTGTGGGGTAGCTGCGGCTGCGACTTGAGCAATTGTCGCAACTCATCCACACGCTGTGCCATCAGCTGTTCTTCATCCTTTTTGTGCACCATTCTTTGCCAACTATTTTTGCTTGAAACAATCAACCGACAATAAAAACAACAGCAACAACAACAACAACAACACCACCAACAACAACAAAAAAGATAATGAAATCTTCAATTACTGCTTGCGAGCGAGAGACAATAAAAAGCGCGTCTGTGCGACGCTAATTCGCAACTGCAACTGATTTGTTGTGTGTGAAGTTTCTTACGTTTCTTAGCGTTGCCAGCGTTCGCAAAAATTAAAAAAAAAAAACAAAACAACAAAGTTTACATACGAAAATTGAGGTATAATGAGAGAGAAATAAAGGGGTGGGGGAGGGGGTTGGGCAGAGGTAATATTGTGCTGCTCGTAAGCTTGCGTTCAGGCATTGCACTCGCCAATGCGACTTGAGATCACTACTCTAATCCCACCTCCCCTCCCCCTCTCTACACACGTATGCACGTATGCAGTGGGTGTGTGTGTGTGAGTGTGACTGAGACTGTGACTTAAATGAACTGACGCAGCGCTATTGTGTACAACGCGGCTTGGTTTTTCATGCAGCGCTTGTCGAAATTTTTTGTATTTTTTTTTTTGGTCCGTTGTGCTATTTACGTAACCTATTTGCAATTGCTTTATGCGCCGGAAGGTCGAATGTGTGTGTGTTCTATGAAGCGCACACGTGGCCAGGCCAGGCCCGTTTTTGTGTCCAGCTCTATTCAACTTCTCTTTGCTATGTTTCTGTCTGCATTTCACCTCTGCACGTTTTTTTTTATACCCACTACGCATATGCTGCAAAAACGGGGCCGTCAAGCCAGCGATACTTGCACAGCTCTCCTATAGATACATATATATGTATATGTATATATTTATATACTTCATTGAACTTGGAGAAGGGCTTTGTGAAAATTTCGATTTTTGCACTTGACAAACAACATTCGCAGACTTAGTTGTGGGCAGCAATATTTAAATATTCACTTTCAACAACAAAGTTAATTTACCAATGTTCATCACTTCTTGAACACAATCAAAAAAAATATGTATACATATATTTTTTTTTAATCAATACAAACTTTTAAAAGTTGTAGTACTTAAGCGAACACTAATTAGTACAGAGTATCTGTTAGTCAAACACTATCGCTCTTTTTATTTCCTTGTTGCTGTAGTTTTCGGCGTTTTAGCGCGACATTGGCAAACAATTTTCGTATGCGCTCCACTTGCTATGCCAGACATTGTTGTCCCCCAACTGCGCCCCTACTGTCCGTTTGTTTTACGTGATTCGTAAGTTTAACTATGCGACACAACAACTTGAATTAAATAAAAAAAAAAACAAAACAGTCGAAACTAAGACGAAGAGGAAGAAGTAGCGACGAGCGCCCAAGTACAGCCCAGAAGCCGAGACCGAAATAGACAGCGAAACAGAAAGACAAATACAACAGTAACAATGATAACCAACAAAGCGACACTTTTTAGAATGCCTAATAAAAACAGAGAGCAACATTTTGACAACAATTCCAAACAAAAACAGTCAACTACAATTTGCTGATGTGGAAGTTCCCTCGTAAGCAATGTGATATATTTATGCTATATGCTTAAAGCCGTGTACAACATATTAATTATGTGGGTTCAAATTAAATAATGATGGCCATATTCTATGCTGATGTCCAGTTTCGATTAGATATAGTCAAACTCTATAAAGATTGGGAAACTTTGACCTTAATCTAGAAAATTAATTCTAATTATTATGGATTGTTTATACGGCAGCTACAAAATACAGATCAGCAGTGTTTCAGCATTTAAGATTCCTCTACAAGGTTCTATCTATATGGAAATGAGTCTAGTTCAGATGGGTGAGCTATCAACACAATATAAATGTAAGGGTATATAAGTAAAATTGTGCTCTTTGAGCCCTGAAAGTTGTTGCTTTAGGTTTGAGACGTTTCCATATTTTTAGCGTACTCGTATATTTAATGCAGTCATAAAAGAAACGCACAGGCCAAAAACAAAGGGCCACAGTCAAAATAAAATGTTATTACTGTGGATTTTATTGAAAACTGTTTGACCTTGGCCAACACAAATACCAACATACAATTTAAAACTTGAAATTCCCCAAAACCACTTTGAGTTTTAGTTTAGAACCAGTGGCACACAAATGCTGAAATTCGAATGCTATTTGAATATTTTCACTTAAATGTATTTTGATTGTTTGTTTAAAGGTTGGTTGACATGTGTAAATTTGACCTTTAAAACTGCGTTGTTCCAATGTTTGACAATCAATATTACTTATAGTTTATTATGTTTAATTACATATATTTTAATATAACAGTATCTAAGGTAATAAGGAGTCGAATTGACTGTTAAGGAAACAAGGAACAATTTCGGATAACGAAAAAGTTTTTCACACAATGTGTGATATACAGATTACAAAATCGCTATATATATAATTAAAAGCATAACACCAAAAGTTTTTGAAGTTTTTAAACATAACTCACGAATAGCGTCAAGTGTGATTAATTAGTACTTAAATTGAGAAATAGCCAAATAGTCGAATGCATTTCCCACAACTTATCTGGCTCTGACAATGGTTCGCCGCTCTGCAATTATCTCATATATCTTTGACCATCCCTTTCTAACTTCATGTTCAAATTGACAATCATCAAAACAGCAACAACATCATCGAATTCCTCCTCGAATATGCATGTTCATTTATTGTCCAACAATTTTATAGTCAACTAACAGCTGTGATTGATACCGATGTTGCCCATGTGTTCCGCTTAACCCCGCTCTGTGTGATGGGCCTATTCATTAATCAACTCAATATTTACCATTGTTCCCTATAGCTTCTGTATAAAAACGCATACATTTTTCGAATGGTTTTAGTTACAGTCCTATTTTCATAGTTTTTAGCAAATTATCTTTTGCAAAGCCAAAATAATGCTGGTAACCTTTCCGAACGTAATGGCTGGAATGCAATTTTTCATTTACACACAAGCTGTGTGTGTATTGGGTTATCAAATAGTAAAGGCACATTATTATTTTGGTAATATTTTTAACTTCACAACTACAAATACATTGTAATTGCGCAATGTTTGTTTGCAGATGCTGCAACTGGCAAAAAGTCAGCAAAATATAATGACAGTTGAATGTTTGCAGCAATCGCTTCATAAATGACCAATAAATTCGACACAATGCACTTTTCGCCACAGCTTCCCAAATAAATTGCCAGAATTCATTCATTTATTTTTTAAATCATTTTGATTTCAATTTGAGCGCAATTTCGTAAGAACTCTTTACAAATTTGGTCACACTGGTAGAATAAAAAAAGAGATACGGCCATACTGTTTAAATATTATTCATAATTTGGTTAAGTATATAATACCAATGTATAATTATATGATTTAGCAATCAACTCTTTATATAAATAATTAAATCATCTTGAATAAATAATAAATAGTTCATAATTTTTTAGGGCCGTTGTAGTTTGAAAGAGCGCGTGCTTTAGCAAACAGCTTTGGTCCGTTGGCGATGTGCAGCAGGCCTCGGTGTGTTTGAAAATGGTGCTGCCGCTGCCCAGCACTGTGAATGAACAGCCGCAAACTGTCATCACAACTGTCAAGTACGCGCCATGTTTTTGCTCACGCACGCATTGCAGTAGAAAGAAGAAGCACGTGCTAAAAAAAGTAGAGCAAGCAGAAAGCAAACAAATTGCATTTGTTGCAACAAGCACAACCATTAAGCTCCCCAGCGCACCAATAGCATAAAAACCATTACCAAACGCCCCCAGCGCTAACGTCTGCTCTAGGTAATTTTTAATGTACACAAATAATAGCAATACGAAACCGTCCGGGCCCTCAACGAAGAAGAAGAAGAGCACGCCGCGCTACAATAACACGAGCAGAGGGTGGAAAATTGCAAGCAGTCGCTGCCGCCGCAACAGCAGCGCAGACTCTCTAAGCGCAGAGCACGAAACAAGAGCAGTTTCCACACCGGTCGCCAAGTGGTTGTCAATAACCCAAAAAAAAAAAACATTAAAAAAAACCGCGTGGTTAGATTTTTGTTTTAGCTGCAACCGCTGTTGCTATTCTTGTTGTATTGGATAATTGCATTTCGTTCCTAATAAGTAATCGTGTGTGTATGTGTGTGTGTATAAATAATTTATTGCAGAGTTAAGTTGCAAAGTTGAATTGTGGCATAAGGAACACGCTCGCCATGGTGCCCATTGGAGCCGTGCACAGTGGCCATCCCGGCGTTGTGCATCAGCAACCGCAGCAACCGATGCCGAATACGCCAAGTGGCCCAAATACGCTGCAGCCGGGCTCTGCAACGTCGACATCGTCGAACACAACATCGAACAAGAGCTCCATGTCGGTCAAGCCAAATTATACGCTGAAATTCACTCTGGCCGGCCACACCAAGGCCGTCTCCGCGGTCAAGTTCAGTCCCAATGGGGAATGGCTTGCCAGCTCATGTGAGTTAGTTAGCAAAATGCTCCAGTATCTCTATTGAATATATTATTTACCTATGCTTTGTCTTTTAGCTGCGGATAAACTCATAAAGATCTGGGGTGCGTACGATGGTAAATTCGAGAAGACAATATCCGGGCATAAGCTGGGCATTAGTGATGTTGCCTGGTCGTCCGATTCTCGTTTGCTGGTCAGCGGCAGCGATGATAAGACGCTCAAGGTGTGGGAACTAAGCACTGGGAAGAGCTTAAAAACGCTCAAGGGCCACAGCAACTATGTCTTCTGCTGTAATTTCAATCCTCAATCCAATTTGATTGTGTCGGGCAGTTTTGATGAGAGCGTGCGCATTTGGGATGTGCGCACGGGCAAATGCCTGAAGACACTACCCGCCCACTCGGATCCCGTTTCGGCGGTGCATTTCAATCGCGATGGTTCACTGATTGTTAGCTCCAGCTATGATGGCCTGTGCCGTATTTGGGACACGGCCAGCGGACAGTGCCTGAAGACTTTGATCGATGATGACAATCCGCCCGTTAGCTTTGTTAAATTCTCGCCCAACGGTAAATATATACTAGCGGCCACACTTGACAACACCCTGAAACTCTGGGACTACTCCAAGGGCAAATGCCTGAAAACCTACACGGGCCACAAGAACGAGAAGTATTGCATATTTGCAAATTTCTCCGTCACCGGCGGCAAGGTGAGTAGCCAAACCAAACAAATTAAGTTTATATACTTATGTGGATTATATGCACATTGCAGTGGATCGTCAGCGGCAGCGAGGATAACATGGTCTACATATGGAATTTACAAAGTAAAGAGGTAGTACAAAAGTTACAGGGACACACGGACACCGTCCTCTGCACTGCCTGCCATCCCACTGAAAACATCATCGCCTCTGCTGCGCTGGAAAACGACAAGACCATAAAACTGTGGAAGTCGGACACTTAGAGCTTCCTGCTAAATATCCAGTGATTGAATTTACTACTCCGTAGCATCAAGAACAATAGAAACATTGCTCTGCTATTGCTACTACTATAAACTTGTGCAGAGCAATAACAGAGTACAAAACTTATAGATTGCACATTCACCGTGCTCAGCTCGGCTCTGTGAATCGCTTTGCTTTTTGGAATCTCGTAGGTAGAGCACTACTGAACACTACTTTTTCTTTTTGATATTTGTTGTGGATGAATTTTCCGCACATTTTTTCTTTCATAGCTTGCTGAGGGAATGGCAAATTATTCTAATATTATTTTGTTGTTGCTACCGCGAATCAAAGAGCAAATTGGATGGGCGTTCGTTCAGTTTAGTTTTAGCTCTGCTATTGCTCTGTGCAAGTTCATAGTACCAATCACTGAAAATAACACACACACACTCAAAAAATCACACACACATTTCTTGAATAATTTTATTTTAAAATCAATTACTTTAAATTTTTTTTTTTTCATCAAAAAAAAAAAGAAGAAGCAAACCATGCACTTTTAAAACAATTAAATAGTGCCGTGGACGCAAAATGGAACATTCTAAGTAACAATTGCATATATTTATGCATATAAATATATATTTATTAGCTAATGTATTGGTCAGTAAAACAAAAACTGTAAAAATCCATAATTTTTCACACATTTCACCACAATTGAAATCAAAATTTAAGATTCAAATGACAAACACACCACCAGCGACATCAAGCAAAATAACCACATTATTATATATATGTATTAAGAATAAATATGTACTTGTGTTTTTATACTGTTTTATTTGATAAATCGGATTAGATTTAATAATAAAAAATCATATTCTTATATATCAACGTCAACATGTTTGGATTAACTCGTCTGTACGAATATATAGTAATTAATTGCTTGAATCCATTCAGAAACTGATGTACGATTAAAAAAAAAAACGAATTTTTTATTTTTGTTTCTGATTTAAACGAAAGTATGAGTAACATCCAGTGTTGTTAAGATGTTGCAGCTAGTGATGCATATTGCAAGTGCGATAGTTTCCGATAGCATTATCGATTGCTTTCTGTAGCACCAGCACTACCATCGCCAACAAATAATTTGGATTAAGTGCATTTGGCATTCGATTTACCCCGTGTTTTGTGTTGTTTTTCCTACATTAAGTCAACATGGTAAGTTGTACAAATCTATTTTTGCAGCTGTCTGCAGCATTGTTTGCACTATATACACATTATTGAGTGTTATAATTTGGTTGTTTTTTTAACAGGCAGCTTACACCGAGGATCAGTTGGCTGGTGAGTGTGTTTCAAGAGGGTTTTGTATATATGTGTGTGTGTGTGTGTGTGTGTGTGTGTGAGTTCGTAAGTGGGTGTTGGTTTAGAAATGGGCGCATAAGTTCAAAGTGCCAACTCAAAGTGAAAACAGCAAAAGAAACGAAAGTACCAACAAAAAAAGCACAAGTATTTGTGCATACGTTGTCACCATTTTGCATGTTTCTTTGTGCCCCTCTGTTTGCTAGTGTGTGTGTGTGTGTTAAACATCTTCTTTTGCGGCGCATGAATCATTGATAAAATAAACACACACACTCATCCGTGCACACATAAAAAAGCCGACGAAAGCAGCCATACGATCGCGCCAATGACTCACACAACACTCAACGAACGAACGCGCAAAGCAAGCGATTAACGGTTAAATGGAAGCATCAAAGATCGATCGGCTTGAAGAAGGATGATTGCTAGCTGACTGACTGCCTGACTGACTGACTGATTGCTGCTGCCGTCGCCCTGTCCGCCCTGTCCAGGACACCGTCGCGAACTGTCGCCAGCTCAGTCTCAGCGGCGACTGCTGCAATAGCAACTGCAGCAACAGCAGGCAGCAGCGTCAACAACTTTTGGCCATATCCATGTTGGACGACAGCTGAGCCAGCTGAGCTGCCATTTAAGGTCGCCTCATTGTAGGTCAACTTGCCACATGGCCATGGCCAATAACCCCGATACCCCAGCCACTGCCAGCCTTCGTGTGGCTGCGAGCAACATGGCGAATGTGTTTACGCAACTTGCTACTTGCTGGAATTAAAATTTTCGCTGCTGCTTTGATAACTTAATCAAAAACTATTATATTGCTTGTCGCTCGGCGATAATTCAAAGTTGTGGTTGTTGTTGCATTGACGTAAGATGACCGCATTGCACGTATTGATTTACCTGAACACACGAACGAGGAGAACGCGTCGTGATTGTCGATTCTGATTCTGTTCATTCATGGCCTAAAATGGACAAAATTCTGTTGTTGCTTTTAATGCCATTTTTGGCATTGTTGCAAGCGCGTGTTCACAACAACAACAACAACAACAAAATATTGAGTATTATTATTTGAAATGCCGAACATCTGATACCCTTGCCTTTTCATTTTCGTCGCCCGATGTTAAATTAAAAATTGTTACAAAATGTTGCAACTTAAAAGTTGGTTTGGTCGAGGATTCGAACAAGAACGAACGATACGACGATGGCTGATGTGCAACTTTTGGCTCAGTAACTTAACTGCTTCACTAAATATATGATAGTACCGTAAGCAAGGGTATAAAAATACGACAAGAAATACAACTGCTGCTGCTGCAGCTGCAACAGATTGTTGTGCGCCGAGCAACGGACTAACTCAGTAGCAGGTAGTGCAGCCAGGCAAACGGTTCAGATTCGTCGATTAAATCATAATGTATTATTACACGGCACACGTGAAACCCACATTTACCACGCTGGAAGGTTGGCTCTGTCTGCGGCAAAACAATATACAATATACGGCATATATGCCGTATATATTATATACATAATACACATCTTGATTTGTTTGTTTTTTTTTTTGTAACAGAGTTCCAGGAGGCCTTCAATCTGTTCGACAATCGTGGCGATGGCAAGATACAGCTGGGCCAGGTGGGAGAGTGTCTCCGCGCATTGGGCCAGAATCCCACCGAGTCGGACGTGAAGAAGTGCACACATCAGCTGAAGTCCGATGAGCGCATCTCGTTCGAGGTCTTTCTGCCCATCTATCAGGCGATTTCAAAGGCTCGCTCTGGCGATACGGCTGATGATTTCATTGAGGGCTTGCGTCATTTCGATAAGGATGCCAGCGGTTATATATCGTCTGCCGAGTTGCGCCATCTGTTGACCACACTGGGCGAGAAGCTAACCGACGAGGAGGTCGAACAGCTGTTGGCCAACATGGAGGATCAGCAGGGCAACATCAACTACGAGGAGTTCGTACGCATGGTCATGAGCGGATAGAGAACCAGAACTTTAAACACCAACAATCACCACAACAGCAATAACAACAGCAACAATTATAACACTTACCTGCCATGCTAGCTAGCCGTTCATTCCGCCAAACTCAAATTCCAAGATTCCACTTTGTTTAAGTAGCAGCAGCAGCAGCAGCATTAGGAGCAGAAGCGTCTGTCCAATAGTTTTCTCTTAGCCACAAATTTGTAAACTTATTTTTAATTTTCTTTTTTTTATATATTATTGCATTTCGGATGCAAATATAATCGATTCCATCTAAAGACAAGCGGACGAACCTTTATCGCAACTAACTTCAAACTTAAGCATACCACACACACACACCCACACACACACAAACACAAACACACACACACACAACACTTAACCGTTGTTTAATGCGGGGTAATTCACATCAACAAAAGAAATCGTTAAATTTTGCGTATTATTCTAAATCTAACGAGTTCATTATCAAGAAAAGAAAATATTATTATAGATTTTTACATTCAGCGAGTATCATAAGAAGTATTTCTACATTCATGATTTGATATACATGCAAATGGAGCGTATAATGTACTTGTAATGCGCATTTCAAAGTTTTACATGTTTTTTTTTTTTAATAATTTATTAATTGTATTTAATAAATGAAAGAAATGAAAGTGGATCTTTTTACAAAAGAAACGTACTTAAAGTTATTAAAGCATATGAAAACTAAAATTATTTGTTTTCCTTTCCTAATAATTTTTGATTGGAAGAGAGCACAGATTCCAAATAAAAAGAAAAAAACGGATTTGTTGCAGTCAGCGATCAGTCCAAGAAATCCGGATTGAGCGGCTCGTTATTAACGGCGCTGAGGTTATCGAGGTATTTGAGCTGATAATTAAGTAGACGCAGTGCCTCATCCTTATATCTGTCTAAAAACTGCCTTTCAACTCCATTGACTTTTAGTTTATCAGAGATGGAATCCGCGTTACTTTCAGCATTCTTCGGTTTTGCCTTGCGCTTCGGTTTACCACACATAACAGATTCACCGTATCGATCGGGCCTCACCAAGGAACGGGCGGGACGACATGTTGGGAGAACGTTTTGAACGTTTGACGGAACTATCTTTGGCAATCTTGTGAGATGGACCGACGTTTACGTTTTATGTTTACCCTTGTCGTTCCTGAACGGTTTCGGTTTGATTGTTCATCATCCTTGCTCAGAGGCATTTTTTCGGTTTCACTCTTCCCTGATGTTAACTTCTTTTTAGAAGCAATAGATTTGGATTGGACTTTATCGCTGATTCTATCCAATTGGAGTTTCTTAACCTTAACAACGCAGTGCTTGCGCTTTATCGGCTTAGGGCTAATTGGGTTTGTTGTATCCTCGTGTGACATATATTTAAGAATAATTTCCAGAGCTATTTGATTCTGAGACGATGCTCTCCCATCTTGCAATAGTTTCTGTGCCGCCGGCAGCAACTCCTCTGCCGCACTGACCGACACTTGCATGTGATCTATCATCATTTGTATTTTCAGTTGGCGGACATTTTCTTGGAAATCGATCAAGCCGTCAAATAGTCTCCATAATCCATTCTCGAGGCTCGCCAATCGACCGGTTGTCATCCAGCTGAAGTCATTTTCCGGTTGCCTTTCGAAGAAGCTGGCACTATCCGGCAATACCTTTTGTCCGATCGGAATTTGTATTGCTTTAGAGCTATGAGATGTTTGCCAGCGCTTGAAAATGACATCCAAACAGCAAGCCAATTCTAACAGAAGTGACAAACGCACACATTTATCGATAGACGCAAAGGTCAGTGTTGAAAACGAAAGTCAAAATGACTGACTGATTGGTTGATGCAGCTTTCGATTTTGGGTCATGTGAGAGTAATTTGAGGTAATTGTGGTGTAATTTTACTACATTAATTAAGAAACCTTTTGCTCTATAACATAAATTTGCTCAAAACAGTTTGCAGGGTGTGGCGCTGGCCATTTGCTGAGCAAACTGGTATTTAAAAAATATTACTTTATTGGTATTTCCTCTCTCTCCATGTAACGGTCACACTGGCCAAACTAAGGCCTGAGAATAGAAATAAACAAAAGCAGAAATGCTCCTTTTAGTTTAAGCTTCAAGCATTTCAAACAGTGCTAAACTGCATTCCTTAATTGGCGCTTAGCGTTGCTTATTTTTAGTTGCGCGCTTTGCTCTTCTCATGTCGAAAGCTGCGGGAGTAGTCGCCACATTGCCAGGCGGCGGCGGCGCTGAGCCGAGTTCCCCAGTGCAAAAGGTCTGGAAGCCCGAATGTGAGTTACAGAAAATAAATAAATTATAATCAAGATATAAATTAAATATATGTATGTTTGTATGTGTGTGTGTGTGTGTCAGTGTATAAAATACAATTGGACGCACCTGCCCCGCATCCCGTGCGCTGTCAGCGCACCCTGCTTTTGCCGCCAGCGAACAGCTTAGTCGACGCCGTTGAGGAGAACAATCTGGCAGTGCGCTTGTATGGCAGCAAATACCATGGCGTGATGGGTCACCTGGAGGCCGAGCAGCTGCTGGCGAACTCCAGCGATGGCAGCTATCTGGTGCGGCGCAGCCCCAAAACGGATGGCTACTACACGCTGAGCGTTCGCTTCAACAAGCGCACGAAACACTACAAGGTCTTCTACAAGCCGGGCGAGGGGCACTATTTGCGGGAACAGGCTAAACACTATGATACGGTGCACGAAATGGTCGCCGATGGGCTAATTAACTTTCACATGCAGCTGCACGCCAGCCCAATCATACAGCAGATAAATCAGCAAACCAAAAATTGCTATCAGCAGAGTCCCTACATGACACTTAATCGTCGCAAGCTGCGCGCACTTTCCAATGAGCTGGGTAAAGCCAGTGCCACAGCTGATGAGTGTTGTGTCGCAGCTGCTGTCCAACCGGATGCGGATGCGTCAGTGTCGGGCCAGAGTCAGGACAGCCAGATCAGTCAGGAAACACAACAGCAGCAGCAGCAGCAACAGCAGCCACAACAACAGATTGCGATCGATCCCATGCCGTTGGTATATGAGAAGCCGCACCATTTCAAGGTGCACACATTTAAGGGGCTGAATTGGTGTGAGTTTTGCGCCAATTTTCTATGGGGCTTCACCGCACAGGGAGTCAAATGCGATGCCTGTGGCTTTATGGCACACAACAAGTGCTCGGAGCTGGTGCCGCCCAAGTGTGTCCCAGATCTGAAGCGCATACGCGGTGTCTTTGGCACCGATCTGACCACCATGGTGCAGCTGCACCAATGCAACATACCATTTGTCGTCCGTCGGTGTGTCGAGGAGGTGGAGGCACGCGGCATGCTTCAGGAGGGCATCTATCGCGTCTCCGGCTTTGCCGATGAAATCGATGCCCTAAAGCTGGCCCTCGATCGCGATGGCGACAAGACTGACATGTCCGAGGTGGCCTATGGCAATGTCAACGTTATTGCGGGCACATTGAAGCTTTATCTGCGTCTGCTGCCCGTGCCGCTCATCACGTTCCAGGCGTATCCCAATTTTATGGCCGCAGGTCGTGAGTAGCCCCATCCATTAATCAGACGAATGTGTTGTCAAATGTTGGTCCCATAATTACAGGCAACGCCAAGCAAGCGGAGCAGCTGCAGCTCATGGCGGAGGCAGTGAATCGATTGCCGCCTGCCCACTATAGTTGCCTGCAATACATGCTGGAGCATCTCAAGCGGTGAGTTAGCTTAAACTAGTTATGCCACAAAGCAGGATGTGCCCATTTGCCATTCAAATGTGGCAACTAAATATCTGATGGATGAGGGTCCAGTGTTAGGACTAAGATAATTTAAATACTCGATATATCTATATATTCTATATCTACATATATATAAACAAAAGTTCCACATATCTTTACATTCACAGCGTTGCCTCGCACTATGCCGTCAACAAGATGAACGAGCACAATTTGGCCACTGTGTTTGCGCCCACACTGATTGCCACGCCCCAGCACATGACAAATCTCACGGAGGAGATATTCATGCTCTCCTCTCTGATCACGCACTGCGAGACGATCTTTGCCAGCTCCTGAGCAGCCCCAAAACCAGCCAGAACAAAATCGACAACATTGCCCGAGTGCGAGTGAGGTAGCATATGAATCTCGCTCTCGCTCTCTCCCGCTTTCTCTATCTCTATCGCCAATCACTCGTTCACTCTCTGTCTCTTTTCAATTCGTTATCCATGTGCACATTTTCGCAAGCCTTAATTAGTTTTAAATGTTTATTACCATTTATTTATTTATTAACAACATTTTGCCGCGTATTCGTTGCGTTCACCAAAAATGTAGACTCTAAGCATATTACAATGAAATTTTTGTATTTATAAGTAATATTATTATGTATTTGTATTTGTATTAGAATTATTATTAATATTATCGAGCCTTCCACATACCATTTATAGAGCATACCAAACTATACTGTATACTTATGTACTACTTTTGGATCGCCTCTTACGAATTAGCATTGAATGTTGTAAGAACTAACGTACGAATTTAACCTTTTTTGGAAAGTGTTTTGGAATGTGTTAAGCCTAAAACGATATTGATAAATAAATGTATTTATTAAAATCAATTGCCCATATGGTTATGAATATGATTAATCACAGTTTCTGAACCAATGACAGAATTGAGAATATATAATTGAATTTTAGGCGAAATAAATCAATACTGAAATAGTGTTTGAGAAAATGAATAAGTCCAAATCGCATTTGCCTTGTTTTCTATGAATATACTAAAACTATTTAGATATCATTTTTTGCAAATTATTACAGCTGATGTTTAAATATGCAGCATAGGAAATGTCTTTGCTCTGAACAACATCCAGATTGTCCTTGACATTATCAAATTAGGACTGACCACAAATTTTCTTCTTTTGTGTGAGTTATTCATCCTTTTGTCAGAATCCTGAAAATCTTAATAAGCCAATCGTTAATTTTTCTTCGTCCAAGCTGAAAAACAAGTGTCCTCATTTCGAAATATATTTGAATCCAAAGACTTTGATGTGAAGTCGATAGAAAAATAGTAATAATTTTTGATCGCAGATTAATTAATTAATTAGCGAAGCCAAATCGGGTGTTAGCAGTGACACACACCACGGCATTTGCGACGTACAGCGACATCTATGTGTCAATTAGGCGAGCGTATAACAGTTAGAGCCAACTGCAATTTACTTTTTAAAGTCTGGTAGCTTGCCGATAACGGTCACTTCAGGAAATAGCTGAAATTTCAGCAAACGTTGGCAAATATATAATGAATCTCATTTGCATGCCGATAACTTAGATAGTGATGAAAACACAAGGAACAATAATTTGAACAAATGTTGATATGTTGATTATGCATTTATTAAAAATATTACATTCTTGGATCTTAAGACCTAGTCGAAATATTAAATTAAAATATCATATCATGTGAAGTAAATTGGTTTGCAATTTGGTTAAAGTATGACAATAAATATATTTAATCTATTAAAAAAAATCGATTTCTTTTTTGAGTGGGATTTTTGTTTTTGTTTTTTTTTAATGTCTCTTTCTCTACAGCTAAAATATGATTTCGTGCAGATCCTTAGCGGAAACCTACGTGGAAACTGTCTGGCAGCGGCAACGTATGACGTCACACGTCATCGCTGGAGGCGTGGCTGCCGCCACTGGAGGTTAACTCCATTTTGATGGGCAGCCCAGCTGCCACAGTTTTTTGTTGTTGCTGCACGTGGATCATTTGATTATTGTTGTTGTTGCGCTCCTCGTTCTTGAGCATATCGGCTTGAGCCTGCGCCTGAGCATGAGCCTGCGCCTGCGCCTGAGCCTGAGCCTGTGCCGCAAAGCTGCGCACCTGCAGAAAGAGGCCGCCATTATTCAGAAGACGCGCCTGATGCTCCTGCGCTTTGGCCCGCAGGCAGGCAATCGAGTTGTTTCTGCAAACAACGAAATATAAATAAATAATAAATTAATTCGAAAAACAAAAACTTAATTTATATATTATATATATATTATTACAAAAATAATTGCTACACTTCAGTTTGATTATGATTAGCATTACCTGAACGCATCTGGATCGTGTTCCATGAGCGCTGCTGCTGCCGCGGCGGCAGATAAATGATGAGCATGCAGCGCCGAATGAGGCAAGGCTGCTGGTGATGATTGTTGCTGCTGTTGCTGTTGAGCTGCCGCTGCGGCAGCAGCAACCGCTGTATTCATGATCAGATGAAAGTCCTTGCTGGAGGCGGCAGCGCCGGCACCTGCCGCATTCGCCGCATCCAACAGCGGATGATAACTGGGTGTGGCAGTTGCATAAAGCTGAACTGGTGGCGGCTGCTGCTGCTGGTGTTGCTGTTGGTGTTGGTGTTGCTGTTGGTGCTGCTGCTGGTGCTGGAGCAGCTGCATCTGCTGTTGCGGCGAGGGTGAGCTAAGCTCAATGTGGGGCGAGTTGGAGCTGTTGGTGGTGGCACCGGTGGGCGTCGTTGCCGCCGATGAGGCAGCCGCATAACCGCTGCTGCCATGCGGCGTCGTCGAAGTCGGCGGCGCTGTCGAAGCGTTTGTCGGACAGCTACTCGGCGCCGGACTGACCACATTAAGTGATTCCGTAGAAGAGCTTAAGGCGCGCGAATGCGAGCGCAGCTCCTCCGAGTGCGCTGACTTGGAGCCGGCGGAATCCTCGTGATCGCTGACGCCAGAGTCGTCTTTCAGCGTTGACTGAGCTTCAATTGACTTGCGATGCATGCCTGCCCCGGGAAAGAGAAATGAACAGAGATAGAGAGAGAGAGAGAGAGAGAGAGATAATTTTGCATTATTTTTGTGGCCAGATGAATGGGTACTGGTTAGACAGAGAGAGAGAGAGCAAGCTGGGTATGTGGAAAGTGGAATGACATTAGGTTAGAATGGAAAAGAGTGTTTTGAGTGTTTAACAACCCATTGGCTTTATTAGCTCTATGTAATGCCTAACTATATATGTATATAGCTATATAGAGTTGCTCAATCTGATCAATCTTCTGAAATCACTTGTGGCTAATCTTGAATCCTGCCGCAGAAAGCAGAACAGATGGCTTAAACTAAATACACAATTGTTAACGAATGTATACACATACATACATATATTAAATCTGTCATATCCAACATAATACCCATAGAAAGGCATCTAATAAAAGTCATTAGGGATCGCTTTGCTGTCAGCATTTTGAGCATATTAACTTCGGCTGTTTCCCACTCATCAATTGCCAACTAATTGGACATACACGTACTTAATTAAAAAATGTTCGCATCTAACCTCAAAGCTGAGCCTTTAAGCCACTTAAGGCGCAAACCGGCGGCTACTTGGGAATTAATTTGGGAAACACCCAAAGCATTATGAGAGCTGCAACGCAAGGGGGGTGTTGGGGTGTGGCAGGGAGACAAGTGCCAATAAGACCTGCAGTACCATTGGCTTCCCTTCAAACATTTCTCACAATTGAAATAGATAAACGATAAATGCCAAATTAAAGCAGTACACCGTACACAATACACCCACCCACCAACACCCTCCGCACACCGAAATTCAACCCCCTTCGCTGTGGCGTCGCGTGTGCATTTTGCATTTATTAAGCGATTATTAACAAATAAAAGCCAAAACTGAAGTCAAAACCAACCCCCGTGACCCCGACAAGCACTTGTTAAATGCTGCGGTCCCCCTACCCAACCCCGCATCCGTTGAGCTGTAGCTCGCTAATCCGCAAAGTCATTTGAGGCAGAAGCCAGAGCCAAATAAAATGTGCGCAACATATGATGACAAAAAAGACGCGCCAAAAGATGCATCCTGGCCCGGGCGACATGCACGCCAAATATGCTCACAATTTTCGACAGGCCATCTGAAGGACATCTGAAGTTCAGAGCTACGTATATCATTTTATAATCCCCGAGCTGCTGCCCTTTGTCTCGCTCAAAATTCAATTAAAGTTGCCTCAATGCAATGCGATTTATAGGCAGGGTGCGGAGTAGGGGATATGGGATATGGATATGGGTATGGGTACGGTTATGGGGATGGGAGGAGGAGAGATTTTAGTTCGCTTGGTTGGGTTTTCGGTTTGTGGATTTGGATTTCGATTTTGGATTCGAATATGTAGGCAAAGTTGATAGTTTGATAGATTTTTGCATTTACATTTCTGTTCCATACCTAGTAGCCAGGGTGCCACCGCATCGTTGTCCTTTGCCGATTTGAGTATGGTCTCCGGTAGGGGCAGCGAGTGCCTTACCATCGCCCCATACAGACCGTATTCGGCCATTATGGTGCTGCCGCCCCAGACTTTTTCGGTCTTGCGCCATTTGGCCCGGCGATTCTGGAACCACACCTGAAAACACAAGAACACAAATGTCATTTAAGATTACTTATCTATGTAATTAATGTAGACTAAAGTCAGTCGGCACAAAAAATACACACAGAGTAAAAAGTTAAATTAAATTTAATTTAAAATTATATCCAAAATTTAACATTTAAAAAGAGGAAATATTTTAAAGATAACAAAGACTAAAAAATGTATATAGACCAGAACCTTAAATTGTAGTCGCCTAGACTGAAAAACTATTACGTTTGCAAGCGAAGTTATTCAACTGGTAATTATTTAGAATGATTCTAACTCGAAATTTGATAGTTTTTCTGAAAATAGATCTTACAAATCAAAACTAGAGTCACTCATCTTGGAACGTACAATACGAAACCATAAAACCTGAAACGTATTTTATTGGCAACACAACAAATACAAAATTCCATTTCTCGCACACTTTGGTTAATGAGTACAACATTCTTTAGGAATTTTAGGAAATTAAATTGAAAGTTTTAAGGATTTCAGGTAGCTATCAAAAAGTCGCTTTAAGCTGTTAAATGTTATGCCTGGAATAATCTGATAATCGCACCATATGGAATCGGCTAACCATTTGGAGCTTAGACCATTTGGTCATTGGTCATTGGCCGTTCGTAGCCGCCTCCAAATGCTGCAGCTGCTTGTTGTTGCTCTTCTTCTTCTTAAATGTCATGCAAATTGCGAATTATTAAATAAAAAGCTCATTGAAATTGAAAAAATGTAAATGGAATGTATTCGAAATGCTAATACATTCGGACCGTGAAGGCTTTTAGCACCCACATGAAAGACGATGGCAACAGGACGAGAGAGACAGACAGAGAGAGAGAGAGAGAGAGAGAGAGAGAGAGAGGGAGAGAGATAACGATAAAGAGAGAGAGGGAAAGTGAGGGAGACTGGGGGAGACAGATAGTAAGCGTTAGCGATGAGGGGTTAGAGAGGACTCTCGTATGGCAACTGTGTTCACACATAATAGCAAATAATATACATATTCGCATATAAGTGACCAAATTAGATTATCTTCCAAAACATTAAACCGATTTTCATGCAACAGCAACAGCAACAACAACAACAACTATAGCAACAACAATGAGTAGCAGAGCCCAACAATAATAAGAAAACATTAAATGATGATCACAAAAGCGACCGGCAGCAGCAGCAGCAACAGCAACAACAACAACAACAACAACAACAAGAACAACAACTGTCACAATAAAAGGATTTGCCACAAGGAAAAAAAATATAAATAAAGACAAGGATGAGCAAGGACGTCGAGTTGGTGAAAGAACCACTCTATATGCATAGCGCGGGGCAGAGTCAAGCCAAAGGATTTAAATTTGACTTAGCAACCCTCACACACAGCACAGAGCACGCAGGACGCAGGACCTCAGTACGTCCAACCCCCTGGCTTTGAAAGACTGGCGAAGACCGAAAAAGAAGTCATCATTTTTCTGGTCCATCAAATCGTTTAGTTCTGCTATTAGTCATGTGCGAGACACAGCCAGCCAGCAAACAGCGACAGATGGAAAGGGTAGAGTGGGTTTGGTGTAAAGATTGCCCACTAAAGTGAAATCGGGGCTGGCGACGAGGCTGAAGTGGCTACAACGACGACGACGACGACGGCGACCAGTAGAAAGCAAAAATGAAAATTTATAATAAAAAGCAAAATATGCAAAATAGGTTGGCATGCAAAAAGTGTAAAGGGGCCCGGGCAGACAGGAGGTGAGGTCTAAAGATAGTGGAGTGTTCGTAAAGTCTGCACAGCAATGTGGCGACATTTTTGCTGAAATTCTTTTTGGCACGGCCCAAAGACGTGGCCAAAAAAAAAAATACTGAGAGATTGAACAAATCGCAACAAATCGCATGGTGGTTTAGGGGATTGGGGGTGGTTGAGGGTGAATGGGGGTGAATGAGGGTGAATGAGGGTGGCTTCAGCCTCTGTAAACGAAGACAAAGTGCTTGGGCATTTGGGATTGTAAGTTTGGCGGCTAGGTGCCTACGCATTTGGCGTCAGAATCATATATATATATATATATATATATATATACATATATCTATATGTACTGTATAATGCTCTATGCATGGCCAACTGACAACTTGGCTCATAAATCTGGGCATCTGAGAAATTGGCAGCGCTCAAAATGGCTGGCAGCCACTCAGTTCGCTTCGTTGCAGCCCAGTAAATTTAGTGGCTAGGCTGCATTTTGGCCAAGTGCCACGGTGAATGACAATGGAACGGAATGCCATTGATCACTGTGGAACAGTGTGCAACTTAAGTGCGTTACAGTGGGCACTCGATTGAGTGCACTAATTAATGGCAAGTTGACAACTGGTTCTGTACGTCGAAGCTAGTTTTATTGTGCTCCCAACATTCAGACAAACTCTTCGTTCTACTAAAGCATATATATATAGGAACAATCGGTCGGCTTTTAAGGTTATTTGTTAAATTCATATTTCAGCTTTTTATGCTTTAAATTTGTTTATACCCTGAATCTATTCAAAAAGGGTATAATGGTCTTCTGAAGAAGTATATGAAAGACAGAAGGACGCATTTTCGACCACATAAAATATATATATGTATATATTCTTGATCTGTATAGTCCGTCTGTCTGCCCGTCCTTATGCATATGCAGATCTCATAGACAATGCGAGCTAGAGACTTTAATTTTAGAATAACCGTTATATATATATGTATATATATATTTATATATATATATATATATCTATAATCTATAATTCCATAATTAAATTGTTATGCTAATGAAAATTGCTGTCAATATAATTTTCAGTATATGCAGAACAATTGCCGGAATTGTTGTGCTCCACATGGAGCACAGTTGTGCAAAGCCTCCAGTGTTTGGTTACAGTGAAGTACACTTATTGGAATTGGATCGATGGCGATCGAGGTAACTGTAACTGTAGGATGCGATTACCACTTGCGTTTAGTTTTGGTTTTAATTGTGGTTGTAGCTGTGATTGTTGTGTGGTTGTCGTTGTAATTGTGGTTGTGGCTGTGGTCATGGGTCAGGTGGCTTCCACTTGGCCTGGAGCGGAGCTAGCTATGGCTGCTAAATTAATTTACACTCACACACATGCGGCTACCAATGCTGAGGGCAACACGAGTTGCACTTAAGAGCTTTTGGGGCGTGGCAGCAGGGCAGCGCACAAAGCCTTGCCATGTCTTCTCATCTTGCCTTGAGCTGGGCCCATTCCGGAGCAAACGAAATCAAATTAATCCGGTTTGTTATTTCATCATGCAACGTCAACGTCATCATCATCAGTTGCAACAACAGACAAAAGGCAATGCAACAGCAGCAGCAGGAGCAGCAGCAGCAACACCACCAACAGCAACAACAATTTGCAATAATAAATAGCAACACAGGCACACACACACACACATACACACACACACATGTAAACAAACGTCTGCCAAAGGAGCGGAAAATTTCATTAACAAGGCACACAAGGCAACAACAACATAAGGAAAACACACAATTTTCTGCTGCAGTAGGGTCACACAGCGCCTGCTCCACTCCACCCTATCCCGGACTCGCACCACCTCGCCACGCCTCGCCACGCCTCGTAGCGCCCAGACCCGCCTCGAGCCCTGATAATTTAATCAACTCTCATTGAATTATATCATTTTGCAATTTGGTGACGCTGGCACTGCAACAAGCAAAATGCCCACTGTATGCTCCCTACTGCCATATTGCTATCCTGCTATCCCTCGCGCCACTTCCCCTTCGTTAATTTTCATGGAAACTCAATTCTCATTATGATAGCATCCAACAAACTGTCGCTTCATCGAGCGTTCAATTTGAGTGCGGAAATCAAAATAGGAAGTGCCATGAATTTGCCCCAAAACGGAAACGTAACTCCAACCTATGCCTAGATGTGCGCCTGAGATCCCCTCTCCCCCACACTCACTCTGCTCGTCTGTGTGTGTTTGTATGTGTGTGTGTGTATGTTTGTGTGTGTAGTTGTATTCAGGTGGTGTTATACTCTTGCTTAGTCGTTGCACTCCCTCAGTGTAATCATTCCAATTGCAGCTACCTGTTTGATAACTGATACCTGCTCCCTTCCTCCAACTGCATCCCCTCAATCACACCACTCAAATGGTTACGAATGCAACTCGTAATTTCAATTGTTTGCACCAAATGAGAACGAACACTGCAAATTAAAATATTTTTAGTTGATTTTCTTTATGCAAAAATAATATATTTGCCATATTCATACATATAAAAGACCATAGTTAAGTGCCCAACTTATTTGTGGGTATTGTTGAAATTTCAAATCAAATATTCGTAGTCATTGCAATAATCAGCGTATTTAATGAGAAGTAAAATGAAGCCAGCCCGCTTATGCCAGTATTTGGGCGGTATGCAATTGTGGTTGGATTTGAGATGGACCATTTTAATATAGATAACAGCATTGGCAATCTGTCTCTAAATGATTACTTGACCGTACTCCTCTCCCCCACCTTTCCGTTGACAATACGTTGAGAATCACGATGTCAATTTGCTGATTGAAAATTTATTACTATTGAGCTTGGGTGTTCAGCCTTCGTTTTTATGGGCCGCAACGTTTCGATACGTTGCAAGACGCGCCCCCTCTTAACCACTGGCCACTGGCCACTGGGCTTAAAGTCAGCTTGGTGGTCGAATGGATCAAGTGGTTGCCAGACAACGAGGATGCGCTTCACTGGCAGTACACGACCACGCCCACTTGTCTAGAGTCCTACCCTAGCAAAATGCACCTGATTTATTGAGCTACGAAGCTGCTCAACAGTAATTGAAACATAATGCTCGATTTTTATGATAAGGGGACTGCTCTTCACACTAAATAGTTAATGGCAGTTGTTGTTGGCATTAGAAAATGGATTAGTTAAGTTTCTCGACTTGCCAAAATATAGTTGGATATTCAATTTAAGCTGAAAGTTTGGACTAGACCTTCAGTCAATTGTTTGTTAAGCGTTTTCTCTCTAGCTCTCTCTAGCAAAATTGAATGTCGATAACAAGATATAAATGATGATGACAAGATATAATGATGTGCAAACATTTGCAGCTAGTCTCACTAACTGTTTTCTGAAATATCCAAACAGGTATAGTTTATATATTATATATAAACAGATATATGTATATTTTATGTATAGAACTATTTGACGATTTTCATTAGAGATAACATTGAATGGCTGCTCAGTGGATTCCATTTGGTTACATTGTCGTTTCAAGTTCAAAAGTGGCTGAAGCATTTTGACCAGCTTAAGAACAACCCAACCTTCCCCCTTGCGTTCACCCTGCCCCTCCATTCTTCCACGCATGGCCTGGACAAATGTAAAAGCAATTTTGTACATTCATTTGGACGGCTGCACTTCGACAAAGATCAGCTTTACAGCCGGCCGTTGTGGCTCAAACTGTTAGCCATAATTAAAATATTGGTAACCAATCAAAGATTTTCAATGGACCCCGCCTCTCTCCGTTAAAAGCGCACCCTTGAGGCCAGTGTCCTCGGCAACTTGGGATGGGTCTGGGCTTAAGTACAAATATTTGTGCACTCGTGCTGCAAAATTGCGCAAATTGCATGCAGCGAGCAGCATGTGGCAGAATAACAGGTAGCAGGGGCAGAGTGGGAAGCAGTTCGAGTTCGGTGGGTACTTTTCAGGTGACATGTCAGCGCAATGCATTCGATTGCATACGACAACCAGTATTATACTATAGATGTGCTTACCTCTCACTATCTATCTACACCCCCTCTATCTCCCACTCTCTGTCTCTCTCTCTCTCTCACTCTTTCTCTTTGCCCGTTATATGGGCGAGAGAGGATTTGGCCTGGCTTTCAGTTTGTATGGCATGCGGCTTTTATTAGTTTACTTCATCAACTTGACAGGCAGCCAGTGAGTCAGTCTACCCATCTGTCCTTCAGTCCGCCAGTCAGTCAACCATTTGAGGCGTGTGGAAATTTCATAACGACTACAAGCAGCCCCTAGCTCCTATCCTACACCCTGCCGCGCCCTCATTCCCGCTCAGCCTGTTCCGCTTTACATGCAATATTCAATTGACATTCAGAAAAGGCATTTCGCGGCATTTTTCCATATACTCCCCCACCCATCGGTCCCCACACACACACACACACACAAACACGCGCACCCACACTATGCAGGGGAAACTTCAATATTAACTTTCATATGAGTTGAACGGTCGCGAATTTCTTTTTTGTTTTCCGTTTGTTTTTCACAACTCTTTTTCAGTTTTTCCGATTACAAAATGTGAATGTAAAAATTGTCTGGCCCCATTTATTGCAAAGCGTTTTTAATACCGTGCAAAAGTAACAAAACAAAAAAAAAGTATCAAAATGGGTATAATAAAATTGTGTACAACAGGCAAAAGAATAAAGTTCTGAACCTTATAAGCTTTATATGCATACTCTTGTTTTAGCAATCAGCACTAGAGTCGAGTTGGAACTCAGAGAGTATATGAGCTAGAAAAACAGATTTCCAGATTTCCAGATTGATTAAGTTGCCACGCCTCACAGCAAAACGAAAAGTAAATTGCTCTGATTTAGGTACGCTTTGTAAATACTATATTACGAAAATATATAATCAGTCTGTAAATTCAAAGGTTATTTGAAAAAGCACCTTTATAACCTGGTTAGAGGGTATCTGGGATTCGAACACTCTTAAGTATAATAGTTTTGAATACTGTTTTGCTGTAATTTCCGAGTATTAATTTAAGCAAACGGAACAAGAGGCTTGACTTTGGTGTGGAGGCACTCGAAAACCCAATGATTTTACATACTGAATATGCTCATCTATTTATATCTATACTAACTGAATAAATCGACGAAACGCAATATTAATGACCTTTAGTTGACATTGAGCTGCGATGCAATTGCCATTGCCGTTGGCTATTAATTACAATTGAAATGATATTTTAAATGCCTCATGATTAATGGATGGTTGCGATTTTCTAATTATACGACTTAACGACGGGGGCAGCAGGGATGGGTGAGCTGTCGAGCGGAGGGTTACTAAATATCATTCAAATTGAAGGGGCTGTGCCAGCGCAAATGAGCCTTCAGTTCGTTAAGTAATTTAATTTACAAAGTGCATTAACAATTAACAATTACGATAGAACAACCCGTTTAAGTTTCCAACACACACATATTGGATCATTGGACCTTGACATAATGGATATTGCCACTTGCCACTTGCAACAGACTTTGATTCGGCTTCGAAATGCCACTTGAATGACTTTAGAAAAACGATATATTTCTTAAGTTACAACTAGCACATCAAATATATAGATATATATAAGAAAATACATATATGAATAGGATCAATTTATATTAATTTTCTCATTTGGAGTATACATAAATATTAAAAACACAATGAATTTGATAAAAAGTGGGATGTAGTTATTGCTTATTATGAAATATATTTAGAAATTTCTTCTTCTTCTTCTCTTATTGTATTTGATGTAAATTTATTATAAATATATCAACATAAACTCAATTCAACATTAAATCAGATGTAATTAAAGAACAGATTCAAACTACATTTGGCTAGGATGTGGGCTAAAAATGATTGCAAGCAGAATATTAATATAATACAAGTAATATATTAATAATAATCAAAATATTATTATTTAAATATATGTTTTTGCTAATGTTAATGTATAGACTCAAAGTGTTGTCTGCAGTATCTGCAGAACACTTATTTTGCTTCCCTCCTCACCAGTTAGGGATTAAGCCCTAACTCAGTTAGTAAATCGAAGGCCAATCCAAAATGCTAAGTTTATTAACTCATTCGGTTGGATGGATTCCCTGAAAATCTCATTGCTTGCACACAGTGAAACGGTGAATTATCCGAATACGGCAGCACAACGGGCCAATTGTGGCCTAAGTGAGTTGGCCATTATTGGCCAACTACCGCCTAATCCATGTTTATGCTTACAACTCTTGTGTTCGACAGCTTTTTAAAGTCTGTTTCTTGGATACGTTTGCCACTTTCAAGGGCTTTAACTGACATAATTGTGGATTGTGCTAAATCTTCTCTTGAGCGAATGAACACATTGTGTTAGGCAGACCCTAACTAATTCGGGGCGTGGCCCCATCAGCCGCAGCAGCCCCATCACAATCTGTGTCAGATGCTGGGCAACTCTCGATTCGCTTTTGGAATTACCGCACGTCCGTTCAGGAATTTCTATTTTGCCTAGGACCGCAGGGCAGCTTCTGCTGCTTCTGTGGGGCACTTGGCATTATTGGCATTTAGAACTTATTAACATTAAATCGCTTTCACTGCCAGCTCTCTTCACCGCACCGCCTCTTGTCATTGTAGTTTTAGGGGTGGGTCCGTTTGGCGCCTGTCTGTTGAAATTGGAAATTCCTTCATTAATTCTAATAAGATTATTAGTTGCCGGCGTCGCCAGCGAAATGCCCAAAAATGCCAGCTAAGTCGCACAACCGAAAGCAGCTCCTTGTTAGGGTATTACTTAGAAGCAATAATCGAATAATTTCGACCGAAGGTCGAACGGCGGTCGTTGCTTGCTTGTTTGTATTTTGACACCTCGAAGTCAACTCCAATTTGCGACGCTGTGTGTGTGTGTGTGTGTGTGATGTCCGGGGTATTTGTGGTCGAGGCTCGTGTGAAATTCAAATAAATAGATAGCAAAGCAAACCCTCAAATCAACCCCCATCCCCTGACCCCTTAGAAAAACTCGTAAATCCAATAAGCATAAGTGTGCGCGATCCCAAGGGATTGGACTGAGGCTCAGGACGAAACGAGTGCGAAATGAATGAAATTAGCGCACGTTAATCATAAACAAACTAAAGACCCACTACACAAGGATGGGTAGTCCTTTCGTAAGCCTTCGGTGGATGAGCTGCTCAGCTGATGAGCTGATGAGCAACCCTTTGCACGCAGCATAATTCACTAGAAGTAGAAAAAAAGCAAAAACAGGAACAGAAACAACAGCAAAATCAACAAATTGCAACAGTTCTCACAAATGGGACGGAGATGAGCATGGAGGGGGAATGGGGTGTTTGGTAGATGTGGCTTGCTAACGGTTTGAATCCGTATGTGCTGCACTTGCAACCTGCTGTGTGCACACGCGACCAGCCGACGGCTCTGCACTTGCCAATTTGTGATAACTACTCAAGTGAAAAATCAGAACGACTGACAGACGTGCCTGCCACAGACAATGCTCTCTCTCTCTCTCGCCTTTTTTTACTCTCTCTGTCTCTCTCTCTCTCTCTCTCTCTCTCTCTATAAGCCTAAGAAGATCTACGTAATGACAATTGGCAACGTGTCTCCAGCTGTGAAAGCATGTGGGCAACAAAGCTAAATGTTGGATGAGCTTAACAAATATACTCGTACTTGTATTATGAGGGTGATTACTGGAAGTGTGCTTATCAATAGTTGAAAGCGTATTCGAAATACAGCTACAAAAGTATATATATATATATATATATATATATATATATATATATCTTATAATTATGTGTGATTAATTAACACTGATATTAGTTGTCCCGAAAAGACCGCATAGGAGATCCTATTACTTAGGTGTAAATGTACATAGAAGATAACTCATATATCCAATTGGAAGTATCTAACGAAGGACATTTACAGTCCGTTACGCCTTGGTAAACTTGTAGTATTATTAAATACTGTTTGCTTTTGCAAATCGGTTTAGTATTGACAAAGTGATGACAGCGAAATTCAGATTTGTGAACGCTTTCTCTTCTCACTGTGCACAGCGTTTTCAAACTTTACGAAAAATCGGTCAACAATTGATTTAAATGCAATTATATACATATACATATTCTTATACATATATGTATGCACATATGTAAATACTTAATGTTCATCAATCCAATGTCCGATAATATTAAGTGTGTTTTATCAACAACTCATCAGTGCTGAATGGCCGATTGACCCAACAATTGAAGTCACAGCTGCAGGTGCGTGTCATTGACAGCGATTCACGGCAACAAAAGCAACATCAACAACAGGAACAGCAACAGCAACAGCAACAACAACAGCAACAACAACAGCGTAACAACAACATGAGTGTTGTCAGTGCGTTGTCATCATCATTTTCATTGATGGTAAACCAATCATTTTTCAATTATATTCACCGCTGGATACAAATTGTCTGATTTGCTTGTGCGATTATCTGTATATATGTGTGTGTGTGTGTGTGTGTGTGTGTGTGTGCCAGACGCCATGCCACGCCTATTCGCATCAGCCCATACCTGCCTCATCGCAGAAGTTACCTTCTATTATCAGCTTGCAAAATGTCCCCCAACCGATTTGCACTTTGCCAAATTTCGAGTTCTTGGGCATTCAAGATTATGATGTCTGGAAGAACAATTGACTTATAAGCGTATTTCTTTTAGACGATCAAATCTGATTAAAATTCACTTTTAATGAGAATAAGTTTAAAGCTAAATGCTGCAACTAAACTAATCATTTCTAGTTAAGCTACAAAATCGAGTGTTTTGAATATCGAGTTCTGCAGTGTATAGAAACTTCGATGGATTTAAAGGATGTGTTGTCAGTCCTTGTTGAGATTTTTTATTTTGTATTTGGTATTTTGTCGCTGACTGGGTCGTGAAATGTTTTCTTTGGCGCGACTAAACCAATTGAAGTGTCAGACGCAGTCAGAGACGACGCCGCGTGGCGTCACACCCCCCAAAACAGTTGCAACAGTTGATGAAGTGCACAACTTGGCGCGTTACTCGCAAGTGGGGTTCGGGTCGGTTTGGGACTGCTGCTGCTGCTGCATGCTGTGTGGCCATTATGAAACCATAATTTGTTGACAATTCTTCAATTAAGGGCGCAGGTAGACAAGGCTCATTGCGCCCAACACTCGGAGCAACTCCCCCTCACAACAACAACAGCAACAGCAACAACAACAACGGCGAGCACTCGAAATGAATGTTTTCTAATCTATAAAATTAATTTTGTTAAAATCTTGTCGAGTGTTTTGTTTGGTCTTCGCCCAACCCCTGGCGCCTTAAAGTGTTGCCCTCCGCCACAGCTCCCTGGGGATGCGCTCAAGAATTGTAAAATATATTTTCGCTTTGCTTTTGAGTTTGTGTGGGGTGGGGTGCGGTGGTGTGTGTGTGGGGTTTTCAGTCTATTTTGTTGGTTGGCTGATTTTCCATTGCCCCTCTCTCTCACCCTCCCTCGCATTCGCTTTCACTAATCAGCAGTTTCAAAGTGCCCTCCCCCCGCACCGATTCGCCTTTGGCTTTGAGCTGCTGCTTGTTGTTGCAAATTAGCGTGAAATGCGATTTATAATGTCAATTGTATGGAGCTGCATGAAATGCGGCTATGGACTTACCGCAGCTTGGGCATAATTGAAAAATATGCTCAACACACAAATCCACAAATACACTCACACACACACACAGAGATGTATGTATAGGTAGAGAGATGAAAGTGTGGATTAGTCTAACAACGTGCAAAATTGTATGAGTTTAAGGACTGGCTGGTTTTCAGTCTCAGTCTCAGCCTAATGCTCGTCCTCATCAATCAATGCGCTACATCAGTTAACCAACAGAAACTCCCCGCACCCGCACCCTCTCCCACCACTCTCCACCCCTCTTACAAACTTGTTATTGGGCCATCAATCACAGTACAGTCGTCTAGCTGAAAACTATTTGCTCTAATTGGATAACATTTTGCCGCGCCTAATTTTCAGCCATAATACTACCGCTACCCACTATCTCCTACCCATTACCCACTACCCCACTACGCCCTACGCCCTACCCACTGCCCACTACCCGTATCCGCAGGTAGCAACCCTTTAGCGACAACAGCATAAAACACATTTTGTTGTTAATGTTCTGTTTTGCTGTGTTATTGTTTTTCTAACAAATGGACAACAGTGTTTACTGGACAAGGCGGAAGGAAGGAAATTCGTTAGCTGTCGCCCAACTGTACAGAAATGGCTAAAGAAGTAGCTAGTGGTAGAAAACTGCTGAATGTTCAGTTCGCTAATGATGTTAATAAAAACAATAATGATGATGATGATGATGATTTTGTTGTTCAGAGCGAGACTTGCGATGGCTGCAGCTGTCACTCGGATTTTATGCCTTAAATGTAGATATTTGTGGAACTTACTTAGTTTTCGCAATTCGCAATTCGCGTTTTCTTTCTTGTAATCACTTTATAGGAAAGTATTTATGTTAATGTTTACGTTAAAATGCATTCCGCGGACTTTCTTAATTATTTGCAAGTTTAGCTGGTCTCGCATTTCAATTGCTTTAAGTTTTGCCTTTAAATTCGCATTTGCTCATCGACTTTGTTCTCAATATCATTGTTATAATTTTCATTAAATGAGGACAGCTCTTAGCTAACTTCTTTATTTCTAGCTTAATTTTGAGTGAAACTAATCTGAGAATGCTTTCTGTGATAAGGGAAAATACTTTTCAGAAATGCTGATCCTTTGTGGAAATTTAACTTACATTTATACAAAACTCGTGTGGAGGATCAACTTAAGAATCATAATTCCCAAACGTATTCGAATTAACCACATATAGAAGAGCTACAAATATATGAAAAGGCTCGCTATAAATGGTTAGACATTTGATCACCATATAATGCGGACTCAACAGGTGCGTTCAACTTGGTGGCAAATCGATCGAATGACAAAGAAACAGCAAATGAAATGAGTGACTCCCTATCATCCTCCGACCTCGAAATGATTCACCTAAATCAAATGAATTGTGTGTGGCAAAGAAAAGGCAACAATCGATTTGCCGCTTGCGGGTGGTTCACTGACTCCCGACAGCTCGCTCTGAGTCACAATATAACGAGCAGTACTAACAATTGTGAATGCGATCGTGAATTGCCCCGATGATAAGTCTAATTAAGCGACTATTTCAAATGCTGGTTAATTTGCACCAGCCTTTCACTTTTTTGTATTCGCAATAGCTGACAGGGCTTGCGACAGGTGATGAGGCACAGCGTGCTGGCTGCGGGGTGGGGATTGTGGCTTGTGAGGTGGGGAGGGGGGGTAAGTGAAGGGGTTTTCAAAATACAATTAAAAAGGTGTTATTATGTTTTCACGCCTCGACTGCACCGACGGCGACTGGAAAAATTAACAAGCTGCGACTCATCCACGTATATGTACATTTATATATATACATATATCTATATATATGTATATATATATATATATATATATAAATAAATATATATATACTAGTCGTACTCGTACTCTATATAAAGTCAAAGATTCAGCGTGCTTCGTCTCTGGGCCGGCAGGGGGCGTGCTAACGGGGGCGGGTAGCGGCCCAAAACGTCAACGACTCTGAATCCGACGAATTATTTGCAGAATCATCAAATTAAAGGTTTGATGTTGATTTCAACAAGCGGCACCCGGGCGGCCGAGAGCCGAGGGGCAACTGAAAATATATGGAACTGGAACTGAAGTTGGAGTTGGACTTGTAGACGGGGCAACAACAACAACAGCAAAATGCATTCACATTGAGAAAGAAAAAACTGTTAAGTCATGCAACGAACTGCCTATCTCCCTACCCTCCCATCCCCCTCTCCCCATCCATAGCATTGCAGCTAACAGCAGCTATGTGTGTAGTATGTCCCCCTTCGGATCCCTCCACCCAGGCGATGAGCAGCCGCCGAGTATCTGTATAATTTTCGTTCGTTCTCTCGAATTGGCTGTCATAAGTTTTGAGTAGAAAATTGGTGTGCAACACAGACAACAAGTACACGAACAACAACAGCAACAACAACAACAAGAACAGCAGCGAAAATCCCGACACAGTGCAAGGCAAACAAAATGTTGCATGATGTTGTTGCTGTTGTCAAGTGTCTAACAAAGAAGAACCAGAAGAGAGACCGAGACAAAGAGAGACAGAGATGAAGAAAAAAAAAGGATTTCTTGATTGCGATAATGAGTTATATTTAATTTTCAAAGCAAATCGCCAACAGGCGGATGGGGTGCTGGGGGAGCAAAACTGGCAAGGCGACAATCGAAACAGCAGCCACTTGAGAGCCGACAACAAACTCATCGTACCTGAGGGTCCAAGTGTCAGATACACGCTAACGCACTCTATATATACATACATATATACACACACTATATAAATCAGGTACATACTTGGCATTTAAATAGTTAAGAGTTCGAAGTAGCGCTGATCCTCTCAACTGCGATGAATGGGAGAGGGAACCTAAGGACGGTCGTAATCTCTCAAAGAAAAAGAAAAGTAAGGACAGACAGTAAGCAACAATTAATACGAGAAGAAGGGAAATGAGTAAAAGCTCTTTTTTCTTAGAGACAAAGAGATGAAAACAGGCAACTGGAAGGATCGAAGATAACGATTTACGAATATTGTTGTGAAATAGAAATTTCATCAGATTCATCAACAGAGAAGTAGAAGTAGCCCAAACTTATAACTCTATCAGCAGATAGTCGATGTAAGCCTGTCAGCAAATGAAAACTATACTTCCATTATCTTGACAGTATTCCAACTTAGATAGACGAACGAAAACCGGATTTTGTTATTAGAGGGAAATTTGTTGATTCCTATTAGCTAACACCAGTTCACGAGCCGAATTAAAAAACTGAATTTTGGTTTTCAACACATACATGTATACATATATTGAAGCATATGCAAATTAAGTTTTTAAACAGAGTTCCGCCTCTTTAGCTGGGTCTTTGCCTAATTGTAAGTCTCATAAATTGAGATACCTCTCCAAGATGTGAAGAGAGATGCATTGATTGAGCTCGACCACATTTCAATTGGTTAATTGGATTGCGGCACAGGAAATCTATTCAGCTAGGTGGCTTTCAAAATTTCGAATGACTAATTTTCGGTGTCTAAACACTTTGCCAGCATCTTCTCACACTCGCGAGGCCCCAATCAAATGTGTAATAATAACAACAATTTGTGTGCGTATGTGTGTGTTGGAAGTGTTGTTGTGGGTGTTGAAAATTGGTTTTGGCTTTTGGATGGACTTGAGTTGCTTGAGTTTTCCCAAGCATCTCGAAGATCAGTCGGCGATTTAACGATAATATTTATTGTGTAAATAAAGTGAATACACATCTACCGTTTGATTTGTCATGCGATAATTACGCTTTTCAAAATTCGATAATAGGCCTCATTCAGACAGGCGGCCCAATTGATTGCCCTCTTTCTCTTTGCCGGCTGGCTTCTTATGATTCGATCAGACAAGAGCTGACTATGACAATGAAGTGAATGATGATGATGATGATGTGAACGATGATGATGATGACTGCACTGCACATGCTTAGAGAGCTGCTTGTTAGCGACTGCTCTAATTGTTTGATGAGTTTTAACTTTTAACCATGGGCTTTGTAGAAAAATATATACATACTCTTATATACATGTCTTAAGAAAAAATTAATTTAATCTCGTGTACACCTTAAAAAACATACGACCATTCGCCTTACTTGCCTAATTATCGTTCGATTGCTGCCCCAATTGTAATTGATAACAAATTCGATAGCAATTTTCACATGAATGCATATGCGTCGGCTAAGTACACTCCATTGGCCAATGACGCCGACACCCCCCTGCTCCGGCCCGCAAAATTGTTTAGCCCGTACGAAATCCATTTGTGTCATCAGCTCAAGCGTTAAGTGTTTAACAAGCTACTTTCCCACTTCAAAGCACCAAAAAGTAGCAACAACTCAAAAAAAAAAAAAAAAAAATTTGATTATATAAAAAAAATCATGCGAAACCAAAGCGGCCGAAATATTTGGAGATGATAAATTTGGCTGATGAGATCTAAATGAGTCTGCGCACTGTGCTCATTTTGCGCTAATAAGTCTACAGCAGCAACCTGAACAAAAACAACAACAATGAACAACCTGAAAAGGCAAAAACAACAACAACAACAACAACACCGACCACTGAATCGATGGGAATGGACAAATTTCGTGCGTGCCGAGCGCCTCCAGCGTGGGTTTTATGGTCTGCTTATGGGTTTCTCGGTTTTTAGGTTTTCTGGAATCGTTGCTTACTTTCCTTTAACATGATTTTTTTTCTTGCTGCGCAAAAATCATTATCTTTGAGACTGGCAAGCGCTGGCCTCAAAACGAGGCTAAGGTCACGTTTTCGCGCTGTGGGTGGCAAGTGCGACTGGCACTTCCCTTCTTGAAATAAACAACAAACAAAACGCAGCAAATTAATAATAACCAGCAACAAATAGCCGGACAACAGCCGAACCCAACCCAACTCAACCCAACCCTAATCTGTGCTGTATTCTCTAGCCGTTGCCCAACTCCACTCGGAGCGTTGTTGTCGCCGCTAACAGTCGGATAATTGCGACAATGTTGCTGCACTTACACGTGTCATCGTCATCGTCATCATCATGATCATCATTCAGAGCATCATTATGAGCATTAGCAGCCTCATCAGTGAATGCCAGTAACTTGTTACACTTTTGCCCAAGCAATTGCAACCCTTAGTTCTGATACCTAAAACGCTCGAAAGCCCATCCAAACACAAACATAAACCCAAAACCCAAACCGAAACCCGAAGCCAAAGCCGAACTCAACCCTGCTGCTTAGTCAAACCACAGTGCCACACATTGTTGCCATTGACTTTTACATGTGTGCCCAGACCAGAACAACAGCAACCCACTGTTCTTGTTTGTTGTTGCTGTTATTGTTGGTTATTATAGGATATTATGAGACTTAACGAGCTCATGCACCAGCTTCCATACGCAAATATTGATGGCTGATCCAAATGATTTCTGCCCCTCATTAAGAGGACAATCGATAGTTTAACAGTTATACAGTTGCATATAGCTGATCAAACTTGTGCAAAGCACTGCAACATTCATACCACAGGTAACTGGAAATTAAGTATGCAACTCGATTGAGTTCGAAAAATGCTGTTGGCAGACTTGGTTAGGCAAATGGAAACTTTATATTATTTACGTAGAATTTAGCCTACTACCAATTAAACCGATTTATTGATTGGCTGGTGCACAATGGCAATCTAAACTTTAAGAGTGCAATATGCAACTTTCTGTCACATTTCCAGTTCCAGTTGCAATCCGTGTTGCAATTCAATTGGACTCGGAGCCACCCACTTGCTGCTGCATTTCCGTTGCATTTTTCTCCAGAATTTTAAGTATAGAAAATTAAAAACCACTTATACCTACAGCTTGCCTCAGCTCCATGCGAGGTCTATTAACACGCAGGGTTGACATCCACTGAGAAAGAAAGACACAGAGAGAGACAGAGAGGGAGAGAGAGGGCGAGAGAGAGAGAGAGAGAGAGTAAGAGGAGCGAGAAAGAGGTAGGGGATGCGTAGGTAACACAATACGACAGGCAGCCGCAGCAGCAGCAACTACTTAAAAATGCAATTATATGCATTATTTGGCTGTTGTGCGCGTATTTTTATACAAAAATACGCAGAATATATATAAAAAAAGAGCTGGAAGAAACGAAAAAAAAAAGAGAAATGAAAATAAAAATGGAAGACGATGATGGCAACCGCCAAGTATTTAAATGCCCACCTCAGCTACTAATTATTACCAGGAAAAACGCTTGAAATTGACGTTTCATTTTGGTTCGGCGGGGCACGTCAACACCAACAACACCAGCCACAGTAAGCGAGGGGAGATGGTAGTGTGGGTAGTTATGGGGTCAGGGGAGGGGTAGGTATTCTTCTACTTCTACACCTCTGCAACGGCAGCGAGACTCTCCCGTCTGTTTTCACTCAAAAGCAATGAAAAAAGTAAAAAATAAAGAAGGAGAAGAAGAAGGAGTGTGAGGTCCGCATCGGTGTCGTGATTATGCACAACCGAAACCGAAGACGAGACGATGACGATGACGAGACGAGACGAGGCGAAGACGAGCCGAAACGATCGACTGCAAGGGCCCCGGGTCGAGCCACTCACTCAAGCAACTCTTCAACAGATTAACGCACTCGAGAAATTATAAAAAAATAATATTTTTCTTAGAACTGATACCATTTTAAACGAATTGGTACTCGAGTCGCCGAGCCACAAGCAACAAAATGAAGAAGTCCAACGATCATCATGATCATTATTATCAGAATCAAAGATCCATGGGGCGAATGCATGAGAAAATGCCCAAAAGCGTTGACAAGCTGATTGACTGAGTGAGAGAGAGGGAACAAGAAAGCTAAAGCGAGGCAGGGAGGCAGGGGAGTAACATGATCGCCGGCGGCCGATCGCAGCAGACGGCATTGCGTCAAGTGGCAGCATCGGCGAGTCGACATGTCTGCCACAAGTCTGGTGGCTGGTGCCCAACCCAGGTTGGTTGGACCGAACGAACGCTTGGATGCAGTTAAGGATTGGTTCCCATGGCCAGCGCGTTTCGAAGCTGCCAATCGGGTCGCAGCTACTCCAAAACTCCAATGACGATTGCACATTTCATTTTTTATTTCTGTTTTGTTTTTTTTTTTTATTCGAGATACCAAGTAAAAATTCATTCAGTCTCCAAGCAGCCATTGTCGAGTGCATCGTTGTTGTTGTTGCCGATTGGTCTGCCCCACGACGCGTTGCCACTTGAGTAAATTAGTTTCGTAGAACTTGTAGGCTGGCTTTAGTAGCGCATTGAAATTAGTTGAACGGCCACAGACTTTCAGAAGAACACGACTGACTGACCGACTGATTGACCGACTGACAGACCGACTGACTGGATATGGCTGAGTATGCCTGGTATTCAAATTGCTTGCCCCATGCCAATTTGAAGATCAGTCTGCCAATTGCAATGTGCCAAGTCTGCTGCTGTGGCTGCGAAGCTTGAGCTGAGCAGTTTTACACGCAAGAAGATCGTCCTGAATTTTAGAAATTCATCAAACAAAGGTAACAAACTTTATAACCAGGGTTTCTCCTTTCTCATTTAATTAAAAAATAAAATCGAATTTATGCCAATTCGAACTCGAGGTCCTTTTATGAAAATGAAAGACAGATTTTCTCATTAAGAAATTTTCTTTTGAATATTTACGAATTATTTCCAAAAATAAGAAATGTTTTCTTGTTTTTAATGCGATTTAGAAACGATTTAGAAACTCTAGTATTAAAATCCCTTCTATCCATCATATATACACATATATTTTATCGGTTTGATATCGTATTTGAAATATATATATATATAATATTATTGTGTGTATATATAGTCTAAACTATAAAAATTAACGTGTGTAGAATTTCCACTCGATGAAAATTTAATGTTCAAACTCAGTTTTAAGAGCTTAAAATCCGAGGCAAATGAATATTTCGCCAAGAGTTTTGGTCTACGCTGCGGGGTTGGAAATTATTCACACACAATTGTGTAATTACCCAGCCACAGAACACAGCAGCAGCAACAAGAGCATACTAACAAAAACTCACACACACACACACTCACACACACACACATATATATACACACAAGAGCCCGCAGTTGTAAAATTGGCAGTACACAAAAAGTTCACTTGGCAAAAGGTTGAAGAGCTGTGCTACCGCCGTATGTGTGGGTGTGTCTATGTGTGTTTTGTGTGTGTGTGTACTAGGTAGGGGCGTGGCTGCTGTCGCCTTCTGGTGCTGCTTCTACTGTTGCTGCCACTGGCATGGAAAATTAACAATTTTTCAATTAAAATCAATACCGAGTGCTTTTTTTGGGTTCAACTGCAACTGTGGGTGGCTGTTGGGCGTATTTTTGTTTGGCAATGGAGGCGTGTAAGCTGCATCTGCACATGATAATTGAGTGTGTGTGTGTCTGTCTGCCTATGTGTAAGTGTGTGTGCCTGTTTGTTGTTGTGCACATTTCAGGCAAATAGCTTAAGTGCCTGAAAATATGCACCACATGTGACAGGCAAGCAAGCTTTTCTATCCGTGTGAGTGCGTGTGTGTGTGTATGTGTGTGTATGTATGTATGTTTCTTGTGCCTGCTGAGTTGGCTGTGTGTCTGGGTGCCTGTGTGTTGCTGTTGTTGTTAGTTTTTTCGGGCTACTTCATTGCCATCAAGTCAATTTCAAAAGCTTTTTTGTGAAAATTCACACACAAACACATATGCATACACATACGGGCACACACATACAAATAGTGCCGTTATTTTGCATGACATTTGCAGGCAGTTTGCTGTGCATGTGTAACACTGTGTGTGTGTGTGTGTGTGTGTGTGGGTTTGTGTGTGTTTGGGGTCGTAGTCTACTCCTCTGCTGCGTTGCGGTCGTTTGGTCTTTAGAGTATTTTGTGGCTTTCTAAGCGTTAGTGTGGATGTGTAGACACAACACCCACATGCCTGTAAGCAACACTAGCTTTACGAACACACACAAACACACACACATTTATATATACATATATATATATATATATATATATATATATAGATAGACAGTCGTTGACTATTTGCGGGCACCGCAAACAACGTTAAATGCAAATTTACGCCAAGCAGCATTACCCATAACAATCAGCTTCAGTCCCATCCCATCTCACCCTTAGCCCCACCATGTCAACCCCCAATAGCACCACACTGCCCCTCTCTTCCTTCACAACCTAAAAACAGTTACACACAAAATGGCCGTACTTTGGCGCCATTGCCGCAGTTGTTCTTGTTGTTGTTGTTGCTGATGACTATTGCCGTTATTGCCAAGTAAGTGAGAGAGCAGGCAAGTGCGTAAAAGCGACTGAAAGAGAGAGAAAGGAACATTGGGAGAGAGAGAGAGAGAGAGGTAGAGAGAGAATAAGGCATTCGACTCGACTCTGGGCCAGAATTGAAGTGTTAGTTGTAATGCCACTAATTGGACTCGCTTTTAGCAACGCTTCATGTGTCCCCAAGCAAACCAACAGCAAAGCTCCTTCAAAGTGCCCACTCATACATTCATGCGTTAGTATGAGTGGATATGTGTGCATGTGTACGTGTGTGTGCGTGTGCGTGTATGCGTGTATGCTGCTCCTAAGTCTATAATTGGAAAATTTTACACACTCGAAATTCAATTTCCAACTAGAAGTTGAGCATGTTGTAGATGCCATCGTTGAAACGATGGGCTAAGTAAGAGAGTATTAGCAAAGGACTGTTAGCGGGGGGATAGCGGAGTGTACTGGGGGTTTGGGGGTGGGGAGTGATAGGTGCCTTATGAACTGATGACAATTAGAACAAGCAAGGGGTGATCGCTGGTGTTGCCGCAAAGGATTTGGTGTTGATTAGTAAGTTAATATCGTCCACAGCATGCAACTAAATAGAAATTGTAAATTGATACTTATAATTATGTATTTTCAATCGAGTAACCTATCAATGCAGAGTGAATAGCCAATTAGGAGTGTTAACTCTTGGCAGAGCTGGGCACATCTGCAACTGTGCTTACCGATGGATACACATTACATTACTAACACATAATTGCTTGCATTTAAAACTTATCCTTTAGCTGCAAATCTTGTTTATCTATGTTATCAACTACTTTACCCTATTTAAAATTATCATATTGATGTTCACAAAGTGGATAAGTTGTTGAAATTGAACCCATTAAGCACTGCAAACTTTAGATAATAGTCTATAGTCAGTAGATCTTGTCATACTATTTATGTATTATGTTTTAGGTAGTGCAAACAAGATAAAACATCTAAATAAGTAGCCATAAAAAGTGCTTTAATTTGCTAGTTATCGATTAGTTGGCTTCTTTTTTTTTTTTTTTAAATTCCAGCACAAGCAAAGCAATGTTTTTCGATGCCGTAATCTCAGCCAGTCGCAGTCTCCAGTTTCTGTGCCCCAAGTCAAGTCGTCAGCTTAGCTTGAGCTAAGTGCCTGGGCACTTGAGTCAGCTCCCAGCCATTAGCATCAGTTTGAGAGGACAATGAGAACGAGGACGTACCATCTGTAGCCCGTCCCGTCGATTGAGAGAGAGGGAGAGCGATAGGCGCATTCAATGCGGGTAAAAGGGCAAATTTGTTTGGGCACTCTGACCAAAGGAGAGGGAGGGGCAAGAGGCTGCAGTAACCGCGTCATAATCACACAATTTTTTTTTTTTTTATAATTTCTTCTGCTAATCAAACACAATGCGAGAGTGAGAGAGCGCATGAAATTTGTGAGCTTTTTAAGGGTGGCAATTTGGTGGCGTTCAAGTTCACTCGATAAAAGCACACACACACATACACAGACACATTTGCAGTTATACTCTCCCTTTTTCTCTCACCCGGTGGTGTGCTCTGTTTCGCTCGCACTGCTGCTGCTCACATTTGGCTAGAACAATAACGGCCATTAAAATGCTTAATTATAAATTCGCAAACGTGGCTGATTTTTTTCTTCTGCAGCCCCACCGCAATCCTCCGCTCTTGCCCTTTCTCCCAAAAGGCAACACGCTGACGTGGCTGCGGACCAATGCTCGGCTCATCGGGCTTCTGCAGAAGAGACCCTTGCAGGGATAGGACTCTACACATGCAGTTATTTTGAGCGGCTGTTGGAGCTGCACTTGAGCTGCTCCTGAGTTGGATTGCTTATTGCGAATGCAGCAACTGAGACGCAAAGATTAAGAAGGACCAGGACTGATGATAACAATGATGATGATGTGCCTGCATACACAATGAAGGTGTGAAAAATCAGCGCACAGAAATCCAAACAATGACAATGAGATAGAAAGGAAATGCAAATTCCGTATGCCTTCCCCCACCCCTCTCGCTCCCCCCAACTACCCCCCTTTCCTGTCATGCTGAACAAAATCCATGTCGTCGTCTGGTTTCGTATGTGTTTGTTGCTGACGTTGTTGTCCTGTTTTGCCAACAGGTAACACCTTCAGAAGAAACTGAACGGCGGATGTAATTAGTTTGTTAATTCATTAAGGATAGATCCGCAGAGCAATCTGCTTGCTGGCACTGACGAGAACAATGGGCATAATATCCAATTACCCCATACTGATGCCTCACGCCATTCATTCAACATACAACATTCATTTGAGCACACACACAATCATATGTATTCTCTCCATTCAGTTTGTGACTCACCTGTATGCGATCCTCGGGCAGTTCCGTTTTCAGTGACAGCATCTCGCGAGCATAGACATCGGGATAATGCGCCTCTTTGAAGGCTTCTTCCAGCTTCTCCAGCTGATAGCTTGTGAAGATTGTGCGGCTGTGGCGACGCTTCTTTTTCTTCTTCTTGCTATTTGGGCTAATACCAGCGCCAACACCAAAACCGTTCAAGCCATCCATGCCAAAGTCCTTGGCAGCCAATGAGCCTGCAAATAAATAAATAAAATGTATCTTGTATTTTGTATCTGTATTTCGGAAAATTTTATAAATAAATTAATGCCGAATAGCTTTATAGATTTATTCTAAACTAGATTTCAATTTATATATATATAGAGAAAAACTTCTACAGCAGATTTTAATCTGTTTTAGAAACGTTCCAACCGAGAAAACTAATTAAAAACAGAGAATTTTTTCGACTGTTGGAAGACTCTTGCATTTCAAAATATCGATATTCACTATAATGAAATAATCATGATATGCGAGAGGTATACGAGAACTTAAGTTCCCAATTTGCCTCTGTCTTTTACAGTCTCTGAGATTCGCGAGTTCACACAGAAGCACTTCTCTGTCTCAAATTGGCTGTTGATTCTGATTAAGAATATATGTTTATAATTAATGGAGTCGGAGATGCTTTCTCCCGAATATTACATAATTTTTCAAAGATAATCATTAAACATCTTTTAGCCATTTTTAATGGGTTCAGGGTATAAACATAACTGAACTTGGGCAATTATCGATTTATATATATCAGATACATCTAATTCCATACAAATAAATATGTTAGAGTCATAATGTGAGTGTTACTATTTCAATGGTAATTATAGAAATACATAGAAAACGAATAACGTAAGAATTACACTGAAAAATCAAATTACATTTACCAACATTTACTGCGGGGGTTGTTAAAACAATCAACGAAAATTGTGCCATGTTAAAATGAATTTCAAATGTAATACTTTCTGTGCCATATTACTTACAGATTAATTGCATTTTTAATCCAGCCAACACATTCTCAACTCAATATTACGCTTATAGTAAACATGAATACTGTGTGTGATTAGAACAATGTATAAAATCATTTCTGATTCAAGTTTGGCGTTCAACTTCAACTTCAATTCAATTTCAGTTTTCGTCTTTCTATCTATGTCTATTCTCTGTCTCTCTCTCTATTTCTCTCTCTCTCTCTCTCTCTATCTCTCTCTGTGTGTCTCTCTCTCTCTCTCTGTCTCTCTGTCTCTCTTTCTGTCGCCACTTCCTTATCAAAATTGGTTCGCACCACTTTCAACGGTGCTCCCATGACCTACACAATGAAAACCTTACCACAATGCCCCACCCCCGCCATCTAGCCCCAATGCACAGCCGAATCAAGCACATGTCAAGTTGTAGTCGGCGCTGAAGCGCGACTTTAAGTGATTCTGTGTTATATTTAGTTTTTGTTGCTCATGTTGCTCATGTTGCTCTTTTGTTGTTCTTTCCACTGACTGGTCTGGCAATCAGCTGGGGTTGTCTGTTATTTTAAATATTTAATAATTGTATCTAGTTTCTCACTTCCTTTTTTTCTTCTCTTTGCTCTTTCAAGGAAAACTCCACTTGACATTATCATGACCCGCTCACATGGGGGAAAGTGAAAGCGGCTGCCGAGTGTTTGAGGATTCCGAGGAGGATGGGACGCCGATGACGGCGGCAATAATGATGAGCGTTGACAGACCCACATCGAGGTGGCTGTTAATATTTTGTTTTGTTTTTTTTTTTGTTGTTGCCAGCGCCAAGTGTTCACAAGCAGAAGGAGGAGGATCAAATCTCGTCTCGTCGCTGATCAGCGCTGAAAATAAAACGCCACTTGGCTGAAGCCGGCAAATTGTAGCTGGCTTTCAATAGGCAAATCGAAGGCTGAAGCACCCGGAAAACACATTTTCGAATAGCAAAGCGAATATAGGGAAATCCACAGATCCCAGGAGTGCACATAGCAAAATAGAGAAAGAGAGAGGGAGAGAGAGAAAGAGAGAAAGAAGGGGAAGCAAAGCAACAACAGCATCGTTTTGTCAGCGGCACTCACAGTTTTTGGGAAAGTACAAAAACAAGAGGAACAACAACATAAAGAAGAAGAAGCAGCAGCAGCAGACATGCCGCATACTCATGCCCGAGTCTACCAAACCAATTCGCATTGAAATTCGATATGAAAATTAAGTAGAAGCATATATTTTATTTTCGCTGTTGTTCTCGCTGTCGAGTTGTTCAAGTGAAGCGCTGACGTGTATTCTTCTCATCTATTGTTGTTGCGCTTCTTGTTTCTGTACTTTTATACCCTGAACCCACTAAAAATGAGTAAAAAGTGTATAATGGCTTTGGCCAAAAGGATGTAACAGGCAGAAGGAAGCATCTTCGACCCAAGAGAGTAAATATATTCTTGGTCTTGGTCTGGCGGATCTCAGAAACTATAAAAGATGAAGACTTTGAAGTTTGGAATATATGTTGTCGTAGTTTGCTTTATTTTATCGATATCATATCGATTTCATATGACAAGAGAGGCTACCAATTGATACAATTATAATAATTTACTTGGAGGCATATTGTTGATCATTTCATTAAGATCGCATAAAAAACACCCAAGTTATAATCGAACACGCAATCTCATTACTATCACTAAACGCATAAAAGGGAGCATTTTTAAAAGGCGAATTTGGAATTATAACTAGAATATATTTAAAAACTTTGTCCAGGGTATATCGCAGTCGAGCTCACTTGAACACAGCATTCTTACTTGCGTTGTTTGGCTTTATTCAGTAGGGAGAGGCCAGAGTAAGTCGACGCATATTTTCCACTAAATATGCGTAAAAAAGAATCGCATATTGTTTGTGGAATCACGCAATGAATGCGATTTTGGCCGTCTTGAATTACTATTGAAACGTGGCAAAGGCAATTTACCAAATACCCAAAGACAATAACAATATTAAAGGTGTGCATTGCATACGTTCAATTATGTACGTTCGCAGAAGGTTTCAATTAAATTTTAAACTTCATAAGCCAATTAGTTTTCATATTTGAGTGCTCGTCAAATATGTTCAATAAATGCTGAAATTACCTTAAAATTGTAGTCATGTTGAATCGGTAAACACGTCATGAGCAATTTTCATTCATATCCAACTTCAATTTATTGATAACGATTATTATTAATCTGTTTCGTAATTCGTCGGCAGCATGTTCAATTCAATTACATTTTAAGCTTTATAAGCTAATTAATTTTCATATTCGAGTGTTCGTTAGGTATGCAAAATAAATGCTCAAATTACTTTAACCTTTCAGTTATTTATAATCGGTAAATATTCCATGAGTAATTTCTATTCAATTTGTTTACAACGATTATTATTAATTTAATCTGTTTTCCAATTAATACGTGTTGAGTTCAATTTAAATTCAATTGTTGTTGAATTTGTGCAATAAATATTATATGACAGCTTGACGCTAATCAACAATATGTTTATGTGTTGTATAAATCTAATTATACAATTATGATGATGAGCAAATGTGCGAAATTAGTTAATTCTGTGCGCACAAAAGTAGGCAACATTAATTTTGTTTTTGTAGGCTGCCACTTGCGCCAGCGCACTTTTAATGAGCTCACGCATACGTGGACACATAGGCAACGCGCACACACACACACACACACACACACACACACACATATACACACAAAGCACACACAAGGCACACACAGCTTTATTATTGAAAGTTTTGCCAACATAAAAGTCGAGGGTGGCCAATGCCACACAGACACATACACACACACACACATATGCGCACACAAATAGAGTACATGCCAACATGCATACTAACATACACATAGACACACACCCAAACACAAGCACACACAGACACAGACACACGCACATGCATCACAACATATTAGCAATTAAAATTTTCTTAGTTAATTACTTTAAGCAGACGACGACACGAAAATTCCAGAGCGAAAAATGTCGCAGCAAATGAAAGGCGACAACACTGAAAGTGAGTGAGTTGCGGATAGAGAGGAAATGGCAGGAAGGAGAGGAAGGAGAGCAGGGGAAGTGGATTGGACGTTAGGGCGGAGGACGAAGTGAATTTTATGAAATTTATGCGCATTTCACTAGAAAATTTAATTAGGAAATCTAATTTGCTCAAAAGCGCATAAAAAATGTCGCCCAACGTTGACTGCTCGCTCCCTGCTCGGGCGCCTTTGGATGCTGATGCTGTTGCTAATGCGGTGTCCCTGCTCGAGCGCCATTTTTGTTCCAGCTTCGCAAAATCTTCGTGTGTGTATGTGTGTGTGTGAGTGTGTGCGTGTGCGCGTTTATTGTCAGTGCTGGTTGCATGAGGAGGGAGGAGGCGTAGAAGAGACATGCATCAAGTAACCAACAAAATGACTAATTCGTGGCTCATGTGTGAGTCTACAACGTATATGTGTGAGTGCGAGTGCGAGTGTGTGTGTGCCGCATAAACAGTTGCATGGCAAAATACGCTAATAAAGTGGCTGAGTTGTTGGTTGCGTCGCCAGCAGCAGCAGCAGCATCAGCAGCATCAACGACGAAGACAGCAACTGCGAAAGCAGCAGAGCAGCCGTCAACATATTCGTTTCGGGGGGGATTCGCAATTTGCATTAGCGTCAAAGTGGCTGCGTTTTTGTGCAAGTGTTTGTGAATGTGTGTGAACTTGTGTGTCAGCTTGTGTGGGTGCTGCCAAAGTCACTTTGTCCATCTCACTCTCTCAGTCTGTGTTCGCATTTGAATTTGTTGACGTTTTGCTACCTTTTTTTCTGTACCAATTAGAAATTAAATTGAATTATTTGCTTGAGAAATCAAAAAAACGAAAACACCAAAAAAGCACAAAAGCAACAAAAAGGCAGGGTTGGGGAACGAAGTACAAAGAAAGGAAGTGCTTAACGACACGATTGTGCAGCACAGGGTTCAGGTTGCTGGTAAATATGATGCTAGTACATAAAATGTGGTTACGTTTCGGTTTTTCGAAAAACTCGGAGTATATTTTTTCATTTATCAGTCTTGCACAAATTCAAATATAACATTTAATCAAATCCAAGACTATTTTGAAACCTTATATTGTTAGTTTTGGCATTAGCTTATTTGTCGACATCGTCGCTTTGTAAGTGAGGAAAAAGTCTGTTATTTTCTCTTGTTGACATTTTAAGCTTTCGTTTCGATGGACATGTGTTGGTGCTGAGTTCGTAGTTGTAGGTTCTTCATCTTTATTAGATCCAATGTAATCCGAATTCGATTGATGAGTATCTAGCTCCCAATTACGATTCTGGCTCAAAAAGTATGCGAATAATGGTAGAGATATTTTTTCTAGTTTTTGTACCGTATTCGGTTACGTATTGGGATCTTAATATTTTAAAAAATTAAGTGAGAAAGTCAGTAACATTGAGTAGAAAATAACATCGAACAAATACATATCTAATACATATATAATATATCTCTCAATAACAATATCAATAGCTGAGCATAAAGACTTTAAATTGGGAGTATAAGTTCTCGGGTACCAGCTTGAACACAGACACATAAATATACATTAATGGGATCGACCAGTATGATGTTACGTTTTGACGTTTTGGGTCGCATAGTGTCTTTTCGGCACAAATAATATGAGTTCCGGTATTTGGGATTTAAAAAAAAAGTTTAATTTCGTTTAATAACTAAATCAAAGCGATTATATTATTTGTCAAATTGTTTACCGATTTGCATGCGATTAAGCAAAGATATGATATAAGATTCATCATTTACGTATGCACTGATGATGATCCTAACCCACCGGCGACATGATATAAACTTATGTCGATTGTAAACATAGCCTAATCTAACGTTACCTAAATATATACAAAATGGAAATTTCTTTACTGTTTTACTGTAAATTTCCTTTGATGTTCCAAGATGCGTGCAAAAAAAAAAAAAAAAAATATATATATATATTTATATATATATATATATGTATGTACATATATATATTGGTTGTCTGACGTCATTCTGAGCGCCGGTTCCCTAATTGCTGCTGCACACAGCTACCCAGTTTTAGAAGCGGCACCCTCCAGTTGCCTTGCCCCCGATCCCGCCGCAACACATCATACGACTCTATCCTCTTCGAAGCTGTCTGGTGTTGCCGTCGTTTGGGTGTTCGTCGTAATTTGCGCACTCAATGGAAAATTGTTAATTAGATTCCTTGCCGTGTGACTTTGTCTTCTTCACCACGTCGTCGTCGGCCATTGTTATGCACCCCTACGCTTCACCACCCCTGCCAAATGCCCTGTTCTGTTCTATACCTGGAACATGCCCCTCGGCTGGAGCGTTTTAGCCTGAGCTTTATGTCAAAGTTGGTTAACGTGATTGCTGTTGGCTCCATCTCCCCTCATTCCTCATTTCTCTACCCTCTTCCCTCTTTCCCCTTACCCCTGTCGGTGCCCCCCTTTCAACTAGCAATTGCTTGAAACCACCTTTCCGCTTCACCGACTCAGTGAACTCAACGAACTTTAAGTGCAAAGCATTTTACAACAGCAACATCAGTTAAAACAACAACGGAGAGCGCAATTTTTGCACTAAACTTTTTGCTCTTTCATTTTTTACCAGTCGTCAAATGAGTGTGTTATATTTGCGTTGCTTGTGTTGGGTGGCTCGGTGTGGTGCAGTGCGGCTCAGGTTTCGGTTTAGTGAAATCTTGCAACGGTAGCATGTGCAGGAAATAACACGGATGCGGTGAACATCCGGACATGCAAACGAACGGACCGATCGCTGGAAGAGGGGCGGAGTCACAGATGGGAGGAGGTGGTGAAGTGACTAAAGGTTGGAGAGGGGGGGGGGGGGGGGCTGTACGATTGGTAAACGTTGTTAACTGAAACACCGTTGGACTTCCACGCATTGGCTACTGAGCCAACTAATTCAATTTTCCATTCAAAATCTTAATTAAATTACGATATACATTCAAAATTGTATTATTCAAAAATGCGGTTAGTTACGCAAGATGAACGCTAACGGATGCCGCACAAAGTACAATTGCGAAAAGAGTGGGAATATTTCCGCTTTGGCACATCGAACTTAAGTCCGAAAAAGAATACAAGTGTGCATCGAAAGAACCTTGACGGTCTCGTTCTTGATGGATAATCTTAAGAATGATTTTGAATAATATAATTTAATATAAACGTTTAGAGTTATATTTACGAATACATAAGAGTATTATTGCTCTACAGCCATGCTACAGGTTGGCAACATGAATGCCTCTTTCTGTCATCTGTCTTTCCCCCGCAGCTCGGAGGCAATTCAAAGATTCACTCAACTGGTGCGAAGCCAAATGCGATTGGTTCCACACATGTGCTCTATGTGCGTGGATGTGTGTGTGTGTGTTTGTATGTGTGGGTGTGGGTTGTGTGTTTGTTTCAATTAAGCAGCCTTGCGGGGGCAGGCAGATGCATTCGCCATGGCCAGCAAATAAAACTTAGACACGCTCCATGGCAATGGCGAGCTGTGAGTAGACAGCAAGGGTTAAGGGCTGGAATCCCATTCACCGCCCCTCCGCCCGAAACGTAGCTGCGCAGCAAAATAAGAAAAAATGCCAATTAAAATCTTAGCCGGGACAAGTGCACCATCAGGCAGACAAGACAAAGCAAGAAGAGGCTGCAACAAAGAAACATAAAAAAAAGAAGAAAAACTGGGAAGAGAGCACTGTGGAGCAAAAGCAATGCAAGTGGTGGTCGCAGCTGGGAATTCTGGGCAATGGATTCTTGGGTTCTCGGATCTGGGTTCTCCTCGGAACGGTTGGTGGATTGCGCAACTCGAGTCGAGTCAAGGGAAATTGCCCCACTTGTAGAGCTCGTCGTGCTATCCGCTCGCAAATGGAGCAAAAGTGGCTGCTTTTTTTTATATTATTGTTGTTGTTGTTGTTGTTGTTTCTGTTGTTCTTCTTATTGCTGGCTGCTGCTGGCTGCTGCTGCTGCAAGTGGAGAATGCAAGCGTCGAGTGGCTGCTACTAAAATACTTCAGCAGTGCACTTGAGGCCTTCATAAAAACAGAATAGCCAAGAATGCGCTGCCAAGTGGCCAAGTTCGTGTTGCCCAGAGATTAGAGATTAGACCCAAGTGCGAGCTCAACAAAAAGGCAATTAACTAGGCTAAGACAGCAGCAACAACAGCAGTGACTGAAACTTAAACTGTCCAAAAGCAAAAGATAGTTGATTATTGTAAATATTTTCGCTCAGAGCTAAAAGACTAAAATCGCAACGACAATGCGAAGAAAAACCGAAAACTGTATTGAAAATAAAGATTCGAAAGAGAAAATTTCTGGACAAATCGTACTCCAGCTGGCTGCTCCTTATTAATCTTCCGTTACTGGTTAACCGTAGGACACTTGTCAGTGTTGTTACTTCTCTTATTAGTATGCCAATAACGCTTAACAATTTTTGGTCTGATTTGAGTATTCTGAAAGAGTAATTCTCACGTTATTTATTTTCAGTGTATTCTGTTTTAACTGCGTTTGCAGTTTCAAGTAGTATTAACTGGATTCAATAGAAACTTAAGACTCCAGAGCTGACGGAACGGACACTGTGAATGTCTCCCTGAAGACGAATTCCGACGGGACTCGAAATAAAAAAATCACTTGATCTAGAGCCAGTAAAAATAATAATATAATAAAAATCAATTACATAACATTTTGCTCATTATTGGCACAATTTTTCCACTGACATTCCCCTGGAATCGTAGAAATTGTTAATGTCGCCGATTTGTCTTATTTTGTATACAAAATAACCATAATCATAATTTAAACAGTTTTATTTCCAATAAAAACTTAAACATTATTGAAATTAATAGATTAAAATACAGTTATTTATATTTACATTTTTCTTATGTTGTATGTTATATATTTTATTTATGTACAAAAAGATATATAAGAAAACAACGATTGACTTGAAACCTTTATGAAAAAAGTCAGCAAACAAACAATTATCAATGAATGATAAGTATTAACAACGATTGCTGACTCTCCCAGATATAATTGCAATTGTAAGATGTATATGTAATTGTAACTGTAACTATTTTTCAATACATACTTAAAACTTTTAGCAAACCACAGTTTTGGTTGAAACGTAACTTTTACTGTTCGTGACAGTCTGAGTCCAAGCCACGATTATCGATTGGAGCAGACGCAAAATGTCACTGCCTTGTGCCAGTTCTTGGTTAATGTTAGGGCAAACAATTCAATTTGTACTGAGCACTACTACACCTCTCTCCCACACCCTTTACCTAACCTTACCCCACACCCTCGCAAATGATATTTGCTATGCGGGCGCAACACCCTTTCAATTGGTTTTTGTGCCTCTTATTAGACAAGTTTATGTGCGCCTCTCATTTCTTTGACTTCATTTTTTTTTGTTTTTGGCATGTGGCATGTGTGTGCCAAAAGGGTTAACTAACGCACGTACACACACACACACGCATGTCCTTGAATCCATGTAGCGAGTGGATCTGTGACGAGGAGATGAATGCGCGTGTAAATTGCGTATAAAAGCGTATGTTGAAAATATTTATTGCCCGTTGCGAATGCAACAAAATGAAATGAAAATTTCATTAGTTGACTTTTGCCAGGCATTCGCATTCAAACACACACACATGTGTGGTGTGTGTGTGTGTGTGTTTTTTTTACGTTTCTGTTGCTTGTTTTAAGCTAAATTGTTTATTTTATTAGCAATTTGAGAAATTTATGTGTTTGCCAGGACCTTTTACAGCCCGTCGAGCATCGAGTAACCGATTCGAAATGAAGCGCTGGAATGCCCATTAATTAGCGTGCACACACATATATATATTCATATATATATATATAATGAGAGAGAGAGAGTGAGAAGAGAGTGAGAAGATAGCGAGAAGAGAGCGAGTGCTGCCCTCTGTTGGGCAAAGTACAAAGTCTTTGGCTGTGGTTAAGTTTGCAAGGATTGCATCTGAGCCCGATTATTGCCTACCTTTGGGCGACCACTTTAATTCAACTTGTGCTTTAGCTTACCAGGTAAACATGTTCCAGTGCCAGCAAAGTTCTTCAGCTGTGGAAATCCTGCGCGGAAGAGAGAGAGGGAGAGAGAGGGAGAAAGAGAATTGCAATGATATTGTAATGCATTAACTAATGAGTTTAGATTTTTGTTGCTACAATTGCTTTGAGTCGTTATTATATATAAGAATCGCCATACATATATATATTACATATTGATTATTTATCCGATAATTACTGTACCTACTAATTAGAGTATCATATTGATGAGCTATCGACAATTCATTCATCAGTCGAAACTAAGTAAAGCTTTTCTGATATATTGTCGCTTTAATATTTCTTGTATTTACTTAATCATTTCAAACTTAAGTGAATGTTATTAATGTTAATGTTTTTTTGCCTCCACGGTACATTCAATTGAACCTTCACTGTTCTCCACACATATGCATTGCCACAAGAATTGGCTCCACGGCATTCACACTTCGAGGGCAAATGTTTCTCACATTTGTGTGTATGTTTGTATGTCATTTTGCACATCACTCGCCGCATTTATTAGCGTTATAAATACAGTCGACCGGTACGACCTGACCATGACCGCGCCTTACTTCTTGCTACCCGTACCCCTACCGCTCCCCTGCTCCTCATTCTGCATATTGCAGGCCGCAAATGAATTCAAAACCAGCGCCAGAAATGCAAATTGAGTGGCTCAGCTCAGCTCAGCTTAGTCTCGGAGCCTCCAAGTGACATATCAAAGCAAAATCAAATTTGACAGACAACCCCGCTAATTTCTGCTCGATGTTTCATTGTTTCAAGGCGTTCGTTTGCGGTCGCCTCAGCGGACAGAGCCATGTGACTGGGGTTGTGGAGGACATGGCAGGGCTGGAGGGAGGGGCGGCCTTAAGAGGGGGTTGCCTTTCAATTGTTGTGCGGCAATGTTGATGATGCTGACGCATTTCGAAAAATGCGGCAAACAAAATATGCGCACAACTCGAACGAGTGTGTTTGTATGTATGTATGTGTGTGTGTGTGTTTGTATGTATATGTGTGTGTGTGTGTGTGTGTGTGCGTGCGTGTGTGTTTGTGTGTGTTTGTGTGTATGTATGCATGTCTGCAAGCTTACTCCTCCTACCCGCGCTACATGATTGATGTGAATGAGGCCGTCAACAATCAGCACACATCAAACTGAAAACTACATTTATTAGCTTTCGCTTCGTTACGAAGCCCCTAAAATCCCAACCTTCCCCTCCCTCCACCTACTGAACTACTTAGGTTCACAGTGCGCTGCTGTGGCATGTCAACGGCAATCAGCAGCAGCAGCAGCGTCAGTCCCTGTTGTCGCTGCTGATTTAACAAGAATTCTATAAATTGAGAAACTCGATACTGCGCGAAATTTATGTAAAGAATTGTGAGTATATACAGAAACTTATGCACACATGTAAGTGCCTGTGTGTGTGTGACTGTGTATGTGTGTGTATGTGTTTACGGGGAAACGCACAGCTCTATAGAAATGCAAGTGACGAAGTATTTATAAACTGATTAACGCTAAACAATAGCTGATATGGGTCGACACAGAGCGGTTTGTCCCTCTGTGCCCCACCACACTCCGCACACTCGTAATAGCTGCCCTTACTTTCTGCGCTATGCTGTTGAGCTTTTGTCGATTTGTGGAGAAGATTTGCATCAAATTTTTCTAAACGCACGACCACACAAAGTGTGCCCCAAGCGGCCCCTAAAAAGTCGCGTCATGAGCTATCGCTCTCTATCTCTCTCTCTCTCTCTTTCTCTCGCACTCGCACTCGCTTTCGCAGTTAGCAACTGGCTGTGGGGCATGCAAAGTAGCCGCTTCAGTGTCTACAAAACAACAACAAGAGGCAAATTCTTTCAAGTGTTTGCGCGTTGCGGCACAAGTGAATGGCAGCTAGCGGTGGGTACGTGTTTCGAGTACTCGACTTGAATGCATTCATCCCATCAACTAGTCTGCAATCGCAATGAGTCATGACTATTTTCTGTGAATCTGTTTGCTAAATATGCAAAAAAGAAAAAAAAAAAAAAATGCAAAGAAAAACGGAGTAAATACATTCATCCAAATTTATGTAATCAGTTGAGTGAATAAATTCCAAATGAATATTTCGGTGTCAATTCAAAAGTCTGAGTTTAATATCAATGCATTCATTTCCGTTAAATTGGAATTTGGATAGATTTTTATATATATTACAATTATAATAACCCATCTAAACACCGTATCAGTGTCCCACAAGTTTGATAGGTGCGTGGGTACGTGTTTCGAGTACTCGACTTGAATTCATTCGTCCAATCAACTAGTAAGTAATCTCAGTGAGTCAAGTTTGACTTTGACTTTGACTTTGACTAGAAATAGTGAAACCATATGGATTAAATGAATAGGATGATAAATATGAATTGAATGCATTTAACCAAATTATTCAGTTGTAGTTTTCTTTTGATTGCGATTTAATTCTATGAATAAGTGTTTAGTCCTACGAATGAATTTACCGAAGTATATATTCAATTATGCAATTGAGGGTATTCACTTTGGTGAAAGTGCATACGACAACAAGTTTCTCAAGTCCATGAGATGCGGAAGTAACTAAAATATTAAATGATATACAAATGATTGACTCTGAGTACCTGATGTATCAAGTGAATACACTCACTTACGCTTCGTACCGAACAGCTCTGTAACTACATACACACACACTGTGTATTTGCAGTATCTTGCTCAAATCGCTGAGTGGGCACTCCAAATGAATACTCGCATGAATATGAATGAAAATGCACTGCATAATTAGCAGTAATCGACGGCAAACAGTGAAAGCCGATAAAAATAGCCACCAAATAAATCAAAACAAAATGAAGACAACATACAAAAAAAAAAAATGGATAAAAGTGAGTACATTCAAAGTGAATTCAAAACCGCTGAAGAAGCGAGGCAACCGAAGAGATTCACAAAGAGGCTCAAGTGCCAAATCGTGTTTATTTGCGCTATAAAATTAGCGCAGCGTCAAGCTCAAGCTCTCTACCTATAGCTACAGAAGTGTATCTGTATCTCAATAGTCATGTGCCTGTATCTGTATCTGTATCTGTATCTGTATCTGTATCTGTATCTGTATCTGTGTGAGTGTAAACTGTATCAGTGCGCTGTATCTGTTAGCTGTGCTTTTGGGCACGATTGCCCCGCTGATTACCATGTGACGCAGCATATAATCTAGCATGTGATTATGTGCTATATATATATGTACATATAAATATAGCATATATACAATTAACTACTATTATCACACTTAGAAAAAAAAATTCGCAACCGAATTTTAGAAAATTTGTCAAATATCGTGCGCCACAGGCAACACCTTAATTTCCGAAAAGTATATATCTAATACGCAGGGTTGTGTCTTTCTACTCTGCGTTTTTCTAATCTTAATTACAGGAACAATTTTCCAAAATGTTGATTAAATATGCCTAATTTAATAGTAGGTTGCTGAATCATCTTGAGATGCCACATATACTCACTTCATCAAATTGGTTGACTTCCAACTGAGCTATGCGATCACATTCAGACAGCAGCCAAACTCTTACAATTTTTTTAAAACTTTTAAAAAATAAAAAATAGTTTCTGAAAATTGAAAAAAATGGCTTTCGAATCATTCGACTTCTTTTTGGTATATTTAGAAATTATTGCTAAAAACACAAAAAAAAAAAAACTTTCTAGTTTTCAGGGCGATTTGTTAAAATTCAGGGCAATTGTTTTCCGAGTGTATGCATATAGCTTATATATATGTATCTGTGTACACCCACACAGGCATAATTATCTGCCATTATTATATTTATGATTATTAGGGAGATTTGTAATTATTTGTGAATTTTGTACATTTATTAAATTTAATTGCGGCTAATTCTGTTTAATGTCAAATGTGACTCAGCTTTTAGGGCTGCACACACTCATACAATCACACACACAATCACACACACAATCACACACACACACAAACACTCACACACAGCAAATTAACCCATTGAGTGGCACTCAGATTCGTTTGTCAAGTTGCTTTAATTGACTTTTAAATTTGCTGCAAAAAGAAATTCACAAAAATCAAAGCGACAAACTGTGACCGCCTGAGTACGTTGGGGGGCGGGGAGTGTGTAGGACGTTCGAGGTCGACGACTAAAGTGCAGCAGCAGCAGCAGCAACAACAACAATTGCACTCGTGCTGGCAACGTCGTCATAAAAATGTTCACACCTCAGACAATGCACACAAGTGGCATGCGGCAAGGCAAAGCAAGGCGATGCAAGCGCCAGCGGGCGGGCGGGCAACGCGTTTGGGGCACTTGACTGGACCCGGACCAGGCACCGGGCGGGGGGGCCGGTGGGTGGGTAGGCAGTTCGCTCACACGCCTCAGTGGAGGGCGCGAAAACGATGAAATTTTGTGTGTTGTTTGTGTGTTTTGTCGTGTGTTGTTTTTTTTTCTCGATCTTTGAATTTTTTCTGAATTTACGTCAACGCAAAATCAAAGCAAAGTCAAAGCAAATATGTCGTCTCAGGGTCTGGTGTCTATATAGTTGTAGTCTATATGGAGACACCAGACCGCACACATTGAGCACGCACACAATTAAGAATATTTCTATCAGCCGACAAACAACAATCTTGCGGCGGGGGCGTGGAGTGCAATGGCCAGTGGGCGGGGTACAGGCAGAAGCAGAGGCTATTAGCAAACTGTCTCAAATATCAAAGGGCAGTCGCAGCAACTTGCCGCCTGATGGACGGAAAAGGCGTTTGGCTCACTCAACCACTGACACGCAGCAATTAGCAGCAGTTCTCCCGATAATTATGTTAAAATTATTGCAACTCTGCAAGGCTATATCTTTTAACTATCTAAATTTGCCCGATATTATGCTAAAAACTTTGATAACTTTATCGAACTGACCAGTTTTCATGACTAATGGCATTGGGGTTCGAATTGAATATCCAATTTATTTGGCATTTTAATTGAACTATTATAAATATAATTTTTAATGATATATGTATTTATCTCGATTGAATTTCAACCAAGTTTTTTTTCTTTATGGATTATTTGCGGGATTGTTATAAATATTTTGTGGAAGCCGTCAACATTTCTATCAAATTTCAAATATTTCTAAATGGTTAATTTAGGTTGGACATATATTGAAATATATTTATGTATATATGTATGTGTCCCTGTCAATGCCACCAGGTGGCGCCTTCAAAGTTAAAAGACCGCTAACAATGTGTGTGTTGTGGTTTTATACACATCAAAACAAATGTCACAGCAAATAGCGAATAGAGTCAAAGTGAAAATTGTCAATTAAATACAACAGAAAAAAAACAACACTATTTAGGTGCACAAATAAATCCATGTATTTGCATAAACACATGCATGCTTATGTATGTCATTTTCCAATTTTCCAATTTTCTGATTTGGTTTCTTTGTTTGGTTTTCTCCGCGTCTGTCTGTCGGTCTATCTGTCTCTATGTAAAAGATCAAAGGCACTTAATGGCCTGGCTGAGTGTGACTGTTTTTGGGGAGAAAGGGGCGGAATTGGATGGGACGAGAGGGGGTTGGGCGCGGGGAGGCGCCACTGGTGTTGACTGGGTGGCTCTGCAGCAGGAAATCCGTTTGGGCTTTTGGCCCCAAACTTGACGCGACTTTAATTGACGAAAGGGGCAAACGGGAAAAATCAACAAAATTGTACAGAATCAGCGAGAGACAAACAGAAAAAAAGAAGGCAAACGTAGAACGTAGCAGTAACAGCGGCAACAGCGGCAACAACAACATGCAAAATTAAATAAGATGACGCGAGTAAAAAGCGCCAACAATAACAGTAACCAGTAACCAACCAGTAACCAACGGCAAAAGCTGTGCCAAAAGTTCTTTCTCACATTTATTAAACAAATTACACGAACAGAGGCGCAGAGTAGACAAAATATGCGATAAATAAATACACACACACACACATGCACATACGCATGTGTGTATATATTTATAAATATGTAAATACATAAATACACATGCATGTGTACAATTAATAAATGAACCAAACCAAATAATAACAACAACAATGCAGAAAGAAAAGAGAAAGCAAACAATGCAAAAGAAATATCGCCCGGAAGTTCTTAACAAACAAAACTCCAAATTGAGCTTTTGCGAGAGAGAGAGAGTGAGAGAGACGGAGAGAGTGTGGGTGGGAGGGAGTAAAGCGAAGCTTCAATTTACGCTGGCAACAATTTGGCACAGTGAAACAGTAACAACAATGCGAGTGATGACGATGACATTTTAACGCTAATTAAAATAATAATAACAATAATAACAATAACAGATGGCACTTCAAGCAGCCAGATTATCTGTCAGCTTATATATTTGTGGATGTGTGCGTGCATGTGTGTGTGTGTGTGAGTCAATTGTTGTGCGAGCTTCAGTCGTTGCTTGCTGCTGTTTGTTGTTGTTACCCGTCTCGCTGCGGTGATATTGCCACTTGCCACTTGCTCGACTCAAGCTCTCACAATCTCTCTCTCTCTCTCTCTCTCTCTCTCCGTTTGCCACTTGCTGCTCGCTTCGCGCGAATATTTTTTCTGTCGCTGATCCGCAGACAAACATTATTTACAGTGAGGCAAAATTAATTTTAATCTAACAATTGTCTTTTATTGAAAAAAGTTGAAAATCGCTTATTATAATCTAGAATGGAATACAGAATTTGGAAAAGTTAGAAGGAAAAGCCACGTTAACAAAAGGATTTTCGACAAAACAAATGTTCAGTTTTCTGTTCCACTATTGCAATGCTCTTGCACATACACACACACACACACACATATATATACACTTACACATGCATTTGAGTTTAGCAATTGCCATTGCAATTAGCAGCTCAACTTGAGTGGAGGTGGAGTGAAGTGCCTCTAAAGCCGAAGCCGACGTCGAAGCCGAAGCTGTTGCTTGAGCCCTACTCACTGTTGGTCTCTGTGTGTGCGTGTGCGTGCGTGTGTATGCGTGTGTGTGTGTGTGTGTGTGTGTATGCTTGCTGGGCTTGTCGATGGCTCGTTGATTAATTTATTTTTTATGTAAACTAAGCGGATCTCGTTTCGTTTCTTTTCGTTTCGTTTCGATCGATACGCTTTGTCTCTGTTCCCATCCCGGTCTATGTTTGTCGCTCTGTTCGCACTCGTTGAGCGAGGTGATAAAAAAACAGTTGCCGATTGCTAATTGCGTTGCACTTAACTCTTAAGCTAACTGTAAATGTAACTGGAGCTCTAACTGTAGCTGTAGCGACATTTGTGTGTGATGGGGAGATTGGCTTACCTTGTGCAGCATGCAGCAGCGGGTGGTGCGGTGGCATTTGCATTGCTGACGCCGGCGGTTGTTGTTGTTGTTGTTGCTGTTGTTGCGTATGATGCGAATGCGGATGCGGATGTGGATGGTGGTGCGGATGTGGGTGATGCGAATGCGGGTGTGGATGTGAATGTGGATGCGGATGCGGATGATGATGATGATGATGCACTGCAGCAGCCAGCTGATGGGGCATAAAGGCGGCGGCAACCGCCGCATGTGCATTAAAATACGCCATTCGCGAGGCAGCAGCCATTGTTAGTTGTTGTTGTTGTTGCTCTTGTTGTTGTTGTTGTTGATGCCGGTGATCTCTAAATTGTTGTTGTTGTGGCTCAATTGCCGCCAAGCTGACTGCTGCCGTTGCTGCTGCTGTTGTTGCATCTGCGCTGCTGCTGTTGTTGTTGTTGCTGTTGTAGTGCACAGTGTTTGCTGCTGCCACATTTGTTGTTGTTGTTGTTATTGTTGATTGTGTAGCTGTTGTTAAATCAGTTGGCGCCTCTGAACCAGCCGATGTTGTTGTCGCTGTTGTTGTTATTGCAGCAGCAGCAGCAGCAGTTGTTGCAGTTGTTGTTGCTGCTGCTGATGTTGCTGCCACAACGGCCAGGCCGAGCAGCTCTTGTATGGCAAACGGCGAACGCTGCGGCATCGCGCTAACTCGCTCGCTCGCTCTCTCTCGCTCGCTCTCGCGCTCTTAATTGCTTATTGAAAGTGAACGCAAGTTTAGATCAAAAATGCTTAATTATTGTTGCTGCTGCCAACGCTATTGTTATCTTCTCTCTCGCTCGCTCGCTCTTAATCAGATATTAAAAATTAGAACGCATTCGAGTTCGAAAGCGTAAGCGTTGCAAACGATTTTTTTTGTTTTTCGAACTGTTTCCCCAATTTTTTTTCGCAGAATCATTTGAGTAAAAAGTTAGCTATTTTTGTTGTTTGTTATTACTGTTATTAATTGTGTGTGTTTTTGGCTGTAAATTCAACGATTTTTGATGCTCTCTCTCTGTAGCTTTCGCTCTCGCTCTTGCTCTCACGGCATGCTATTTTTTTCTCGCTGCTTGGCTAATATGCCGGCTGCTTGTTTACACGCAATTATCGATGTATTAGTGTGCGTGTGTGTGTGTGTGTGTGTATGTGTGTGTGATTGTTGGCCGGCAAGAATAACTGCACTTAACAGAATACAGAACACTAAAAAAAGGCTTGTTGTTGGCGATAATTTCGTTATTTTTGTTTGGGCTGCTGCAACTTAGTGAAAAATACGGTCGCGTGCGTTTGCCACGCGTTTTTTGTCGCGCCTGTCGCCTGTCGCAAAAGCACACAACAAATTCGCAATAATTTCCACGTTAAACTGTTGCCTGACTTAATGTGCAGCTGGAGTTTTGTCGTCGTCATCATCGTCATCGCCATCGCCATCGCCATGGCCATCGTCGTCGTCGTCGCCGTCGTCGTCGTCGTCGTCTACGTCGTTGACTGCCCCAGCTTTGGTGGTTGCGACTTGGCCAGAAAGTCTCTCATCCAACGGTATCAGCAACGGCAACGGCAACGGCAACGGCAACTTGCACGGGCAACGGCAACGGCAACGGCAAATGGCAACGGGATTTTGTTGCCTGACTTTGTCCTCGCTGGCTGCGTCGTCGTCGTCTCTGTCGCAGCGACGCTGCTGCGCTGTTGACGTCGCTGCCACTCAACGGTATATCGACGCCAGCATTGAGGGGCGGCGTCAGTCGGCTACTGCCGTTGCGCTAGCTGCACTGCTCGCACACACACACAGAGCGAGCGCTTGCCAGCAGCAAATTTCCCCTCCACAGCACAGCGTGAGATCCCAATATGGCGCATGTGCGCAGCACATGATGTGTGCGTGCGAGAGCGGCACAGCTGATGTGCACCGGTAAATGGCTAGCCGAACGGCTCTAACACACGCAACACTTCCAGTACGCTGGAAGTCTTCCAGTCGTTCTACGTCGTTTCATTAGTATGCGTGCCGCAAACTACACGTGTAGAGGTGAGTCTTTGCTTGTGTGTGTGTAGTGCCCATTTTGTATTGTTTGAGATACTCGCTGCCTGCTGCCTGCTGCTTTCTGTTGGGTTGTGAAAGGAATGGGGGGAGGGGGGGATTGGTTCTGCGTTGCTTTGCGTTGCACTCGTTCAATGAAGGACGCCAATTTATAGCCTTAAAAACAAGCCGAGACTCACTTAGAGTTGTAAAAACTATGCTCTGCAGTTGTTGTTATTTTGTTTCTTTTTTATCTGTTTGTTTATGTGTTTTGTTGTAGTTGTTGTTATTGCTGTTTTTGCTGTGAGATTTGTTTTGGGCGCAAAAGGCAAACAATGAGACAGCAGCCGTGCCACTAAAAAAGCAGTCCAATTAAAATGTCGCATTAAAAAAGACCAAAATTGGCATTTACCAGTTACACGGCGCGCTTCAAAAGAACAACCAGAAAATCGGAAAGTTGTGCCTTAATCAAAGTCACAAACAAAAACTCATTTATAATAATAGATATATGGTTAATTTTTAAATAATATTTTTGTTGTCTGTACAAAAATGACGATTAATTTGTAGTAAAAACATTTTCAAAATGGAATCAAAAAACAAAAATTATTTTACAGCGAGCGCTGGAATGATGAGGTGAGCTTTCAATTTGCCCATAGATAGACTGGAAAGCGACGAGAACTAGAAAGCACTTGCCAAATAAAAATGCTCTTTGATCGCACTCCACTCACCTGCAACGGTTTTTCTCACGCCCACGCGTGGCATACAAGAGGAGGCCGCAAGAGCAACTGATGAAACGGCAGCCCACGCAAGAGTTTGTCTGCCGCAAGTCCGTGAAACAATTGAAATGCCAAAGCCTAAAAATACGAACAATAAGTAGTTAAGTACCCAGCAGGGAAAAATCCCATTACGAATTCAATCCGTAATCTATACTCTGTAGTCACTTCGAATTTATATCACTTTTCCATAAGTAAGGTTCATATCTATGCTGCATTACTTTGTAATGCAAAAAGTATGCGTTGCCAAAAGCTTTGCTATGCGCTTTACAGGCTCTGGTCGAAAACGGAATGCTTTGCGACTCTATATACCAGCACTGAAGTGTAGTTTTTATATATATATATATATATAAATTTAAAATATAAACATAAAACTATATTTTATTTTGCACTAAATAAATTGCATAACCGATTAAGAAAAACGCTTGACGAGGTAATGGATTACATTGTGTGCATAGACGGAATGCATTCGGTAATGATAAAATCATTCGCTAATCATTCACTAGTTCGCTGCTGGGTAGTTAAGCAGCGTGTATTTACGCGCTCTCACGACAACTTCGCCGCCGAGGTCGTCGTCGTCTCCTCTTTGTCTGCGCTCGCAGTTGCCACGCAGTCTGGAGACGCTTTGAGTTTTTAGTGTATGAGTGCGAGCGTGATAGAGAAAGAGCGAGAGAGAGAGAGAGAGAGAGTGGGAGACCAAAAGGGAAAGAGATAGATGGCTTGCGCTCAGATAGATGCATTTATTGTGCCCGAAGCCGAAGCAGAAGGTTAGAGTGAGTGATCGCATCGCAATTGCGTAGCAAAAGAATGCGGATTGGTGTAATTTGATATTTTTACTCTTGCGCAGGTTGGAATGGAAATGGAATGGAGAACTGAGGGCATGATTCACGCTGTGAGCGTTTTTAATGCGAATTTTCCCATTTCATTGATTTTTATTGTTAATTAACTTGCAATTACTGCGGCCTGGAAGACAATGCCAATAATAATAATAAAAAAAAACAACAAACAAACAACAAATACAGAGAATCTAAATCTCGTCCTGTCAAAATAAATATTGTATTTCGTCTAAGCGCTTAGTAATGAGCATAATGAGCATAATGGGCGTAATGAGCGTAGTGAGTAAAGTAATGATCATTACGGGCATAATGATGATACCTGGTAATTTGATATGCTCGCATAGTTCAGTCGTATTTGGCATACGAATCTTTCAGCTGGCGATCATTTGGCTACTGTCTTGGACATAAGCAGCACATACATAAATAAATACATACATATATACATATGTGCATATGTACATACCTGCAGATATGTCCTTTAGCTGTTTGTCCTTCAACTTGCAGCTTTGTTTTGCAAATATTTTGACGTGTGATTCTCACAGCACACATAATGCACATGCCTGAGAAAGCTGCTGATTTTTTTTTGATTTGGTTCATCTCTTCATCTGTTCTTATTTTCTTTTCTTTTTTTTTTTTGGTTATGTACAAGATACAGGGTGCCTTAATTTGTTCGATTTCTGGTAGTTGACAAGCCGACAAATGATTTAATTATCGCTTAAACGCTCAAGTGGCTCGCGTCGAGTGCGAAAGTTGCCCAAAAGACAAAAAAAACCAAACAAAAAACGAATGAAAACCTCGCAGAAGGAGTTCGACTTTGAGTTCGAGTTTTGAGTTTCGAGTTTCGGATTACCCAAAAAAGTGTTGCGACTGTCAATTATGTGTCGAGATTTATTTACTTAACTATAAAGAGTACACACAGTACGCACACAATTCCATTTTCAAATCCAATTCGACAAACTTAATTATAAACAATTAAAGTTCAGTTAGATTTATTTCTTTGTTGTTTTTTTTGCTTTTTTATTTTTGGGCAATAGCTTCAAAAGTACCAAAGGCCCAAAAAGAGAAGAGCTGTCAAACACACAAACAAAAAAACCAACAAAAATATAAAATACAAAAACTGAAGAGCCGTTGTAAAACTTGCCAAAATGCCATTGTTCAAATGTTGTTTATTGTTGTTGTTGTTGTTGTTTCTATTGTTGTGTAATTAAGTTGTTTCGCTGTCGGACATATGAGCATATAATGAACGCATCTCTTGGATCTTCAAACCCAGCTGCCGGCCATTTTAGTGTTGGCCATCACCAAAAAATACGACAGCAATAATAACAATAACAGCAAAACGATATTATTGTCACACAATTGTTGTTATTACTGTTATTGTTGTTGTCTAATGATTAGTTGAAACTTTAATTGCCGCACAATGGCAGCTTAATAATAATCACAACTACAATAATACAAAAGCATTTTAAACGGTAATGGGCGAAAACCTTAATAATTGAATAATCAATCAAATAATGTTCACAGCTAGGCAACATTAAAGTTTCAAACGCCTTTTCAACTATACACTATATATATATATATATATATATATATATATATATCTACTTGAGTTTCTACACTTCGCGGCGATCAAAATATTTTTAAAGCCCAAATACCGGAATGATATTATTCATATCGAAAATAATGTATCGGAAAAGATCGTAGCGGAACTAATTAGAAGTCCCTAGTTCTCATAGTCGCTGAGATCCGTTTGTTGATGCAGATGGAGAAACAACCTGACAAGGCTAGATAGACTCGGCTGTCATATACATATATACATACCTCATTATTTAACAGATAAATCCATACAAATAACAGACCCTTGGAAATCTCAGTTTCAGTATAATATATATATTCCCGTTGTTGATCATTATTATGCTCAAATGCAATAAGCTTTCTTGCTGTCTGTGATCAGATCACATTTCATTAGTACAGAAAGTATTGGGAAGTTTTCATCTTTCTTTCAATCTTTTTCAAAAAAATTTGAGAACCAACTGTAATTTCTTCCAGAATTCTTATACTTTTCGCTTACTGTTAATATACATGAATAATCCAATTGATGATTCGAAAATAGTTGCTTAACGGCACACTACATCAAGCAGTTAATATGCTCTTGCTTTGAAGGGTATACACATTTCAGTTACTGTACAAATATGAGCATAGAGGACATTTTGTATTAGCCGTTAATTGAGGCTCGGCAATTAAATCGAGATTTGATTTTCCAACAATTTAATTGAACGTGAGAAAATCAATTTTGCCATTCCCAAAGGTGATTGAATCGGGGTTCAACGTATTATGGGTAATTGTTTTTGAACGACCTATGCGATAGAAACCAGAGCAAGTTTGTTAGGCGAGAGAGCTTAAACAATTTAAAAACAAGAACGAATTCTTGTTGCATGTATTAAATGTATCGCAAGTGAACAGAACGGTAAAAATTGTTGGACAAATAATATATTTTCAAATTAAAGAAAGAAGAAACTTGAATTTAGCTTGTTGATATTTAATCTTTATGATTTGAGACAGCAGATCTTGCTTAAATTAATATTATTGTTTTTCCATAATTCATTTGCAATTTGATTGCTGTTTTTGATTGATAAGTATATATATATATGTATATATAATATAGTTGTTAGTTAGAGGATACCTCATAGCGTGGCCTATCTCATATTCAAGCTGTTCCCAATTTAATTTTAATTTAATAAAACAAATAGGTAATATTAATTTATAAATTGAACTGAAATGTTGGTCCTTTATTTTGTATCCGGGCGCACAGATGGCGCCACTGAGTCGTTTATGGCTAATTTTGCGGTTGGTTTGTGTCTCGGCTAAGGGTTGCTTGTGCCAAAGTTAATTAAAACTTTGCATAGTTTTCAATTAACAGCCAATTAGCAGATTTAAGCTTTCTGCTTTCCGCTTTCTGCAACTGAGCAAACATATTCCAAAAGAGCAAGTATTTAAAGTAAGTATTCTAAATTCATATTGAGTTGAAGTTGTCTCAGATAGATAATATTCCTAATCAGATGAGTTGCTCAGATTGAAACAAGTTCTTTGTAAATTGAATTATTTGATGCAAAACTTTTCCCGCTTATTTCTTATATATACATGTTGTACATATGCAAGGGTATTTCATATTCGGCTCTTCGATTATAACGGATATTTCTCTACTCTAATCATGCCCATCATTATTATTAAATGCCGTTCAATAGTTGTTAATAGGATTATCTGCATTAATGTTTTTGGACTATAATCAAATTGTGGCAGCGGGGCTAAATATGATTTATCATCTGATAACACTTGAGTGTGATGTAGAGCTGACAAGGGTTCTCTTTGCCCCTATCTATGTACGTGTGTGTGTGTGTATGTGCGTGTATGTGTGTGCTACCGAAGTGGCTGAAGTGTGTGTGCTTAATACAATGACGAGGAACCAATTTGAAGGGACAGTTCAAACCGGCGGCCAGTTCAGTTTAGTTCTGTTCGGAGCGGAGCGGAGATGCTTGAGTGCAAACCAATTGCAAACAGAGATGTAGTTAAGGGAGAAGGGAGCGGGAGGGTGAGGGGTTGGGGCGAGGTGGCAAATTAGAAAATAGGCAACAACAAAGAGTAGCAAACAAAAGTGCCAGGCACGGAGTGGGGGTGAGACATTGCGCCATTGGGCGCAGGGGTGTGAAAAATTAGTTTAGCAGCAGACACAAACACTAATACACTAACATACTTACACACGCACACACACACACTGGCAAAATGGCCGCTTTGACACTCTTGAATTACAATTGAAGTGTAACAGGAGAAGTGCGAGACAGCGGGCAGTGCAATTGAAGAGGGGTGGGGATTAGGTGGTAAAAGGGGATAAGGGGGGAGGGGGAGGGGGAGGGGGAGGGAGGGGAGAGAGAGAGGAGGAGGAGGTAGCTATGGTTCGCTGATGATGATGGAAGTTTCGCGCCGTGGGTTAATCAAATAATGTGCCCGCCCAGGGAGCGCGCTGCAAGCGGCGAGTTATGCAAAGCAGCAGCAGCAGTAGCAGCAGCAACTTCAATTAGATGAGGCGCAGCTGTCAGCGGGGGGAGTGGCTGATGTAGAGGCAGAGGCAGAGGCAGAGGCAGAGGCAGAGGCAGGGTAGTCGGTGGCGGTTGCAGCAGCAGCAATGGCCAACCAAAAAAGGGGCGCAGCTCAAAAGGCAGCCATAAAAAACATGGCAGGCAGAGTGGAACAATTGCCACAGCAATTGCAGGGACAGGGGGCGGTAGGGCAGAGGCATCAGTCAGTCAGCAGCAGAAGCAGCAACTTGAGGTTGCACAACGTTGAGGCAGCAGGAGGAGGAGAAGGCGCCCGCCAGCGGCAGCCACTTTCAATTGTGGCAAATTGCAGGCGTTTCCGGCTGCCATCATTACTTGAGTTTTATTCAGCTCGCATCTCTCGCTCTACTTCCCTCTCTCTCTCTCTTTCTCTCTCTCCCTCTCTCTCTATCTTTCGCTCTGTACATATTTTGTTGCTCATTGAAATAAATTTTTTTGTGGCATTTTATTTGTTAATTTACAAATCAACATTTTTGAAGTATGCGACGCAAATTTGATTATTGCGCTTTCAAGCTGTGAATAGCAACTGGCCGAAGAGTGGTGGAGGGGGAGGGGGAGAGGGGAGGAGGGGGTTGGCTAGGTACTTGCAGCTTGAGCTTGAGGGTTGACCCAGCTATTGTGCAAAGTTCGCTGAGCGGTTTTTTCCTTTTTTGCTAATGGGCCATTGATGGACATAATATGCAAAGATTTGCCTACATTGTGCAAATCGAATTAATTTGAAAATGCAAACATAACAATCAAATACATAATGAGAACAGTTACCATTTATAGGAATAAGCTGAACTGCAAAATATTTGTAGTTTAATACCAAGAAATATAGCTTGTATAAATTGTAAATATGTAAATGTACGGAAATCGAAGTTGTAGTTTTAGTTTTCAACACAATTGAATTTAAGCTGCGACAAATTCAAATAAACTACTGACAGATACTATATATAAAAATCGGGAAATTTGTGTACTTATGATGCGATAAATGATACGACAAACGATGTGAAATTTGCGAGGTATTTCAAATAGAATTAATCAGAGTTGCATTTGAGAGTTTGCATTGCAAGTCAGTCTTAGTTAATCTTGAATTTCTAACAATCTGTAAATGTTTAAAACTCAATTGATTTTTTAAAAAGCACAAATATAATCTAAATACTCTACTCACAAACTGTTCTAGAGCTAGATATAAGGCAGCTAAAGAAGATGCTACTTGCAACCTTGATTTGCAGATTGCTTTTTCTCAATTTTCAGACTTTTGAGCTCATCGAAGTCTTACAAATTTCTCAAAACTGAAGATATTTTAGGTCTTTGTTTTCAACCACAATTTAAAATGACTATATCTATGGTGATAGTAACTAAGTATTAAACTAAATGTGACAGTCTCATATTTACATTAACCCTTAGTTGGTATCTAAAACCAGTGGACTTAAATTCTCTTCTCTCAACTCTGTCCCGCTCTTTGTCGCTTTGAAATTGCCGAGTGGTGTAAAATATGCAAATTGATTGCTTTCCGTTGCAAAAAAAATTCAAAAAAGAAATTAAGCTGCAGTTCACACAAAAATCACAACAAACAAAACAATATGCAATATGCATGTGCAGAAGGGCAAAGGTTTGACAGGAACTCCTCCTGCTGCTGCGGTCCTTAGTTCTTAGTCCTTGATTGCGGGGCGACCAAACACAGAAATTAATCAGAAATGCACAACAAAATGCGAAATTGAAAAAATTGGAAAGAAAAGGCCGACGGACAGGTTCGGGCCAAACTGCTTTTTGGTAGGCTTGCCAAATCACGCCCCCTAGTGGGTGGTTTTCCAATCCAATCTCGCCTTCCAGTTCTTCATTCACATTCACAGTTCCCAGTTCCCAGTTCTCAGTTCACAGTTCACAGTTTCTCCCATCCAAATCTCATTTCCTCGGCTGCACTTGTTTTATTGTTTATTGTCTTTCAAGTCTATAATAATTGCCTGCATTTTGTTTGTTTGTTTGTTTCACTCAACAGGTGTTTGACAGATGTGCAACAAAAGTCAAATCAAGTCAATTCAAGTCATGACACAAACTGCAGCTAATTGCAAAGCTCTATTCAAGCTTGACTTTTATTTTGTGCCTATTTTGGGAAAGTATTTCACATTTTACGCCATGATTTATCGCAATTTCAAATCGATCTTATGAAAACTATTGCAACTAAAATTTAATTAATGCATTTTTCTTATCGTTATCGACAACGGATACTCATAATGATAATAATAAATGAATTCAAAACAAACTATTAGATGCATTTTACAGTTTCAAATACTTACTTAAGCACGCTGCAACAAATCACAACAAATGCATAAGGTTGCAACAACATATTGAGCTGTCTGCAAATGTGCAGCAAACTCTTTAACACCAATAATCATTATATGGTAAACAGTGCCAACCACATTGAGTATGTCATTATTACGCATCGAAGTGTGAATTTAATTGTACATTTAATGTTAATGATAATCAATGATTTGGCCAAAATAAAATGTTCGTAATAAAAGTCGATTTAGTTACTCATTATATAATATTAATGTGGAACTATGTTTTGCTATGAATTTTGTTAAATTGACTAATATATATCTAAGTTCTTTAATAAACTCTCTGATTTTGCGGGTGTGTCTTAAAATGTGTGAATCAGTTTGTGCTGTGAAATGAGCAAATGGGAAACTGCCGACTTAAAACGCATTTTGCGGGCGGATGGGGAGTAAAACTACTCGCAATGCGCAGAGTCGTCAACTGTTGCCGGTTGCCTTCCTCGTGCATGCTCCTGTGCTCCCCCGCACATCCCGCACCTGCTGCATTTCCACTTCACTGCGGACCTTGTGCGGAATTTGTGGTGTAAATGAAGCTGCCTTTGCCACAACCTCGCCCCATCCCACCCTGTGTGCTCCCTCTCTGCACTGATAATGATAATGATAATGATGAGGCTGATTTAGCCCCAACACACAGCGCACACTCGCAAAGGTTGTTGTTGTGGATGTTGCTGCTGCTGCCGCTGCTGCTGCTGCTGCTGCTGCTGGGTGTGAATTTTCATTTCAATTATGCAAATACGACAAGTGAGTAGAACAAAGCGACACGCCTACCAAGTCAGCTCTGCAGGCCCATCCATCCTAATCCCCCATAGCCAACTCCCTTGCGCTACCTTTTTGCCTACAACCTGCTGCAAGGCTCACATGTGGATGGCTGGGTAGAGTGGAGGGGAGAGTAGAGGGGTGTCATGCCTCACGCCATTTTGTGAAACAATGGGAAAATGCAGGCTGAAAACCGCAGCAATTTGTGGCTGCTGCGCGTTGTCTGCAACAACAAGAATACTCACAAGCACACACACACAAACACACACACACACACACACATGTGAGATGGCTGCCTGCCGCGGAATTTTGCAATTTGTGCATAATAATCATGATCATAATAATAGCACTCAGACCAGCGGCAACATAAACATAGACACACACCCACACACGCACCCACATACACACACACACACACGTATATACTGATATGTGTATTATCTGCCCCTGGGGCCAGGGCGTTGCCGTTTCACAAAAAAATATGAGTAAAGCTAAGAAAAAAAGAATTGTTTGCAAAATGCGGCAGAATTAAAAAAAATTATATATACATATATAGATATATGCATATATATGTATGTGTATATGTATATATATGGAAACAGTCAAGCAGCCCAACTACAAGATATCCTGCACAGCACCATTAAGATATCATGCTATATATGTATGAGTATGTACCAATTTCAAAATTTGGCTAAAACCGAAATACCAAAACTAATATTATGTAAGGAAAACCATGTAGAAAGAAAGGTTTCGTAACGGAAAACAAAAATGGTCGATTTCGTAGATCGACTCGGCTGTTGGTCAAGAATGTATATGTATATCTCTATGGGATATTTGTTCGCTGTTGATAATCATTTTATACACATTATGGCATACTACACAAATGTGAAGAAAAATACCGGAATCTGTACTGCAATTCTCGGAATCGAAATCGATTCACCCTGGAAATATTACGATGTAGCTACACAGACTTCGTTGCATTTATATTCTGAAGATATAAGTTCCATCTCTGAAAATTTGTATTAAGTCTCTCTCTCTCTCTCTCTCTGCTGGATTTACAGGGTATTGGACTTAATGCGAGTGACAGAAAGGATGTGTGATTCTTATGTGAAAGGCGTGGCAGTTTGTGGTTGTGTGGCTTCTGTTATATGTCTGGTTAATTGCGGTGGTTGTTGGACTGCTGGCAAACCCAAAATAACAACAAGAAAAAAAAATAGTTGGAGCGAGTTAACAGAGGACTAGGGGACAGAGGGAGAGGTGTGGCGAGGGGTAGGGGAGGAGGAGGGGGAGTCGCGTCCTGTTTCCCACTTGTGTGAATTGTGCAATTTTCAATTATTTCTTGTAATTTTTTTATGGTATACGCTACAACGGGGCGGTGTCTAAGCGAAGGGTGTGGATGCAGTGGAGGGTAAGCGGGGTCAAAGCGGGGGCAGAGCGGGGGCAGGTCGGTGAGCGAGAGAAGTGGTAGCTGTTGTCGCAGACTCTGCATAATTATAAGCTGCAATTGCGATTGCGACTGCGATTGCAGGCTCTGCCAGCCATAAATCATAATTGCAGTGTGTGTGCGCCAAAAATTATGCAATGGTCTGATTATGCAGTTGCAGTCAGTTTTACAGTTAGACAGACGTGCCACACCAGATAGTTCGTTAGAGTGATTAAAAGAAGTATTTTATGCAAATTTATTTGCACAGTTCAAAGATTCCCGTAATATAAAGACATTCCTTTTAATGTTTACCACAGATCAATAATGAATACGGCCAAAAAACACATCTATGAATAAACGTGTTATTTGTCGGCCATATTTATTAGTTTGATTCGAATAGTGTAGAATGATAGAATGAACTACAAGAATACGTCAGCGAGCATAGGATTTCATATACATTCACAAAACGAAAATAAAAGGTCAATGAAAAGATGACACATCCTTATTCGAAAGCCTTAATTAGAATCGTATGGGAATATTATTTAAGGATATTATTAACAGAGATTTAAGAGATATACATCGATTTAAATAGGACATACCTTCAATAGTGTGAAATTGTCGCTAGAATCAGACATATTGATATTTATTTATATTTATATTTTGGCTATTTTAGATATTGTAGATATTATATCTGCTCATATGGATATCATTTTTAAATCTAGCCAATGAAAATAACTCAAATGGTTTGTTCTACGCCTCTTTTAGCGACAGGCACTTTTTTCTTAGCCCCCCCCCCCCCCCCCCCTCTGGAATTGTTCGCCTCGTTTTCCCCAAATATCAACAACAAATCACAACAAACAAATAAGTTAACAACAACAAAACGAAGTGCTGCAAATGAATTTCCAAATGAAAGATCAAAGACGTATTTCAATTGTTGCCATTTGCCGGCGGCGCCGAGCGCCAAAGTAATCTACGGTCGCAAGGGTGAGGATGTGGATGGGGTATGTGTGGGGTATTGGGTATGGGGGGAGTGGCATAAACTGCTTAATACGAAATGTAGCAATTATGTGTTTTTGCATTGCATTTCAACACCACTGCTGCGACAAGCTGCTTTCTACATATTTATTCATTTTTTCATTTACACATTTTTAATTTTAATTCTGAGCCAAAGCGGCATACAATGCTCTGATTCCTAGCACCCCAACCCCCTGGGGCTACCACCAACCAATTCCAACAACAGTTTCCCATCTACCTCCAACCCACTCGTTTCTCCTCGCCCACCCCCCTTTTACCTCATTTTCTACAACAATGGCGCTGCTCTGACGCATTATACAAGCCATGGTCCAAGCCCAACACCCCCTATCCCCTACCCCCTACACCCTACCCCCTATCCCGTATCCCCTTTTTCCCACTCTTCATATCCCTTTACATTACGTGTACTTAGCATTTCCTCAGTTTTTTGCTCAGTTGCTTTATATGGAAATCAACACACACTTGAAGGTTTGTTGTTGTTGTTGTTGTTGTCGCTGTTGCTGTTGATTTTTAATGAAGTACTTTTTCATTATATGTATATTACTTGTCTAAGCACCCACACACTCACACACACACACACACACACACACACAGAGAGAGACACTCATCTATGCACTTATGTATACATATATACCATATTTGCCTCTATGCTATGTAATTTCTTTTCATTTCCGTCTCTAGTGTGAGGCTGCACTTTGTTTTGTATTCTCTTGCATTTCTCTTAATTTCTATTTTAGTTGTCTTTTCATGCAAATGATGCCTAAGTGTGTGTGTGTATCTGTGAGCCCTTCACAAATGCGAATGTATGTGTGCAATGCTCCAATTGTCGCTAAGTGAAAGAGTGCAACAAAAGCCGGAGCCGGAGATTCGCTCTACGTACAAGTTAAGATAAGCTGAGAATGAATCCCTTCAGAGTTGACATAGTTCAATATTATCTGCCAGATATTCAAATAAGGTGAAGTGTGCTTTAAAATATAGTAATCCTGCCATTATTAGAATATATCTAATATGACGTTCTCTCTCTCTGAATTTCGGTTCAAGGCTTATGAATCATTTGGAAGTAGCAAAAGAATGCTCTGACTGTTTTTTCTTATTCATTACAAAAATTAAATACGTATAATCTAGTATTTTTAATCTAACTTATAATTGAACAAAGAACTTTATGCTTTAACTAAAAACTTTTGTTCAACATTTTGGATATTGTGTGTGCTGTCGAATAATCATTTCCTCTCTGTGTGATATTTTTGAATGTTTCATTTTTAATTGCAAATGTTTTCTCACAGCGATCATCAACTGCTTGAAGATGGCTGATGATGATTCGTTGGCCGATCTGTTTTGGCTTCCTGTATGAGTGAGTCATTCGGGATAGTCGGGATGCTGCTGCTGCTGCTGTTGTTGCTGTTGCTGTTGATCCATTGGATTTGTTCTTCCTGCGCACTCGTTTGTTTTGCAAAAAAAAAAAACACACAAAAAGGGAAAGAAAAGAAAAAGAAGCAGCCAAAGAGAACAAGGAAGATTTTTGGCATTCTTCTGTCAAAATATTTACACAGCAGTTGTCAGCTGGATGTGTGAACAACAGGCAGACGAAGGTGAACAAGCGCACAGGGACACAGGACATTCCATGAGATGTCCATTATGAGCAGGGCTCTCGCCAAATGAGACCATCTTCAACTTCATCATCAACATTTTCATTTTCATCTTCAGGAGCCGTCAATTACTTGTAATTATATTATTTGCAGAGCAAACATTGAACTCAAGGTGTTCTAATGATTTTTGCTATGCCACGCCCCACATAGCCAACACACAGGATTTGCCTTTGCCTTTGTCTTTGCCTTTTCCTGCCTAATCCCCCAGACCGCCCCTGCCGAGAAGTGGCAATGTAAATAAATAGATCGTTGAGCTGCGGACCAAGAGGACATTGGCCAGGACGAGATTAGCAGTGGTGTGAACACTGCACTGAATCTGGTTAACAGCTACCAAATGGTCAGCGTTAAGTGGCAGCCACAAAAACAACACCCGCCACAACAAGAACAACAGTTGCACGGCCAGCACAAACAATGATGAGCACAATAATAAGGCGAGGTTTGAGGATGAGGATGAGAATGAGGATAGGAAACTGAAACTGAACCTGAACCTAAACCTGAAGATGTGCCTGAAGTGGGCAATTGACATTTTCAAGGGGCTGCACTCTGCAGCTGGAACTATTGAAATATTGAAAGCCTGAGAAACGGCAAATACACTCATTGACATAACACAAATTTGGAAGCAAAATATAATCCTTTTATATCTAATTAGTTAAGCTGTTAATGTGCTAAAAGAATAACTGGTCTAACAGATACAGATCGACTCTCCGCAACATTACCATTGATTAATCTCCGTATCGATGAGCATTCCACCTATTATTTTATTATTAATGTTTTAAACATCAACTATTTGAAATGCCAAAATTTCGAAAAGAAGCTGAAAACAAATTCAAAATTGAATAATGTACTTCATGAGCTTCTTTCAGCTGCCCAAACCTTCGATAATATGATAAAAGTAAACTGAATAAAAGCGCTTTAATTTGTTTCCAAGTATTGGACTATCTATTATTAATAGTAATAAGCCCAAGCAGTCTCAACTCTCTCTCTCTCTCTCTCTCTCTCTCTATCTCTCTCTTTCTCTCTTTGACTACCTTTCTTTGTGTATTGCCTTGGTGGCATTCATCTGGTGTTTCTTCTGCACTTATCGACAGTCACTCTCATAGCCCAATTAATTGCATGATTAACGTCAATCTACAGCCGGCTGAGCGATGCAGGGTACAAGATACGAGTACTAGATACGAGTACTCCATCCATTAGGGCAGCAGGCGTGAAGAGCGACGCCTGTCGATAAGGCACTTGAAAATGTTCACGTCTACAAAAAGAGCAGCAGGAGCCACCAGGCGCAACTTGACATGGCCCGAGACGAGGCACTATAGAACAGCGAATACAGGTGCCATAGCCATAGCCATAGCCATAGTCAGAGCCAGAGCCAGATCCATGGCTCCGCAGGTTCTTATGCATTATTTTGTTGTTTTGTTCCAGCACACACACACACAGATTAAACAAGAAGTTGGCGTTGTTTTTTCCTGGCAAACCCAACAATCCGGCATTCGCCAAAGAGACAAGTGGTTCAGGAGCTGTGGATGCGGGTTTCTGGTTCGGTTTGTTCTTAAGCGTGACTAAAGCGTTTCGCCTAACAAGCCGTTAACGAGCTGCTGTAGAGGCAGCTCTACGACAGCTCTACAATTTCACATTTCCACAGCCATATGTGGCAGCAACAACAACAGCAGCTTCCTGGCAATCGCGCTTAATTGGTAAATGGTTCATTTAGCAGTCAGAACCAATTATGCGGCAGCAGCACACACACACACTTTCACACACACTCGCTGCCGCTGTAAAAACAATTACAACAGTTTTCCACCTTTTCTTTTCTCCATTTTATTATGATTATTTTTATTTTATTTTTTCTTTTTTGTCGAACTTGGTTTTTATTCTTTTTTGAACAAGTCAAAACGAGCCGCAAAAATTGTTTTCAAGTGGCTTCAAATTAAAAATGTTTTGTGGCCAACGAGCCGCGACTCTTTGGCACTCAGCCACACCCACCTGAACGGAAAGGCGGGAAACATATGAAAATTCATTGTGGAATCTACAAATTGGGCAGCAATTCGCTCAATTTGATTAGACCGAGCAACGAGACATCTGCTTTTACTTATACTTCAAATTTGGACAACATGGAAAAAAAAACCAGTCTATAATGCATAATGTTTGTGATTGTAGGAATCGCTAATACCATTATCTTATCTTGTCTTATATGTACTCAGACTTGAATACTTACGCCTCTTAAGAAACGCGTCAATATTAAAAAAATGAAAAGGTCGGAAATCTCTTTGATAAGTCGTCCTTGGCCAGTGCTTAGTATTCAAAACTTCTCGCTCATCGCGCAAGTGAAGCCAACTCAATCTAAAAAAATGTATATTGCTGAAGTTAATATTTTATTATATGTCTTTTCTTAAATTGAATTTTTCTGCTGGTTTCAATGGGATTTAAGTGCAGCTTGGATAGCTCCAAAATATCCTCCAGGGATGAAGATATGAAATGATTGTGGAGGATTCACAGCTTATGGTAAGTGAGCGCAGTTCTTTAGTTTCTTCTTTCTCGATGTGACAATTTGTTCATAAAATGCTGCGTAATTGGTAGGCAACAAATGTTGAATGTGGCATGGAGCATGTGGGATGTGACATGTGGCATGTGGCATGTGGGGCATTCATTAGAAATATTTTCCAAATGGGTTGCAAACTGCGCTCTCGCGCCTCTCAAAGGAAATCAACATATTTTAACATTAATTTGGATGCAACGACTGTTCTGCGTGGTGCAAGGCAAGGCGCGGCTGAACGGGGCAAACGAGCTAAAAGTTGCCCGCATTAATATGCAGAAAAAAGGAAAGATGAAAAAAAAAAATAGAAAAAGTTGAAAAACGTAAACGGATAAAGTGCATGGGGCAGAAGGCAGTGGGCAACAGCTAGGAGGTAGCAACTGCGAGTATGTGCTCGTCGAGTTGGCGAAATATAATAATGAGGCCACACACACTCACACACACACACTCACACACTTACGCACACATTCACATGAAGATACACCAACACACGCATCTCGTTAGCGACGACGCCGACGCACCTGCACCGAAATGGAGTATTAAAAATTATGCAAATGAATTCTCGGATTCGTATTCGCCGCCCGTCAGGACATGCCTGGCAGGCGGGCGGTTAGCCTGTTGTCCTTCAGCGCCACACCCACCAAATGCGGAAATTAAGCGCATGTACAAGAAGAGGCAGCAGCAAAGGAAGCAGCAGAGCTGCAGACATTATGAACGTTGTAAATTAATTTCTAGCGGGCTGTTTTTGGTTTTTTTTTTTCCTTCTTTCTGCCGCTTGACACCCGCCTCTACTTGAAAAGACACCAGCCGAGCTAAGCAACGTGGCCGCGAGGGGAATAAAAAAAAAGGGCGGGCTGGCACTGGACAAATGCGTAAAAACAATTACGCTTTAATTGCAATGATTTCCCCTGGAAACGCTACCGAGCCCCAGTGCTTACGAAAATTGAGCTAAAAACGAATAAACGAGTTGCAGTTACGAGCAACTGAGTGCTAAGGGGGTGAGGGGCTTGTTGGCGTTTGTAGCAGGAGTAAGCCTTACAGATCTGTTGGAGCTGCTGCGCTGATTCTTCGGTCCATAAGGTACACACAACATAATGCAGGTGCCAACTACAGTGGACAATGAGCGCAACATTCTAAAACCAGAAACGCTACATTACGGAAGGAATCGGGGAAATATAAATTATATAAGTTAGGTGGCAGGTGAATGGCTATTAAAATCTGCCAAGAGGTTTAAAATATCGAAATGGGAAATTTAACTAAAACCCATTTATTATTATTGTTCATGATTTATTGATAGTGCCAAAAAAATAGCATGAATTCGATTTTGTAGACTATTCATTTACTGAGTATGCAAATTTAAGATAACTTTTTTTATATGAACACAGAATATCTGAAGAGTGAACATCTAAGAGTTTATTAACAGCCAAGCTCAAAATCAAATGATTCAAATGATATTTTGTGTAGCCAACAAATTATCGTTTGTTGACCAAATTCTCCTATATATATTTTGAGGCGCAATTAACGGCTTTCTGCCCATTGTGGTCCAACTGCTTTATGGCAATTTTAATTTCGCTTAACGAATTATTAAATCCTTATGAGCAGTGAGTGTGCAGCGTGTATACGTGTTGGGTGTTTATGTGTGTGTGTGTGTGTGGTTGAAAATCATATTCACATTCATGCTTGAATGAGTTTTTTCTGCACGCAGGGCACTTGCCTGATCAAAGGACGACACTCTTGAGAAATTATCATAAAAGGATTTGCGGGCAGCGTCGACAACGACTGTTCCATTCCAATTTCAATTCCATTTCCATTTCCATGCCCATTTCCATTTCCATATAACAATTTTGAATAGAGAGCCTCGCCTTTTGTTTTCAACACTTTTTCCTTGGTGTTTTTTCATTCATTCGAAATTGCAAAATTTGAATAATGCGCAAGTGGCGTGAAAACAACAACAAAAATAAAGAAAAGAAAAGAATATTCATATTCATATTCATCATTCATTCATCCATCTACTGATTTAAATGAGGAGGCGCGTTTGCTGATTGCATAATAGGCCGTTCACACAGCCAATGTTGATCCCATGCAACCGTTTGACTTTAGCTCCTGTGCTGCATGTGCTTACTGTCCTGGCTGCCCTGGCGTTCTACAATTTGCGGATTGCAATTAGAAGCCAAAATGGCAAGTGGCAAGTGCCGAGTGCCGTGTGCCGTCTGCATTTACAATAGACAATTACAATTGTTGGGTCATGGGGGGAAATTGGAAAAATGCTAAATAAGTAATCAAGCGGCTCTTAAATTGTTAAGCTCCAGAGTTCGACATTTGGAACCCACTTTGAAGTGCATTTAACGCCCGATTTTAATGCCTGAATGACTCACATTTGCACTTTGAAGTGGTTGCTGCACTTCAATGCATCTCTGCAATGCCCCACTCTTATATCCCACAGACAATGGTTAAGTTACCAAAAACCTCTTTACCCAAAATTTAATTCATAGGCGACTAATTGGTTAGAAATTACTACATCAAATCGCAACTTAGTATAGATTTTTATAGCCCATAATATGATCATAAGATACTGTGCATGATCACCAGAACAACGGATTGTTATTCAATTTCGACTCTGAAGAAGTATTTAAAATGGTTTATCAGTTAATAGAACCTCTATTATTAAATTAGCTGTATTTCAATAAGCCAACCTCTGTTAGCTTCGTTTGCATTAGTCATAAAACTCGGTATATATAATTAATTTGAATGCTATTTGAGGGAAATTTTTTAAAGAGCATAAATAGTTTATCAAATGTTTAAAGTATCTACCAAAAAAAAAGAATGTTTACACAAAATGAAGTTAAGTTAAGTTACCAGAAAAAATGCTAATGTTGGCTCAGAGCCCAAACGCTTTATTCATTTGAACACCGTTAATAAATCTACAATATATTAATTAATAAAATACATTTTGTGTTAACTTTAATTATTTAAAAGTCTTAATTAAGAAATCAGTCAATAAATGGCTTTGTGGCTTAATATTTTGCAATATTGTTGACAAAAAGAATGTTGCAAATTTGGAGTCGATAAGCTACCAGTAGCACATTTTTAATATATTGCTACAAATGTGTATATGAAGACTCGCATTGAGGAAAACCGATCTCAAGTTCGCTTAGATGCAGCGGAAACTTTACGAAATTTTGTTGCAGCGGGTTCAAGTCCTGGCTAAGCTCCGAGCTCGCTGCGAGGACAAAAGTTTGCAAGCAGGGACAGCTTTCAAGTGTCAACAGAGCTTTTCGGCGTGCTCAAAAAGGGTTGACGGAACTCACACACACACACACACGCGCACAAATTGGTGCGGGTACTCACATGCTTATGCATGTGTATGTGTGTGTTTATGTGTGTTGCCATTGCGCCTGCCTGGCAATTTGGACGCGAACGCTGCGTATGCGTCATGTGTGACTTTAAGACTGGGGGAGATTAAACTCCTTTTTTAATCTGGTAAATGATTCAATTTAAATCATTTATGAGTGCTGTGGGCGTGGCCCCATTTTTTTTTGTTGTTGAGATGCATTTAGCAATTTTCTCGATACACATTGCACAAGCAAAGCGATAAATTCAATTACACTTTGACCAGGGGGTACACTACTAACAATAGCAACAACAACAATAACTATAACAACAATTGCAGATGTGTCACGGACAGTGGCCAGTCGACGACTGGGTCTCGCCCTTGCCCCGCCTTCGCGACTCTCTGCCAGCTTCAGTTAGTTTGTTTAAGTGGTTGGCCCAAAGTGTATTTAAGCTAAAAGCTTTGGACTCCACTTGACAATCTGCCAAGTTGTTGTTGTTCTTGTTCTTCTCCCCCTTCTTCAGTGTTATTGTGATGCTTTTGTTGCCGCTGATGTTGTTCTTGTTATAGTTGTCTGTCCATTGTGAACAGGCTGCTGCGTCCTGTTTGTGTGTTGACATTTCGGCCAGCTTCTAATCCGTCGTCTGCAAAACCCCCTTTTCCCATCCGCCCAAAAGGGGCGACCTCTTGCATGGCCCAAGGCTGGACTCAAGATTTATTTGCAGTCAAGCGTACGCTGAATAAGCACAAGGGGACCAAAGAGGGGATAAGCGGAGCAGTAGTGATGTAACTGGCGCAAAATTATATTGTTCTGAGTTTATAGCAAGTGAATCGAATTTGTCTAATGAGCCACTTAATTAAACAAACGAGAACAATTATCGATTAATCTTAAGAGTTTATCGACAACAATAACACGTTGTCGTTAATGTATTCTAAACATTTAATTTTTTAATATATATTTATATTTTGTTTCCAAAACTACAAGATTCTATAAGACTTAACTAAGCATTGATAAGTTTATCGATGGGCTTATCGATAAATCTATAGTTGCTTACGGAGTCTTTTCAATAATTACTCAACTACAATTTTTTATCTTCCCTTTGTGTGCATAAATAACGTATATGCGGAAGTAATGATGAAGAGCAAGCAGAGCTGACAAGACAGCCTTGTTTGAGCTTAAAGACGTTTGTCAAAATATTTGTGAGCATTCGAATGAAAATTGCTTAACTGCAATTTATACGAAATACAGAAAATCTGTAAATGAATTAATATCGGAGTACTCAAAGAGGCACAAATGATGCTGAATTGCAATAAGTCTCAAGCCGATTTAAACTGGGGCGAGTGTGAGAGGTGGTGCGGGGGGCGGTTGATATCGAGTAAAGGCAAGAGTTACCTTGCACAGCCTTATCACTCTCCTTAGCCATGCAAATGGCAAATGAAAAATTTTTGCTTAAGCTGCAAAAAAGTGGTCCGCCGATTCGCATCCACACTCCTTCCCTTTAGTCCTGGATAGCTTCGTGTCGTGCACCTGGCTGAGCAGTATTTCGTTTTCCACAGATACGCACCGGGGACAAAACAAGAAGGACCACAAGGAGTAGGATCGAGTGTTTTTTCATCTGTTTTTGCTGGCTGTTCCTCGAATTTGCCTAAAAAAAAAAACTTAGTTATGCTGAAATGCGAGTGGAATAACAAATGCAACATCTGTCGCCAAATAAAGTAGCGCCTGTGCGTAGTTCACAGACACATTGTCCTGTGCGCATTTCACACACACATTTTCCTGTGCGTATCTCAATGATACAATGGCCTTTTATCGCCATCGACGACAGGCGACTGACAAAAGGATGAAGTGCAAACATTGCGCATCAACACGCAGGCAAACAGACTACTGACAGCATAACCATGAAGCAGAAAAAGGGGAAGAATAACTATGGCAAACATGTCAACCAATTCGAAATTTTTGACAGGTTGCCCCTGAAGTGGCACAACACGACGGCTGAGCAAAGCCAATGGCAATGAGGGTGATTATCATCAGCGTAACAATGATAATTATAATTATTTATGAACTGTATGCTGATCAAGCGGGCTTATACGAGTACAACGGCTGCGGGGCTATTATTGGTTTATCATCATTTAAATCATCCCATCCCCGGCACATGTTCTACCTCATAGGTACTTTCCGTTCGTTTCAGCTGTAGCCCCATGTTGCACATGGTTATTCACATGGCCATAGATGAATAAAAAATATGGCGAAACTTAAACATATATGTAGCCATTTAAGATCGGCTGCTATATATCGGTAGACAAGTTTGTCATTCATTAACACCTCTTTCGATAGCACGTTCGTCTGGCAGAAATATGATATAGTAGTCGGGTTCGGACGACGCCGACTTGCATAGCGAAAGTTTCATTGTCTGTTCAACATCCGAATAATATATATTTAATCAATATTGGATTTTGTTTTTTAAATTTTGTTTATCAACTTATCAAAGTAAATAGAGAGCCACAGTAAATAATGGTAAATCTTTAGAAATTTCCAAGCAACAGGTTGTTAGCCAAGTTGTACCCGCCCTGTTCCCCATTGATGGTTAGTAAACACATGCGAGTTAACAGCTAACAGCTAAGCAATGGATTTGAAATTTTCGATTGCCACCTCATAATATCGCTCGAATGTATTTCTGTTGCATTTGACAAGTTTACAGCTAAAGCTATTTGCTCGACAATGGCAACACAGCCCAGCGACCTCTTGTGCCACTGTGCCCCCTCTCTGGGCCCCCCGTGTTGCACTCCTCATCATAAATAAGTTGTTGCCACAGCAACTAAACATGGCAAATATTGGCAGCACTCGAAGTGCTGAAGTCAAGTTAAATGCAGCTCGCAAGTGGCAGCAAACAGTTGAAATGAGGCGAGTATGCGCCTAACAGATTCCCCGTATTTTGTAAGTCAATATTTTAAGCTAAAGCACTTAAAGATATTCGCAGAATAAGATATAGACACACAAGTCCACATCAAATCTAATAGTTGCTAAATTCTCCACGAAATCAATCATAAATTGTGGTGCAAATCGTTATAGAGAATTATTCATTCAACTTGCTTTGCGCGCTTTTCTTACGCCAGTCAAAATGCCCAATTCAGCCTGTTGGCGCTACAGGGTATAACGACGCGACTTGCGATTTACCGTTAGTCGTGTGTGTTTGACAGAAGTTATTAAATCGAATCAACTTTTAACTGACGTCTGATGTCTAGCAACGATTTACGATTTACGCACTTGCCCCCTAGTCACAACCAACTCACACCTCGCCCCGTGCACACCTCTCCGTTTCCTGACTGCTCAGGTGCAAGTTCGCTGCTTGCGCCATATTTATTGTGAAATCATAATAACAATATACTCTATTGTGGACAGACGGCTGCTGCTGCTGCTGACAGCATCCTTGAACGTTGCCCCAATGTGTTGCAAGTTGCAACTAAACGAATTTCTATTTGCGATGTTGACTATTTGCCTGTTGATATTGCTCTTGGAATTCGATTTCTGCTTCTTTTTGCACTGCTACCCAGAAAGCTGTGCATGTGTATTGATTGAACAGACAGAGAGAAGCATCTCCAATCCCATAGAGTATACAAATTTTTGATCTCATCATCGGCTGAGTCGAGCTAGCCATGAGTTGGAGTTATCGATTGGTCCTTGCTCTGCGATAAATTTAAATTTAACTTTTTTATATTGCATCATTAACTTGTAAAACATGACAGAACCACTGTTATCGGATTTCATAATGCCTAACAATTCGTTCACATATTATACATTTCGCGATTCCATAATGGCTATTGATTGATTTAAATAAAACAGCTGATCGGCTTACCTATATTCGTCTTTGCGAATAAGAGACCAATTTCAAAATGGGAGAGAATATAATTTCCGTAATAAACTTTATAATATCGATACAATATTCGATTTATAAAACATTTTGAAACTTTATGAATGTTGAATGTACAGAACTTGTCCCTTATGGGAAAATGTACAGGCCGTAGATATTTGAGAATGTTATGAATGTTAAATGTTGATTTGGCTATTAGTTATTTCCATGGTTTTTTTTATTGTGAGTATGGCCACAGCCAAAAAAAATAAAACATTGAGAAGCCAAAAACTCGAAATCCAATCAGATTTCTAAAGTGCTTTTGTGTTATGAAATTTTTGTGTAGAAGATTAGCAAATTTGATTAACTGTTAATTAGTTAATTAAAAAGATAATTTTTAAAATATGAATTATGTTTAAATGTTTAGTTCAAGACCAACATAAGATTTAAATATTACAGAATATCTGAACGGTTTCTATGGACGATTACATGAGTTTAATATTCGAAAATTATAAAATTTCTAAGTAATTCAATTATTGACAAGAGGAGCAAGGCGAACAATAACAACTGGCGTAGGAAAGCAGTGACTGTAATTCATCATTGCAGTTGCGCACCATAATGACTTCCTGGGCCCAGTCCCTCACCCAGGCACAACCAACCCACAACGACAACAACAAGAGCTGAGAGATGGTTGTCAAAAGGAGGCTGCGGCCGTCCTGGCTGGCAGCCATTAGCGAAATTTGAGCACCAGTAGCAACAACAAGAACAACAGGAGCAGCAACAAAAGGGGGCACCCAAAGCGAATCAAAACGGTGAGCGCATGGTTGCAGCCAGAGTGGGTGGCTTTTGGCTTTTGGGCTGTGCCTGAAGGGGTAGGTGCCACGAGCGAATAATGAATTAAGCTGCATAATTTACACAACCCCTTGCAAAATGCACTTAAGAGCTTTACAATGAAGAAAAAAAGGAAAAAAAAAATGAAAATTATAATATAAGAAAATATTTCGTTTCATTTTGAAGCGCTCTGCAACTGTCATCCTTTCTCGCAACCTGCGCCCCTTCCTATCCTACCCTACCCTACACTAGCCCACCGATTCGCCTGCCAATAGAAAATTGCGTTTCTGAACAGACTGACTAACTGACTAACAGATTCACTGACTGACTGACTGACTGACTGCCTGAGTGGATGACAGAGTCTGTGCAATTGTCTGCATGGTTGAATGGGCATTGCTTGGATACAGCTTCGGTTATTGCTGGGTTATATGGTCGCTTATATGGTGGGTGTGGGGTTGATTTGGTTGCGTATTGGGTTTTCCAGGTAGCTACCCATTCAAGTGTGTTATCAATTGAAAACTCAACGCGCTCTGCTTCGATTGATCGCTGGTACTCTACAAAGACTCTCAATTTAGCTCGAGATACACTACCCACTGCAGATATACATTTCAAATTCACTTCTCGTTTAACACTATAATCACAATATCGTTTAGAACTATTCAAAGATATAATAAGCTATAAATAATAAAAAACAAATGGTTGAATTAGTTGTTACAATTTTCCAATACTATACTATATGTTCTCATGTTTATTTCGCTTAATCTCTGACTTCATCGAATTTCCCAAAATCGATCAATTTATTATTCAGATTGCATATTCATTCGTTTATCCTCTCATTTCACCTTCCCCTTACGCTTTGCCCGGAAGGGGCCTTTAAATACCAAGATTACATAACACATATCCCTTACATTTTTTAGATCGTACTATCCGCATTTAAATATAGTTTTCGTACTTCTACTCATTAAATATGTTTGCCTTCCTAATTCAATGCTTCACTTTAAAAGAAATGATTTTGATTTTGATCCAAATCCGATACCTTTAACTAGCTTATTGTACATTAGCATTTGTTTAAAAATTGTTCCCCCTTCTCTCTCTCTCTCCCTCTCTCTCTCTCTCTCTCTCTCTCTCTCTATCTCGCTATGCCTCTCTCTGTGCCGATATCTTTCTCTCTATATCTTAACTTTTGATACAGGTTTTAAGACAGAATTTTGATATTCAACTTTTTTTCGCTGAAGAGAAACTTTCTTTCTCCCCTTTAGATGCACTTGTCGCTATAGGGTATAGCTCAAGTCTTGTTTGCCAAACCTATTGAATATTTTTGTGATTTTTTTTCCTTTGCACTGCTTTTCGCTAATGACGTTGATGAGTTGACGAGGTAGGTTAGGTTTTGCCAGGATATTAACGCAGCTCAGTGACAAGAAGGACGGCGAGGACGACGTCGGCGTAGCGTTAATGAGGACGATTATAATGTCGCTGATTTTGCGTTCAAACTAACAGCAACTGAAGCGTTGCGAACATGGCAAGCCCCTTGCCTAGCCTGCTTAGAGACTCCTCGCTGCATTCGGCTCTTCCCCCCTTGCCGCCGTTGTTATCTCCATTATGTCAAGAGCCGAGCACGACGAACGGTTGGCATATTTCTAGTCTAAATGAGGTTGAGTTTTGAGTTTTATCGCGCAAACAATGCCGCAACTGTTGTCAGCAGTACCCCCAATCCCCAATCTTAACCATCTCTCCCCAGTCTTTTGATATATGTACGTCGCGCTGGTTGGTTGCTTGTTAGTTGAGCACCGAAGCCGAGCGACCGCCCATTGAATTCAAATTCAAATTTGCTGCGTTGCCTGAATACTATTGTGGATGGGAATGATGCAGTGCAAAGGGTGTTCGGAAGATGTGGATTTGAATGATGATGATGTTGATGCTGATGCTGATGCTGATAACTGATGACTACTTCACTTAATGCAAATTTTCGAAGAAAAAAAAAATTTGATGAGTGCTCAATGTAGCCGCGGGTGGAAATCAAAGGAGTCCCCCCCTTGCCTAGCAATCCGTGGCACTCCAAACGAGGCCATAATACTGCGAATCGCAGTATAATGAATGAGTAAGGCACCCCAAGCTCCTAGCAGTTTCGGACTTAGCCTGCAACTCGTTAGCCGTAACTAAAGCCCGTACTCACAGACAGAAACCGTAGTTGCTGCTATAGACGCGGCTCAAGTGCACTTCGAATGGGTGAGTGTGGATCAAATCTTAGCTGAAATTAATATGTCATTGTGCAAAAGTATTCGCAACCAAGTTGCAAAATTCAATTTGTACCTTTTTCTCCCGGTTGGTTGCATTCGAAAAACGCTAACGACGAATCCAACATCTAACTAGATTTGCATATGGATGCGAGTCACAGCTTCCTCTTTTGCCACATACTCATACTTATTTATGTACATACATACATACATACATACATACATACATACAAACATGCATACGTATTTCACGCATCATAATTCCCAAACTCAATTCCCACAACGCCATAATCAAGCGACTCTTGCGCTCAAGATGGGGCAAGTAAAAAAATGTCGCAAATTTTCTACAAAATTAAAATGAAAATGCCATAAAAATATGAAACCTCGAAATCAGCAAAGCAAATGAAGCGGCAACTCAATGCCACAGAAATGAGTGGAATGGGGAATATGCGATTTGTGTTTGATTTTCGATGCTTAGGAGCATTTTCTACTCGTTAACTGCCACTAGAGATTACTTGGTTTTGCATTGAGAGTCCATTTCTGTGTCGGTCAATAGTTGGCGTTTATTTTGGAATTTTCGCGTGCCTTTTGCCTGTTCAGTTTGTCTAATTAGCCCAAGGCTAACGCCGAAATTCTCAATTCATATCAATTTATAGTAACTGATTGGTTAATCGATTGTTGTTGCTTGGTTATTCAATGTTCGATTACTGGCAATCATACAGACACTCTTAGAGATAGAGACTTGAAACGAGGAACATATACTGGTCTGTGCCCGCGTCAGACAAAGTGTAAAATTGGAGTGCTACGTCCACTGGGAGGCTATGAAGTTGATAAAATGTTGTTGGTAGGTTGTTGGCGTCCTTCAAAGATCAAAATATGCCACGCCCACCTTACACATGCCATTACTTAGTTAGACAATCAGAGAATTTGATCAAACATTGCCAACTTACTGAATTCAACTGAAGTCAAACATAGCGTAGAGTTGTTTATGTACTACAATGAAACACTGATGAACTCATTATGGTTCAGATGCTCAGTAGTTCATCATATCTGCAAGTAGTTCAGAATGGAATGAAACTGCTTCTTTTTTGAATGGGCCCTGGTTTTTGCGAGTGCAACATGAATTGGTAAACTGTGCAATGGGATGCAGAAGGGGTCGGGCACGTGTGGGTCCTGGGGATGTGTCAAAAGAAAGTAGTCTCAAAGTAAAATGCAAAATAATTGTTTATGGTGTTTTAGCAATTTGTGTTGAATATGGTATATGGATAAGGCGAATGTCTGTGAAATGCAAACATATAACAATTATAGCAAGCCAAGTTGAAAGGCATCCAAATGCAGCAGGACGCAGGAGCGGGAGGCAGCGCTGTGCAAACGTCGGTTGCACATTATGCAAAGCAGCCAAGGATATCCGCATGGGTATGGGCCGGGGGCAGCATGAGAGTCTGGTGGGGCGTCTCATTATAGAGCCACCCGAGCGATATTCATATTCACATACGACGGTCGTTATCCTTAATTTATAAAAGTGTGCACCGCAGCTGCAGTGCGTTTGAGTTCTTCTGCTCCTAAAGTCCTCATCGTCGTTGTTGTCATCTTGTGAATATGCATGAAACTGGAAGAAATTAAATTTCCGCCACACACTCATACGACGTCCTCCCCTCCACCCACTTCGCCCACTCCCTCTCTGCGGCAGTCATAATGAAATGTAACCGAATAACGAACCAACCAAGCGCAACCGCCAGCTCACCAGTTCCCCGTACCCCAGCCTAGTCAGAATCGTCTCTATGGTTCCATTTTCTTTTCTCTCGGCTGTCATCCTTTGAGGGAGGCAACGTCAGCGACTGCTTTATAATTTGTATTTGCATTAATATGCTCCAAGGATCCGTATGAATAACTCAAATCACTGCACCGACTTTCTTTACCTTTGTGGACATCCTCAAGTCCGTTTTCTACAACTCGTACGCAAACTTTCACTCCCCCCTTTCGAAATAGTGTCGTGCATTTACCTTACAGCTTTTCTCATACTTAAAGGATTTTCGAGGGAATTCAGATATGTTATAAAATATTTCAACTTATTTTCCACTAGCATCGTTCTAGCATCTTTTGAATTTCGAGATACCAAAATCCATCAGAAATACTCTTTCCACATTTCAAATCGCCATAAATAGGTTTCTGGGCAGAAGAACATAGCTATTCCGATCAAGAAAATATATAGTTGCCTCTCAAGTTAGCAAAAGCATGAAAAATGTAGATGGGTGTGTTTACGTTCTTACTTCTGGCTAGGCATCAACAGCCGTGCCGATTTAGATATGTGCGTTTGTCAATGCACTGATATTAAGAGATTAGCCCCAACATCGATATAAATCGATTACCGCTAGCAATAAGAGGAACAACCTTAAATATGTGTATATACATATATCTCATTCTGTACGCACTCAACAAATCTCGATATTACAGAGAAGCACACACTTGCGTGTTGAGTGCTTTAGAATTAAATGTATGAAATGAAATTTGTCGACCTCTGCTTTGAATATCCAAGGCATGTACGACCAAAAAAATTCGAAGACTTGGGCTTAGGGTATTTCTTAGTCGAACGCTCTTCACAAAAGCATACTTACTTGATGATTATGGCTTGTTATCTAGATAAACACTGCATTTAAATTTGGAAACGGAATTTTTTCTCGACCAATTCTTTCAACACAGCTTGAGAAGACATTAGTTCGATACTGGTAATTTTTTTCCCAACAAAATTGACAAAATAGATTTTATGCATGAGTGGAACCGAATTATAGTTGCTTATGGATTAATGAAGATTATTGTTATAAATGCTAAAGGTTACTTTCAAATATATTTTTATTTTTAATATTAATAATAGAATTTGATGGCAATGCAAAGGTTTATTTTGTGACTTGTTTGTTTTGTGTCTTGAGAATTTGAAAAGTGTTAAATGTGGCAATGTGGCAAGTTGTTAGTTTGTTGCAATTGGTTGATAAGACATTAGCTGAGAGTGGCACATTAGGAATGGTGTGGGCTAGTTGAAGTGTGCTATTGGTTGTCTGCGATTAGACTGCGCCTTGTGTATGAGGTGGGCAAGGTCCTCGAGCCAGACGACATGGCAAGTAGATACCCTTGACCAGGAACTATCAGCAGCAGCTTGCGAGGACCTGTGAATGGGCCACGAATTAGTTCTTTTGCTGCCAATATAATGCTGGCAGTGGCCAAAACTTCGGCGCAGGAGAGCTGCAACCACCGGCAAGGACAAGCGATAAGCAACAGCCTTCGCCTCCCCTTGCGCAAGGGTGTGCAAATCGAGTAATCACCGTTTTAATAAATGCTCAGCCCTGAGCAAAGGCAAAAATTTTATAATGGCTTCCTCCTCTTGCCAAGCCATGGTAATGGACAGGAAGGACATTGAGGACGAGGCGCGAACGAGATAGCAAGCCCTTGCTGTTCAATGCGAGTGCGAGCGAGATAGCGCGAGGGCTGAGCGCAAATGCAATTCATAAAATGAAAATGAATGAATGAATGCTGAGAAAAAAGACGCGAGAGAGCGAGTGAGCGAGCGACAGAGAGAGAGAGAGCATATCAAATAGTGCAAGAAAGAGAGCTAGAGAGAGCGCAAGAGAGAGCAAGAGAGAGCAAGAGAGAGCAAGCGAGTTGTTAGATTAGGCTGACAGGCAGCGTGAGCGAGAGCAAACAAATTAACTGGGAGGGGCATGCGACACACACACACACACAATCGCACACATTCGCACACATACATTCGCTCAGCGGAGAAAGGAAAAAGTCCTATCAAGGATGATTGCAAAAATCAGCACAGACTATGAACAAAGCGGTCTGAAAAAATGAATATATAGGTAGCTGAGTGAAATGGGGTGGGGAGTAAAGCAGCTGGGGTTGCTGCCTGTTTAGCCGCAAGGCCACTCACTGCTGCTGGGAAGAAGCAGCAGCAGAAACAACCACCAGACGCCATACGTGGGTGCAAAAGTGACAGCCACAGCGCCATCTCAACAGCTCCCGCTGTCCCCAGCTCAAAATACAACTAGCCCCCCCCTCCTTCACCACTCTGCCCACCCCTCCGCTGCAGCCCCTGGGCTCGCTGGCAGTGCTGACCCTGATTGGGTTTTGGTTGGTTGGCTGGCTGACTGCCTCGACTTCTGTTGCTGCTGCTGCTTTGACTGGACTGGGCGCCATCGAAACGGATATTAGATTGGAAATATTGACGGCATATAATGATGCTCCTGCTTGGGATTTGGATAGGGATTGGGGCATGGATTCAGGTACTCTTCCCCTTCATAACTCTCGTAAACAGTAATCGCGGCTTGAACGCAATTCAATTTCACTTGCAGTCAATTCGAATCAATTCATATCGAATCAACAATTATCCATGCATGTGTGTGTGTTCGTATGGGTTGATATTATGCACTCCTAATGAGGCATATCACAATCAGTTTTAATGAGGTATCTCTGCGGTCTGCATGCAATTAGCATAGGCTAAGGACCCACAAAACAGAGCGGAGGAGAGGGAAAGGGAGGAAGACTGAAGTTGTTTCGTGCTTGCTCTGGTACCGCCGACTACTACAGATAACATTCGAATTTATCAAAAGTAATAGTTTAAATTATAAAGCCAGGAATAAACAAATAAAAATGTTCTAGTCGAGAGAGCTCGACTAGGAGATACCCTGGACTCAGCTCTGAAATTTATTAAATTGATTAAAACATGTTCCAGTTAAATTGCCCAATCTCATTATAAAAGCCCCCCTGAAATCACCGGCTTGTGGCACGTGGTAATGAGATCAATATGAAAATACATTTTCTACTATAGCTATACACCCAGTATTTTATTCGATCTCAATGAAATTTGTCCTGTTGATCAATTATATGTCAATGTACATTATGTATTGAAGGTGTCTGACTTTCAAATTTTAGTTTTTATTGTGAAACGTGGGGCATTCATTAATTAAATGAATTAACCTTCATCGAAAACTTATATTTAAAATTTGAAGTCTCTAGCTCTCATCACCTCTGAGATTCGTGTGCTTATACAGACAGTCAGACGATCATGGCTCCATCGTCACGTCGGTTCATTCTGACCAAGAATATAATTACCTTATGGGTTCTATGCTTCCATAACAGGGTATAAGCAAGAGAGACCTGAGAACTTATGTCTAAAACCATTAAGTCATCTGATAACAGGTGCCACAGAACAGAATGGGTGTAGCCAAAAAAATACCCATCTTTGATTGAGGTTCCTAATAACCTATCCTATCAACATTATATTGCAAGTTCATAGTAATCTTTCTTTCAAGTTTGGCAACTATAGCTCTTAAATTGCGGGGGTTACAGACTTTTACCGTTTGTGGGGGCGGGAGTGGGTGTGATCCAAGATTTTTTTTTTTTCATTTTTACAGGTATTACTAGCAATTTTCCTTCCAAATTTAATAACTCTAGCTATCAAATTGTTTGACATATATGGTCTTATCGATTTACGCTGATGTAATAGGTGTATCGGTTTGGGGAGGCGGAGTGGGCTTTGCCATCCAATTTTTTTATGGATCTCTTTGGGGAGTTACGACAATTTAATCTTAATTTTCTCTGCTTCATTTGCAGTTCAGTTGATATAAGGCTCTGTTAGATCGTTGCAAGTCGATCAATTGCTCTGGCTGCTAGAGGTGTGGCTGGGTGGGGGCTCATGTGCCTTTTAGGCTTTTGGGGGCGGGATTGGGCATCTTAATGGTCTGCTCGTTTGCATTGAGACAACTTTTCATTTAAGCTTGGCAGTAAAGCGAAAAACTTTTCACTCGTCACTCATTTCTTTGAATTTTGTCGGCTGGCTGGTTTCTGTTCTTTATTTTTTTTATATATATATATATATTTGTACGAAACGATGCAGACTGAAGAAAGTTGCACAATTACAAAAGCGAATGGCAAAAGACACATCGCCTAAGCATTTCATATGCATGAGCCATCAGCCATGAACCAATCTCTTTTGAAGTCTACAAATTATGCTGATGCGGATGCGAGTGTGAATGCGAATGCGACATCACTGGGAATTGGGCGGCGTCCATTGCAAAAAGAAAACAGAAAAGAATGGTCATCGTAAGCACGCCGCACATTGGATGCCCTTGCATGCCGCAGTCACATGAACGACTAAAATATATGAGACCGATCCAGCGATCTGTATGAAATACTGTTCGGATTGGTCAGGCTCTGAGAAACATGTATGTATGTATGTAGTGCCTGTATCAAGAAGACGGATACATGCTGACGGATATTTGACTCGGCTGATCTGATGCTGGAGCAGAACAAATCAAATATATATTATTTAAACGGGAGTTGTCGACTGTGAGACGCTTTTAGACAGACCTGAAGTAAAAAAATATTTTTTTTTCTATGGTCTGCTAAAATTATTAATTTCTTTATTAATTTCTGATTCGGTTAAGAAGTGATAGCGTTAATTTAAAAATGATATACAACATATGCAACCCAACTCTGAGTTTGGTGAGCTGTAGCCTTGAAGACTAGTTATGCCACAAATAACTTGATCAATTTGAAAGTTAATGCTTTGCAATGGCATAAGCTTTATGCTTGCTGACTTTTTGTACATTTGGCAGCAAGTTAATGACCCTCGTCGGCCATGCATTTCGCTAAAGGGTATAAAATAAGAGAAAAAAGTGCAGGCAAGAAAAATTAAGCGGCGCTTGAGTGGCGTTGAACAAACAGTTGCCATGATGGCGGACGGTTTTTTTTTTCTTTTTATTTTAATTTGAATTTGAATTTTGGACTTGCGTTTGGAATTGAGAGTTTGCATTTGCATTTCAAAGGGCAAGGGCCCCTTAAAGACCGCCCACAAGAGCAGCAACAATGGCGCCTTTTGGACCGGGCCAAGAAGTGCACAAAACTCGCTGACGCCCTTTTTTTATTTTTGACTTCTTTACAGTCAAATCAAACAATAAACTGCACTCGAGCACGGGTCGAGGGGCTGTCAAAGGGCAGGGGCCTGGCTAGGTGGTGCGGCAAGTGCAGCAGCACGAAATGGGGAGAGGGTTGTGGGGCGTACGGAGCAAGTTGGCCATATTTGGACGCCATGCTGTGCCTTAATTCGATCAAAAGGTGCTGCAGGCCGTGATGGATGCATACGTTGCCCTCCACTCGACGCACTTCCTCATTTCCTCCACATCCCCTGTGGCTGCTGCAGCCAGCATGAATGGCGCTTGGCACGCCCCCCGCCGCTGTGAGTTTTAACCCTTAACAAGAACGGCGAAATGCAAAAGCGCGAAATCTGAGCTTGCTGGATATTGAGGACCTTGTTGAAATTATAAGAATTGTTACCTAAATGATTTCTAATGGGGTCTAAAGGGTTGCTTGCGAAGCGACCCTTCTGCTCCTAGGTCCGCCAGAGTGGTAACGCCCCAGGTGGCATCACTGCAACTGAAGTGCCTATGCAAGCAGCCTCTCATACCCCCGCTAATGCAAATTAAGTGCGATGGCAACCACCTTAGAACGTGCGAAGAATCTATGCAGATAAACAGTTTACCAGTTTCTTAAGATGTGATCGATTTTATCTATTTACATTTACTCATACTAATCGAACTATTAAGTAAAAATAAGTATTTCTGGAAGAGCGAAAAAGTGCATTCAAGTTGCTATGTATGCAAAATACGTATAATGAGTATTATCTAACTGGTAAATCAAAGAATGAACTTTACTTGGAATGTAGAACTTTTAAATTTATAAGGTACATCGGGCAAACGTAGAACGATTTACATTAACAACGTTAACGGTAACATAAGGCATATGTAATGAAATTATTAACGTACTTTATCCATAATCACTTGGAACACCACTAGCTGCTGTTCATTGAGCTAGATTCGCGCTATACAGTTGGATCAATCAATAACTCCCAGCCTGATTGCCACTTCCTGTACTTAAGCGACGCCATTTTGACCTTTTCGCTACCTCCCTTCCGCCCTTCCGCCCTTCAGCCCTTCCGTCCTCCTGTTTCTCTTGCCTATTGAGTCGCGCGCGTCTGGCGACCCAATCAAACAATCGACATCAATCATAATTTTCGCTATTTTCTCGTTACATTGATTACATTTATTCTCTGCTTTCTGCTTTCTGCTCTCCACTCTGCTGTTGTCTGTTTCCTCTATTTATTCGTTCTATTTTTTTTTTCCTTTCTGTTGGCTTTTTACAAATTTTGTTCATTTTCTCGAGCTGATGTTGCTCGGCAGTTTTCCATGGAATTTTCCTGCGCCGCCGTTCTGTCGCGTTGATGTCCTTAATCCTTGTCAACACACACTCCACAGCTAACAATGGGCTCTGGGTCCTGCGGCTGCTCCTTTCGCCTCGCCGCCCTGTCGCCTGTCAGATTTAGCGCTCATTTGTGGTGGGAAAATTGTCATAATCTTTTGACGTGCGCTACCCCCTCACCGTTTCCCTACCCCTGTTTCTTTTGTGTTATTTCCTCCGTTCGTTTTTTTTTTTCTTTTTTCTTTTTCTATCTCAGCGCCCACGCGCTGCTCAGTTGTTCAGTTGCTTAGTTCTCCTTTGATACTTAATAAGAAATCTGTGTTGTTTGCGTTTAGTGGGTTGACAAGGCATTAAGTTCGCCTTTATTTGCATGTCTCACCCCTCCCTTATTCCTTCACACTTTGCTCGAGTTGTCCTCACTCAAAAGGCATATCAATTTACCAGTCATTAAATTTTCATGGCTGACTTTTCGCCCGACACCAAAGAGCGCCAGAGCAATTAGCGCAATTAGCGCTCAAGCCGACAACATTAAGATTAAAGACATTGACTATCATAATGATAATGATAATGATATCCGTTTTTCTCTCAGCCTCTGTTTTACACTTCTTCTTCCATCTTCCTCCTTTTTTTTGTTTCTGATTTATCTTATGCCATCGGATTCATTTGAAAGCAATTCAATTTCAAGTAGATGCTCATATGAACTGCAATTGAATTCCACCTCGTCCATCGGTTTGTCTTCGGCTCAGAATTCAATTTGCGCCAAGTGTCGGGTAAATGTGAAAACGAAGTGCCAAATGGAGTGCCAAATGGAGTGTACAAGAATAAATGAGCAAATTACGAGCTAAGGCACAAATTGAGCTGCAAATTGGGCAGGATGTGAGTGTGGAACAGGACAACACCCAACGCGAATATGCGAGAGAATCCAAAAAGATGCAGCTGCTGTGTAGCCAGCTTAGCCCAAAGACACAAGGTCCCGATTACATCGTTCACTCAACTCAACTCAAGTCATTGGAAGCCAATGTCTATACTACGGGAGTCAGCCGGAACTTTTAGTGTATTTCTATATGTCGAATTAGTCTGTAAATAGTCTAGAGTCATCTCTTACGAGATAATCGGTTTTATGAGTATATCAGCTTATAGCCGTACTATAATTGAATAAAAACTGTATCGCAAATGGTTTTTAAAGTATAATGCACAATATTTAGAACCAGAGGACAAGTGTAAGTTTGTTGGCAAATTCTGTTTTAACAAACCTATAAGACAGAGTTGGCACAGCTATCACAAATCCCGAATCAATTTTATACAATCAACTAATAATATACAATGGTGTCTAAATAAATAATGTATAAACTAAATCTTCCATGTATATCCAGATAAGATAGTTAATTTCTTTTTTCAAGTTAAGGTCCGTGCTTTTTTTAATTTTAGTATGGATTGCACCTATACAAATGGTGATAATGTTATGTCTCCTTAACTCATTTGAGAAGCGGGAAAGGGCATATATACATACATGGATGTATATACATATATATACATTAGTGATATACATTAATGTGATTGTGCTTATTGATAGTGAAGTTGTACTTATGCTTAATTGCGTCTCAGGCGTGTTTGCGATCAGATATCGACACTTAACTGATATCGCTACTGACTCGATTACCCACTCGGGAGAATGGCAACAAGGCTGCCAGATAGCTTTGACCGCTTCTTGTTTGTTTAAATGAAATCCCCCACATATGTATATTCCTGATGAAGTTGGCTAACACTCTGTCACTATATATTTCTATAATAAACTTAGCATATATGCGCCTCGATTACAAAGTAAAGAAACAGCATATTTCTGTCCTCTGGCTGAAAACGATAATTTTGAACAGTCTAAAAGATAAATACAGCTGCGGCTTAGCAAAGCTGTGCACGCTCTGCTTGAACATTTCGACTTGTTGTGAACTACTTTGCATAAATATTGCTCTGATTTGAATTACGTATTGAATCATTCTTGTGAATCATTACAAACTCATTGGGTATGGCCGACTGAGCAATGGAATAAATCACACGAATCTTTTTGGATTCCTTTTTTGTTGCACGCTTCGGTGCTCAAATCACCTGCGCAAATTTATGCAAATATTCATTGGTGTATTTAACGTTAATAGGCATAAAAATATAATGATTGCATAATGCGCTCACAAAGGACGGGGTGGTGTGGGAGGTAGCGGGAGGATATTATGCGAACCGATTGGAGTGGAAAACAAGTTCGGATTTAAATTTGAATCGAGGTCCGGGTTTGGTTCCCTTTTGTTTGTTGTGATTGAGGTGCTGATGGCGGTTGCTTATTGCAAGCGAATTAATGGATCGCGGTGGATCCAGAAAATAAAAAAAAGGAAAGAAAAAAAAATCACACACACTTAATCGAAATTTAACGAGGTCGCCATTTTGGCTAAGGAATTGGTCTGAATGCCGCAGTCGTTTCGATGGACTCTGGATGGGACTGTTGGGTAACAGGTCTGCTGGGTTGACTGGCTGGTTGCGCTCTCTAATTGCGCGTTGCACATCAAACGAGCTGTCAAAACACGCAAAATGTCACTTGAAATTAGAGCTGAGAGTTGAGTGGGGCAGGAGTCAGGTGGAGGGGAAGCAAGGGCAAGGGGTATGAGTACCCCTTTGTTGGCATCGCGGCTGCTGCAATTTCAAGATGGCGCATTTGATATCCATTTTGATTATTGTGGCTGGCAGGCAGCGAGTCACTTGACGTAATTAAAACCAACAACAACAACAACAACATTAATAACGGCAGCAGCAAGGGCTTTTGTCCTTGCTCTGGACGAATGACATTTGCGTCAGGAAGCGGCAATTGAATTGGTTTTGAAAATTGGAATCGGAGCTACCGGTTGGGTTTGCTTGATTCGCCGAAGTTGGAGGCTGGCTCCAGTCGCACTTCCTTTTGTAATTGATATCCCGATCATCATTCATGACACGGGCAATCCGCAGTCATCCCTTTGACTCCCCCATTGTCATTATCCTGCCGGGCCGCTCGTCCTTGTTGCTCTGCACGCAATTTAATCAACTTGACGCGTTTCCTTTTTCCCCCTCAACTAAACACTTTATCCCACTCCGACATCGAGCTCGTATCAATTACCAAATGTTTTGACAGCAATTGTCTAAATAGGTTCTCGCTTATCTTTCCCGAATGTGCCCTTCGGTGAATCAAGTCCTGCAATCCTTTTTTGCGCACACAAACATCCTTGAAAAGCAGCAGTTAAATTTAAGTAAACTACTTTTGACAATCGACAGACGAATTATTCAATCTTATTTTATTCCATCTTGCAAAATGTTGAAACTAACTAGCAAACGATAATTATGACATTTACTGTTACGTAAGTTCGATGGCCTCTATGGCAAACATTCACATCGCTGATTTATCGTTTATCGTTTATCGATCAAATGCATATTTCGATAGTAAGAATTAATAAATGATCAGAGTACAGATGCGATTGAACTATTTCCGGGCAAAATTATATTGCATAAAACGGCTTTTATATCGATAAATTATATTGGTTTAAATTTAATGTTTTTTATTAAATAAAACATCCACATCTAACAATACAAATCATCGATAACCATAAAGTGCGTAAGTTTTCAATCAAAACTTACTTAATGCACAATGGCTCTGCTGTCAGAATGCCTCTTGCCACATTTGCCACCTGCCACCGTACATTTTATTTGGCAAAATGTCGGCACAGTGTGTGTCAAATGTGCCCACTTAATATCCATTATTTGGTGACCATGTCGAAATAATGTCGAAGTAAATGTAATAATAATGGCAAAATGTGTTACAAGATTGAATCATTTTTCCAATCAATCAAATCAGCAAAGCCGCACAAGAAAATGCTTTGGATCGTGGAGTGGGGCGAGGCAGTCGGAGGAGCGTTGCTGATGAAGCAATCAATAGAGTTGATGTTTGCCTAGGCAGGAAATCATCATGATGTTGCTGTTGTTGTTGTTGTTGTTAATGCTGTTATTATTATTAGTAAGTAAAAATAAAAACAATTTGAGGCTCGTTGAAGTTGACACTTTCATTAAGTTGGTCAAGCGACGTCAACAAATTGGAATAATTTCTTGTCTGCGCGGCCTAAAAGGCGTTAATGAGCACAACAACAAATACAACAAATACAAAACCAACAACAACAACAGCAGCATCCAAAGGAGGAGGGATGACGTTGAAATTTGATGAGACATGAACAAATAAGTGACAAATTAAAAGTCAAAGCTGTAGCCGAAGCGCCTCGAGGGTTGCTGCTATTCCAAGGGGTGTGTATATACATATATATATATATATATATATGTGTGTAAGTGTGTGTGTGTGTGTGTGTGTGTATTTTTTGTTGTTGCTAACAAATTGTGTCAAATGTCAAAATAAACAACCCAACTAAAGTGAACCATCCGGCGCCCCCTCACCACCCGTAAGGTGTAACCTGCTGCGCCTCTGGCATTGAGCAACATCCAATTAAATGCCATACAATTTGAATAGATGCGGGATGCGAAAAGCGGCGAGTTTGCTACAGCAGCACGACTGGCATCATGCCACCAATTAAACTAATGATAAGTCAAAACAGCAGTCGTTATGGGTGCGGGGGCTGGAGATGGAGCTTGTGCTGGTGCTGAAGCTGGAGCTGGAGTTGTGGCATGCTATTGATTTGTGCGATTTTGACTGACAAAATTGTGTGGCATGCCATTTACGTAGGCAGCATGCAGCAGCTCATCATTATCAAGCTCATGGCCATCCATCATGATCCCTATCCAATACCTCATCGCTGACAAGCTTGCAACTCGGGCAAACTAACGGTTGTTGCTTGATGGCACGCTTCACGCCCCAGAGAGACGTGCGAAATTGCTTGTTATCAAGTTTATTTGGTTGGCACATGTCAAAAAGTAAGCTACAAAATTCAGTTACGTGTCTCTGTGCTGCACACACACGTATACACACTCACTCATTGCTGCCACATGCAAAACTGTTGCCTACTGTGCACACACACACTTCCACAGACACACATCGCTTAAGTGGCATCATTTTGAAATAAAGTTGATTCAATCAGTTTCTGTGCCATTCATTTGCAATGCGGCGCCAAAGGATACGCTTACTTGTGTGTGTGTGCGGGTGTGGGTGTGGGTGTGGGTGTGTGTGCAACATTTGTAGTGGTGCCATTTGTCACGCATACATCCAATGATGGCATCATCAGCCATCAGTCAACCATCCACAATGAAATTTTGGCCATTTTATTGCTCGTCACTCTTGATGCCATCCAAACGCGTAACTTGAATAAATTTAGTCTGGAGCAGCTAAAATATATATATATATAGATAAGTTGAAAAATTGTAGATAACTTGTAGCCTCTTAATATATATAAATATTAAAATATTTGATATAATTGCCATCATTCAATATTTTCCACTTCTCTTCATTGGTAGCAATTATTGCATTTAATATTTCTTAATTACCAAAATATATTCATACCTGAAAATGGTTCAATGGAATTGTGAAAGTTATATCTTAGAATGAAGCATCAGCAGCAATTTTTGGGATTGGAAATGAGTTATCCAATGATGATTTGCTTAAGTTTTTACCAGTCTGATAATCATATTTCGAATAGACTTCCCCAAGAGCAAACCAATTATTTTGTGTGTTAAACCTTATTACAGGATCAATCTAGAAGTACACCACGATCAAAAAGATAATATTTTCATAAATCAGAATTTGGTTTTAACTTATGAATCGTTCCTATAATAGCTTTTTGAGGCAGAATTTGAGTATGAATTGTGATCAAAAACCGTGTTTATAAATTAAAATGCAGTAATAATTTGTAGGCCAAGACATATGTATATGACAATAACCAATTTGTTTGACCAGGATGCCTAACCGAAACGTTCCGATTCCGATTCTATTATGGAAAGTATAAAAATTCAGGTGAAGATTCTAAGACAACTTTTTACTGTATCCGATTATACGAACAAACTTAAATTTTACGCAAGGGTACATTATTTTTTTATATAAGTGAAAACATCCCGCGAAATACTGTAGCCATATCCGAATCGGTTCTCAGAGTCGATAAGACCAGGAGTCTTCACATTTTGAAAGTGAGCTATCATATCACATATTAATATACACCTAAGTAAGAGAATCGACTATATAGATTTTCCGCTCCCATGTTTTACTTCTGATTTGAGCGTTTCGGGACAAATAATAACAGTTCCATTAATTGAGCTTTAAAATTTTTTTTAGAATTTAGGTTCTGATTCCGATTCTAAACTAAAATCGATAAGCATGCGGTTCCGATTGCGGTTTCGGTTTCAGTTTCAGTTTAACACACTGCATTTGACCAATAGTTTCTATAACAGACATATACATTATTAATCAAGTTCGACCCGTACGGTTCCAATATATATATATATATATATATATATATATATATGCTTACTGTCTGCAGCTTTAGAACTATTACTACTTTGCATATAGGCAGTCGGAGATGGCTATATCGACTCGGCTAATGATGCTGATCAAGAATATGTATATATATCTGTATATATGTGCATAAATATTTTGTCCAGAAGGCTATAATATCTCGCACGCCAGAAAAGCTTTTCGTGCTGGTCCCTTATAGCAGCTCCTTCAAAGCTCAACGTTTAGCCAGCTCGATGGAAAAGCTTTCAGCATTCGGCTTGCGCCGCTACAAGGATATGCTTGTATAGTGGCGCCATCTGTCGAAACGCGCTAAACGTTTGCCATAAACAGCTGCCATAAATATTATGCACAGAGTCCTTTTACAAATGGTTTGCAAGATAATAAAAATTGGCGCGAACTTTATTTAATTTCATTTGTTGCAATTTTCCTCTCCTTTTTTTGTGTTCCACGCCCTGACTTTTTTCTATGAGTTATTTTGTGGCACATGTGCAAATTTGTGGCAATATTGTGATACCGCTCAGCTGCTGTCCTCTAATCCTTGAAAGAGAAGAAAGGAAAAAGTTAAAAAAAATATGTATATATAAAGGGAAAACATTGACAGCTTTGGCCGTTGCATTATTCGTTCATGTGTGCGTGTGCGGGTCTGTATGTGTATGGGTGTCTTTTAATTGAAAAATTCTGAAATGGCATAATTGAGACAGCGCCATCTGGCGGTCGCTGTGCCCACATCATTCCAAGCTGCACAATTAAGAAATTTAATCCGAAACATGAATTCAAAATAAATATAAAAAAAAAGGAATTATAAATAAATTTTCTTTGACTTTTGCATCTCCACACCTACCCCCAACCCCTTTGAGGAGCGCAAACTTGGCTTGGTCAATAAAAAGCCACGTAAACAGAAAGTGAATTTAAAGAAAGAAGCTTTCTCCCCTAGCCAAAGGGGGCAGAAGCCCCCCCCAGTCCCCAGCCCCCAACCCATTGCTTGACGCTTTTGAAGTGCTGTAGCTGCTCATTTAAGCGCAATGGCTGCCCGGCAACAAAGAAGACAGCCCCATAATTATATACTGCAACCAACAGCCAACAACCCCATATCCCCCCCCCCCGCCCTTCCCCACCCGTAACACATACACTAAAAGCGCTTTTCATGTAGCAATTCATTTGGTTTTTGAGATTAATTTTGAATTAAGCGCGTTTTGAATTCCATTTAAATATTTTTCAATGCGCCACAGATTTCAATGCGGAACATGGATGTAATTGAAAAAAAGCGCTTAATACGACTAATGCTTAATGAGCTCAGAGGATAAGTGATTGGGGCCGGGGGGGGGGAAGCATCTAAGACTGCAGAATATGCTTTTATCTTATTTCATATTTACGAATATAAGAGACATTAGAGTGTGGGAGAATGGCACAGGGAAGACACCACGAGTTAGGAGTTTATGCTAAATGGCCATGGGTGAAAGTCGGGGAATTATATGATTACGATAAATGTTAATATGAGAGCAAGGTTTCGAACAGACTTATTGACTTTCCATGTTCGAAAATAGTAATTTTAATGAGAAGATTTGATCAGACTTGAGTACAATTTGTTGTCGGCAACTGAGTATGAATTGGTGCATTAGGGTTTTATATATTCTTACATTGAATATATAATTTTGGAATTTTTATAATTATGTAATTATAATTTTATGAGAATCTTCTCAATATTCAAGAGTCACGAAGCACATATGTAACTTGAGCAGTCCCGAATTGAAAAATGCAACCCTTAAGCAAAGAAATCACTGAAATACACAATTACAAGCACCAGAGGATGAGGGGTGGGGCAAGGACTCACAACAGTCCATGAAGTGAGAAGAAGGCGAAGGAGCGGGAGCAACAGCAGAAGTTGACCAATTATATAAACCACTTAAGTTACAGCGCAGCGGGCAAGTCAAGCGGAGCAACAGCACACCACCACCATCGCACACACACACACACACACACTCATCACTCACACACATACACACACACACACAAAGGCCACAAAATAAATAAAACTGAAAACGAAAACACGTCAATGCGATAATTATTAATAATTATCCACTCGTCCTTATTCTGCCCCAGTCGCTGTTCAGCTCCTCTTGTCGCACACACACACACATACACACACTCCAGTCCCTCCCCGTCTCTCGTTCTCTCTCGTCCTGTTTTGCCCCACCACAGGCGAGGCCACTTGGGTCTTTGTCGTTGCTGTGGCTGGTGCTGATTTCTCGCTGAGTGGCGTTGCAACAAAGGCAGCCGTCTTTAACATTGTTGTTGCTGTTGTTGTTGTTGTTGCTGTTTCTGTTACTGTTTTTCCTTTTATTCTTTTTGTTGTTGTTGTTATTTTCGTTATTGTTGTTGCTGTTGCTGTGGTGGCCTGTGCTTGCTAATGGACGAGCAAAACTAAATTATGGCCAAAATGGTGTTGGCTTTCTGGCTGGCTGCCACTTATGTGCCACTCACACACACACACACACACACAACCAGAGTCGTACACACACTCACACACACAAACACACACATTCCCAACAAGCCCGCTCTGGTGTCGCCCATTTTGAGCCATATACTCGGAGCTTGTGCATGAAACATGTAATTATGAAATTAACGATTTCCAAGTGGCTCAAAGCAACGCAGCCATCGCCCATTGCGAACCAAATGCAGCCTGACATCGTGCCCAGCGACGGGCACTTGGGGCATAGAGTGGGGCATATAGTGGAGGTTTCGCGGGCAAAGAAGAGGAAGACCAGCAGGCATATGTGTACGCAGAACGAAACAAGCAAGCCACGCACAGTGTGTGGCAATCCAGTTCAGCTTCTTGTGCCACTCAAAACTCCTTTGTTACCATTTATTTAACTTACCCACCTAATCCTCCCCCCCCCCCCCCCCCCCACACACACACCACGTGAGCTGCTGAAATTTGCACGCAGCGTTCCGGGTTCATTTGTGGGCGAAGCTCATGCGTCCGAATAAGAAGCAGGAGTTGAAGCTGACAATGGCCACTTCTTTTTGGGCAGCCAGACTTGGAGTTAGTATTAAAACAATTAAATACGTTATTCGGCAATTTGAAACATTATGTTTATTGGCTGCGAACACAATATTCCACATTTTTTTAGCTATATGATAAAGTGTTCGGATCCGATCGGCATCGACATACTTATGTGCGGCAAACAGACAACAAAAAAGCTTTGAAACTGGTTAAGATCTGCTTAATTGCGAAAAATGAGGAGAGACAGACTCGGCTAGTAATACCGATCAACAATACATATATACCTTATAGGGTCTTGCAATGTAAAATGAGGAATATACAAGTAAGTAAGGTAAGGAATAGATGAAAAATAAACATATTTTCCCTTGCTGGCAGAATCAACGATAGTCAGATAGTATAATGGCGAAATGTGCCTCAATGTGAAATATGAATTACATGCAAATATCCCAGCTGATGACTAGAACTATCCAACTTGTGTTGGATTCTACACAAACGTTATAGCTAATCGCAAAATGGATACATAGATAGACTTTTTAAGAAGCTAAGCTTTATTGTGCTAATCTATCTTTACTCACATATTTGAGTTTGTATAATACTTATGTAAATGGCATTGCCGTTGGGGAGTTGAACCACAATTGTGCGCTGCAAATTTTACCATTAGGTGAATGAGAATATACTGGGAGAAGATTGTGCCCATTAGCCTGGGATGTTGTGGGCCTGTTCCAAAAACCAAACAATAAGACAAAAACAAACACAAAAACAAAGGCGCTAATATGTTGAACACCTTATGGCTAAGCAACAACAAAAGCAGCCAGCTCGTTGTGGGCAATAAAAGTAATCGAAATGCGGCCAAGTTGAAACCAAACCGAACCATCGAACTGCAATTCACAACCAGTTGCAGTCCCTTGGGAACAGTGCACAAAGTGAGCAAAAACAATTGTAAACGGCCCAAAACTGGCAGATGTCAGAGCGATGACATCCTAATTAGTTGGCCAATAATTGCAAATATGCTTTTAGCCTAATGACAGACACTAATGGCAAAGCCCAATGAAATGCGGCGCATTTTCAATGGAGAATCAATTAATGGCAAGTGGCAAGTGGCAAGTGGCATGTGTGACTAGAGAACAGGCAGACAAAGCCCATCTGATTAATTAACAATGAGTGACGAATGCAGCAAGAGTTGAGAATGAGCAGACGTAGCCCAACGAGTCAATTAACAACTAGTGGCGAGTAACGAGTGCGAATCCGAGAGCGAGTGCAACGCCCACCGGCAGATCAAAGGATCAATCAAATATGAACATATTGAAAATAAATTTAATTCGAATTTGCATTCGTTTGCGAATGTCTGCAGCTATGAAATCCGCCTTAAGTGTCCCGAATGCGATTAAACTTTTTAAATGCATTTCGAGTGGATGCCAAACATCAAACAACACACAATAACACAACACAACAGGACAAGAGCACCAGCAACAGCAAAAGCAACAACGAAAAAGGCAGCGAGTAGCGAAAAGGACGAGGCAAAAGGCTTTTAGACCACAGTCCTTTGGCGTACCTATGAAGTGGGCACTGTTTTCTGAATCTGCATGCATAAATGTATGTACTGTATGTAAGTATGCATGGTTGTGTGTATTATAATAATAGTCACATACTGGGTGACAAATCGAATGGAAGGGTGGGGGGAGGGGGGAGGAGGGGAGGGAGAGAGGCGAGCAAGTGGCCTTTGTGATTTATGCGACGTCTCTTTGAGGCTGAAGTGCAGATTACATTATAAATATGAAATAATACGAGTCGGCGCACAGGTCCTTGAGGACCTGTGGAACGGAAATTGAAATTCGTGATCACAATGCTGCCAGGGTGGCTAGAGAAAGAGATTAGGAGAGAGAAAGAGAAAGGAACCGGGTATGTATGTGTAGTGTGTGTGTGTGTATGTTGTGTGTGTATGTTGTGTGTGTGAGCTGCAGTTTAACGCCCTAATTGGGCAAATAACTGCAAAGAAACTTCGAGCAATAAACTCAAACTTAACGAACACCAAAAAAATACAATGGAACTAGAAAATCAATATCAAAGCTATTTGAAGTGCCAATGACAAGGAAAATAAAGTTAATTTCCAAAATAATACTCAATATTAAAGATTAAAGAGTTTGGAATTCATTTTAGAAACAAAATCTTAATTAAAACAAGTATTTAACTGATATCTCAATAATTTGAAGAGAAATCTCTGGGGATTGTTGTTTGCAATTATCATAATGACAACATCTAAGACGGGTAATGATATACGATTCATTTATAAATAAAAGACAAGGTTTGCAAGAGCATAATGCTGAGCACTTTATTAAATAATGACAGTACTCTCATATAAGCAATAAATATCTTAATTTTAAATGACAGTACAAAAACAAACTAAACTTTCTTGTAGCAAATATTAAACTGACTGTTGCACTTAGCATTTAAATTTATTCGCAAGTTGAAGTTCACAATGCTTAAATGCACTTGACAACGGCAAGAAGTGCAAAAAGAAGCCGCTTGAAACTCTATCCTCTAATGGAACTGAAGCTGAAAAGATGAAAGCTTCTCCTTTTGCTAGTCAGCCATAAATATATATCTATATATATATGCATATATATATATACCTGTATGTGTGTGTGTCTATATAAATATTGCATGCTCAATTACAAAATTGAATGCCAGCAATGAAAACATGTGCAAAAAACATGTAATTAATGTAACCACATTGAAAAAAAACACAAGTAAAAACTTTAAATAAAATTGCATTTGTGCAACGTTAAGTGTGATAAATGCAATTAACGCGATTGGAAATGCAGCGTTTAACTTTCCCACAAATGGATACTGACGTTGCCAATCAGAGCGAGAGTTAGAGTGAGAGGGAACGGCAGACGGAAGACGGTAGACGGAAGAGGGAGATGGAGAGCGAGAGGGAGAGGGAGACGGAGAGACGTGTCAAAGTGTGCTAATTATACGCTGCTTTGGGCTCCAAAAACGCCAACCGACAACTGTGTGTGTGTGTGTGTGTGTGTGTGAGCAACAGAAGCCTAATTGCAAGCCAAGCAGTTAATTGAAATGTGGCTTATTGATTATGCAATTGTTATGCAATGCGTCTAATTAATCACAACTGCTGCAACACAGCCGGAAAGAGAGATAGAGATAGAAACTGAAAGAGAGCAAAAATGGAGACTGACTTGACAGCTTGCGATAACAATGCGTGCAACAGGGCAATATCAACTGTGAGGCAATTTAACAACCAACTCAATGAATCAATGAATGAATCAATGGGCCAAATGCCTGAATGAAATACACAGAGAGAAAAGAGTCAAAGCTGACAAATGTAAAGAGAGTGCGACATGCAACATGTATATGTTGAAATGTTCTCAATTATGATGATTTATATTGGCTCCTCAACTCATATGTATCTTACACATTTCACTTACAAAATAGTTAATAGTTGCTCTTGGCTAATCATTTACATCCTTCTAAAATTCATTTTTATAAAAATAAGCTGAATTTGTACAAATATCCCAACTATATGAATCGATTTAATAATATTTTTTAATAACTTTTAGGATTTTGAAATAGTTAAATTGCCATCTAAAGTATGAAGCAATATATTATATTATGTATCCCAAAAATCCTCGCCCCACAATACTGATGACAGTTAGTTGTTTGGTCATTTGATCAGGTGTCAAATTGCATGTGGCATGTTTTGGCAGGAAAAAAAGGAAAAGGAAAGATAACAACAAAAGCTTGCAATTTGATAGACGGCAGTTATCGAATTATCGATCAGCAATAATTGCATGTCGCATAATATTATAAACAAAAACAAAAATGCGCAAAAAAAATTGATGGAATCACGTAAATCGCAGGCATACGCACACAGACACACATATACACACAAACACACATGCACATAGAAGCCGTCGCTGTGCGGCCCGCCAAATTGGCGGCGCAGAATAAACTGAAACTGAGCACGCAGCGCGCTCAGCAAAGGCCGCAATCGTCCGCATAATTAACACTCACACACAGTCATTCGGCTCACACGTACGCTATACACAGTGTCGGTGAGCCTTCCAGTGTAGAGCGCAACAGCAAGATATGGTCGGTGTGAATGTGAGCAGGAAAGCAGGTAGTGAGCTGGTCACATTACCCCTGCAGTTGGAAGGGCAATGTAGCTATGCCTGTGTGAGAATGAGATGGCATATGCTTTGACATAGCGGCATCTCGCTGGCACGCAAAGATGGCGTAGCAAACGACAGAGCAGCAGCAGCAGCAGAGACGACTTATCGCAGTCGCCGCAGCCAGCGACAGCATCAGTCGACAGTTGGCGTGCGAAGCAGCTAAAGCTACCCCGGTGCCGTCAGAAAGCAAGCAAAACGCAAGGCGTGCTCGAATTAGACCAGCAAACGTGAAACGTTTGCGTTGACGTTAGCGACGCAGCTGACGCCGGCAGCGACGTCGACGTTGACGTTAACGTGACGCTTTTGCTCGCGTGCAGCGCGCGCTTTGGTTTCAGTTCGTTTTCGTACGTTGTCCACGCCGAACGCAAGCGGTCAACACCCACATATTCAATACATCAAGAATTAGACACACAGACGAACACACACACACACACAGTCACGCGAAAATACATATATGTATACATGTGTACGCTGAGCTTAAGCTCTGCTGACGCTCCTCGTGTTGTGCTTTAAAGGAAGACAATTAGTTCAACACACACATTTCGAATTCGAATCCAGTTGGGACTGCGCTCAGTTTCTTTTTGCTTATTGCTTAGTGTTGTCCATGTGCGAGTGACCAAATCAGTGTCGCTGTGTGTGTGTGTCTGTGTGCTGCTCTTCTCCTTCTTCTTCATTTTTTTTTATCGTGCGAGCTATGAGAACCGTTAGCTTTGAACAAGTGCAATAAACATCGTTAAACTGATCGAACTTTCTGCGAAAGCTTCAGCAAACGTTCCCGACGGCAAAATGCAGGCGACCAAAATGCGAACACCTTTTGCCATACAGGAGATCCTCGGCCTCGGTGTCGGAGTTGGTGCCTATCAACAGCAACAGCAACAACAACAACAACAGCAACAACAACAACAGCAACAACAGCAATCAACACAAGCTGCTTCAGCTGCCACGCCCAGCAGCACAGAGGCGCCCCTCTCGCCAGCAGCGACGCCGCCCCCGCGCAATGCGAACACGCCGCAACAGTCGGCGGTGAGCAGCGCCCAACAGTTGCAGCTGCAATTGCAACTGCAGGAGCATCACCAGCAGCAGCAACAGCAGCAGCCGTCGTCGTCGTCATCGATTCGCGATTCGCGTTCAATTTCACCAGATGTCACACGTTTGTCGGCCGCTGCTGCCGCCGCTGCCGCTGCCGCCGCCGCCCACTGCCAGCTGCCCGTTTTCAATCCGGCGAATTTCTACGCTGCCGCCGGCTACGCGGCTGCCGCCGATCCAGCGAACGCTGCCGCCGCCCATCATCATCACATGACGACGCTGGCAGCGGCCGCCTATCTGCGCGGCTTTCTGCCGCCCGGCTTTAGTACGCCGCATGAGTTCCGCGGTCATTTCCAGCAGCATTTCGGCGCACAGTTTGCAGGTGAGTCCAAGTTGCAGTTGCAATTGCCTCTGGCTAATTAAGCAACATATAAAATAAAAAACGCGCGTGATTGAAGAGGAAGACGCAAAGAGATAGAGAGAGAGAGAGAAAGTGATCGAGTCAGCGGAGACTGAGCGAACAAGCAAATAATCGGCGTCCCGGCAGCGAAAAGCCCCACTAGGATTCGATATTTAATCTATACTTTGTAAGCGGTGTAGCTTCCAGTCCATGGCACGTCCCATATTACTTTTCCACAACTAAAGTAAGCACATTACATGCCTAACAGGCTTGTATATCTTGTGTGAGGAATCGTATACGGAATACTATACGATTATATAGTTTGTAATGCAGTTGCACCACATTTCCAAGCTCTCAAAAATGTGAAGCACATATTTTCGAAAACTAAAACTAATTGTGTATGTATATACATAAAGGTATTTAAAAAAATAGAAACCTTTTTACATGTGCGCTTTTATTAGTTCTTCTTGGACTTATAACATATTAAAGATACATTTTATTTTTCACTAAACAAATTGCACAGCCGATAAAAAACAAGAGTATTACCAAGTGATGAATTACATTGTGTGCACACGGAACGCGTTCGGTAATAATGAGGAATAAGTCAGTAGGTCGCTGTTGGGGTGTTGACAAACTTTTTCCCCTTCAAATTTGATTTTATTTATTTTTATTTTTGGTTAAGCAGGGCTTTTGTTAATGTTAAATATAGAATTGCTACAAATCGCATTGAATGAATGGAAATGTGTGCAACACCACTGCAACAGGCAGAAACAGAGCACACACACACAGCGAATGCAACCAACTGGCAACTTGCAACCAGAAGGCGCAACTAATAAGCTAGAGCTGAAGCTGAAGCCGAAGCCGAAGCTCCTCACTCGAAAAGGGGTTGCCAGCGGAGACACATGGGCCACGCAGGCTGTGTTTTGTTTGTTCGCCTCGCTGGGCAGGCAAAATTAAAACAATAAAACGACAAATTAAACACAAGTCGTCGAGGTGGTTGTTGTTTAGGTGAGTGGTGCCGGGGGGACGGACTGTGCGGTGGGCTAGGGTACGGACATCAACGTCAACATCAGCAGCAGCAGCAGCAGCTTATTAATAACACAGACACACACACACAGAGAGAGCGAGTGAGAGAGCAACGTTAAGTGGCTCATCACGAGAAGTGTAAAATTTCACACACACTTCAATCGATGAGTTCGATGTGTTTTGCGTGTGTGTGTAACGCTAATTAAGCATATAACTGTTCGCAGCTCATATAATTACGCAATCGCAATTGCAATTCCAATTTGAATCCAATTCGAAATTTTTATTCGATTACCCACTCGATAAAGGCCTTAATGAGCTATATTTGCAATAGCAAGCAACAGAAACAGTTAAACTTTATATTAGTATATTGGTAGTATAGATTTTTCAAAGAAAGAATCGATTCTCTTCCAATGAGACGAAAAAAGGCAAATTCAAATGTTTGCTTTTAAGCAAATCGGTTTCATTTAAGTACTGTTCGACTTTAGATTATTCCAAATTTTTATTATATTTCCAAAAAAATGTAAGTCTTGAGAGAGTCATGACTTGTTGAAATAAAAGTTTTCAGCTGATTAATCTGATATGCAATTGCAGTGTTCACTCTGAAAGAAAAACATTAAAAAATTAGAATTCTTAACTTAACTTAACTTAAATGCAGAAGCATATTTGAATTAGATTTGTACATTTAAGAAATGGGAATTGAGCATTCTCTCTCACTTTCTCTCAGCTTCTCTTTTCTTCTTTAACTCTCTTTAGCTCTCAGCTCTGCTCACTCTGCTTCTCTTTAATATGTTGGTCAATGTTATGAGTTTTACATTTATTCTTTATTGTCGACTTTTTGGCTGATAGCATTTGTTAGCTTATTTGCCTTGGTGGTCACGCCCACACACACACACACACACACAAGCACACACACATACTTATTGCCTATTACACAAAACTCACTCGTTCGCTCTTTCGTCTGCCATCTCTTTCGCTTGGCTCCGCAAATGTTTGTGTTGCTGCCTATTCTGACACACACACACACAAACACACACACATATACTGACAAACACACACACCAGCACACACACTTAATTTGTTAAATTTTCACACTTTACAGCTGTTGTTGTGGCTGGTTCTTCTGCCTCCTTTGTAGCCATTGTAGTTGTAGTTGTGGTTGTTGCTGCCTTCACTGTTGACCTTTCCGCAGTCTCTTGCAGCGCCTGCTGCTGCTGCCTTTGCTGCCCCGTTAAGCGTTAGCCTGGTTTGGCTGCTATTTGCTCTAGGGCCACATTTTGTCTGTTTGCTCAACACAGTTTTTACTCTCTAGCTTGTGTTGTTGTGGTTGTTGCTGTTATTGCTATTGCTGCGGGCCAAGTTGAGCTGTAAAAAAGGCAACGTCTTGTCCTTTTCTATGGACTGCACAATGGCCAAGCAGCAGCAGCAGCAGCAGCAACGCCTCTAGTTGTGTACAAAATAAATCGACTCGAGTGGTTAACCGCAACAGCAGCAGCAGCATCACAAGGAGCAAAGGGATCAGAGGGAGCTAGGGGGAGCTTGGGTTGCAGTAGCATATCCTTTTACTGTAAAATTGCTACTTTGCTGGTGGCTGGTGGCTGCCACGTTGTTATCCTTAATTTGAGTGGCCATTGAGCAGCTGAACTGGCAGGACACAACTCGGGCAGGACTTGGACTCAATGCTAGCGGGCACAATAAGGAGTTGCTGCTGCCACTGCTACTCCCACCATAACACATAGCATACTTTCTCCTCTTCTTTCTGATTCTTATTTTAATAAATATTTACTTGAAAGTCATGGCATGCAAGTGCGAGTCCTGTGTGCGACCTGTGTGTCCTCTGTGCTGCGTCAATGTTGTTGTTATTTCTTCTTCCCGTTTTTTTTTTCTTCTTTTTTTGTTGTTGCTTCTCAAAGTCAGACCAAGAGACTTGTGTTTGGGTTACGGCTCTTCAACTGAGGATCGCTGTCAGCTGGCAGCACTTGTCCCACGCTCGTTGCTGTTGTTGTTGCTTATGTAATGGCCGCAACTATTTTTCACACATTTGCGGGGCAAAAAGGGCAATGTGGCAATGTGGCAGTGGTAAATGGCCAACAGCCTGACTTGTTGTTGGCCATTTCATTGCCTTTGTCGTCGTCGTCGTCACTGTTGTTGTTATTTTTGTTGTTGTAGTTGTTGTTACTATTATTGTTGCTGCTTCTGCTTATTGTTTGGCCTTAGTCATTGGTCATTTTGTCAGTTAACGTGTAAAGTGTATTTGTCTTAATAGCAAATAATTGCGCACTAATTGGTTTTTTAATTGGGTTGCGTTTCAAATATACTTTGTGTTCTAAGTGCTTAGCATGATTTGCTGAATGCATGTTTTACATACACACACAAATCCTAAGACCAAGTTAGTTCAGTTCAGTTTTCCGAGCACGCCACTTGCCTTTCCTTTACTACACTGTCTACATAGTTTCCCTAAATCACATTTATGTATTTATTAAACTATATATACCACAATCCGTCCATTTCCACCTTACTTTTATATATAGATTTACATTCATAATGATTTTAGGCCCCCATCTTCTTCCATTTCAATTCAAGTTATTTTTAACTATATATCATAAACACATATATTCCATGATTATCTAATATTTCTATCCCATGAGTATGTCCCACACTATAGCCAAAGGAATACAATGGGAGTGTTAGTAGTAATATCATTACATTACTTCTTATACGTCTTGGGCATTAAATCAATTCGCTCAATTACCTTTTCTTTTTGAATTTTTTTTTGTAGTCTTACATCTGCCACGCGTGTTCACATAAAAAATAAAAGAACCGCATGAAAATCAATCACTCCAATTTTGCCAACAATAGAGCAAAAAAAAGAAATAAAACCCAACGAAAAATATCCTTAAATTCTGAAACAAAATTTGGGATTGGCATCAGGCAGAAGAAGGAGGAGGGGAGGGACGTAGGCTTAAGATATTTGTGATAGTAGAACTCGCATTATCGCCCAGACGCACTTCCGAGCCGATCAAATAAAGGCCGAGCAAAAGCAAGATATATATATATATATATATATACATAAGTTGAGTGAAAGAGAGAGGAAGAGGGAGAGCGAGAGTGGGTGCGCATTTCCTGCCAGCACTCGGACAAAGGTAATTCGATAGTTTTTCGCACATTTCAGCAGACTAATGTGGAAATTGGTGTAGAAAATTGCTATATCAAGTGTTAATTATGTGACAATGAGTCGACCGAAAATGAGAAGCACGAGAAAATGAAATGAAAACGGCTCGAAAATTGGAGGGTAAGAATTAGGGAGGGAGGGAGACCAGCACTTAGTCTATTATTTTCATAATCATTTTTTAATTAGAAAACTACAAGTTCAGTTTTCACGAAAAACCGAACCAAACCGAACCGAACCAAAGCAAACAACCGAAACGTAAACAAATAAGAAGAGAATTTTCCCCGAAACCGAGCGCTGAGCCCGCAAGTGGCTCGACCTCAACTGCTGCATAAACAGCAGTCACAATTGGGCACTGGGACTGGAATTGGGCACTGGGATTGGGATTGGAATTGGAATTGGGATTGGGTATCGGCGGAGGAGCATTCGAGGCAAGTGAAAGAGCCAAAGCCAAATTGATGACAACAAGTGGCAAGCGTCGAAAGGAGCCACAAGAGCTATAGACTGACTGCGTTTATCGCTGGCGCTGTTCCCAACAATTGTCTACAGCCCCGCACCCCGCATCCAGGCCTTGCCTGCTGCATGATCAGCCAAAGGCAGCCACTTCAGACGGCAGCCAACTGCAGATTCGTCGTCATCATTTTCTAGGAAACACTCAAGAGCGAAGCCGCAGCAGCATGTAAACAACTGCCTGAGATTTCCCTTTTCCTTCTCGCTCCCTCGCGTGATCTGCCTCCCTCTCCGTACCCCTATACTCGAATCTTCATCTAACTATGGGTACACGGCTAGTCAGGGTTACCTTTTAAGTGGCTTTGTTCCCAGCCTTTGCCAGAAGAGACTCGTTGCATAGTATCTCCGATCTGCAATCGGCGATGTGCGCAAAAGACGCTGAAAGCCACAAACCGATTTCTGCATGATTTGCATTTAAAAGCCTGTTGCCAAGTGCCTGTTTTTTGGGAAAGTGCCCAAACAAACGCCAAGATGCGCTTTTTATCATTGCCACCAAAATGAGCGCCACTCTTGAATGCTTAGGAATCTAGCTAGCTAAATGAGTGAAATGCTGTGAAGTGAATTCCACTTCACGAACTACACGAACTTCATCATATGAAAGCAGAACTTTGCTTAATGAATACTTAAATTCTGAATAACTAAGAACTTTCAATCAAAATGAGTGCATTCAAATTCGCAAAGATCAGTTGCGGGTGGTTCGTTGTATGCACTCAAGGTCCACCGCAAGTTATTATTTATGCATCAAATGGCTGGCCATGAAAATGCGTAGAGCACAGGAGTAATCAGTTCCGAGTAGCTACCCCAGGATGATGTTGACGATGATGCCTCGATGCCTCGGGAGCAGGAACTCACACTGAGCTCACTTTGACATTTTTACACCATGTTGCGTGCACAAATTGAATATTAAACTTGTTAATCTATTTTATGGCCACGCATAGCAGCCATCCCCATTCCCTTCCCATCCCCCGTCGTCCGCCCCCTCGTGCACAGATCTAAAAACTCTATTTTATTTGGCAATCGAAATTTATATTGCGATCTTGAGCATAGTTACCCGAGTAACCAGTACCAGTTACTGAGTACCAGTTACCGCATACCCGAGTACTCTGGAACGGGTACGAGGCCTTTAAAAAGCGTTTGACTTTTTATTAATTTCCCTGTTGACAGCAATTTGCAACGCTACACAAATTTGTTACCACCAAAAACACACACACAAACGGGGACTGGGCCCTGGGACTGTGCCTGTGTCTGTGTTAAGGCCTGGGACTGGGACTGGGCTCTGGGTCTAAATGTTATGTGTAACGAAACGGTCGAAAAACTTCCGCATGTGTTGATGGGTTAATAAATATTTGAACACACACACACACAACGAACACATTAAACGCCCATGTGAATAGTGAGTGTGTGTATGTGTGTGTTTGTACATTTTTATATTTACCGCTATTTCCGTACCCACATTTGGTAGTGTTGTAAAACGTTGTGCCCCCGAAATGGACAAGACCACAAAAAAGGGTTGTTGCTTGTTGCAAGTTAGTTGCCCATTTGAATGGCACGTTTGCTGCCACACCACGAGAGTGACACAGGAACAGGGCCAGAGACAGGAACGTGAGTTGGGGGCTGTGCAAGCAATTTTATAGCCAAATGAATTTTATACAAGGTAAATACACAATTTGGCCTGGTTTGTGATTCGTTGCGGGCTCAACGTGTCCACTTTAACTGTTAAGATGCAGACGAAACTGCAGATGGAGAGCACGTATTGAGCTTGAAAATGGTCAATAAATGTTTAAATATATATGCACAATTGAGGTAAGCTGAAGATAGATAGTGTTATCGATTATCTAAGCATGAATCAGAAACCAATGAAAGGACACAAAAGTAAAAACCAAGAAATCGATAAGCTCGAAGTATTTATCGACTGCTCATATGGACGGCAAGCTCTTCAAGCGAGGAAGAGGAGGAGTCAGAGTCAGCCTCAACGTCCACTTATCACAACTGCCAATGCCGATTACCACTCAGCCCAACAACAACAACAACAAGTGCACAATTGAACGCTAAACAACGTCTAATTATAAAAGGCGAAATGGAAATTGGAAAATGAGAAAATTGTTTTTGAGGCTGCAGAGGAACCTGTCATCCCAGACTCGCACTACATTAATGTAATGCTGCCAGCGGCTGCAAACGTCTTTCTCCCTTTCCCCCTCCCTCTCCCGCCCGCTCCCGCTCCCTCTTCACCACTATCCTTCTCTGTTCTCTGGGGCTCAAGTGCGCGGGCATATAAATAATTGAATAGCCAAAGACTGCAAAGATGAAGAACAATTTCGAGCGACAAAAGGGAAAAGGGACAAAAAAAAATAAGAAAAAAAAGTATAAAGAAAAAAGCTCACTAACTACCCAATTATTTCATTCAAGCTTCACTGCTTCAGCGCAGCTGGCAACGCGGTCGGCGTCAGCGTCGCAGTCGCAGTCGGCGCTCAAAGCAAATCGCAAAATGGTTGAAGAAATGCGAGCAAGACGAAAACGCGCACACAATATAACAACAATAAGATCTACAACAGCAACAACAATAAGCCGTGTTTGGTCAAGTGGGATGGGCCACGAGGTGTGGGGTGGTGCGGGGAGAGGGTTGTATGTTAACTGTAAGCAAATTTAAGCACAGCAGAAAATCAATGGCAAGCGAAAAATCTTTGTACAGGCAACACAAGCAGCAACAACAAGCAACAACAAGTAACAACAATAACAACGACAATGGCAAGAAGTGAAATTGGAAAATAAGCGTAACACAAAACCCCGGGAAAAGTGTAGCTCGCGGCCCCATAACGTCGCGTTTCCCCCCAAACTCCTCAACCCCTCTGCCACCCATCACCTAAACCCGCCACCCCCGCCAGCAGCAGCAAACAGTTGTTTGATTGCTGCCATTTAAATTGTTGTTGTTACTGCTGCTGCTGCTGCTGCTGCTGCTACTGGTACTGCTGCTGTTGTCTGAGTGGCAGCTACAATGACAAATATAAACTGCAATGAAGAAGCTATTTTGTACATCTTGGTGTTAGAGGGTCGCTACAGGGTAATCTAATATGCGTCTGCCACACGGCAGACAACAGACATAAATTGCAAATAATTCAAATTAAGTAGCAGTTCTGAGCCAGTTCTTCTGTATATATATAACTTGTACAACCTTCAAACCAGCAACAAACAGCTTTTAACACATTTGGAGAATTAATTAAATGAATAATCAGAACAACAGAACAGGACTGGATAATTCACACTGTGACATTTAGATATCGCTCGAAACGAAAGGACAACATGTTGTTCATTCAACGCGATCAGCAGCAGGTTGCTTATCATATATTCTAGCACAAATTTGTTGATCCGGAATATGCTGATCTGCTAAAAATAATTCGCTATTCACAAAAATAGCCCTGAGGCGTGGCAACAGCAACAGCAACAGCTTGCTGGAGTTGGTCTAAAAGCAAATTTAATTTCGCCCAACTCTCGGTTTCTCCATGTTGCACGCGCTGTGTCTTACGACATTTGGCCGCCATCTTGAATAAAACAAGGGGAATGCTGCCCGCCTCCTTGTGCCTCACTCCCTCGTCTGTCTACAGCTTTTTGCGTATTTATTACAACAGTCAAAAAAAAACACTGAGCGCAAATCGAGTTAACGAGCTAACAGCGGGGGGACGACGCGTGCGGGCAGCGGTAACAGTCTAAGCCCGAAAAATTGTCTCCCGCAGCAGCAGCCATCCCCAAAAAGGCAGGCAGGCAGGCAGCAACCACCAACCAAAAAACACATGCCCAAGGAAAGCAACCCCCAAAAAAAAAGGCAGTCTGAAAAGAAGATTTTGGATTGTGTAACAACTAACAACTTAACCACCCGCCAGACGCAATGCTGACGTGCCCAACACCCCCTGCTGCTCCCACACACCCACACCTATAGGAAATAGGTAGTGGCACCACCCCCTGAAAAACATTTGCGTTTGCCCACTTTTCGCTTTTGCCACTTAGCTTCTTCAACTTATTTACGTCTCCATTACAAATAATTGCGCGTCATATTGGCTTAGCTACACTTAGCTCCCAGTTGCCACCCCCAAAGAACCCCTAACCACCCCTCTCCCCTCTTGATAGCCAAGTAGCGTTGGCGCAAATAAATACGCAGCACCAGCAGAAGATGCTGTTGAAGCTTAAACAGCTCCAAATGTGGCCCCATTTTGCATAGACAGATGGTTGGCAACGCAATCCCACATCCACATCCACAGCCACAGCCACCTCCGCAGCCACCTACATAACCACCTCCACAATTCAGCTCACGATGTTCGCCACCCTCCCCTTCTGTTGTCCGTTGCGTTCTGTGTGTAAGTGTAAGTAGTAAATACGCTCGAGTATTATTAACGTAAATGCAAAATTGCCAATTTCGAGTGTATTTCCTGTCAACAGAAATTTCCATCGCTACCACTTTGCCTCGCTGCTCGCGCAGCCTCCACCGCCGCCTTCATCTGCCGAGTCCTGCTCCTCCTCAACGTATTCAGTGAAATAAAATTAAAAGCAAAATTATCGCTGAGAGCAGGCCACAGAGAATTGCGAAGAGAAACTCTGGCACAAGGCGACCGCTTTTTTTATGGCGCCTTTTATTTTTCTTTTTACCCATTCTTTCCCTCTCTCTCTCACTATCTGTTTCTCTCTTTCTCTCATTCCATCTTTCTCTCTCTATTGCTCTATTTTGCGTTGGTGGCACCCGCGCGACTCATTCGCTAAATCGTCTTGTCTACGCATTGCTACAAGCGAGAAGTTTTGCACAACACCCCCCTCGATGCACCCCTAACGCCTTCTACTAGCCCTGTTTCCCTTCCGGGCCGTGTCTTATATTAATATGTCTGGCAATTTCAATTTGACTTTATTGGTAATTTTAAATTTCGTCTCTCTAAATGTCTCGCAACTAGGCGCAGCTTTGTCGCATTCTTGAAACGGGAATGGGAAAAGCTGTAAGAGAGGGATGGCTAGGGATTGGGGTTGGGTGTTGAAGGTTGGAGGTTGGATGATGTAGCGTTGGTTAGGAAGAAACGGGAGCGTTATCTTGCCACGGCTGGCTGGCATTTATTGCAGCGCTTCAGACTAACAAATGCGAGTTAGGCATTATGCAAGCCATCCTCGTAAATGTAATAGCAAATTACTTGACGATAAAGTTGTACAACAAGTGTTGTATGGGATTGCTATCGATTGAATCGACACCAAAGATATTTCGAGTATCGACTATCGATACAGTTATCGAAGCAGCAACCGATTGCATTTATGTAGCATCTCCCACTGTCGCACAACAAATTGGCAAATTAACCCATTAGAGACTGCCAATCCACAAGGCCGACTCCGCGCTTCTTCCCCCCCACCTATCACTTTTAGCCATTTAATGTAAACTCATTAAGCAGCACAAAGATATCGATAACCGAACCAGACAAAGCCAGTTACGCCAGCAAAATTGCTTAATTGAACAATTAATAAACGAACAAAAGAGCTACTGAAGTGGTCAGCAGCACCGAAGACCAAGGACCAAGGAGGAGGGAGTGCGATTGCAGCAGGGTATAGATTACAGTCGTAAAAGCAGAAAAGATGCCGACTCTAATATCAAATTCATTTAGGCGGAAAATGAACCTGGAAAAACGGGAAATGAGTGAATTGAAGCTGCACATAAAACGAAATCAAATCAATGCACAAGGGCGAAACAAAGGCCAGAAGGTACAGGGAGGCGGTGGGGCGTCGGCGGCGACAGTGGAAGTGGATGTGGAAGTGGCAGTGGCGGTCCATAGGCAAACCACAAAATATCGCATAACAGAAAATCAAGCAACTCATGGCCCCGACTCATTGACCAGGCGGCAACCAGCCCGATCCGGTTCAACTCCGTCCGAGCACAGCAAATTAAATTAGTAGCTAAAATGACAATCGGAGCTGCGAGAAAGAGAGACAGGCAAAGAAAGAGTGAGAGAGAGGGAAAGGGAGAGAAAGAGAGAGACGGAGAAACAAGCTCCAGACCAGACCAGACAAAGAGCAAGACCAACAACGAGAGTTGAGAGAGAGAGAGAGAGGGAGTGAGAGTGAGAGGAAAGGGAGAAGGAGAGGAAGACACCAGCAGCCGACGTTAAAATCAACATCGACATCGATAGCTCGACCAAAGTGGCTAACCGTGCGTGCTGCCTTCCCCTCACCTCCTCGCCTCCTCACCTCCTCGCCTCCTCACCTCCTCAGCTCCCTGTTTCCCTGCCTCAACAAGTGGGCGGAGGTATTGCTATTATTTCTATTTATAAGTGTGCGAGGCAAACTGGACATTGGACAGCTGTCGTTAGCTAATTGTTAATTGATGTGTGTCTAATTATGCCCGCCAAAGTAGCCAGGCAATAAAAACAATCACAGCGACATGGCAAGAGCAACAGCAACAACAACAGCAGCAACAACAACAACCAAATCAACAGCAGCGTAAAGTGAGCAAAATTCTCGCATCGTGACTGGCCCCGAGGCCCAGTTGAGTGTTATTATGGTTTGTTTTTTGCTATATATATATACTCTGTGGCAAACAGTGCACAGTTTAGTTTATCTATTTTAGATTTGAATACTAGTTTTTCATTTTTTAGCTTTGCTTTTTGCTGATCGATTTGTACCCAGTGTCTGGCTTCGATCAATCAGTCGGCTGCTGTGCAATATTTAAATGATGGAAGGTTTATTTCTGAAGTAGTATTTTTTTCTGCTCCTTCCTTTTTCAGTCTTGATGCCGTGCTTTTGTCGAGCAGTTGAAAATCATTCCTATTTATCGGTTACTTGGTTTGATCTGTTTACTTTAAATGGGCTATGACAACTGAATTATTAGATATGAACATACTGATTCTCTTCTCCTTTGCATTGTTTTCTAGTTACCACTCTGTTCCTCAACTCTGAAGCTATCCTCAGTTTATCGTTCGCCTAAAGTTATCTATTCTCTATTTAAGTTTTTTTTTTATTGCAATTCGATTCGAGAATTGAATATAGCTTTGGCAACATTAACCCCTTCACAAAGCCACAATGTGGACAAGTCACAGTCCGCAGCTGATTGACTGAGTGGCCCGGAAACTAATTTCACTTATGGTGAAAAGTGAGACCATCATTGTTGTCATCATCAGCTTGCACACAACACACGCACACACATACAGACACACACACACTCTTATATATATGTATATATTTTTACTATATAATCACAATAGAACGCCCCGTGCGACACGCCTAAGCCGATTCCCGTTTAATTTGAGACCTAAACCGAAAGAGACTGAAAGAACCAAAAAAGGGCTAAACCACTTAACACCCTAACACCCTAATTGTCAAAACAAAGCGCACACGAAACATAACACACACACACACTCACACATACAAACACAAATAGACACACGAAACCAAAATCATCTTGCTGATTTCCTAGACCCGGTTCCAGTTCCCCGCGAATTCCTTGGCGAACTCGGGTCTCTGAAGAAAAGCCAAACAAAAGTGGCTAAAGAAAATATTTTGTGGCAATTTTCTGAGAAAGCAAGACATGCACAAAGTGGAACTGGAACTAGAACGGCACGGGTAAAAGGACGAAGAAGAACGTGCGCTTAACCCTTCGCTGGCATTTGAATAAGTCCTGGCAACTTGTCAAAATCTGCTCGCTGTTGAATGAAAGGCAGGCGAGCATGGAAAAATGCTCAGCTGTCGGTAATCGTGTGCGAAAAATCTAGGTGCACAGGGGTAGTAGGGGTACGGTACAGTGGAGGAAGGGCGCCAGGTTTTCTCCAAGCATACACTGAGTTTCCTCTGAAGCGAGCCAGGATGAGCTCGTCTGTCTGACATGCTCTATTGTCAGGCATTTAAGGGAAATGGGATTTGGATTTGGATTGTGAGTGCGATTGTGATTGTGATTGGGATCGGGTCGAATCGCGTCGAGATGTGTCGATTTCTTTCATGTGTGTCTGTGGTTAAAACATGTGTTAAGCAAGCGCCAGGAATGCGCCAAGAGGCATGCAACATGCGTGTAACTGAGCACAACTCACTCACTCAAAAACAATCAAAAAATAAAAAATTCCAAAAATGTTTTGCATTTGTTACTTATGTTTTTGGCAATAGCTACGCAAATACATTGATGATTGACCTGGGATTCATCTAGACTCTTGCGCTAACTATCTAGGCGGGTGTGGAAAATCAGAAAAAGTTTCTGCATCACAATTAAGTTGGATATCATTTTATCAATCTAATCACAAAACAAAATCCTTCTCTCCCTCTCTTTCTCTCTCTCTTTCAGAGCAAGCGGCCGCACGTGGTCAGGACTATGCGAGCAGTTTGGCCAATGCCAGCGGTGACGAGCAGTCGCCCAGCAAGGGAGCAGGCGCTGCTGCAGACGCCGGCGCACTGCTCAGCTCGCCAACAGCTGGCAGCAACGGACAGGCGGGCACCACAACGAATGCCGCCAGCAATGGCGGCAGCAACAGCAATCACAGCAACAATAACAATAGCGCTGGCTCTGGTTCCGGATCCGGGACAGGTGCAGGTGCAGGTGCAGGTTCAACAGCTAGTCGGTGCTCCCCCACGGCCAGCTCGTCCTCTTCATCTGCCGCAGCTCTGGCTCACGTGCAGCACGCAGCACAGCAGCAGCAACAGCAAAGCGTCGGTCAGCCGACGGCTCATCATCATGCCGCACTCGCCGCCCATCAACATGCGGCGGCAGCAGCTGCGGCGGCCCATCATCATGCCGCTGCCGCCGCAGCCGTTCATCATGCACACCACGCCCACGCAGCGCACCATGCGCACGCCCACGTGCACGGACATGTGCATCATGCGCATGAGGCGGCGTTCCTTGGCGCCGGCGCTGGCGCCGCAGCCAATCCGAATGGCCTGCTAACCGGCCATGGCGGTGATGTTTTGGTCGGTCCCGGTGGCACTGGGCCCGGTGGCAAGAAGAAGAACAAGCGCAGGCACGGACGCACCATATTCACCAGCAGCCAGCTGGAGGAGTTGGAAAAGGCGTTCAAAGAGGCCCACTATCCGGATGTCAGCGCCCGCGAATTATTGTCGATGAAAACGGGTCTAGCCGAGGATCGCATACAGGTGAGAGACTTGCCACAATTTCAATGGCACGTCGCACTGCAGCCAATGCACGTGTCCATTTTTTATGGGCGCTCGTTAAGTTGGCGACCGTTTTTTATGGGGCGACGCGAAAGAGAAATCAAAAGCGGTGGCAGCTTCGATTTTGTTTCTGATTTCTGGCTTTCTGCTTAATGGCTGATGGCTGATGGTTGATGGTTGATGGTTGATGGTTGAGTTGCGGCACTCGGCAAGTGTTGCCACACACGACGAGCACACACACACACACAAACACACACACAGGCTCACACACACAATGAGGGCACACTGATTACATAATTACGAGTGCCACACACTCTGGGCGACAACACGGCCAACAACAGCAGCAACTCAACTCCAAATGAAGTTAGAAAACGTGGCAAGCGGCACTCGCCGACACTCCAAAAATTCGCAAATTGCAACAGCGTCGACAATGATCGTCACATCAGGGATTGTATCAATACCAATCCCAATCCAACTGTAAATCCTTGGCCCAGGCCCAGCATTCACTTGCAACACTTGCAATGAGCTGCAGCTGGGTCAATGCCAGCTTTTCAAAGGGGTTGCCGCCCCCTTTTCAAAAGCTCATAAGGGCTTATCCCCCCATACGGCCATAACAGGCAAAATGTTGCATATTTGTGTTTGTCAAACAAATTAAACAAAACTTTGCCATAATTATCCACATCCACACAAAAAAAAATGATAAACCGCAAAATTAAATCAGCAATGAGTATAAAAGCCAATGAATGACAATGAATGCATTCGAATTGGATAATGAATGCATTCGAATTGGATGATATCGTGGCCAATTCTTCGAGATCAACACTGTCCCATGCATAATCCCCCCGCTCTCCAAATTCATGTTGGCTGATTTAGAAGTCGCAAGATGGCGCCCAGAATACTGGCCAGACGGGGAGGATTGTGTGGGGGTATCTGATAAGGGAGGGGGGTAGGGAAATAATAAATTTAGCTTTTGCTGCGACTTTCGACGCCCACTTAAGGGACTACTGGGGAAGGCGTTGTCGGTTATGGGTTGGGGGTTGGCAGTAGAGCAGGGCAATGATAAAAGGAATTTCAGAGAGTTAGTGCAATGAAGTGATGAGGAGGGCGTGGAAGGGGGAGGGGGATGGAGCAGGGGAAATGGAAAGGGAAAGGCAAAGGGAAAGGGAAAAGGAAAGGGGACAAACTCAGGCAGCATCAAATGAAAGCACAACAAGCCAGTGGCCAAATGGCTGACGTTCACTTTTTTAGCCTGACCTGCCCAGGGAGCGGGAGGAATATATGTGTGCAAGTGAATGCATTACAGTGAGTGTGTGTGTGTGTATGTGTGAGTGTGAGTGAGAGTGTGAATATGTAAGTGTGTTTGTGCGCAAATCAAATTAACAAGCACAATTGGCTTAAAAAAAAACGGAATACGCTCAAGTAACACGAGAATGAGAGAATGTCATACACGCACACACTCACACACGCACTCACACACACACACACACAAACACACACACTCACACACATACGCACGCATTTCAATTAAGTGCAAATATGGCGCAGTCTGCGCACAGCTTGAAAAAGCCGTTCGGCAATGGCAATGGGAGTTGTTGTTGAGTGACTGCTGCTGCTACGGGGCACGGGGCGGGTAGAAGAGGGGACGGGAGGTGGATAAGGCTGAGGCAATCATTAGCAACAGCACGACAACAACGGCAAGAGCAAGGATGCGAATGCGAAATGCGACTGACGATGAGTGCAATTTCAAGGGGCAGACACGCGAGGAGGCAGCAGCACCAGCGACAGCAGCAGAGCAGCAATAACAACTACAATGGCAGCCATGCAAATACATGCAGACAACTGGTGCAGCAGCAGTACTGGCAACAGCAACAACAGCAGCAACAACAACAACAACAGCAAATCGAAGCCACCATTAAAAGTTTGCTTCGCTCTCTGCGTTCGCTCTCGTTGATTGTTTTTGTTTTTTTGCCTGCCGTTTTTAATTGCATTCCATTTTGTGTGTGTTGTGCCTGTGTGTATGTGTGTGTGTGTGTGCATTTTCGCCCCTGTTCTTGTTGTTTTCGTTGTTTTTCTGTGATGCTGTCAGCTTGTTTTTGCACGTAACTACAAAGAACAAAGAAATATGGCCGGGCCGAAACATGTTTTCTGCTCTCGCGCTAGCTCTCTCTCTCTCGCTCTCTCGCACTCACACGTATACAAACTGGCAGCTTATGTCTCTTGCTCTCTATGTCTCTCTCTCTCTTGCTCTCCTTCTCTAGCTTTCGCCTTGCAATGGCCGGCAGAGCATTTCAGAACAATCAGCCGAAAGTTGCTCAGAATCGTCCAATTTTTAGCTGCTGTCAAAAGTCAAAGTATTTGACAGGCGACAAAAGCGTCGACATCGCTTTAGCTAACACTTTCTAATGAGCTTTGCTGCGCCACTGAATTGCTGCCCCTTGTTTGTCGCCTGTGCAACATTTTGTGTGTTTTGCTGGCGTTACAAGGATGACAGATACAGGGCAGCCAGATAGCCAGATAGCCAGATAGACAGTCTGGCTGTCAGTCAGCTGGACAGCAGGCATTGTTTTGCTCACACAGGAATTGGCTCTCAGGCTTTGACTTAGTTCTTGCTCCGGCGCCGCCTCATTATTGCTCTGCTAATTTAAACACGCTCTTGTCCACATTTTGGAGTACACTACACAAAAAGCACAACATTCAACAGAGAAACAAAAAATACTTTGAAATACACAACAACAATGCAAATCATTTGCGAATGCATTAAAAACGCATTTCGTTGTGCACTCCACCGCCTGTTGCAATTGCCCCATCGAGTTACAATAGGAAATTCTCTCAAGGAAACCGCATTATTCCAGCTCAAGCACCAATACTTTAATACATTTTTCAAAAGCAGTCAATTGCCAAGAGCCAAAAATTTGAGTTTCAATTCAGAAATATTCCGTTATAAATTTATTGATTGCAAAAGACACAACTGATGATAAATCGGGGATCTACAGAGAAAGTGAAAGCAACATTTTGGTTTTTCAAATATCATATTTATATATATATATATATATATACATATATATATATAATATATATATATATTGAAATTAATTATACCCATTGTCTGTCTATTGGTCGATAATCGATAACAATTCACTGAAGCGCTTAGGCCCGATACGATTTCCCTTTGCTTTCATCACTCGCTCAGCAAATAATTACGCTCCCATCCCTTGCCTTCCCCTCCCTTCCCCTACAACTTGGAAAAGTGTAACAAATGCTTTGCATTATTCCTCGTTGCTTTTTTTTCTCTTTTTTTGCGCATAATTGTTACTGCTCAGCGGCGCTTGCACAATAATTATACACTTTACACTGAACACCCCTTCCCTCTCCACCCCACCCCACCACACCCCTACACCAATTCCCTTATTTTTGCTTTTCGCGAGGCAGTTGCTGCGTTTTTAATGAGCTGTTAATACACACTTACACACACACACACACACATACACACAAGCACATACCGTACGGAGAAATACTGCAAAAAATTATAATGCATAATTATGTAATTAACATTTAAACAAAAGAGGTTATGGCTATGCAACAAAAGCATTACACAAAGTGCAATTTGCATATACACATGAAAAAAAACAAGTGCAATAATAACTGCACCCGATATAAACATTATTTGTAAACCACCGAGAGATCGGGATGATAACCGATGGACAGACCCATGATAAGTACAAAGCAGTTTTAGTTCGATTCTAACTGTTTCTGAATGCCACAAGATAATCCATAATAATACATTCTGGAAGATATCCTTCATATATATTTTCAGTCATTGTTTTTTTAGGGTATCTGGCAGAAAACTAGTTAGCAAATGATAAATAAAAAGCTTGCGCGTGCCGCACTTGTTAGCATTTGTGAAACCATGCCCCCCACCATCATCGCCCATGGGCCAACATGCAAACGTGCAACAGCAACAGCAAACTACTGCAAACATGCCAAACAACGCTGAGCACTGAGAACTGGGCGCACTTTAAAAAGTCATTTATCAACGCATTAGCAACACTGATTGAGTCCAACCCCGCCCACACGTTGCCTTGTTGCGTTGTTGCCTTGCTGCTTGGGACTGGGGTGAGGGGTGTTTGTCTGATGTTAAGTGTTGTCAACTCAAGTAGATTTAATTTGCCATGTTTTCTGCTGCTGTTCCCCGCAACCCCCCTCTCTTTTGTCATGCTCCGTGTTTGCCTCTATTTTTGCGATCTCAAGTGCAACATGGCAAACAACAACACGGCTAAACAACTGTAAATGCAAATGTTGACATCACACCAACAAACAACAACCAACAACACCCCACATCCGTCCCTCCCACAAACAGCTTCTACTTGCCGCGTGGCAAGCAAGAATTTAATGCGACCGCCGCCGACTTCTATTTTTATGGTCCGCAGAGAATTGCGGCACATGCTGCATGCCCCGCAAGCCGAGAGAGAATCTCAATGAGAAACAACAACCCTGGGAAAGCCTGAACTTTTCACAACAGCAGATTAAGTTGTCTCCTGGGACAAGACCCAAACACGACCACACCCCACCCGGGGAAGCGCACCCACTTTACAAGTTGTCTGTGAAATTGAAAATTGACCGTTTAATGTACGACAAGAAAGAAAAGCTGCTTGCAACATTTTGTGCCACTAATAAGTACTCGAAAATCAACGCGTGGCACTCGCAACTCACAACCTGATAAATTGTGTGGATTTAGGAGGGAAGGGGAAGGGGTGGGATGGGCGGAGTAGAGGGGGTCTTGGCATTTCCCAAGCAGCTGTCTGACTGTCTGTGCGGGTTGCGTGACAAGTGCCGTTCAAGCTAAATCGGCTAAAATGGCTAAATCGGCTCAGACAGCGACGAGAGCAGTTCCCAAAAGCAAACTACTCCTCCTTCTCCATGCTCCTGCTCTTGCTCCGCTTCTGTTGTTGTTGTTGTCGTTGTCGTTGTTGTTGTTTTTATGGCATTTAATTTAATTAGTTTTGTCCGCTTTGCTGTGCTCTGTACGGACACACATATCCTTGGACCCTTATCCTTATCTGCCAATTTTGCTTTAGCCCATTTTTTTTTCATCGTATTTATGCGTAATTATCGCATTTGCACTAATGAAATTGTTGCTGTTTGCTTAGCGGGTAAGACAGCATTACGATGGTGTCTGTCTTACGGCTTAATAAGAGCTTCTTTACTATGTCCTTGATACAGGATCTCAACTTATTTATTTTACTATGAATGACGAAATCAAATAACCTATTGCATTAAACGATGAGATATATGAGATAAGGTCACAAGTGTTTATTTAAGGATCGAAGTCAATAAAGATAAACAGATGACAGATATGCAAAGCAATCCAAAGCTTGACAGGATTAGGAATTTTATATATGTAAATAGTAAATGCATGTGTGTGAGATTTAGCAGTGTGGCTTAATAATGGGTTTGATCTAATTTATCTGATCGAATAGGACTGATGAGGACAACAGCTTTACACAATAATATTGTCTGTGTATTAATGATGGCATTTGGCTGGTGATTCGTTTCAGGTGTGGTACCAGAATCGCCGGGCCAAGTGGCGCAAGACGGAAAAGTGCTGGGGCCACAGCACCAAGATGGCCGAGTACGGATTATATGGGGCAATGGTGCGGCACTCGCTGCCGCTGCCGGAGACAATCATCAAGTCGGCCAAGGAGGATGAGTCTGTGGCGCCATGGCTGCTCGGCATGCACAAGAAGTCCCTTGAGGCCGCCGAGCTGCTGAAGAGCGACGAGAGCGACAGAGAGACGCCCACCTCGGACGACACAAACACCTCCTACTCGGCGGGCAGCACACACAACTCGCCCATCTCCAGCTTCTCGATCTCGCGTCTCCTGTTCGATGCCCCTCCGCCGCCATCAGCTGCCAGCGGCAAGCAGAGCAAGCACGCTGCCCACGCTGCCGCCCATGCCCATGCCCACGCTCACGCCCATGCGCACATTGCGGCGGCGAACGCGGCCGCCGCTGCCGCTGCTGCAGCCCATCATCATCATGGGGATGCCGCGGCTGCCGCTGCCGCTGCAGCGGCAATGCATGCGGGCATGCAGCATCATCATCATCATCACCATCATCATCAGCAGGGGGCGGCGGCGACGGGCGGACAGCAGCAGCAGGCACATCACCACCAGCACCACCCGTACAACCAGCAGCAGCATCTGCACCACCTGCAGCAGCTACAGCAGCAGCAGCAGCAACAGCAGCAACAACAACAACAACAGCACCAACAGCAACAGCAGCAGCAACAGTTGGCTGAGCAGCAGGCTGCAGTCGAGCGACGTCAGCAGCAGCAGCAGCAGCAGGCGGCGGCGGTGCAGCATGCGATGCACTTGCACCACCACGGCACCACCGCTGGCTATGCCGAGGCAGCTGTGGCCGCTGCCGCTGCCGCCGCAGCTGTTGCAGCCGCTGCGAATGCACGTAATGCAGCCGCAGCGGCCGCCGTCGCTGCCGTCGCCGTTATCGATTCCGAGCCGGAGGAGGACAATGACGAAGACGAGGACATGGACAAGGATTGCGATGCGGATGTCGATGGTGACGTCGATCCCGATGCGGATGCCGATCTGATCAATGCAGATGTCGAAGCAGACGCCGACCCCGATGCAGACGCCGACGGCGATGGCGAAATAGATATTTGCGACGACGACGACGAGGAGGAGGCGGCGCAGGCGCAGGCGCTGACGCACCAGCAGCTCTTGCTCAAGGTCAAGCAGGAGCAGGCGAACGCAGGCGCTGGCGATGGCAGCAGCAGCAGCAGCAGATGAAACATGTACATCGATGTGTTGTTCTAAACGAGTCTGGGATGCGACGACACACACACGCACACAACTACACACACACACACACACTCTCACTCTCACTCACACTTAGAAACATATATATATATATATTTATTGAGCATGGTCGCAGGCAACGAGGGGGTGGCGAGGGATGGGGCAGGGCGAGCGGGCTGTCCACAACTCGGCAATGATACATTTCTAAGCATAATTCTAATAAATTAATTAAATATTTAAATCGACAACAATTTTTTTCATATACTTAAGGCACCCCAAAAAAAACAAAAAAAACAACTAAAACAAATATAAAAAAAACACACCCACACACACACACACACACCACGCATTCAATACACACAATAATATTAATATGTATACTTCATTTTTTTTTTTTTTTTGGTATAATGTATATATTAAATTATTAAACAAACGATCAAACCTTAATTCTAAGCTGCTAAATGAAAAAAAAACAAAAACAAAAAACAAAAAAAAAATATGCTATATGTGATTTAATTTAGTTTTTAATTCTATTGCAAAAGCACCAGAACAAAACAAAAAGGAAGTAAAACAAAAAGGCTTTTTATCGTTTTAAGATAACAATTTTTTTTTTAGTGTATTTTTTTTTATATATATATATATTTTTTTTTTAATTCTACTGTTGTACCCAAAATGTACTCATAATTCACGTAATTAGTAATTATCGATTATTGATCTTATGCATTGTCATCCACAGTTATATATATATATATATATATATATATATATATATACTGCACATACTGCCGCAATTCGATTTGAAACAGATGTTTTAAGCAAAAAGTAGCGCAGTTTCGGCCACGCCGAACTTGAAATACCCTTGCAGACACCCATTGCGATTATCTCATAGGCCGATCTAAGCCCAGTGATTCCTACTAGTTAAGTTGCTAACACTAAGCCGCAGTATCCAGTTTCACATTTGGAGTCGCCATTTTTGTTTTACTCTAATTTTGAGTTTTTTTCTGATCCAATCTATTCCAATAAAATAAGTTGTACAAATTGTGTTTTATCATCTGAAAAACGGCGTCGAAACATTGATTTATTTGTACAAAAAAAAATACTGTAGCGAGCATCAATCTGCAGCGATTCAAACAGATCTAAAATGCACAAGAACTCAGATGCTTAGACACTATCAATGTTCAATTCATAGATGCCCTCTGCAAGGGAAACTCACACACAAACACACACACACACACACACACACACACACACACACACAAGCAATAAATGCAATACAAAATGAAAGACAAGATCTGTATCTGAATCAAAAACAGAGAGAGAAAGAGAAAGAGAAATCAATTGTAGACTTTATATATGATGCATCATCAATTTGATGAAATTATTTAATAGTTACACACACACACACACACACAGGCACACATTTATTTGTCTCATGACGTTTTTTGTAAGCTTATTCGAAAATATGGCATAAATCAAATTGGGGAAACATTAAGAAAACACACACACACACACACACACACACACACAAATTGTTTAGCAAGTAATAAACAACAACCACAAAAACGAAATGCAAATATACAAAACAGAAATAAACATAAATATATATGGAAGTTAGATAAAATAAAATCGCAAACATACGATATAAATACAACTTAATTACAAATATTATTGTCTCTGATTTTTCCTTGAAACATTTCTCCTAACTCGCCCTTAATGATCGCCTAGGATGTTAGAAGGACATTTATTTTTGGAGACCCCACACAAGAAAGTAACATTGATTCCAGAAATCGACAAAAAATTCTGGTCAATCGGTCAAGAACATCCAAATGGCCTTTTTTTGGATTTACGAGTGAGAAACAAAATTTAAATATTGACTTTGAATTTAACGGTTTACATTTGTATAACAGTTCAACTGCGCCCTCTTTTGGTCATTATTATTTAAAAACTCTGGCATCACAGGCTATAATTTACAGTACTAGTGCAGTAGATGGCGCCATTTGGTGTTTGCCGATATGTGGCGCTATCTGTCGTTTTTAATATGCAGAACTATTTGGCATTTGTCAATAGGTGGCGCCACCGGCAAGTATTTATGTTCTATTTAAATACAACAATAAATGGGTAGTATTTGGGGTCCCGCTTGGCGTAGAGCGTTAAGCGTCGTGCTGCGTAGGCAACAACTGAGCAGCGGGCCCAGGTTCGATACCCCGCGGCAAAAGATTTACGTTCGATAATTTTCCAAATTCTTCCATTTCTACACCCCACTCCCCCCTCCCTCCTCATCTCATCACTAGGAAACCAAAACCCCTAACGCCACGCGCCGTTTGTGTTCATAATTGCACAATGAGCGTGCCAGTGTATGAATATATACATTGCCTAGGGGATATTAAAATAAAATTCTTCGCAGGAAGCCGAGAAAGTCGTTGAATTCAAAATTTCTAGACTCTCGGTGCCAAATGAAACGAGAAACAAGTTTTTTGTTTATTATATTTTAGTAGATCTGTCCAAACATATGAACACGCAACTTTTTCGACACCCCTTGAATCTTAGAATATATGCTGGTCTGTGCCCGCGTCAAAGTGTAATAATTGAAGTGCTACGCCCATTAGGTGGATGAGAAATAGTTAAACTCGACATTCCCAAATCGATAAAGCCGCATATCTCCCACAATTTGGAAGCTATAGTCCCTAAATTTGGTTAGTAGATTGTTAGCGATGTTGTTTACAGATTGGCTGCAATTGTAAGTGTATTCTTGATTTTCGAGTATTATTCCAATACAAGTATTGTTGCCAGCCAATGTTGTTGTTGTTGTTGCACCAGTCACACCACACTATGACACACCGCATAGCGCAATCTTTTGTTTTCTATTCCCCAAAAGAAACGCCAGATTGCCATTCCCATTCCGAGTTCGGTTTAGCATCTACTATATATATATATATATACATATATATGCATTAAATATAACTATACATATATATATATAAATACATTTATTGTTAAAATAAACCCATCTGTTTTAAGTTTTGTCACAGTCTTATGTTCTAGTTTTATGCTTAAGGATCTCAAAAGTGCAGAGATTATTGAGCAACAGTTGTGGCTATTGTCAACATTTTGGCTGGGTATACAAATTAAATATAGTTACATAGATGAATTATGCTTGAAAATACATTGCTTTTGAAAATCGGCTCAGTTTTTACAAAGTTATGGTTATGAACAGATTTGATTCATGGCCCCAAGACAAGAACTTATCTTTCAAGCCACAGTTCCGATGGCAGCATAGCTAAGATTCTTGCTAACAATGATACTGGAACGAACAGCAGAAACATATCAATTAAATTAAGTCGATCGGCATCAGTAATTGATGAGATGTTGAAATGAAAAGAAACTGCAATCTTAAGGGATGAACATGATACGGCATCTAAAATTAAGTTTATAAATATCGAAACATAGTCCCTCATCAGCACTGGCAAAATAAAACTCTGATGAAACCGCTCCAGCAAATTGTACCGACGATTGCGTCGCAAGCATGCCCAACATTTGGCGCCGATTCTGCTCGAAGTTTGATAGGCTGGAACGACGCTTGTAGCCCGAGGTGACGCCCTGCACTGCACCAAATTGAACACATCCGGATTGGGCAGCTTGCCATTGAGGCCCTCAATCTTGACACCAACATAATCTACGTTAAATCTAGTTAAGCATTTATTGTTTCATGTTAATTTGGCGAATTCACATACCAATTTCCAGATCCTGCACTTCGATATTTAGCGCCGCTTGCAGCACGCCAGCTCGTGCCGGTAAATTGCCCGATAGGTTATATGAATTGCAGCTGTCTGGTGTACTGTCGCCGTCAAGGTAGGTCTCCAGCCAGGCCTGCATGCCCAGCTGCTCCAGCTCGGTGACCAAAAACATCAAATCCTTGGCCCAATAGCTTTTGCCTGTAATGCGCACAACTCCATCTATATAAATATCACATATATCTATTGCTACTTACGCCTGGCAAAATCCGCCAATGCCAAAAGCAGCGGCACACTGGGTGATATTTCGACATGCACCGAGTTGGGTGCATGATAAGGCGCAGAGAATACAATCCCTTCTGTGGATCCAATGCACACAATATGCCGTAGATGGTGTTGCACTGCAACTCCTTGCCGCCACCGAATGGATAACGCACCAAATAGTTAAGTGTGTGCGTCTCAAGGCCCAACTCAGCCAAGATCCAGGCGTGCGGCATCGTCGATTGATTCGCGCTGCAACTCCTCCAGCAGTTGGACGGCCAGTCGATTGGCATCTATAAGTATCTCTGGGTACAGCCGACCTAAATCCAATCAATATATACAAAATATGTATATTTATTTATATATGTACTAAATATTACAGCGCTACTCACCTGGTGAGGGCGCATTTTCTGATAAATAGGTGCAATGGCTGAATTCCGGCAGGGCCAGTCATAGAAACCAGACGACGCCCGCTGTGTAAAATGCGTAGCAGACCATGCGGACATGCTTCGCTATATTGTCCAGCAGATTGTTATGCGTCAATAGCGATGGATCAGCGATGGACAGCAGATCCATTGTTCCAGGCACTAGTTTCCAGAAAATAACAGCAGCAACAAAATTTAACCGGCACAGCTAGGGCTGCAAAACATAAACAAATACTATCGATAACTGCGATCAGCATGCAACCAGGGCTGCATAGCCATACATATGTTGCTGTTGGTTTTAAGATCCCATTATTTTATATTTGTATAGTTACAAATAAATATATATTCTTATGAGCAGATTAACACAGATATAATTCCGACATCGTTTTTATTTTCTTTGTATCTTTAATCAATGTAATCCATTTTGTAAGTTAGACTAAATTATTTAATGCAATTTGTGGGCTTATAAAAACAAATCATACTTGGGTTCCTTAATTACAAGATCTAATTTTGTGCAGAGATTAAGCATATATTTTGTAACTTTGTCTTAAAGTTCACATAAGCATCATATTTCACATACATTTTTATACTTATATAATATATAATACTTTCCCATGCAACAAAATAATAATACGAAGTTCTTTCCACTAGGCTATATAGTTTATTTCCCATATATACTGAGGATAGAAGCCAACGCTTAGCTTATAGCTAACGATCGATAAGCGAAATGAAGATTTGAAGCCACCGCTAAACCTTCTCAGCAACGGGAGTTATGCCAAACAGCCGATTAGCTGCAGCAGCCGGCATATCCGCGCACGTCTTTCATCTGGAGAGCGCTGCACCAACGCCGGCTGTTGCAGCTCAAATTGCATTTAACATATTGTGTGGATATCTAATAATTACAATAAGCTACAATAAAATCCAGTAGACAAACAATTCATAATTAATTCAAAGCTCTTTGCTGCGGCTGCTGCTGCTGCCAACAAATTTAATATAAATCCGTTACATTTACGGCGGTGAAATGGTCGGCACTGGCCTTGCATCTGGCTTCCAGTGCAGATAATTCAAATCGATGGTTAGTTTGGGCCGTCTGAACTGTGGCAGCTGGAGATGATCATTGATGGTTTTCGGGGTGACACAGATGACATTCTGTCCCTTCCAGTATTTGATCATCTTCATGGACTGCAGGGTGTAGATGATGTCGTCATGGGTGATGCCACTCGCCTCACTCAGCTCCTTAATGGTTGTCTGCTCCGCCGAGCAACAAGCCTTCATCAGCTCGAGCAGCGTATAGGCCCAATAACTGCGATAACTCAATCGTCCCAGATCCGACAATGGCTTCTCGGGGCTGCCAATGACGCCCTCTTTGCGGGATAGCTCATAGCTGAACGCAATCAACAGTTTGCCATAGCCCTTGCGCTGATGCGGCGGTAGCACCAAAATACATGCCACATTATTATTATCGGGAGAGAATTTCTCCTTGGAGAAATAGCCGACAATGTGATAGCCCTCCTTGTCGATCTCACAGAGTATATAGAAATAGAATGGATCCATATCGAAATAGAGCACTTTGTGATCCAAAAATAGCTTGGCCATCAGACAGAGCAGTTGGCAATACAGCGAATTCTCCCGGCCATTTACCTCAAAGATGGAAAGTGTGCCTTTGCGATAGATCTCCCGACCAGGCGGACGTCGCTTCTCGCAATCATACAAATGAAAGCTATAACTCTTCTCCAATCGCATATATTTCAAGCAATATTCGCACACATATAATTTGCGCGCCTTGCCGTACTCCTCCGGAAATGGACTGAAGTACCACGTGTCTATCTCATAGCATCCGAAAATCAATTTGTCGATATATTTAATTTTGGTTATCTGCTCGTGCTCCTTCTCCAGTTGGGCCTGCGAGGCCGTGAGCTCCGCATGGCTCTTTTGGACATGATTGATTTCGTCGTAGCGTCGCTTCTGGTAGCGTGTCATCTTCCGGTCACTGTAATCGTAGCGATTATTCTCGCATGCCGACAAATAGTAATCCTTGTAGCCCTGCCGCTTGGCACGTGCCAAGCTGCTGCGTAAGCCGCTCCTCAACGATTTGGCGCCGCTGCTGCAGCTCGGTTGATCGCAGGGCGGCGTCGATGGCAGGCTGGTCACCCTAATGCCGCCCAAATCATCGGCATTATCGGAGATGCGATGCCGACCCACCCAACCGTCGAGGCGCCGATTGAGACCCACATAGTGTACATAATACTCGTTGGGCGAGTTGCCGTTGTCGGTGATGCGTGACTGGAGCACTTGACCGGCGTGTACTGTGCCATCAGTACGTCGTATATAGTATATCTTGTCGGAATGCTCATTGATTTCAATCTTCTTTAGCGGCATATCAGAACAATCCGAATCGGTTCGCTCTGTTGCCGTTGCCGTATCCACCGAGCTGGCGTCATTCTCTATCAAAAGTACATCATCATCAAGATCGTCATCATGATCATCGTCTTGATTATAGTCTTCTTCTTCATCATCATCATCATTACCATCATCATCATCATTATCTTCATCGTGCTCGTCGTCTTCTTGCTGATTATTGTGCTCGTTGTCTAGCTCCCGTTTGTCAATCGGTTCGTGCTCGTCATCAGCAGTGCTGCTCTCATCGGCGCTGCTGCCGGAAATGCTCTCATATTGGCTCATTGCTCGAAAATCCAGCTTTTGTCGCGGATCCCTTGGCGCCATACCTGGCGACGGTGCGCGATATTCTTCGTCGTGTTGTTGTTGTTGGTGATACATCTGCATAGTAAAGGCGTAGCGACTGCCTCTCAATACATCGATTAACTCCTCGCCATCATCTGTGGGTGATGCGGGTGTATCGGGCACATCCCCTTCCGCAACGTCTTCTATCTCAATTTCAGTGTCTTCATCAACTTCTACCTCGGCATCTTCTTCAGTTTCTCCCGGCACGTAATGCTGAGCATGCAAATTGGTCAGCAGCATTTGATTGGGTGTCTCTTCAGCATTCACAACTGGCTCGGAGGCAGCATACCTGAAACCCTCATCAGTACTGGCAAGGTCAGTGACATCCACCACCGTGCTGGGCGAATGCTCCTTCTCGGTGGCATCGCTATCAGCGCTGGAGCGCGATGTGTTCGAATCGCTCTTCTCTCCGCTGAATGAGCTGTTTGTGCTGCTGCTCTCCTCCTCATCCACGGACACGGGGCTGTGTGCTTCGCCCATTACATGTGGTCGCGATGGTCTAACTTCTGTTTCACCCATTGTCTCGTTGCCTTGCTCCATCGACGGTTCCGCCGCATCGGCAAGATCGCCAACATCACCATCGGATCCCTCCGTTGAGCCGCTGAGATCGAGGCTAGCATTCAGCTGGGCGGTCACATCCTCGACTGGTGCGCGTTCTGGTTTGCCGCCAATTTCATAGCGATTGCCATCGTCCGCTAAGGTCTCGGCATATTCGGGCATCAGTTTCGAGTCTTCTTCAGACATTTTATGTATATTTGCTTTTATTTCACACTGAATATAGATGAAGCTGAAAAATTGTCCAATTATTTCATTATTTATTTACTCCAATTTACAACTTTTTCAGCACTGTTTACCTGTAGAATATTCCGTCTCAACATTCGCCTCATATTTCTATTTCGCTTTGTATTATGGTGATGGCACTGCACTGAGTACTTGGTGGCATCGATTAAATGTAAAAGTATCGATGACGTGGTCCAATAAAAAGTGTGTTTACAGTACATTTTACAATTTATTAATATGCATAATAAGTAATAAGTTTGTCCATACAAAAAAAAAAAATTAAATCATTTACCATGCTAGGGAGATCGTAATTTTATTAATTTTTTAAATTTATTATTCTGCTCCTATCAAAATGTGAGCTCCCAATTTAGCGATAGCGATAATAGTGTTAAGAAACGTCAAGAGCTTTTTTAGCTCAACTGTGTTGTTTGTGCCCTGAACCCATTAAAAATGGTTAAAAAGGGTTTAATGGTTTTGTGCCAATGTATGTAACAGCCAGAAGGAAGCATCTCCGACCCCATAAGGCATATATATTCTTGATCAGGATCAAGAATCAATGCGATATAGCCACGAACCATATCTGTACGAACACGGGGATCTCAGAGACTATAAGAGTTGGAGGTTTGGATTTTGGATTTGATCAAATTTGCTTTATTTTTATCGATAGCTGTCTTCTTTTGTCAAATATCGGTATATTTCGATTGGCGATAGCAATGCTAGAATCTTAAAGGCATCTGTTGTAATTAATACATAATATGCATATGCATATTACTGATCAACTGCTCAAATTTCTTCAAAATCGGTTAAGAAGCACTCAAGTTATAGTTTAAAATATTTCACATTGAGCTCATTTCTATCAGCAGCCGCAAGCATTTTCTGTACACATACAAACATGCGCGCGCATGTGTGAGAAAGAGATGACATGATAACCGACGCGAGCGTCAATATGTTTGTGTGTTTTTGCAGTCCCGTTACCTGCGATTGCCTGTACGTATGTGTGTACGTCTGTATGTAAGTATGTATTGACGTATGTATTTGCATGCGTTTGTCAGTCCGTTAGAATCAGTTCGGGCTTGTGATAAATACATGCGCTGCAATTGTTTTATTTTTTCTCTTCTCATCTTTTCTAAACGAAATGAGTGCATTTGAAGGCCTTCTCACATTTGTGTGCTAAACTTTTTGAAGGGAAATTGTGCAATAAAACTATAAAATGATTAGCAGCTGGGTACGGGGTATATCGTAGTCGAGCTCGACTACAGCACTCTTATTTTCTTTCGTTTTAATTGAATTGCATGACCTACCGTAAGTTAACCCATCGCAACTGTATTTAATGCTCAACTAATTTTCATAAGCTTTCCCGACTTTTCAAAGTTAATTATAATGACCAATACAAAGTGAATAACATTCAGTTTGGCCCTTGCGGCTACCTGACCCATTACATAATGTGACCTAAGGTTAAATCGAACTCTCGTTGCATGAATTTGGGGCGGAATTCAATGGACTGTTAACAGAACGCAACAACAAAAAAGGCTAAAGCATTTCGACAAACAAAGTAGTCCATCCCATTTCATGGGTCTTAATCTCAGCAAATGCACATGTGCTCCAAGTGGGCTTACCCTACCAGGGAATGTGAATGTGAGACTGTTGTAGCTGCGCTTTAGCACCAAATACATACACATATATACATACATGATACATGATAAATGAAATGTTTGCTCTTTCTTTGCCATAACAGCCCGCTGAGATTAACAATGAAGACAACTGGGTGAGCCCGACAAGAAAATGCCCTGCACTTAACCCTACCTTTGATTTGTTGACATATTCTCGAAATTTGAAGATGGTGCTAAATCTTGTAGACTATATCTTTAAGACTGTGATCGAAAATAGATTTGTATTGATAGTCGTGAAATCGGTGCAGTTATCGATTAAAAAAACTTGGTAAAACTTGATATTATGCTGGAACTAATATACAACATTTGGAGTCTCATTATAGTCTCATCTTATAGTCTCAGAGCTCGGCGTGCTAATACTTTATGGGGTAGGAAATAGTTTTTTAATTCTACACTCTGTTATTCAGCCAAACGTTAAACTTAATTAAATAAATCTTAAGATCAGAGATAGAACCGTAACCTATAAGTGCAGATCAGTAAAGTGAAAATAATTTAATATTGCAAATAAATTCCCAAGGTCGTTTAGATACGCAATAAACTGATACTTATAGATCCCAACTCAGTTTATCATATATTACTTGGGATCATTTACAGGGTATGCAAGACACTGCAAGATTCATAAATAACAACAGCAATAAGTGGCCTGGCGCCTGGGGGTCAAAACGTCGGTTGGCAAATGAGTGTAACAACCACAAAACCAACAAAAACAATACCAAATTAGTTAACACCTCTTTGTAGGCAATTATGTGTGTGCAAGGTGCATGCCACAGAGTACAGGTGCGTAAGCATGTGGCAAGTAGCTAAGTGACGATCAATTTAAATTTGTTGTCAACACTTAACCTTGTGAAATAAATAAACACACACAACTGAACAAAAATACATAATTTAACCAATCTTTTGTCTAATTGAATGGCCATTAACAAAAGCGTTCGCTATTTAACAAAATATCTTTTGCTTTTTCCAGCTGGGCTTTGTTAGAGCTGTAATATTGGCTTAACGCTTGCGTTAAATAATCTAATTTATTGCGATTGGGGTCGAGGGGGCACGAGGGTGCGGCTATTGTGCCTCAACAAATTGGCTGGCACACAAAAGCACTTTTTATTTGTCGATATCGGATTTATTTATTTTGAAAATAAGAAAGAAAGAGAGATGACAACATTCAGCTCAAATGTGATGCAAGCGAGGCTTTTGTAATCGACATCAAGTGGAAGGCTACATTGACAGAGAGGCCAAGCTTTGGCCTTGAGCAAGTCCTGTCGTATTGCAAAGGGACTCATTTGAAAAAATTATTCAAAAATTATGATCAAAAAGGCAATGCTAGTGAAAATTGGTCACGACACAACTGTCATAGTCCCTGCAAGTATATAGGGTATATATAGGGTATTTGCTTGATCAGCACATTCGAAAATGGCCAAAAAGGGAATAATGATATTGGTCAAAAGTATGTAACAGACAAAAGGAAGCATCTCCGATCGCATAATCATAGTAAAAGTTTTCTAATACCAAGCGCAAATCAAGTTTGTGTTATCGATATTTCGATCTATATCGATTTTCGATAGCAATAAAATCTCCATTTGTTAAAGTATGGCTTTCCAATTGACATATAATTTAGCACAAAGTACAATTTAATTGTCTACAGATATCAAATATCTGCAGTGCAGAAGAGTATGCAATAGTCGTCATGCCTAAGATTTGAGTATAATGATTATGATGAATAATTTGAAGGCACGGTTAATGCCTGTCTGTCTTTGAATCTTGCAACTGATTCCAGCAAACTAATCTGCAGTTTATAGTTTCACTGGGCGTTGAACTGCATCTGCGTGCCAACTTTCGTTTGCACTCTAACTGTCAGCGAACCACCCAACTACCCAACCACCTGACCACATCGCAATGCACCACAGCGATGCCAAGTCAAGTGCTCGTCATCAAGCTAAACCGCTGTAAATGAATGTGGCTGTCAAGTTCGTTGCCTAAGTCTTTTGGCTTTTTCACCCACCCCTTACCACCCCCTCCTCCTCCTTTACAATTAATAAAAATAAACTCAAATCGCTGCTACCGACCCTCTCCAACCCAAATAACGCCCGTCCTTTCACTTCGGTGTGCAATGCAAGTGGGTCAACACTTGACAGGATCACAGATGCAGCAGCTAACTGAAGTTCCGAACTGGTATTTTGCATTGTGTAACCAACTAAAAACCAAAAACAAAAAAAGAAGGATTTATAATCGTCAAAAGAGTGACATAATTTGAAAGCCCGCCAAGACGCATCAATCTTAAGATTATTACAATGCGAACGATAATGCCATAAAAAAGTTGATGATGAATGCCCAAAAGATGAGTTGGCCTGGAAACGTCAACAGAACTCACTAAAGCTGATACTTCAATCAATCAATCAAAGTAAATCAATCCTTCTTCATTATAACTACACATGGTTGGGTCTAAGAAAAAGATATATTTCAATTTTGTTCGTGACTTCTTGATTTACGCAGTTTGTAGAAATTTGAACTCAATTTGTAAAACTTGGCCTTCTCTTGCATGCATTTGCATGATATATACATATATGTATGTACATATATCCATTAATCGGTTGAGATCGGTGATCATGATCGGCTACGCATATATATTGTGTCGAAATGAGCAATTAGCATTTATGTAGCTGGTTCAATTATGCACTTTAAGTATTCCACTTGCACTTGGCTTGGAATTAAAATGCTGTTCGTGTTTGCTTAAACGAAAAACATTTCTCGAATTTGCTCCACAAAAATCGGAGCACTAACTTCACACGCTTTCAATATAAAAGCGAAATTCGTAACGGATCCAATCGAACCGAATAGTGTCGACAAATTGCCAACAAACAAGCAACAAAGCAAATTACCAGAAAGCGTCAACGAGCGGGCGACGAGTTGTGCATTTTAAAGAGACAGAGGCACGAACTAAGATGTCTGTGTGTGGGGCGTGATGACTGTAGCTGCCAAGTGAAAAGTGAGAGGTGGGCGTGGTCGCAACTATTTTTCGATGAGCTTTATTTGCCTGATCTCAGCAGAGATCGGACAGTCAAAAATCTTAAGAAAATAGACAAACTATTACAAAAAAAAAAAAAAAACATCAATGAATTACTTATGGACTAAATGGAATATAATTTAGTGATAGCCTTGGGTGGGCGTGGCTGGTGGACCGTAGCTGCTTACTGGCGGCAGGTACGTTGAATCTGGTGCCTCAAAAATGGGCGTGGCGGAGTCACCCGATTGCCCAGGTGCACCGTAAAGCAGCGCTGGCGCCGAATAATCATAGCCCTGTGCGGTGGGCGTGCCAAGTAAATACTGTGAGGTTGTGGGCGTGGCGTAGTCATAGCCAGTGCTCGACTCATGCTTGGCGCCCAGAAAGGCGCTGGGCTTGAAAGGCGCCTTGGACAGCTCAGCTACCAGCTCATTGTGATCCTCGTGCGTGCCAACCTGATGAATGTCCGTATTCAATGCCAACGGTTTGCTAGACGTATAGCTGAAATGGCCAAGTCCCTTATGACCCAGAGCATATGCGGGTGGCTGCTGCTGTTCCGTGTTCAACTTGTGCTGGCCATGTTCCGGCAGCAGTTGCTGCTGCTGCTGCAGCTGCTCCTCAACCACCTCATGATGATGTTGCTGCTGCTGCTGCTGGTGATGGTGGTGGTGGTGGTGCTCAGCACCTGAATCGTGCTCGTAACCAGGCAGCAGTGGAACGCCATAGCTGCTCAGCAGTTGCTGCTGCTGCTGCTGCTGCTGCGGCTGCTTTAAATGCAAACCGGGCGCCTCATAGTTGTAGCCCATAGGCTGCTGCACCTGCACATGCTCATCTTCCAGAGCGTGACTCAAAGCGGACATAAATTGATGCGCGTCCAGTCCCAAGCCATGACTGCTGCCAATGCTGGCATGATATCCATGACCTAGACCAAGTCCTGCCCCAAGACTGCTGCTGCTGTGAGAGGGGCTGGCTATTGAATAAGTGCTGCTGCTGCTGCCACCACCATGCTGCTTGTGACCGCTGCCAAGGCCGCCAAGTAAACTCAAGAAGTTGCTGCCGCCGCCATGAGCCGCATACTTGTAACCTCCACCTCCACCTCCAGCTCCAATTTCATGACCCTGCTGCTGGTGTCCATGCAACGAACCGCCTCCCGTCTGCACAATGTACGTCTCCACCTTCTGCGGCCGTTGATGCTGCTGCTGATGATGATGATGACGATGCTGCTGTTGATAGCCACCATGAGCAGCTGCACCACCAGAGCTAATATAAACAGGACGCCCATGTCCATGATGCGAGGCAAGCGATTGGTAATGCGTCTGCGGCTGATGGCTATAGTGATGATGATGATGTGGATATGACTGCTGATGGCCGCCATCCGTGTCGAGGCTAGCAAAATCAAAGCCACTGCTCGAGCCCAAACCATTGCCATGCAGCGAGCCATATGTGCTCTCATAGCCACCCAAGGAGGCAGCCGGCGGCGGCAGGTATTTGTGCGAGGGTCCGTGATAAAGGCCTCGGCCAAAGCTTAGGCCAGCATCGCGTTTCAGCTTCGCCGGTGCAGCAATTGCTTTTTGTTGGGCTTGTTGTTGTTGCTTGGTGGTAATGGTGGTGGTGGTGCTGCTGCTGCTGCTGCTGGTGGCAGCTAAGACGATGGTGCCCAGAAGAGCGCTGGCGAGCAGCAGCGTTCTTGTCATCTGCATGAAAATTGAAATTGATTTTTGGTTAAGCATTTGTTTTCTTCTTCTTTTTTTTGGTTGTTATTTGTTGTAAACAAATTTAAAGTGTGAATTAATAAATTTATTGTTGTTGTTATTGTTAATTTTTTTGCGATTGCACTTTGCAACTAATTGTTGAAATTTTGTACTCTTTTCTGTGTATTTGATCGACAAGGACTCAGGCAAATTACAAATGAGAATCACGCGTTTTTTTCGTATGCAGATTGTTTCAATTTCACACACTTACAGCGAACTGCATTTTCAAAAAAATATTGGATAAATATTGGGAAAAAAAAAAACGCCAAGCAATTTGGGCTAATCCTTGTAACGTCCTTTCGCACTATTTGTTGCTTTGTTCCACTGCGCGTTTATCTTCGACAAGTGCTGCGCGTCGAGTGTTGACGACCTCTGCGCCGACCAACCCTTTTATACGCGGCCTCTGCACGCAAACCTCAACGACGACGACGACGTCGACGTCATTGTCTCTGCCAACTAGCCAGCTAGTCGCAGCAGCAGCAGCAGCGATGCGAAAAGCGCCAACTCGGCGCAGTTAACAGTTGAGCTTTGCTCTTGTTGTTCTTGTTGTTGTTGTTGTTGCTATTTTGCATATGAACCAAAGCGATTTTTCGTTTTATTTTGATTTACCGTTTGACTTTACCCCACACTCTTGCACTCACTCTCACTCTCACGGTTGTTTGTTGATCGCTCTGGAGACATGTCTCTGGAACGCTGCCTTGGCACAGTGGCACAGGCTCAAAATCATTCAATTGTTGTCTTCTTACTTTTCTTCTTGATCTTAATTTGAGATTAAAAATCGAAAATCAAAATCATATTATCGAAATTTTAGTTCAAACTGTAAATATTCCTTTACTGGAGGAATCTGCTTTTGACTACATTAGTTGTATAACAACGAGTCTTGAATAGAGTTGAGCGTATTACTGATTTAAATCGAGCATACATTGTTTATGCACACTCGCACCACGGTGCAACGGAACTGACTGCACAGCATTGCCTGCCGTTCGCTTCAAGTTCAAGTGACACTTTTGCCATATCGCATGTCTCAGCGCACAACCAACTCCAGCCCACCTCTCTGCCATAAGCCCCCTTTATTATATATATCATTTTTTTTCTTGTTGGTGCCGTTGGTTTTTTCCAAGCTTTCCCAGTGCGTTTTACGGCAAGTCGATTCGGCTTATGCGTAATATACAATTAATTCCGTGTAACATTTTGATGAATGTGAATGTAGATGACAGGGCAAAACCCCACAAATCCCTCCCCCTCCATACCCCTGCTAACCCTCCTGCAATCCCTTTCTTATTCTTGGGCACAGCAAACGGTGGCGCCGTCGTGGACAATTCATTCACGGAACCACTTTTTTCTCTTAGTTGTCCATTTGCTGACGATGATATTGTTACCTGTGTTTGTTTGTTTTTGTTACTTGTGTTTTGTCAGGTGTCGCAAATCTATAACGAATTGTTGTCTGTTTGTCGTGTCAACTTTTCAATTACAACTTAGTTGGGATGATGAACTAAAGTCAAGTTTCTTTCTCTTTTCAGTTCAGCCCTCTGCAGCAATTACATAATAGCATTTTAACTGTGCCTCGTAATCCACTTGCCACATCCGCATCTGTCCCTGGACAATCTTAATCTCAATAAGGACATCCTTATCCATATTTTGGTTTCTCTGTGTACCTCTCAAAGTTGAAAATGTTAATGCGGTCACAAGCATTACATGCCATCAATTTTTTATTATCTTCTATTTTATTTTGATCTTTCTTTCATAGGTAAAAATGTGGTTTATTCGCTGATTGGTAGCCACATGAGACCAAAAAGATAAGGGTTTCAATTTTGGCAGATTTGTATTTGTTGGCATTGATTGAGGCGAATCAATTTAGCTCATTATCCGCTGATTTAAATTTACTCAAGTGATAAAGTTTGGCGATTAGCAGGCAACATTATCACCGCCAGCAATTTGAAAGTGTTCAATCAAATACAATGGCAGACTAGTGTCGTAGAAAGTCACACAATCACAATTTAGTACTAGGCTAATTGAGCTTTAATTACTAAGTGACTAAGTTACTTACTAAGTTAACACCTTCTCATAGAAGGTACTGCAAAGGGTAGTGTCAAAAATGGTGCATAAGATGGATACTGCAACTGGATCGGAAATGCTTGTTAAGTATTGGCCAAGAGCTTTATCAAATCCGACATGTATCGCATAACTATATACAACTACTATCAAAAATCTGTGACTGACTTCTGAATGTATTCTTTTATTATTTTTTCTTTCTTCTTGAACATAATATTGAATATCTTTGCAGGTAGTCAGCGCATCTGCAAGTCATCAATTTGTATGCAATTACATCAAATGTTGGTTAAGCTCCTCTCCTTTCTGCTTTTGGGCGCTCTTTCTTGGCATGTGGCATGCGGCGTGTGGCGTGTGGAGTGTATCGTTGCAGCTTTTAGTTGATGTAATTGCCAGGCCACTTGCAGTGCCATTGTCAATCTTCATATGCGACCTCGTCCCTTACCCTGGCCCAAACACAACACCAGCGACTTTGACTCCAACTTGACGGCTACAGCTTTAACTGTTGGTTGCTGGCTGCTTGTTGGTTGTTGCTTGTTGGTAGTTGCTTGTTGGTTGCAGACTGCTTGCGCAATGGGCAACGCGTCGCTGCCAAGGTCAGCTGTTAAGCGAAGTCGTAGCGAAGCCATAGCACCAAATAATTTCACCAAATTGGCCGCTTAATTGTGGCATTTGGAAAGTACATACAAACATACAAACAGACAGTCAGACAGTCAGACAGACAGACAGACAGACAGTCAGATAGACAGACAGACAGACATTCGAGAGCGTTGCCGCCCTCGGGTAAAAGTAAGTTAGAGCCATTAAAGCGGTGGCAGAAACATATAGGCCATGTGGGCAGAGAATGCCTATGCATGAATTGAATTTTAAATCTCTTGTGTTATGTTTATATTTAGATATATCTATGGAAACTCGTGATCCATAGGGTTATATAATCTTCGCTGTGTTTAAGTTAAGTTATTCTTGTTTAAATTGAAATCATATATATATATATTATATTTATTTAGCTTCTAACGAGGTTATACACCTTGCCAGTTGAGAAGTACACAAAATGCTGTCCAGGTTGCTGTGGAACTGTTTGAGTTGAGGGTTGGCCGGGCGCATAAAAAGGTGGCTCAAATTGTTGCTGTTGTTGTTTTTGTTGTGGTGGTGGGTTCTGCTGCTGCTGTTGCACATTCTCCTCATCATTTGTGTAGCCAGCAAAGGGCGATGGTCTAAAGGGCAGCGTAAACTGGCCCATCGTTGCTGCTGCCCTAAACAAGCCTTTCACCAAAATGGGAAGTCTGATCGTCGGAGCTGGAGTCTGCGCCTGAGCCTGCGCTGGAAAGGTCTGTGGACCCGTATAGCCCAAGCTTAGCTGTTGTAAGTCCAGTGGTGTCTGGTGTCCAATCAGGGGTCGCCAGGGTGTCGCATAGAGCCAGCTCTGATAGTAAAGAGGCGACTGCCGCACCTCGGCAACAAGGAGCAGCATCATCCAGATGAGACCACACATTTTCGCTGATGTTCGTCGTGCGTCTGCGCCCAGGCGTTGACCATGTCAACTTATATACCAGCTCTTCATCTAACTATCAGCTAAGAAAGAGTGAGAGAGAGACAGAGAGAGATAAGTGTAATCCGATCCAGGCAGTTCCGTTGTAAGCGATATCATAGGGATATGTGTACAAATGTATTTCAGATATGAGTTTCAATTGGAAGTGCCACCTGAGGTCGTTACTCGCCACTTCCTCGATTGCGTAATGGACAAAGTCTTAACTGATTCATTGGCTAAATTGAATTTGTGCCTCTGAAGCCAAATCCGCATAATTCCCTAAACTGCTTTCAACGCTTGCGCAAATCATGTTGCAAAATAACAAGATAATGATTATCATTATGATAATGATAAAAAAAAGAAGTTAAAATAAAATTGCTCAACTAACCGTGTAACTGGAATAGGGCGGTGGGTGGCAATCTCTCCGAAACGGTTATTTGGAGCTTGTGCAAATTGGTTGGATTAAATACTTTTGGATTACATAACAACTATATGCGATTATATACGACTACAGGTTGGCTTAGCATGGAAAATAAAAGTTACTTAATAATTATCGCACATTTGTCAGCGAGTAATTACATTTTCAATTAGTTATTACATTTTTCCAAATATATATTTACCATTTGAAAAATAATGCTTTTGATGAAAATTGCTTAAAAGAGAATGATTACTTTTCAACATCATTATTATATAAAGCTGTCCGCATAAAACGAATGCAAAATGTGGCAAAATAGAAACGTTCGATTGCATCTGGACTTCCTGCTGCCCGTTACAGTTGCAGTTGCAGCTGCAGCTGCGCCAACTGCAGCAGCAATGAAAGTTGCCAGGAGCGGTCCCACAAAAGGGTGTCTTGCCTAAAAGAAAGTTGCTTTTCTTCGAGTCTATTAGAAAAAGACTATTATTATAGTACTATATTATGTTATAGTATTGATGCTGAAGAGCAATTTCAGTTATTTCACTTTAACGAGCATAAATCTGGCTTAGTGTACCATCAAATATTTTTGAAATACCCTGTAAATACAGTAAGAAAGCAGATGAGTTTGAAGTCCCAAAAATAATTGTCTAAAACGTAAAGAAGACATTTAAATAGTAAAAATAATTTTAAATTTACGACTGGCCAGATTAATACTCACAGGTCTATTGACAGGACACTGTAGACTGAGAAGTCACCTAACTAAACTAGGTATATACAGCAGCAACACATGCAGGTTCTGCGGTTACGAGGAGGAATCCTCGACGCACATCCTAACAGAATGCGTCGCCCTAACCAGGAAAAGATGCAGCATCCTAGGGCAGCATATCATGAGGCCCAAGGACATAGAAACCCTCAACCCAACAAAGATTCTAGCATTCGTGCAAGAGTTGGGATTGACGGAAGAGCTGTAGGCTCAGTAAGGGGGCACAATAGACCTTATAGGTCGCAGTGCTAAATATCCCCAATTATAATAGTAATAAACTGGCCAGATTGGGTATTTTTTCTTCTGGGTTTTGTCCAATTCATGCTACAAATGTGGGCACATTTTGCATTTAAATACACCCAGAAATCTTCAAAATATTTCTTCTTATAAAGTTTTTAATTTTAAACACTCAAATAAAAAAAAATAGTTGCCGAATCAGCCCTCAAATGGACAATGCGCTCCTGTCCGGTCCGCTGATGATGCCGCTCAACTGGTGGTGGGTGTTTACACATTGATTTTATTTACTTTACCTTCACTTTTCACCTCTACTCTGGCCACCGCCTCCGCTTTCGCCCCGCCTCCGCCTACGCCCAGTGTCACTCTGCAGTGCAAAGCACGTCCGATTTGAGTGTGCTCTGCAAAACGGAAGTCAAGCATTCATTGCGTGCGATTTTCAGCTTGTTAAGCATAGAGCAAGAAGAAGAAGAACAACAACAGAAAAACATGAATTAAATTAACTTTAATTTAGGCATTTAAATATATATTAATTTAGAGCCCACCCCAAAAAAAAAACAATAAGATGAATCACACACAGCAAAACATTTCTCAAGTTCAAATCACACAATTCGCGCAATTAGCGAGTAAAATTTTGACTAATACGGAAATTTGGCCGGATCTAAGCCTATGGGGGAGCTGAGAAAATTGTTGATGCTACTTTAACGCCAAGCATAATCAAATTAGCTGCGATTATAATTATCTAATTTACACTATTTTTTTTCAGATGTCAGAGACAAGGTCGCTCTCTTGGACAGCACTTAGACACCGTCAAGCCTGACATCATTCGGCCCAAGACAAAAGCAAATTCCTCAGATTGTTAAACCATTAACGCCGTCGAGCACCAACTGATCTGGGCCCTTGTGTGCGCTCTAGAACCGCTTGAAAATTCTAAACAGTGTATTTCATCATTGTTAATTATTTAAATATTTATTTGTAATACTCAAAAGAAATACATATGTGGAAAAATTAATATACAAAATCAAAAAAAAAAAAAAATCTTATTGAAAGGTTTTGAAAATGGCTTAAGCAAATAAGTGAAAGCTAATGGAATTGAGGACCTTAGACTATGCCTAAAGTTTATTACAAAAAAAAATCAATTTATATTAAATAATTTAAACAGTTTTATACTTAAAAAAAAAAAAAACTTTTGGCCACTGACCACATAGAAAATGCTTTTGCTGTTAGAAAAAAGCAGATATATTCAATGCTCCGGGTCTGGTTTGGATGGGATGGGAACTCGAACGAAACTCGCGGAGGAGTTGGGTGGAATTGCCTTGAAGGGGGATTTAGAAATAGGGTGCCTGAAACTCGCGGCTGGGCAGCGTCAAGTAAGATGTTTGCGGTGCTGTGGAGGCGCCGTTCGCTGAGTGGGCGTGGCTTGCATGAAAAAAACTGCTACTGCTGCTGCTGCTGCTGGTGGTGGTGGGATGAAATGAGGACGTTTGCGAGTACTGATCATATGCCTGACCCTGAGCCGGATGCGGAGCATACTCATTTGCCTGCTCCAGCTCGCGATTGTGATAGTTCTGGTGTGCAGGTGGAGGAGCGGACAAGTGCTGCACCCACTCGCCCGCTTGCATGTACATGGGTGGCAGCTCATAGGAATGCGATTGCATCTGCACAAAACTGCTGGCGGCACCGGCGCCCATTTGCTGCTCGTCAACGAATGGCTGCCGCTGATAGCGCTCCGGCAGCGCCTGGCCAATCAACGCAACAGGTCGCTGATCAGGCTCCATATAGCGATCATGCTGCGTGCCAGCAGATAAATCAAAAGCTTGACCAAACTCAACGCCAGTTGCAGGCGGACCAGCAGCCGGACGATTGGCGGCATATTGAAATGTATTCATGTGATTTACATAGTTATGCTGCTGCCTGGACGATGAGGGAGAGGAGTGAGAGGAAGGCAATTGATGGTGCTGCTGTTGCTGTTGTTGCTGTTGCTGCTCAGGTTCTTGCTCGTAATGCTGTATGCTGTAGGGTCCATTATAGTTGAACTCCTCCCGCTGCTGCTGTTGGAATGGCCGACTTGATGCTGGTGTGCTGTGCTCATGGGGCAACTGCTGTATGAAACCGGGATGGGTATAGGATGGCGGATGGGGATTGGGCAACCAGTAGCCGGTGGTAATCACAGCCTCCGTGGTGGGCTCACTCGCTGCCGGCAAATATTTGTGTGCGGGTCCATTGTATCGATAGCCATTCCGGTTGCCATCAGATGACTCAAAGCGACCACCGCTCAGCGACTGGATGCCATGGACAACAGCAGCACTGGGTCCAGCGATGGCCAAAACGATGTAAAGTAAAGTGAACTGTAAAAAAGTGTGTGTTTTAATCAAAAATTAATCCAATTTGCTGTGTATGTCTCCGCCTACTCACAGTATAACGCAACATGCTATTAATGTCCAATCCTGGCTATCTGGCTGCCTGGCTGTCGTGTGTTGAACGCTACTGGAATAGTGGCAAGCCTAGCATCGGCTACAATAGCTTTTTATAGCGCCAGCTGCTCATCTGGCTCTGGTGCAGATTTGTCATCAATGGCTAAGATCTCTAATGTGTGTGTGTGTGTGTGTGTGTATTTTCTTACCAGCGTTGGCAGCAGCAGCAGCTCGAACAGCAATTCAAGCACGCTTTGTGACTGCTGACACTGAGCGATAGCAAAATGTGTGCCACGAAAAAACAAGTAGAAACAGCGCTGGGAGTTCCGCACTAGCAGACACCCTGTTCTCTCAACCCGACTTACTTGATATACTCCTATTTTCTTTATGTTTGTAGGGGCCATATTTCCGATTTGAACCGAATTGTGATTTTAACTCCATTTTAATTGAAGTCGAACGGTTTTTTTTTGGCTTCTTTTTAACAATTGGCGATTACAGTTAATGAGAAAATTACAATTAGTTTGCTATTTAAGAGATTCTACGCACATGCACCATATTTTAGCTGTCCATACCCGTACCCCGTTGAAATTATATCTGCGATTTATAAAAAATATGAATAATATACATACAGTAAAAAAGGATTTTTTTTATGACAACAATTATCGCATATTCATAATCGCTGTGAATGGCTCCACAGATTTTGCCGAGTTATTCACTCAGCAGGTATCGCGACAATTTGGCGTCAAATTGTCAAGCCCGGTAACGGTCGTGTGTAAATCACTTTCTTTGACTATTGACGCAAAGCATAAAAAAAATGCACTTGACCCATTGACAATGTGCATCCAGCTGCCAGCTGCCGGAAATGCAATTCAGTTAGGGTTTAAAAAACCGATATGGACTGTATGGCTGTATGGACAGCACTTTTACTTTGATTTTGAGTGTGTTTTTATTGGATTACACAATCGTAATCAATGAGTTTGAATGATAGGTGCGTGGGCACATCAATTATTTGTAATAACACTAAAAACAAAACAAAAAATGTTAAGTGGACCAGCAAAAATCCCAATGACACACAAATTGTCAGCCTACTTTAAAAGCCAGAAAATTAGCAAACCAAAAAAAAAAATATATATATATATACGTATATGGCATATTTTGTGTATCGTATTTCTGAAGAAAATAACAATTCTTATTTGCTATGTTAATCAAACATTTACAGAAACAGATTTGCAGTAGATTTATGCATAATTTTTTTCAATGTGTTATTTAATTTATGGTGATTTTGTGGTATTTTAGTATTTTGTTCGCGCTAATTGGTCAAACATTGTGCAGACAAATACCAAAATATCGATATACACGTTTGCAAGCCATAGATTTAAATTTTTTTTTAGTAAATGTCTCCAGAATTGGCCTTGTAATTTTATTGAATTCATCACTGTAGTAATTACAAAATGCAATTGTGCATAAAAAATAATATATATGTCAGAAATACTATCACATCACAAACATCGTATCGATATGTTGAATCACTATCGATAAGCATTTGAGTACATCTGCCAAAAATCCATATTTCAATTGTCGCCATATCATATCGATTTTTTTCATTCCCTCTATAGTGCTGTGAGTTCGACGCTTGAAGCAGCTTCGTCGGAGAGGAGTGTAGAAAAATTTCCTTTTTGTTTTTCATTATTACATCTGTTGTGTAGCTGAAGTAAGTACAAACATTAATTGTTAAAACACACACTTTGCGACATTGCTGTGTGATCTAGCTAAAACTTTTTACGGCCACCTCTTGCTTTTTATATTTTTCATTTCGGCTTATTGCATGTGTGTGTGTGTGCTTGTGTGCGCGTATATATGTTTAGTAAATTTTTGTGTTGGTATTTTGTCTGCTACACTGCTACCGTTGGTTGGGTGCTGCTGCAGCAAATTTTACTGCCGCTTCCACGCTATAGTTTGTCACATTACAGTTGTCCGGTGGCCAAAGGAGCGCTAGCACTCCAAAAACGCATACATACCACGTATGTATCAAACACACGCACACACACACATGCAGATGCAAAATTCACGAATACTGCCAATTGCAATCGGCGTTGTTTCTAAGCCGAAGACAGCCGATTTAGTTTTCTTGCAGGTACATAAAATCCTTGAAAAGTGGCATTTGAAAATACATACACAAAGCCAATGCAACGCTAAAAAAAAAAACAAAAAAAAAAATGTCTGCTTTTCCTGTGCTTTGATTTTAATGCGTTTTTCTGGTTTTTAATTTGCAGGCGACGACGAGCAATCTTTCAGTGGAGGGCAGAACGAGCATCCAACAACATTGTCATGCCGTATAAGAGAAAGACACGGATATGCTACAAGACGATGAGAGAGGAAAATATTCCCGATAGTGTATGTGTTTGTGCATTGGAAAATATAAATTAGAAACTGAAACTAGAGTGCTTTCCGCCATTCGCATGTTTTTCTTCTTGTTTTTTTTAGGATGACTCTGCTGAAACCGATGCGGTGGATACAGCAGAGGATGATCTGGAGGATAATCGAAACGACAATTCCAATTCAGATGACAGTGACAATGTCGATGGCGATGCCGAGGGCGATGTAGGCGGCGCAGCTGATGAGGAAGGAGTCAGTGCCGCGGCATATGGTAAAGAAGAATCACCACGTTATGCCGAAAGTAGTGAGGACGAACGCAAACCCGTATCACCACGTTACGCCGGACAACGCAACAATGGCAACGCGGATAACAATACCGACAATGATTTTGTCGACTATGCTGATAACCAATTTGAAGGCAATCAGCAGCAACAACAACAGAAACAAGAACAGCAGCAGCATCGTCCAAACCAAGAGGATCCTGGTGGAGGTGACGCGTATGCGCCCGATGTGCAACAGAGCGCTTGTACAGCTAGCAATAGCGAGGATCGCTCAAGCGCCACAAATTTGATTATCAACTATTTGCCACAGAACATGACAGATCGTGAGTTGTACAATTTATTCAACAGTTGCGGCTCCATCAACACTTGCAAAATAATGCGAGACTATAAGGTGAGTGTGTGTTATGATCGCCGCGGGAGGGGAGGGGAACAGTATTTCACCATGATATGTATGTGTGCCTGTCCCTTTCGCACAGTGTAATACAGTAATACATACAAAATGCTTGTTATCCCTTTTCCTCCCCTTGGAATGCGCATCTGTGTTATTCATAATTCATGTTGACGACCAACTATATTTGCTCTCTCTTAATCGCAGACGGGATACAGTTTCGGCTACGGTTTCGTCGACTTTAATGACGAGATGTACTCGGAGGCGGCGATACAGAAATTCAATGGACTCTTCGTCCGCAACAAGCGTTTGAAGGTGAGTAGTCGCATCCAGGTGATTCCAGTATTCAAATCATAAATCAAAAACTAATTTTCTTTCGACTTACCCAAATATATACAATAGAAGAGACCACTTATTAGTTAATTGAACAATTTGCATTCAGTTGCCAGAATAATCGGCTTGAATGTTTCTGAATATTGGTATTAATCAATTATCAATGGAGAATTCCGCATATGCTAACCAATCGGAATAATATCAGAATTGAAACACTTTATATACTTCATTGTCACTTTAATATAATAACATGTTGTGATCTGCTTTTGATGGTCTTTCCAATATACCCCAGACTCCATTTAGATATTTAATCTTTGTACATACCCAACACGATCTCTGTTTATCAAAGATTTACTTCAATATGAAATTGTAAATTGTGTGTCCTCCATTGGCATTCAATTGGCTACATTTTGCTGTTCATTTACAAAATTAATTGAAATTTGCACTAATTTCTATGAAAAGATTATTACATTAATTGTTTTTAAACTAACTCTGTAAATGGTGTCACTCATTTGTGTATTGTTTATATGAGAATTGCATGCTGAATTCTGAAATCTGAAGTCAACTTCAAGCATGTGTCCAATATTCATCTGTAAAATCGCATCGATCATTGTTCATCGTTACCGTGTTGTTCTTTTCAAATGCCTGAATCGAATCTTCGACTGACTCATTCATTTCTAATTGTTTTTTTTGCATGCATAGGTGTCTTATGCCCGACCGGGTGGACAATCGATCAAGGACACAAATTTGTACGTGATCAATTTATCTCGGAACATTACCGAAGAACAGCTGGATCGGATATTTTCGCCATTCGGTTTGATTGTTCAACGCAACATCTTGCGGGATAAGCTGACTGGTCGTCCACGCGGCGTAGCATTTGTACGGTAAGCAATCTGTTCCGCATTGTAACAACGATAGCTTTATGATGAATGGAAATGGTATGGGATCATATTCCAATTAATTTTAACAACCAGCTGGCTTCTCTTCAACTATTCCACGAAGAATGATTCATTTGCATTATTTATGTCTCTATAAGATTAACAACTTTTGCAACTCTTTTTTTCTTTGCTGCAGTTACAACAAGCGTGAGGAAGCACAGGAAGCAATTAATGCGCTCAATAATACCGTGCCCGAGGGTGCATCAGCGCCCATTTGGGTGCGCCTGGCAGAGGAGCATGGCAAGGCGAAGGCCGCACAATTTATGCCACAAGTTGGTGGTGGCGGCGGCGGTGGTCTGCATATGAATCAACAGCAACAGCAGCCGCCGCCGCCGCATCACCATCAAATGATACAGCATATGCAGCTGGCGCCACGTCCGACGCAGCATCCGCGCCACCAGCAGCAGCATCAGCATCAGATGCATCATCAACATCAACAGCACCAACAACACCAACAACATCAACTGCAGCAGCAGCAACAACAGCAGCAACATCATCCTCATCATCACCACAGTTTGCCGCCACCGCCGCTCCACATGCAACAGTTGCACCACCATCCGCACGGAGGTGGTGGCCGCATCGGTGTCGGCGTCGGTCTGCCACAGCCGATGCACGGCGGCGGCGGTGGCTATCACTCCAATATGGCCAACCGAGGTAGATCAAATAGAACAACACGATCTCAAAAACCGCATCCATATACTAACAATGTACAGAAATTTATTTAAAACAAAATTAATTTCTTTACACAATATTAGCTGCATCTCACAGGTGAAGTGTTCATGCTGCCATTGCCTATCACAGTAATACCAATGCCCCGTCCACAAGCAGAGCTGCAGCAGCTGCAACTGTTGCAGCAGCGGCAGTGCCTACTGTACCAGCAACATATGCTGCTGCAGCAGTAGTAGCAACTACTGCAACTTCAACTGAGCAGCAGCAGCAGCAGTTTCAGCAGCTTCAGCAGCATCAACAGCAGTCGCGGCGGCCGTCGAAGCAGCAGCAGCGGCAATCGCACAAGCGATGCTCATGCAACTGCAGCAGCGTCCTCGGCGGCACTAGCTCTGGCAGATGCATCAGAAACAATGGCGGTGGCATCGGTCAACAACCACACAACAACATCAACAACAATAACAACAACAACCACAACAGCAACGGCAGCATTAACAGCAACAAGAGTAATTTCAGTAATTTTACAACAACAAGAACAAGAACACCAACATCAACAAGAACAACAGCAACATCAGCAGCTACAGCTGCAGCTACAGCTTCTACTACTACAGCAAAAACAGTCATTAAAACAAGAACAACAGCACCTGATGAGAGAGCAACAAGCACAAGCACAGCAGCAGCAACAACATCATCGAAAATAACAAGGACAACTGCAGCAGCAGCAAGGGATATATTCGGAAAGACAACAACACCTAAAGCATATAGAGTGGTCACCGCCTACGCGTCACCAAATGAAAGAGCACTGCAAGAAGATCAGCATCGGGCGGCGCAGCTACAAATGCAAATGCAACAAATGCAATTGCAAGAGCAACAAACTTTGCAGCAGCAATATCGAGAAATCCAATTTCAGCAGCAACAGCAACAACAACTTCAATTGCAAGAGCAACAAGCACTGCAACAACAGCAGCAACAACAACAACAACTCCATTTGCAATGGCAACATCATCAACAGCAACAAATGCAACAATTGCTGCAACTGCAACAGCATCATTCCCTGCAATCGATATCATTACAATTGCAACCAAATAATGCACACGCCACCATATTGCCTGTCCACTATGCGATGCCGATCACAACATCCACATCGGAATCGTCCACGGGTGGCACCTGTGTCTATTATCATTATCCTTCGAGTGCCAACCAGTTGAATGCCGTCAACTATGTCGATCGCAATGTGGATATGTTCCTAACGGCATACGGCTACAATAGTAGCAACGAGGCGGCAGCCGAACCAATCCGCGATAATATCCTTGCAGAAGCTCGAGCTGAATCTCAAACCGAAGCAGAAGCTCAAATTGAAGTTGAAGCTGATGCGGAAGGCGATGAGCAGATTCAGGCACTTCACAGCCGCAACAACAGACGCGGAGGCGGTGGCACCAACTGAAAAATGCTATTTGAACTACTACAGCACACACCGAAAACTCAGATGTAATATTTAATTTTAAAATTCCATATTCTCGAAGCTGACATTTTCCATTAACTACATTTCTTTTTTCTTTTCTTTTTCGTAAGCTCTTAATCAGCACAATCCTTAGCGCAAAAGGACTCTGATATTTTTGGTTTTTGTTTCCAAAATATGAGCAAAACCAATTTCAAATTTCAGTCGCTCGAAATTGAATTTGGTTTTGCTGGTATTTTGTAACCAAACCAAACGTCCTTCGCACTAGAAAGAAAATGGTGCTGTTTAAGAGCTATCGAAAAAAAATATTTTTCTTTGATTAAAAGTGGAAAGTGTCAGGCTTACACATATAGATGTCTATATATATATTATATATCTATATATCTATATATATTGTTGTTGTTTTAAAACCTAAATGAATCTATGTGCTGAATGTAAAAAAGAAAACCCAAAACATATACATAGATAGATTATATATAATATAAATTCGTCTACATATGTATATTATAACATATATCAAACATAAATATATGTCTATACATATATATTATAATATATGTAATACATACATATATGTCCACACATATATATGTGTATTATAATATATATATGAAACATAAATATATGTCTACACATATACGGATATATGTCAGCCCACCCACGTAGTTGATTTGTGAGCCAAGCAAAGAGACGCGGGCTGAAAATGCCAGAGAAAATCAAAATTGAAAAGCAAAGAAAAAAGAAATGAAACTAAACTAAACTAAAATGAAATTGGCAACACTTTTTGCAAGGCAAAGCGAGAAAGGCAACATGCAACATGCAACACACATACACATAATAACTGAAAGCAAAGCAATCAAGTTAGTGAATCAAGCCTAAGCCACCACAGCACACTTCTTCAACAACAACAACAAAACACACACACAAACACCTAACACACAGAAACACCTAACACACACACACAGACACCTAACACACACAAACACCTAACACACACACACTCCAATTTGAATTTGAATTTGTACAATTTAATAAAAACAAAAAAGAAGAAGAGAATAAACAAAAACGAAACCTTAAATATACTTATATTCACTCACGATCTAAATGTACATTTCACTCCATTTTGTTTTTCTTGATTTGGATACGAAGCCAAATCGATCAGAAAAACCAACCACATTTCAAAAGGTCTGTTTAAATTGTAATATTGTAATATATATAAAATACCGTAAACAACACAATAAACAAGAAGTAAATCCAATAGCAGAAACAGTAAAATCCAACTAAACAGACTTTTTTTAATACTTTTAAAAAACTAGTCTTGTAGCATTATAATAGTTAAGACTTTTTTTTTTGCAACAAACTAAATTTATAGAAACAATTAAAAATAAACTGTACTAAAAATAAAAATAAAAAAAAAAACGGAAAATTAAACGCTAAAATATGTGTAAAAACAAAGATCTTGTATTCGTTCAATACAGAGAGACAGAGAGAGAGAGATCAGAGCAGTGGCAACCATATAACAAAATGGCGTCCTTACATGCTATCGAGCGAGATAGACACAATTGACAGAGTGAGATAGAGCGGCAGCCAAGTACAGTCAGACAATTGGAGCTTTTCAGTTTAATCTGAATTCTGCGTATGTATCTGTGTTTTCTAATTGATAATTGACGCAACTTATAATAGTTGAATATTATATACTATTAACAGTTAGCAGACGCTAGATTTACTTACGAATATGTGCTATTTCTGTTTTCAAGTTGTATGATTGCTTAGATTTGACTAATTTCGTTTCAGACCATTTAAACAGCGCGCCACTTTTACCAGTCTTAGCTATGTTATTAACATAGTCACAGCTGTAATGTTAGAGTCTTCCCATGAGTGGTATTTCGCTGCAGTGTGTGGCCACCCTGGCTGTAATTGGAAAATACCATGTGGAAAATACCAGCCACATTCCAATGGCAATTAGCGCTAAACTACAGAAAAATAAAGCAACTGAAAAACAATAGCAGGACCACAAAAAACGACACCAAAACGTGATTTATATTAGAGGGCCTGAAACAAGAGCGAAACAGCCCATCCGAAATCTGAGCAGGGAAAACGCAAAGCAAGCGCAAACAGCCAGACGAGGTTGCAAAATATTTATTTATTTTGGCCCATGCAGTGGGAACGTAACAGAATACGCAATAAATGATAAGCGACCTTCCCCATTCCCCTGTTTGACGAGTGGGGCAAGGGAGCGGCAGCGGGGCAAGTGCGGAAAAGTGTGTGGCGCGCTAAGCGCCTAGGGAATCGCAAAACTTAAACAACAAGTAAGCAAATTTGGTAAAGAAACCACATACCCAATTGCCAATTGCATAAAGTGCAACTTGAACAGCAAAAATAAAAACAAAGCATAACAACTACAGCAAGAACGATAACGATTAACGATTGGCGATAAAAGGAGCAGTCGCAGCATCTGAGAATGCCACAGATGAGAGCCGCTGCCGCTGAGGCGGCTGCAGCGGGCAACACGAACGCTCAGCCGCTGGTAAAGATCGGACACTATCTGCTTGGTGCCACACTCGGCACGGGCACCTTTGGCAAGGTGAAAATTGGCGAGCATCAAATCACACGGCTAAAAGTCGCCGTCAAGATACTCAATCGCCAGAAGATCAAGAGTCTCGATGTTGTCTCCAAAATCAAGCGAGAGATCCAAAATCTCAAGCTCTTCCGGCATCCGCACATCATCAAGCTATACCAGGTAAGGTTATTTATCAAATCCACCTTGCATTCCTTCTATCCCACATATCACACTGACGTGTGTGTGTGTGTGAGCGTATTCAGACAATTTGGTGACTCAATCAATAACTGTAACATAAGACGACGACTCAGAGACAGTTGCAACAAATCAAAAGCCGGTCAGCCTTGTAATTAGTTTATTTTCTTTCTTCTCTATCCGATAAATAGTAAATAGTATTCACAGCTGCTTTTATTTGTTTGTTTATTTGGTTGTACATATATAAACAATATGAAATTCGCCTTCTTTATTCCCCTTTGCGTATGATATAATACAAATGCGCTTATCTTAATTGGAAAACAGTTCTTCGCAATTGAGATAAGACTACTTGAAGCATACAAAGAAGAACAGACATGTATATATTTTAATTAAGATAAGGCCAGTAGTTTATAGTATATAGGATTGAGCATAGATACATGTGATCTTTGGAGTATAAATCTATAATTGTGTTACTATATGAAACCTTTGATTTTGTTTGGGACAGGTCATCTCGACACCATCGGATATATTCATGATAATGGAATATGTCAGCGGCGGCGAGCTGTTCGATTATATTGTGAAGCATGGGAAGCTGCAGGAGCATCAGGCGCGACGCTTCTTCCAGCAGATCATATCGGGCGTGGACTATTGCCATCGCCACATGATTGTGCACAGGGATCTGAAGCCGGAGAATCTGCTGCTCGATCACAATATGCACGTGAAAATTGCCGACTTTGGTCTGTCCAATATGATGTTGGACGGTGAGTTTCTGCGCACCTCATGCGGCTCACCAAATTATGCGGCGCCCGAAGTGATATCGGGCAAACTGTATGCCGGTCCTGAGGTGGACATCTGGTCGTGTGGCGTCATTCTGTATGCGCTGCTATGCGGCACGCTGCCGTTCGATGATGAGCATGTGCCATCACTGTTCCGCAAGATTAAGTCGGGCATCTTTCCGATACCCGAATATCTCAATAAGCAGGTGGTCAATTTGGTGTGCCAGATGCTGCAGGTGGATCCGCTGAAGCGTGCCACCATTGAGGAGATCAAGAAGCACGAGTGGTTCCAAAAGGAGCTGCCCGCCTACCTATTCCCCTCATCGATCGAGCAGGACTCGAATGTCATTGATACGTACGCCGTCTCCGAGGTCTGCACCAAATTTGGCGTCAAGGAGTCCGAGGTGCATAATTCTTTGCTCAGCGGTGATCCGCACGATCAGCTGGCAATCGCCTATCATCTGATCATCGATAATAAACGTTTCGCCGATGATGCCGCCACTCAGATTAGCGAGATCAATAACTTTTTTGTGGCCGGCTCGCCGCCACCGGCAACACAATTGACGCACTCCACCCACGAGCCGCGCACCAGCGGCGCTGAGCCGATCGCCACCGTTTTTGTCGGTGGCGGCACTGCTGCCAGTTCGGGCAGTGCCACGCCCATTCACAACGCTCCAATGGGTAGCAGCGGTGCAGGCAGCGGCATTGCAGTGCCAACCATACGGCCACATCCCGAACGGATAGCACCGATGCGCGAACGCCAGCTGGCTATGTCTGTGCAGAATACGGGCGGCGCCGCCTTTCCCGAGAAGACAGCGCGCGGCGGCACACCAATTAAGCGGGCCAAATGGCATCTGGGCATACGATCGCAGAGCAAGCCGAACGACATCATGCTCGAGGTATATCGGGCGATGAAGGCGCTCAGCTACGAGTGGAAGATCATCAATCCGTATCATGTGCGTGTCCGACGCCAGAATGTGAAGACCGGCAAATTTTCGAAAATGTCGCTGCAGCTATATCAAGTGGACGCGAAGAGCTATCTGCTTGACTTCAAGTCGCTGACCAACGATGAGGTCGAACAGGGTGACGATGTCATCATGGAGAGCCTAACGCCGCCACCGATGAGCGTCAGCGGCACAATGCCCATGCAGCCAACGGGACACCACACCATGGAGTTCTTTGAGATGTGTGCCGCACTCATCATACAGCTGGCGCGTTAAGAACACGCCTACCAAAACACACCTTTTTGAATACACCCTCCACACACACAAACACACACACACACACAAACACACACACACACACAAACACACACACACACACAAACACACACACAAACACACAGAGAAACACAAACACACACAACATGATACAGCAGCCAAATGAATGAAGAAAATGAAAATTGTCTTTAAGCTTCACAATCTTGAAGATATGGTTTGAAATATCAACGAAGATTCGAAAATTGTCAACATTTTGAATTGCTTAAAGTTCACAAATAACAAATGATTATATTTGGATTAATATTTCTCGAAAACAGAACATATATATTTAAATCTGAAGAATGCACCATTGTCGAGCTGCCACCTTAGGCGACTTTGCGACTTTCTCGTACAACCGATTCATTTGGCAGCCACATCATGATATTATTATTATGATATATACTATCTAGCAGACTATTTAGCGAAATGCGCAAAAAAAAGACGGAGAGAAGAATACGGTTTTGCAATGCGTTTATAATCCATTTAGTTTTTTACTTATGCTGTGGCGCTGTGTTCTTTTGTTTTTTGTTGATTAATCTTTTATTTTTCTTATTGTATTTGTTTTGTGAACTGTATTAATTGCTAAAAACACACACACATAAAAGAGAAGAAGAAAATAATGCAATACGTATTTGATATTTAACGGGAAGATGCAATTATCACAACTTCCCCTCTTCCGCCTTTTGCTGGCTAATCTATTCAATCCGCTGGCCGTTGGCTTAAATAATAATTGTTAACATATTTTGTATTTGGTATAAGGCATGGCTGAAATACGATGCTTGCAGCAAACGTTTTCGTAGTTCTATCTGTAAACAGACGACAAAGTGAAACTAAATATATTCGATATAAACATATATATATATATAGATACCACATCAAGTTGGCAGCAAATATTCATAGCTTTGCGAGTTTTCTTTTATCGGAAGCTGATTTTCAAGCTGGGTGTGATCGGTTGTAAGCATTTAATACAATAATACAGATAGTTATATATATATATATATATATATATATATATATATATATATATATATATATATATAATTACAGAGACTATTCAAAATCCTTCATATAAATCAGAAAATAGATGAATATTTATGCGCTGATTGACCAACTGGCTGATTGACCAACTGGCTGATTGACGGACAAGTGAAAGTGTCGTCATTCTCAGTCAGCAGTGCCGCCACACACACAATGTTATTTTATTGAGCATTGCTTAAGGGCTAACTTCGACATGGCTTTGTTCAATCTATTATTTATTACTTTAATCATAATTACTAAATGGTTGTTTACGCACCACTCGTCGCGTCGAGCGTCGAGCGTTGTGCGTCGGGCACCAATTAAATTCTTAAGGCCGCAAATACAAATACATAATAATAATATCCACATGCTGCTGATGTGCTAAATATGTTGAATATTCAAGACACTGGCGCAAGTTGCTTCAGTTGTGGTCTAAGGCAGCTGCTACTGATGCTGTTGCTGCTTGCGCTTCAGTTTATCGATGAGCGTCTCTATGCTGTTTGCGTCCACCAGGCCGATGAATTTGTCCACGACGACACCGTTGCGAAAGGCGAGAACAGCGGGCACAGCCTTCACCTCAAACGTTTCGACCAGATCCAAATTGGCCTCCACATCGATAATGGCCAAATCGATCTCATTGGAGTTCTCCAACAGCTCAAGCATCTTCGGAGTGAGTATTTTGCAGGGATCGCACCATTCCGCATGGAAATTCACAATCACCGGATTATCGCTGTTAATTACCTGTTTTTGTGGAACAAACAAAACACACAAACTTTAATAGGAGCATTTATCATGCATCTACGTATCTATGTTGAACAGTATACACGACTCGACTCCAATCTATATTCTGGCTTATTTGCATACACGCGCACACACACACATAACAAGCAGCTAGCCAAATAGTCGACTAGCGATGCCCTGTAATTAGTTTGTTAATTGTGTAACTTAAAAAAAAGGGATGTGTGCCAAATATTTGTGTCTTAGGCTCATTTATATCTATATATATATTGCCCAGAGACAGAGAGAGAGAGAGAGAGAGAGCGAGGAAGACGTGTGAACCCTTTGGATTCTGATTCTTGTACAGGGTATTAATTTAGCCGCATAAACAAACGGAACAAGACATTGGCATATGTGCATAAATAGCCAAAATGCGTCATGGTTTACGGCCGGAACTGCTCACGTACGCCAAATGGCCAAACCAAGCCCATTGCATAATGCATATGTGTATGTGTGTGTGTGTGTACAAATGTAAATACACAAAGGTCTACATGGATATATGCATGCATGTGCATATGTCGCTCACCTTTTGATCAAATTCGTAGTGATCCTTGATGGCGAGCATCTTGCAGTGCATCTGGGACTGTGAGAGGCACTTCTGTGTGGCTTTGGCCGCCTGTGGCGCCATTCGGTGACAGCTGCTGTGGGCGCTGCTGTTAATAAGGCAACAGGCCGCCAGGCGTGGCACAATGCCCTCCGCTGCAATTTTCAGCATTTTACAACGTGGCCGACGAGTGCACAGAGAATCCTAATGGAGTGGAGCGTGCAAGCGTTTTCGTAAGCCGGACGTAGTCGCTTGAGTTGAAGACGCCGCGATAAGATAAATAAATAATGTACAAATAATGTTCACTGCTGTTTGCGTTCTTGGGGTGGGCGCTGCTCATCGGGGTGGCATCTCTTTATGTTAGTCTGGCAACGCCAAATGCTCAATTGAGCGCTAAATGCTCACTTGAGCGCTGCCAGATGGCTGGCATAGTTTATGCCGCTCATCAAAATGCGCAGCAAATTGCAAGTTAGCCCGTCATTTCATTTATTGTTCAATTTCATTCAACAACAATGTTATTAGCAAATTTAAAATAAAATGGCAAAGATGAAGCGAACTCCTATTTATCGAATGCGGCGAACTATAATATATGCATATAAAACCACTGCCTTCCGCTTTTGAATTACAACGGCCAAAACGTTAATTTGAGAATATTTTTAGAGAAAGACGTATTTTCAAGTTTTGATTTGAAATTAATATATATATATATTTATATACATAAAAATACCTCCATAACGTTACATATAATTCGGAAACCGATCGAAGAAATTGCAATGCCTGCATAACGTTAAAAATAATTCGGAAATCTGATGATTTCAGTCATTTGAATTTGATATGCGGAACAAGTGATGTTTTACGTTAGATAATCAATAGAAAACAAAGAAATAAGCATACACAATATGTGTGCATGGGTGTGTGTAAGCTCATTAAAGTTGATTGACACGCAGATAATGTCAAATGTTAAGTTTTATGGGAAGTATTGAAAATTGAGGTCGAATCAACCCAGTCCAAATGTTAGCTCACCACTTGAATATTTGTCTTTAATTAGCTGAAAATGTCAAATTTACCACGTTGATCTTATCGGCATGGATCTTAATTGGAGTGAATGCGCTGGCGGATGGAGCAATCGCCTGTACCATGCTGAGAGGGATGAACGCGAGCGGAATCTATGCCAGCTATGTGGATAGCAAACTGATTGGCTCCCAGTCAGAGGAGGCAAATCTGTATGTGTTGCGAGCACTGCGACATGTCATCTACGATGTCTTCGCCCAGCTGAGCGCCACATTGGTGATAACGATTGCCTCCGGCAGCCATACACATGGCTGGTTCGAGGATGTTCTGGCAAACCTAATCAGCACTTGGAGCTCGGTGCCCGTACAAATGCTGCGAACTAATCGTACGGCTCATGTGCCCGGACGCAAATACAGCAATCTGTTGCTGGTCGATTCCTATGAGAGTTTGTGGTGAGTACAGATTTGATGATGATTGCTGGCTAATCCTAATCGATTCTCTCTGCTGCTGCTGCTGTTCAGTTCAACACGTCTTGCCGAGGACAATGCGGACTACGATGATCATGAGTATTACTTCATCTTTCTGCAGACTCGCGATGCGCTCATGCAGCGCGAGTTGCAATTGATTTTGGAGCACTGCCTGCACCACTACTGGCTGCACTGCAACGTCATGGTGCAAACGGCCCAGGTGGAGGTGCTCATCTATAGCTACTATCCGTATACAGCGCAACGATGCCAGGCGGCACGGCCAAGGCTGGTCAATCGCTTTGATGGCCAGCGAATGGTGAATGCGCCGATGTTTCCACACAAGCTGCGCCAGCTGCATCACTGTCCGCTCACCGTTCTCCTGTGGCACGCGCCTCCCTTTGTCGAGCTGCGCTGGGATGAGCGGGCGGCACAGATGCGGGCCGATGGCTTTGAGATCAAGCTTATCGAGCATCTGGCGCAGCGTCTCAACTTTAGTCTCATCCCCAACTACCAGCAGAACTGGGCCAATAGCGGAGCCATCGGATCCCTCGAAATGGTAAGCAGTTCCTAGGGAAATTCGCCAATAAACCAGGATTATATTTAACAGTGCAGGGTATATCCTAGTCAAGCTCACTCTTCCTTCAGCATTCTTACTTGATTTTTTCATTTTTCCATGTAGTTACTGAGGCAGCGGGCCAATCTGAGTGTTGGTAATTTGTGGAAAACAGCGGAACACAATCGAATTCTCAGCTCGCCGATGGCGCACTACTATGCGCCACTGGTGGCAACGGTGGCCATCGATAAATTTCGCTTCGGCTCCCTCAAGCTGCTTCATTTCCCGTTCCAGTGGTGCGTGTGGTTCACACTGCTGGCGGCACTGCTCATCCATGGCGTTGTATTTGTGTGGCGCTGGCGGGCCAGTGGGCTGCAGGTGCTGGAGCTGCTGCTGGGTGTTACGCTGGTGCGTCTGCCACGCACCTGGATGCAGCGCATTATCTATGCCCACTGGCTCTTTGGCAGCATCCCATTGCGTGTCGTCTATCAGTCGCTGTTGTTCCACTTTATACGGCTGCAGTTGTTCGAATCTCTGCCGAACTCCTTTGAGCAGCTGCTGGAACAGAATTTTCGCGGCCTGTGCACGTCCAGCATGGTGGGAATGCTGCGCGAGATGCCGCAGTTGGAGCGGAACTATGAGAGCTTTGAGAGCATCACCTCAACGTACGACGAGGCTGTGCTGGATGCCCTGCATCAAAGGGGCGACACTCGATTCTTTGCCATCACCGGCCTGGACTCGACCAGCGCATATTTGTGGGCCACGAACCGCCAGAGTGAATATCACATATTGACGCAGTACATCAACTTGCAGCAGGTGGTCATCTACATGCCGAAGCACTCCTATTTCAAGGAGCAGTTCAACGATCTGCTGCGCCAGTTGGATGCCAGCGGCTTCATTGACTACTGGCGGCGTTGCGCCTTCAGCGAGTACAGCCACCGGAGCCGCAGGAGTCACACAACCAGCAATCGAAGGCAGGATCAACAGCAGGTGCGCCAACTGGTCGGCATCTACATCGTGATGGGTGTTCTTTATGCTCTCTCCATATTGATTTTTGGCGCCGAGCTGCTCTGCCATCGACTGACCATTGTTTGGCGGACAAATATATTATAAAATCATAATATCTATATATATATATATATATATATATATATATATTCTCAATGAAACATAAATAAATTAATCAATACGTTGTCAACATTTAATTGCAGGAATCACAAATTGCAAGGTTTTCAATTTAAATCTAATTTTATATGAAACGAAATCCAGGTGGCGCCAAAGTGGAATCATATTGAGACCCGTCTGGCGTCGTGTATTGCCTGCAATTGCCGCGATCTGGCAACTCTAAAGCTGTACTTAATTCTCAACGACCATTTATGGTTTTCAATAAATTCATTTAGCTATAAAATAACTATAAAACTGGAAGTTAGAGCGAGTCAGCAGAGAAAAACAAGTATCAACTCTAGTTTAATATCAAAAATCACAATCAACATGCAATAGTTGGCGGCAATTAAATTGAATGATAAACAACAACTGCTGGCGCTACCAGGTCAGCAATTGCAGCGTTCAGATGCAGCGGGCCAACGGGTGTACGCCTATCAATCGTTTGGAGCACACAGCTGCGCCAATACGACGCGCTAGCCGAGCAATCTCTACAATGCCAGCCACATGCTCCATCCACAGCTTTATCCCCGCAAACATCGAAAAGCTTCTCCTTTAGACGATCAGCCAGAGGCTCAATTTGAGCACGTATGCCACTTCGGGGAGGGCGTCCACTTCGCGAAAGATTGCTGCGGATGGTCAGTGACTATATACTCCAATCTCTTTTTAAGGGTAGACAATATTTGACTCCTTGCATCTCGTCTCTTTTTGCAGTTGCAGCGCGGCAAAGCGGACCTTAGTGTGGCTGTCTTTCTCCCTGGACATTCTGCTTTATCCATACCCACGGATCCTTTGGTTTGGCATGCTTTGCGGATCCTTTGCTTGTCTTTGCACTCTCGCTCCTGCTGCACCTGGCCACGGACCGGGTGCTGGCAAGCGATCCGGGCTACCTCTGGCTCAATGTGGAGCTAATCGTCGTGGGCATGCCAATGAAGCAGATTCCACGCTCTGGCAGCAAGCGGTTCAACTGCATTGTGCTAATGGCTGAACCGAGTGCCGCAGTCCATTGAGGAGCTGGTGATCGACAATTACACAGCGGTGCTGTCAGCTAGGATTTACCATTTGCTAGGCGAGATTCCCACTGTGCAGCACATGTGATTCCACACAGCACTACAGCATCTACCGAAATCATAATCAGGAAAGAATTCAAACTAAATTTAATGCTGTTCAGTTCGCAGTGCACTTATTGTATTAGTTGTTTGCCTGATATCTCGTCTCGATAAGTTAACAAGCCTTATAATATATATCGTTCTATATCCATGCATGCATTGCTTCGATTTGACAACAGCCTCAAGTCACACGACAATTTGGCGGAGATGATGCTTTTTGGTGGTTCTGTGATTAGTTTGTGTGTTGTGTGTGTGTGTGTGTGTGTGTTTGGCGTGTGGTGTGTGTTGTGCTAATTTATGGTTATGCGCCTTCTACACATTAGCAACACCGGAACCTGTCACGCACACACATTGTCCGTATGTCGAGCCGAACTGTGTCTGCGCTGTTCTCAGTATTTGGCACTGCCATGGGGGGTTGGTGCTGGTGCTGGTGCTGGTGGTGATTTAGGGGTAATCCCATATCATGACTGGTCGCGTAAGCAGCAATTAGTTTAAGTAATGAACACAGATTTGCTTAATACATTACAGTGTTTAAATTAATTCACTTAACAACGACCTGTGCAACAAAAGTGATTGGAATTTTGCTTAAGTTTAAAGGGTACAAATATTTTCGAGAATATTTGATTTGTTCAAAGCAACTATTACTAAGCTAGAAATACTCTTGTACTCAAATCGAAAACATTTCAAAAAATCAGTACACATTTGGTTCAAATAATTGATTTTATATTTAGAAGCTTTCAGTAATTTTCAATCATCAATCAATTTGAGAGCAATGGAAGAAGCGATGTTATGGCCGAATGGCAGGGTATCCCCTGGTCGGACACTTTCGCCTAGAGCACTAATAAATGCTTAAAATTCCATTAGCACTCCATGCCCATGCAGCATTTCTCCTGGGCACAATCGATGTGCAATCAATATTGCAATTGCAATTTCATTGCCAGCTCGATTGCAGTAGCTGCAACGAAATGGAACCGTCAAGTCATCTTGGTCTGCTGGTCTGCTGGCTCAGCTTGGGCTGTCTGGCACTGCAGGTGCCCGAGCAGCAGCGTCTGCTGGCCAATGAAGTGCAGATTGTGAGCAAGTTGGCCGATGCACTGCATCTAATACTGATGGACATCTGTGCGGCGCACAACATGAGTGTCTTTGTGAGCACCCGGTACAGGGAGCAGCTGCCACTGGAGCAGCAGCATATTGTGGAGCAGGTGCTGGAGCGAGTGTTGAGTTTCAACAGCAATGCCACTGTGCCCATTGTGATGGACACGCTGCTGCTCTCCAATATGAAATTGAACATAAGGCTGCTGCTATTCTTTGTACAGGATGCGCAACAGCTGGCAACTGCAGCATTGGACAATGCACGCGGCGATGACAGGCATAAATTCCATAATTTAATTGTGCTACTAACAAGAGCGGATGATGCCCGGGAGCAGGAGGCGCAGATGGGACAAATCTTTGGCTTTCTTCTGCATCGACGCTACAATGTTAATGCGCTGTTGTTGCTCGTGGAGCTGCAGGTGGCCACATTGGAGGCGTACACCTTTTGGCCGTATAGATCCCAGCAGTCTTGCCAATCCACGCAGCCAGTGCCCGTTTCACTGCGTCATGCCCAACTCAACGATCTGTATCCACAGAAATTGCACAATTTGCACGGGTGTCCGCTATCCGCGGTTGTGTGGCAACTGCCACCGTTTATGGAATTGTATCCGGAGAGCGACGCACCCATCCAACAGATTGCCGGCTTGGATGCGGATATACTGAAAGTGTTGGCGAGCAGGCTAAACTTTAGCTTGGCGCTGGTGCGGAACGAGCCACCCGACTTGATTAATGGCGAAATCTTTACAAACGGCACGATGACCGGTGCTTACCTCATGCTCCAGCAGCGTCGCGCTAATCTAACGATCGGTTTCACGGCCTGCATGCCGTCACGTTACTATCATTTGTCCAGCACGCAGCCGTACAGCCAGGTGGAGTACATACTGGTTGTGGCTGGAGCGCAATTTTATGGCTCCTATGAGATCATGCTGCTGCCCTTCAAAACCAATGTGTGGGTGCTGCTGGGCGCCTTGCTGGCACTGCGTCTGCTATGTCGGCTGCGTGGTTGGCAATTAATGGCGCCGCTGCACATTGGATGGCTGCACAGTCTCTTTCTGTTGCGCATCGGTTACGAGAGCTCCGTGTTTATGTTTGTGCAAAATGCACCAATGCGACCGCTGCCCCATTCGCTGGAGCAGGCACTGGAGCTGGACTATAGCTTAGTTGTGGATCGCAGCACTTATCACATGGTGGAGCTGATGCCCTCGCTGATACCGCGCACAACCATTCTGCCCGGTAGTGCGTTGGATATTTTCGATCAGCTGCTGGCGATGCCCTCGGATATACAGAGACGCACCGCCATCATCACCAGTTCGTTTTATTTTCGCCACTATCTGGCCACCACAACTACTACTACAACTACTACTGCTACTGGGGAGCGGCGTGACCTTCCGAATCTTGTGCAGGTGGAAAAAAAGATCAGGGATAATATGGTCTGTGCGCATCTTCCGCGGGCCTCCTATCTGACCGAAATCTTTAATCAAGTGCTCTTCGAAATGAGCAGTTCCGGAATTGGCCATCATATGTCTGATCGGCCCGAGTGGTCACATTTGCATCGCATGCATGCCGCCACAACGAAGACGAATGTCCTCGACCATGACAAGTCCGCTAGCTTCATCTATAACGCATTCTATGGCCTCTTGTTGGTTGAATCTCTCACCATCGTCGTCTTTGCTTTGGAGCTGCTTAGTCAGCGTTGGCCTCGTCGCTGGCTATCCTCAATCTTTCGGCAACTGTAGGGCAAATATTAACAAAATAATAATATAATCTCTCAACATATCCGGAATCACAGCTTACTCCCACTTGAGTGTTATCCTGTAGTACAGAAATCTATTTCTTTTAATGTTATTGTATTGCAATTTTAAATTAAATAAATAAAAAAATAAAATCTTTTCTTCATATTACATTTTAGATTTTTCTATTTTGCATTTCTTTTCTAAATAGTTTTGAATTTGCTATTTTATGCAAGAACTGAAAAACTCTTTATATATTATACTAGAAGGTATACTAGCCGGCTCGAGACCCGTTAAGGAAAGCATAAGTAAGAAATCGAGTTAAGTGTCAACTGGCTTAGACCAAATAACGATTGGCTGCATTCACCAGTCGGCGCAGGCGAAATCTCTGCGGCTGGGCAGCGCCGAGTTCGAGCAGGAATACGATGGAGGCCAGCAATTGCATGAGGACAAATGTGCCAAAGAGGCCGCCTAGCAGCCAGACGCTGAGTGCGGTTGGTGCACGAGTGGGATGGGCGAATCTCTGCTCAATGCGGTCCAGGTACATGCGCTTGTAGCGATGCACCAGGCCAGAGGACATCATGTTGATGAGCAGCTTGTTGATGCGCTGCTCGAAATAGGAATGCGGTCGCATGTACATCGTAAGCGGTGCTGTGAGTAGTGGAATTCTGAGCACGGCCAGGCGACGCTTCTCGGGACCGGATTCCATATCAAATCGGTCGATATTCGGCTGCAGTAATGGTATCACCATTTGCACAGCGGTATCGTCGCGCAACTGCTTTATCCTTTCAGTCAGATCGGTCTCCTCAACCGTCCGGGTACCCGGCAACATTTCGCGGAACATGTGCGTGAATGCGGGTAGCAAATAGAACACATAATCCTTAGCGAGCACCTCGGCCAGTGTTTGGAGCGGAGTGCGTACGCGTCCATCCTGCAGCAGGATGTACAGCTCGCCCGTATAGGCGGCGCGCAGGACGAGCGTTTGGAGCAGCCACAGTGCGAGCAGAAAACGCGCAAAATTGCGACGAGGCGGATACAAGTGCATGCCACCGAGCAGCGTGCTCCACAATTGCGTGCTGGGCAGCCGATTGTTATCGCCGAGCACAAAGCGACGTAGTCGTTGCCTTGCCAGCAACTGCAGCATTCCAATCACACCAAAGCCAATCAGCACACTGAGCACGGTGCACAGCCAGGAGAAGTAGCCCAGCGGCTTGGTCAGGCGCTGCAGCGGCGACAACGGATATCCGCCGGGCACGACGAGCATAATGGGAAAACTGGCGTACGAGATGCTCGGCAGCATATACTGGGCACGATTCCTGCTGTACATCGCTGCGGCGAAGGTTATATTTCCCGTCCCGTTAACAATCTGCAATATATGTATATATATATATATATATATATATATATATATATATATGTATATGAAGAATAAAAGCTGCAATGATGACTCACCAGTTGCAAGGCGCCCGTTAAGGTGCCATTGGGTAGAGCAAAGCCACGATTATTATTTGGCTCTACGATCAGCTTAATGGTGAAGTTCATGCGTTCCGCCAGCAAGCCAAAGATCATGCCCTCGATGCCGTGAACACGCTGTCTATCGGCCAGACTCTGATCCTTATTGATGAAGACGAAGGGCCGATTCTCGAAGGTGACGGTGATTAGCTGGCAGCCATACATATTGTATACCTTGTCATCGAAGTAGCCCAAGCTATTGGTCACATGGATCTGCGGCTGTGCACCCAAGCCACCCCGGAAGGTGGCATAGTGCACGGGCTCCGATGACTGGCAATTATTAACCGATCGATATGGATAATAGGTGTAGACGTGAACGATTCCACTGTCCCGGCCACCCATCAGCACATTCACATTGATCACATAGATGGCGAGAAGACGTCGAAAGATGTTCGCAATCGTAGTGAGTCGATGCGCCTCCTGGCCCGTATACACAATACAATAGTAGCCATTTCGTTTAAAGAAGCTGTCCGGCTGAAGGATGCGCCCCTCCAGACGCATGTACGCCCGCATGCTGTCCAGCAGCAAAATGGCCGCTTCCCGTCCCGCTGTTCCGCTAGTTGGTGGCGGCGGCAGCACATCCAACACTGACTCCTCATCGTCGTCAACGTGCTCGTTCTCCAGCACAAATATGACGCGTCCAGCGCTAGATGCCAAGCGCAGTGTTTCATCAATCAGATCGTTGTGCAAAGCGCGACTCGCGGTGCCCGTTGCAAAATGTACAATGCTCAGCGTCTTGCCCGAGTCACTGGCATAGTGGCTGTTAATAGTCCAGACCACGGCGTACATCAATGTAATATTATAAGCCGTTTGCAGCGTGTTGATGGACAACATGACGAGACGATAACCAGGCAACGAGTGAATAACCCACCGGACAAGTGACCCAATGGACAAGTGAGCCAAGTAAATGCACAATTCATTTGGCTTTTAGTCATCGCATGTGTGGCGCTTGCTTATCGCAGCTCGTTATCGGGTCAAATTGCGTTTAAATGGATGTGCCATCAGTTAACAGCCTGCCGCATGCCACATGCCACACATGTGTAAAAAGTCATCAAACTATATATTGTATATGTATATATTTGCAAAACAGCTCGTTAGTCGGATAATGCCTGAGGCATGCCGCATCTCTCTATAAAAAAGAAGCATACAACAAATTAAATTTTTAGCGGAAATCTTTTGTTATTCGATTTGCTTATATAAACTGATAATTTGAGTGCAATTTAAGCTTGAACAGCGACTATCAGTGTTGTAAAATACACACATGCACACATACACACACACACATACACAGGTAGTTTGTCAGTGTGACCCCAAAATTGCTTAGCAAAAAGAATAAAGACGAAGGAAAAATGACGAATAAGCATTTTGTGGTTTATCTTGTTTTTTTTTTGACTTGGCTGCTTTTCAACTTTATCTTGAAATGAGTAATTGCCAAATAAATTGCAACAGATGCATCAGCGGTACATGTTGCAACACACTGCCAAGATCGCTGACCATATTTTATGCATATTTATGTAAATACATACATACAACTGCACAAATATGTTTATAGCATTTAGTGCTGGTCTAAGCATCCACCCCTAGCCGTAGCCCTGAAGTAAGTAACAATATGTGAAATGGAAACAAAATAATAATTGAATACACATGTATGTGCATGTGAACACATATTTCGTGTAACCTCATATGGGACAAGCGATGACTTTGGAGTCGAAGTCCATTGCAGACAGGGCTTAGCTCAGCATTGATGCACTTTTCTACGCTGCGAGAATTGGTCGATTAACTAAGCACGAGCTGACCGTTCAGTTATAAAATTATCAAACTCGATTTTTTCCCAGTTTGTGCTTCGTGCTGTGAGTTCGTCCCTCGTGCTCCCAGCTCGTGATGGGCGTGCTCTCATCTCTATCAAGAATTTGATATCAGCACGTGGCAATTAAAAATAGAAATGCAACGGGCAAAAAGAACAAAGAAAAAGCTTCCAGCTTCCGGATAACAGTGAAATTTTGGTGAAAATAATACATAGAGGCGGATACAACGATGGCCAAACCATGACAATTGGTAACTATGCGGTTTATTTGTGTGCATTTGTTTTCAGTGCAGCATTTTTCGCTGATTCTAGGAAAAATTGCTCATCAGCAAATTGTTTTGTATGCTATGCCGGCTGCTGCAGTCTTGAATTTGTTTTCTTTTTTCACTATTTTCATTTCATTTCGTTGTCTTTTTTGTGGCACACACACGGAAACGAAATGAAAGTAACGCTACAATGGAAATTTTGGTGTCAAGCGTGGCTGGAGAGGGAGGGGGAGCCCTAGCCTCGAAGTGCGTGCAAAATGCAGCTCAGCTCTTTGGCACGATTTGGCAGCGTTGACAATTTTCAATGAGTTGTTGTTGTTCGGAGCTGCTGCTGCTGCTGGTGGTGCCGCCGCCGCAGCGAAGAATTCTATATGGTGCAGCGTCTGGTCGAATGGGGCGTCAGTCACCGTTTGAGCTCAACAACGGCTAGTTCTCGACGATCGTTAATTGTGCGAAAAGTGCAAAGTGTGTGTGCAAATAGGGTATATATACCTGAATATATATATATACAAGATGAGATTGTTATGGTTATTGCTGCTGCTGCTGGGAGGCACACTAAGCAGCGCCCAGGAGGCGGCCGCCGTTGTTAGCGGCGATGATGCGGCAGCCAACGTCAAAGAATTGACAGATACATCAGCGTCAACGGCCACGTCTACGCCTGCGCAGAATACAAACACCACCGTCGTTGCTAAGCCACTGTTTCCTAGCGAGGATGCGGTAAGTCAATCAGGGATATTACTACTATTCTTTTTCATACAATTTTTGAAAATTGTCCGTTTGTTAAGCTGTTAAAAGTAATTCAAAATCGCTTTTTATACAATCTTATACTATCTTTTAGACCAAACGGAATCCTTTTTTAGAGGTATTCCAAATCAAAATTGTGTCGAGTGTTTAACAAAATGACTGCTAAATAATAATTAAAATAATAAATTATGATAAAAGTTAGAAGTACTTAAAGAGCAGCTCCAAACGCACCGTTTATACTAATCTAATCTTTTACTATATCTAATCCTTTCTCTTTGACACAATTCCACATAGATACTCTCACAGCTGCCACCTTTGCAGCAAACAAACAGTGGAATTCCTTCGGTTGACGCGTTTTATTCAATGTTTCCGGCGTTGAGCAGCCTTTTGCGTTGGGGCAGTCTGTTCCCCGCCCAGTCCGTGCTGGGTGCCGTGCCAGATACACTGCAGCCGGCCTCTTCCAAGGTGGTGCTGGTGCTCGCCGACGATGCCAATGGCCACAAGACGCGTAGGACGCGTCAGGATACACCACCACCTACGCCGGCGTCGCCTGCAGCACCGGGTGCTATGTTGCAGCAGTTCCTTAGCCAGATGCCGTCGCCGGCCAATTTGCAACAGATGATGCCTCAATTGCCCGCTGGCTGGCTGCCCGACAACTTCCAATTGGGCCAAATGCCACCAATGCCACAGTTGCCAGACCTGAGTCAAATGCCAGCAATTCCACCAATCCCAGCAATTCCAGGAATGCCACAACTGCCAGATGGATTTAATCTGGGCCAAATGGCACCAAATTTGGCCAACTTGAGACTGCCTACGCTCCTCGGCCAGGCAGCACCTGTTCCAGCAGCGTCAACGACACCCGCTCCCACCACACCCAAATCTGATGGCCCGAGTGCGCCGGCGCCCAGCGTGGCACAGGCGCCGCCTCCATTTGGTGGCCTCTTCGATGGTGGCAACAATTTTTTGGGTATGGCACCACCACAACCACCCACCCCCGACGCATTAATGGCCGGACTACGTCAATTTTGGCCCGGCGCTGCAGCCGCTCCACCTACAGCCGACAGAAGCGCCCAGGCCTCCGACATATCGGAGGTACGCGTGATGCCAGCGGGTGAGGCCACTATTGGCTATAGGTCGCCACAGCAGACGGATGCGCAGCTGTCGAGGATGAAGATCAACACAGCGCTGCGAATGCAACAGCGGGAGCAGGAACAGGAAAAGCAGCAAATGCCGCTGGTCTGGTTCCGCATGCCCGCAGAGGAGAAGGACACCACCGAAACCCAAACCCAAACCGATACCGCGGACAAACCCGCCGAGCCGCATAAGCCCAGAGATCGCTTGGAGATCGAGGCTAGGCTGCACGCCTTCCAGCGCCAGGTGATTACCGAGCTGCAGCAGTTGCAGTACATCGAGCGCGTTGCCCGGGAGATGCGCGCCAATGCACAGGGAACATCAACTACGCCCACCCTAAAGCTGCGCTACCCGCTGAGCCGGACGCCCGTGCACAAGATCACCCGTGCAGACATTGAGCGTGCCCTGCGCGACGACTATGTGCGCCGGCTGCTGCATAAGGAGGCACTGCGCAAGACGAGCTACAAGCGACAGACGACGCCCGGTGCAATGGAGCCCCAATCCATGTCCAAGGAGGACATACTCAAGGTCATGGCCTATGCTTATCGCGTGGCCAGCGAATCCGCCGAGAAGAAGGCCAATGAGGAGAAGCGACAGCGTCAGTGGGAGGCGGAACAACCGAAGATGCCACAGAATTCCATGAGTATGCGCCAATGGGAAGCGGAAAAGACTAACGATCTGCAGCAGCTTCAGTGGGAGGCGGAACAAGCCAAGGAGCAGCAGCAGCGCCAAATGCAGGCGGATCAGCAGGCCATGGAGCAAAACAAACGCATGCAGCAGCTACAGCAGCAGCAGGCAGCGATAATGCAACAGCGCCAATGGGCGGAGGAGCAAGCGAAGCAACAGACCCAGGAGACAATGGATGCCATGATGAAGCAACGCGAGTGGATGGAGGAGCAAGCGAAGCAGCAGGCAAAAGATCAGCACAGCATGATGTTGAGACAATGGGAGGCCGAACAAACAAAGGCACAGCAGATGCAGCAGCAGAAGCAGCGCCAGTGGATCGATGAGCAGGCCAGGGCACAGGCACAGGTGCAACAAGAGATGCAACAGCAGATGGAGCAGCAACAGATGGAGCCGCAGCAGCGCATCTCTGACGAACAGCAGTGGTTAGATGAGAAGATGAGAGCCATGCAGCAGCAGCAACAGCAGCAGCAGAAGCCCGATGGTGATGCGATGCTGGGCGAGGCCAAGCCACAGATGCCCACCACTGGTAGCCAGGAGCGGCATAAAGGTAATCTCTTTGGCGTATTCCGCAGTCGCGACTCTAATCTCTCGCCACACACAGTCGATATGCTCGGCCTGGGCAAGGATCATCGCAAGAAATTTAAAAACCAAGAGACGCCCGCCGTCATCAACTATTATCAGAGTGCGCCCGTATCCAGCTATGGCCAAGCCCCCAGCTATGGCCAAGCCCCCAGCTATGGTCAAGTCCCCAGCTATGGCCAAGCCCCCAGCTATGGCCAAGTCCCCAGCTATGGCCAAGCCCCCAGCAATGGCCAAGCCTCCAGCTATGGCCAAGCCCCCAGCTATGGCCAAGTCCCCAGCTATAGGCCCAGCTATAGGCCCAGCTATGGAACCAGCTATGGCAACGGTGGTCAAGGCTCCAATGCTTACGGTGGCTATCGGGCAGCCGTTGGCGAAGATGAGATTGACTCCATGCTGCGTCAGCATCGCACTATGGCGGTAAGTTCTGCTTAAATCTTAACCACAAAACCACAACCACAACCAAGACTCACACACATACACGCACAGCCTCGCACACACACACATATATACACACATACACAAACTAAACACTCATTTGGCATGTTACTAGCTCCAAATGAAATGTATTCAGCATTCAGCCAGTTATTTTGGAATTTTAAAGGGAAATGAGTTGCAAGCTAAAACTTAAACATTTCAATTAATCGCTTCTATTTATTTTCTTATTCTAATATTCTAATCCGATTTCTGAATGCGTAGCATATTTGGTTTACCTTTTTGCCAATGCTCGATGTTGATTTATTTTTGAAGCTATTCCGCTGCAATTATTTGGTTCTAAAGTAAAAATGTTTAAAGCTAAAAACTTATTTGGCAAAAGCATATTTGCAAAAAAAAAATATAAAATACTAAATTTACTTTATTTTAGAAATTGAAAATGTATTTAAAATTTTACACAATTCAATTAATTTAATTGGAAAAAATTAAAATTTTAAAGCGATTTGATTTGAAGGTTGAGAGAGCGAATTTCATTACCATATTCGCAGTTTTATTTCTGCATTTTGTAAATACATTTCTGAATGACAGAAAATATTTATAAAAATAAAAGCAAAACTCAATATTTTTGGGATTATCAATTTAAGGCAAACTATTCGGATTTTTCGAAATTTGTTCCTTATCTTTAGAAATTATTTCTTAACAAAGGAAAAACTTGCTAGTTTTCAGAGCAATTTTAAAAAAAATATCAGTATATCTGAACGGATAAATGGGATTATTTTAGAATTTGAAAATTAAAGATTAAGTATACACATATGCACGCACACACATACTCAAGCATAATCACACACACATATGCACACCATGAAGTAGCTGGCTCCATATCATTCACAATCTTTCATCTTCTGCTCGCCCGTTATTTCCTCATGTCATTAACAGGCGACGCATTTCAGACAATAAAACCAACCGATGCCCAAACGAAGAAGACCAACCACCCAACACCGGCACCACCACCACCACTACCACCATCCAACACCCTGACGACGACTAGCACCAGCAGCATTAGTACCAACAGCCATCGTTTAGAGAAAAGGTTAGCAAATTTTTTCAGCAAATCATCGAAAGCGTTTGCCACCGGCAGCTGTGGCTGCGGTAGCGCTCACTGCGCCTGCGGCTCCAGCTGTCGTTGCGGTAGGGGCAAGGGAGAGTTGGGGGGAGCACAGCAATCTGGTGGCTGCAATTGCGGGGCGAGTCGACGTCGCAGACGCAGCACTGAATATGGCACACTGGAGACCATTGATGCCGGTTCACTCAAAGCATTGCGGAAGGAGTACAAAACGGGCCTCAAAGAAATCACGCTCAGTCCGGATGAGGATCCTGCGGAGGCGCTGATGCGCTACAATGCCGCCTCCATACGTGAGGCACTCGAGCGTGCCAGTCTGCAGCCGGTGGAGATAAGCGGAGATCAGTTGGCAGCCGCCGAGGAGGCCGCAGATCAGGAGTATGCCAATGAGCCGGCGGCACAGGAGCCGTTGGCAACCACAATGCCGCCAAGTGTACACACCAGCACCGAGCGATCGGCGCCGCCGCAGGATGCGCCTATCAGTGACGGAGCTGCGATGACCGCCGAGCTGGCTGCGACGCGTTTAGAGTTCAAGAAGCTGTACGTTCTCATCGAGAACCTAAAGGAGCAGCTGACGAATGCGGAGCAGCGCCTCAAAGATTGCCGGCATGCAGATAGCGCTAGTGCCACTTTCACCACACCGAGCACACCCACCACCAAAACCAGCACCACCACAACCACCTCGGCCAGCAGCACAACTAGCAGCAGCACCACCACCACTGAGTCGCCAGATGATTGGGCGCTGGCGCTGGCCAGCAAGGGATACAATACAAAATATATGTCCAGGTCGAGCGAGCAGCCATATGGCCAAGGCGAGATGAGCAACTCTGGTGAATACAGTTATCAGGAGATGAAACCATACGAACTGGATAACAAATCTAAGCGTTCCACAGAACTGAGCAGCACCACAACTACCGAGCGATCTAATGAGGCATTGCAGCACGCCCAGATGCTGAATACGGCCTTCCGCAGCAATGCCATTGACGATGCCGAGCAGGAGCAGCAGCAGGAGGCGACTACCGATACGGATGTGGATACAGGTGTGGATGCGGGTGTGGATATGGATGGGAATGGGGATGGCTCACAGACGAGACTGACGACAACGGCCGCATCATATGCGTTGCGTGGCAAGTTTCTGCGCAGGCGTAGCACACAATTGGGTGGAACACGTACGCCACGACAAGCGAAGGTAACGAAGACGCCAGCCAGGGCGAGGGAGCAGATCGAGCTGTCGGTGTTGCGTGCGCGCAGCACGAAGCTCGATCAACTGATCGACGTCTTACACGATCTCCTACGTTTGCAGCTCCAGCGGGACAATGCGCTAGCCAAGATTAACACCAGCAGCAGCAGCAGCAGGAGCAACCGGGTCAGGAGCAGGAGCACAACCACAACCAGACCCAGCAACAGCAAATCGTCGAAACGTTTGCGCTGGCGTCGTCGCAAGCAGCGCAAAAGCACCAGCCCAAGACCATAAAACAATCACAAGCATTCGACCCAAAATACACTTAAAACATTTACTTTAACCATTTACCATTTGCCATTAACTTAAGCCATTTAACCATAGACTTGAAGCATTTACCACTTGCAAGTTGCAGCTTCATTCATGTATAATGATCACATCTTTCATTGTTCTCATTGCATATATAATCAGTCAAACATCAGCATCAACATCATCATCATCATCATCAGCATCAGGTTTAACATCAGCACCAGCATTCTCATCCTCATCCGACGATCCCGTTGTGGGCTCTATTATTGGGTTCGATGAGGGCCTCTTACGGCCCTATATGGGCCTCTTGCCAGTGGAGCAGCCACAAGATCCGTGGCAACAGAAAGCCTACAATCTGCACTATCCTCTCTATAGTGGTGGTGGCAGCTATGAGGCGTATCTGCGGCCACGTCGCGACACCCACATAACCCAACTGGCGCGCACCCATCAGATGCTCACGCCGGACATGCTGCAGCGTCTGCTACGCATCAAGATTGAGTTCCAGCGTCGCTTTCCCCACCTCTACCAGGGCATGCTCAATCATCAAACGAATCGGACGCGAGTGGTGGTTAAGCCACCGCTGCTGATGCCCCACAACACCAGTAGACCGCCCAAGTTGAGCGATACGCCCGTCTTTGAGCTGGGCGCCGCCGAGCGTGGACTATTCGAGGACGAGAACGAAGAGATGGTCGAGACGGGGGCGTTGACGGCGGCGGAGACCAGTTCCGAGATGACCACCGAGATGAAGCATGCGTCGAGCGAGCGTGTCTTCAACAATGATGATGACGATGGCGATGGCGATGTCGACTATTTTCGATTCGATGATGACACTGATAATGACGAAAACCATAACGATACTGATATTATTGATGATTAAATTAATGATATTCCAATTCTAAACATCGAGATTAAATTAAAAATGAAAAATGTATGACAACAAAAAGCGTTGCATTCGTAAATCAAATCTGATCAATTTTGATAGGGATTCTATAGCGTTTTTAAGCTACAACTCGGCACCTGCGGAATTAGCCCGAAAGGGCACATATTGAGTTCACAGCTACCAGGACTATTGATTGGTATTGAAGGACTTCCAGAAATCGGGTAAGTGAGTTAAGGCGTCCAAGAACTAACATCCCAGAGCCCAGCTGATCGTTTAATGCTGCTAAAAAATGCATTTTAACAACTCTTATCAATTGGTTTTCATCGATTTTGTTTTTTTTTAAGCTACATAAGTTGATTGTAATTGATGTGGTACTTAAGCAGTTGTCTGTACAACGCTTTATACATAATTTACAGCTGGTTAATCAGGTGTTTGAATTGTTATCAGTGGATATAGATTCTTATTTGGCATACGTTAAACCGATTTCCCCCGAGTGCTTCGTAAGAAAACGCCTAAGAAAGTCTCATTGCTGCACGCCTTTTCAGCAATGATAATTTAGTTATCGAGCAGTATCGAGCTAGTCCAAATAAGCTGTGGCTAAGTAATTTGATGTCCCCAGAGTATTCAACTGAATTGCAGCTATTTATTTCCCTTCCATTGAAAATTGGTGAAGACATAATGGCACAAATACTGGCACAATGGAGCAGCCAATAAAACAAGTCGCGTTGTCCAGGTCAGTGGTAAGTCAACGTTCAGCATTTCTACTTGATTATTTTTGAATAATGTAATGCAACAGTTCGTTAACCCTTTTACATTAAACATATTTCCCTCGAGTGCGCTGAGCTGGGCAAAGAAAAGGCCGAAACCGTTGCCAGTTGTTGCCAGTTGGAAACTACAAGTTGGAAGCCATGAAGCATTTGATTATTGCGTGCGGCATATTGTTGTTGATGGTGCAGTGTCAAGCTGCGCTGACGGCGACTGACATATTGCCAGCGGACACCGGACAACAGACTCTGGCCGAGGCACTTGCCCAGGTGCTGCAGCACTCGGAGATGTCACGGCGCCAGACACTTTATATCCATATGCAGTTCAGTTCGATGTCATCGCATCCCCAGCTGGCGGAGCTGCTGGCACGTGTGCTCCACGTCCTACCGGCAACAGCGTCACAGCCACGCTGTCTGTTCGAGCAACGCCCCATGGAGTACAGGCCGTATGTGCATGCAGTGCTGCTGCTGGTGGACGATATGCGTGCCCTGCGCACTGTTTACCGTAAGCTGCACGCCACCAGCGATCTGTCCTTGACGCTCATCTACATGATGCGACCACAGCCGACAGCGGCCATGCAGCTGCTCTGGCAGCGCAGTGTACTCAATGTGGCCCTCCTGCTCGTCGAGGAGCAGCAGCAGCGGGTGATGATGCTCAGCTATTATCCGTATAGTGCCACCCATGGGTGTCGCGTGATACGAGCGAGCATTGTGAATCAATATGTCGCCGCTGCGGGAAGCTGGGCCAGCGATGACTTTTTCCCCGACAAGCTGAGCAATTTCTTTCGCTGCACACTGATGTGCGCCACGTGGCCGGATATGCCGTATCTGGTGATGAAGGCAGATGGCCAATTTGTTGGCATCGAAGGGGAATTGCTGCAGTTCATGGCCGAGAATTTGAACTTCAGCGTCGGCATCTATTGGCTGAACGAATCCCAGGTGCGTGACACCTTCAACGAGTCCGGCTGGATATTCGACCAGGTGGGTTTTATTAAAATACACAAATCGAAATTGAATTTTTAATTCTGGTTTTGCTTGTATCAGTTCAATATGAAGTACATATTAAGTATTAGGTAGATAAGTTAAATTTTATAGTTGTTTATTTTAGATATTTGGTATTTTCTTTTGCGAATTCACTATCTGAATATTTGCACAGATCTTTGATAGGTCCGAATATGCCTTGGGCGGTTTCCACTACAAACCCACCGAGGGCACCGAAATGCCCTACTCCCAGTCGAAGTACTACTTCATGAGCCACATCATGCTGATAACCAACCTGCCCAGCGCCTACTCGCCCTATGAGAAGTTGGCATTTCCATTCGACTCGCTTCTCTGGCAGGCCATCTGCCTGGTCTTGGCTCTAGTATGTCTGTCGCTCTGGTTGCTGCATCGATTTTGGAAGCGTTTGCCGCAAGTAATTTCCAAAATTCAGTCTGATTGAATTGAATTCTGTTGTCGGATTGTTAATCACTCAACGATATCTTCTCTTTTCCAGCATCCCTATTACAAGTTCCTAGTGCTGACCATGGGTGGCAATCTGTTGACCAGGGAGATGCCGCTACGCAACTCGTTCCGTTTGCTGTTTGTTACGTGGCTGCTGTGGTCTTGGGTGATGCGCAGCGCGTATCAGTCGGGCATGTATCAGCTGCTGCGCCAGGATAAGCAACGTAATCCGCCGCAAACAATTGCCGAGGTCATCGCGCAGCGCTACACGATCCAGATGGTCGGGGGGAATGCGGATCGCTGGCTGGAGAGCTTGCCGGAGCTGCGGACGCAACAGTTGCGCCAACTGGCGGCGAGTGAGCTTCAATCGTTCCCCGGTCTGGCCGAGAGCAGCGGCAGCAATCAGCGACTGGCCATCATAACGCCGTACGAATACTTTGGCTACTTTCGCAAGGTGCACGAGCTGAGTCGCCAGCTGCATTTGGTGCGGGAGCGGATATTCACCCAACAGCTGGCGTTCAATGTGCGCCGCCACTCGCATCTGGTTGGTGTGCTCAACAAGCAGATTATGCTGGCCCATTCGCACGGCTTCCTCGTGCATTGGACACGCAAGTATGTTAGCGCTGTCGATGCTTCTGATGACAGCACCGAACGCATCTCGGCAATACCCACTTATAACGGTGGCGAATTTAATAATGATGACAACAAGACGGATACGGATACGAATATGGATGCGAATGCGAATTCGAATGCGAATGATGATGAGCAGGAAGATGAGAAGGAAGCTGAGCCGCTGAGAGTGCTCTCATTTAAGGAGCTGGCCGCTTTGTTCAATCTAACAGCGTTTGCCATGCTGTTCTCCATTCTCGTCTTTGGCCTCGAACTGTTGCTGCATAAATAATGTGCAAATTTATTTTGTGCTAAAAACGTTTTAATTAAATTACTTCATAATCCACATCGCACATCCCACATCCCAAAAACAAAAGCGCCACCCGCTGCTCCTTTGGGAAGGAGCTGCTTTTGCTGCTGCTGCTGCTGCTGATAGTTCTGCTCGTATCGTAAAAACGCAGAACGTTTTATCTGAAAGCGATAAATTTGCAAAACCAAAAAAACTTACAAGCGCGCCACCAAATCTTCACTCTGACCCAACCCGCAATAAGCACTTCCTCACACTCCCCAATCCTAAACCAGCCACCATCAATTTTCCCACTCTTTCTGTGTGTTTGTGTGGTTTTCTTGCCGGCAAACAGATACTCTTCCCGAAGTCCAAGCTACAGCAGCTCCGAATGTAAGTTGACGCGATCTGCAAACTTTTCTTTTGTTGTATAATATTAAAAATAATAATTTTTCAACATTTGCTTTTTAGAATCATCGAGAAATGTTCACTTCTTAAAACTTAATCCATTAATTTGCGTGAAAACAGCTTAAATATTTTCAATAATTGGCTACCAAAAAATAAAATAAACTAAAAGCTTAAAAGAAAAGTTGAAATTAGTTTTGCATTTGAGCAGATTCTTATATATATTTTTATTTCTAATTATATTTATTAATGTAGCAAATAATCTTACAATTATATATTTCTCTTTCTAATTCATAGTTTTTGTATTGCATATTGCATTCGATTTGCAAAGGACTTGTCACGGACCCCAGTCTACCCAAAACCCCGATTGTCCCCGTTCCACACCACTCCTTCACCCACCCACATACACACAAGTGCTGTGCTTTGAGTGGAGATGGGGTTGCTGCTACTTTGCTTATCGCCTCGCACATTTGCGCTTCTGCGAACTTTTTTTTGCCACAAAACTGCTGTAATGGGCATGACGTCGCCTCAGCATTCAGCATATCTAGGACCAGTAACAGTAGCGCTTCCACTGCCACTACCACAAGTAACAGTCAGAGTACCAGTACCAGTAGCAGTAGCAGTAGCAGACGCAGCTTCAGCCTTAGCCAAATAGTCAACGACATCGACATCGACATCGTCGTCATCGTCGCTGGATATTCAAGTAAATGTATTGAACTTAAGCTTATTGCCTTTGCCTGCATTGTCGTCCTTTACAGCGGCTCTTCCCCCTATCGCAGTGTGTGTGTAGATGCTGTCTCACCCGCACACCCCTCAATCTAATGGCTCGCTTTCTCTTTAATACCCAGCGCTGTTTAGGAAAAACTTTATGCAATTCCTTTTATAAAATGTTTCCTATTTTTTATTTTCCTTTAGTTTTTATGCTTGGCCAGCATCATTTACACCACGACAACAAGAACGGGCTGCGAGCTGAGCCCAATTTGGAAAGCAGCTAACAACTACGAATGAAATTCTACTCTCTGCGTAAAAGGATTAGACACAAATTAACAGGGTTTAAGCAAGCGAGTTGAGTTAACTAAATAAGGACGACAAGGATGGACCGAAAGCCAAACTACAAATTGATGAACGAGTCAATGTGTTGTCCAAGAATGTTAAGTCTTGATGCAGCCAGCAGTTTCGTTAGAAAACCCGTGGAGATCTAGTTCAGGAACGAGTAAAGTTAAGTGCTCGTTTGTCAGTGAGTAGCGATCAAATCAAGTTGCATTGAGAATCAAAGTGCAAAATTAACATTATACATTGCCAGATGCGTGGCGAATGAATGATTACCAAGTTGCTGGCACGCTCAGTTCGGAATAAAACTCGCTGCTCAGCTTCTATATATGCTCGTCAGAAGCAGTGGCAAATATGACGATACAAAGATACCCAGAGCCAGAGACAGGGCCAGTGGCAGGGGCGTCTAAAACTCGTCTGGACTATTCCCGAGCATTGACAGTGGCAGTGGCAGTAGCAGTAGCATCCATGCTTTGCCTCGTTTGCCAATGAATTTTTATGGCTCGAGGCAGGCGTGGCGGCAGTGGCGAGGCAACAACTATTACCGATTACCGATTGCCGGCGACGAGACGAGACGAGACAAGGCAACAAAAAAAAAAAACAAATATATTCATGACGAGATTATGTGGCCAGCCGACAGGGGATGTACCTACAAATTAATGCCTCAATCCGCAGAATGCGTGAATAGAGATTGGGGTTTACTAGCTGCTGCTGCTACTGCTGCTACTGCTGCTACTGCTGCTAATAAGGGAAGGAATGATGGCCCACTGGCAATTTCCGGCCGCGGAATTGCAGCTAATTAGCTAATCGACACAATTATGGCAACTGTTGCCGGCATGGACATGGCCCCAAACCCAGATTGAGAGACGCCGTGTTTGGTGCAGTTTGTCAGCCAAATGCAGCGGAAGCTTACCAGACACACAAATACACACAGACACACCAGCACACAGACACATACGTCTGCGCCTGCCACTGTCCCTTAGACTGCTACCAACAACCCCAACGACACATCCGCCATTTGGGCATGTTTCAAATAATACGCCAGCGATAATAGACCAAATCGGTAACAGCAGCCAGGACAGAACAACACAGGACCGGACAATCTGGACCGATTCAAGCATCCAAAAGTAAATAGTTATTTGATGGCATGCATTTGCTATCGCTTGCAAACTGTTGAAAGCAGACACATTTTGAAAACATCAAGAAATCGACGTATATAATTTATTTGTTTCTGCTTAAGATTGTTATTGCTCTTCGCTTCTCGTCATTAAATAAAATTAATCCCTAGTGCTGTTTATTACAGCTTATTGTCCTAGCAACTGTGATGTGTGTAAATTTATTTCTAATTGAAGTCCTTGAAGTTCCATGGCAGAAGGTCGACGGGGCAGATGTTGCGTATGATCAACCAGCAGCCAAGGCAGTGGCTATGGAATATGTGATTGCAGGCACCGCTGACCACACCACATTCCATTGGCATGCCCTCGAACCCAAAGTATGCGTCGCAAATGAAACACGGCTCTTCGAGGTATTTGAGGCAAATGCTGCACTTGCCATTAGTGTAAACTGTGCAAAACAAAATAAAAAATTATTATTACTTGTAAATGTGGCACATTTGTAACTTCGTTGAAGCACTTACATAGAGAACCGTCAGCTGGCTTCTGTACCACGTCATCAAACCAAAAAAAATAAAAAATGTACAAAAAATGTGATATAATAAATGCAAATAGATATTTGTATGTGTTTTTTACGTTATTTCATTTATGACAAATGGAAATGCAATTACCTTATCGCAGGGCCTATCGCCATCGGGTTGTTCAGGTGGCCCGTCTAACAACATTGCATTGGATGCCGTTTGGCTTTGATTACTTATTATGCTTTTTGCTAGAGATTGCTTTTTCGGAGACTAAAAGGAATCAAAATCGGAAGTTTTCGAAGTTGACTGCTGAGACTTGTCAAGAATTACTATCCTATTGAAATATGTATTTATTGTGATCGCATAAAAATTTTGTGACATTGTGCTATACCGGTTTGATGTAAAACACATTGTTGAACAATAATATCGATCAAAGAATTAAATATTGTGTTTAAAATGCAACAACAATTAGCAGCCCAAATTCAGGCAAATTTAAAAATTGCCAGGTCCGTGCAAATATTAGGATGGGCTTTGTTTGTTGCTGGCTGTGTGATAATGTATCACACGAAAAATGTGCTGGCCTAAACGGCCGTATTATTGACCTCATTGAGTCCAAATCAGGCCATCAAAGTGGACATGTGAAAAGTGCAGAGATGTTGGACATGATGGGATTCATTGGGCAGACCACAAATGGCTTTGGAGATCTTTTCGGTAGGTTTAAAAAACTTTTCGATGGGTTCTCAGCTATGGAAAATGATTTCAAAGGTTTGAAACTTTTGAATGAATCTCCGAAGCGTAAAAAGGCCAATTTTAGGCTGTCTATTGGCCCAAATGAACTTCCCGTCCCTTCACAATTGCCTGCAACTGCTACAGAATTGATTAATCTGTCTTCCCCATCTTTACTAATACCAGATTGAAGCGATGTGCTGCTCGTTGGTACTTCAACGTCCAAATATAATATTATACAACACTGAAAATCTTACATTTCAGTGAACCTGATCACGTGATCGGAATCTGTCCCTGTCTCTCTCTCTCCCTCTCGCTGTCTCTCGCTAATTATGGTGTGAACATAAAACCCGCCATCTTTAATGTTTTGGTTTTTTAATGAAATCATGACTGCTGCTGGATATCGAAAACGACAATTCCTGTTGTTTCTTCAAAGGAGTTAATCTTTATCAGCATCGTTTACATTCACATCATATGTCAACTTCTGCTCATTCCATTTGCGTTCTTTGCAATTATTTCAATTAAATCGACAAAAGAAATTTCATCCCACCACCCTCAGAAAGAAAACAGTTCAAATGTCCAGCCATGTTCTGATCTACCCCATCCCCACTCCCCAAATTTATCGTTTGCATAGCAGCGTTGGTTAAGAAGGGGGTCGGGCTGGTTGGCGGTTGTCCCGCTGCGTTTGGCGAATATAATTTCCTTGCGCCGGATGTGACAATGAATACCCATTAATAAGTATACAAACACCCACACCCACACCCACACACACAGACCACACACAGAACACACGAATGCATGTAAAAATTGTTGAGCTCATCGGTCGGCCGCTCATTTCGTTCTTTTGTGCATGTGTGTGTGCCTTCCGGTGTGTAAATTGATACGCCCGTTCATTTTTCTGTCTGTCCACTCGTTCGCCGCATTCCCTCCCTCTCGCAGCCCCTCACCCGACGGCGAATTTAACTACAGCGTTGCCAATACGGCAGACGAAAGCACGCAGCGAGCGCATGGAAGAATGAATGGTTGGCTAATTTTGTAGAGAGGCGCACGTCACAAGCTGTTAACCAAATTAATATGCAGCACAATAATACAAATGCACTGACGACAAATGAAGGATACGTTGAAACTGAGTGTGGGCAGCAACAGCAGCAGCAGCAGCGGCAGCAGTACCAACAACAAGACAAAGGAGGCAAAACGAAAGCTGCAGAAAAGCAAACAAATTTCATTGTACTGTGACTGCGACTGCGACTGTGCTCGAGCGTGATATGGCAACATTGTCAGTGCTGAAGTGCTGGCCCAGCAGGCGGCGCCATCCTCGCCTCAAATTGGATTTGTCGAGCAGCAAGTCTCTCCCTGCCCCTCTCTCGCTCGCACTCGCACTCGCACTCGCTGTCTATGTGGCTTATTGTTGTACTTCATCGTTGTTGTCAAGCGGCGTGCGTGTTTGCGTAATATGATTATTTACATGCTGCCGCTCCATTTTTTTTTCTTATATTTATATTTGTGTTTTTTTTTTTGTTCACGCTGTGCGTGATGTAAAGATGAAATAATATGATTTGAATAATAATATAAATTAGTAAATCATAGTCAAAGCCATGTGCAGCAACATGTCAGTTTCACTCAGTGCATATGCAGCATGCTCTGCATATTTTAACACCAATTTTCAAAAGTAACCAACACCCCCATCCCCATTCCCTTGCCCAACACTTATTGTTTGTTTATGTAATCGAAGCGAACGATTTGAGCTGGCGACGCTGTATGCATTTCTTTTAAATTTAGTTACTTTACAAATATTTAATTTGGATTTAGGGCGCATTATTCAGTTAAATGATGCTAAATGAAAATGAAAGAAAAAAAACCAAATAAGAGCTTAAGCTTAAGTAACGGCACTTGAGGAGGCCAAGCCAAGTTAGTCAAGTGGCGCATTCTTTTAAGGCGCATAACATTTGTCGACTTCAAATGGTTAACAAGTTTCTGCAAACATCGACAGACGGCAGACATCATTACTCAACTGTGCATAGGTGTTGGTTGTGTGTGTATGCATGTGTGCGCCTCTTGTAATCATGTGAATCCGCTTAAGCTGTCGAAGTGTACTGTGCGTCATTATTCTCTTTCGTGCCATTAGACTTGAATAGTTTTCCAATACTAAAAAACGACCAACTCAAATCGCAGAGGCATCAGCGTCAGCGTCGACTTTGCTGCTTATCAGCCGCAGCTGCTGTGCATGTGCATGTGCATGTGCGTGTGTGGGTGCGTTCCTTGCTAGACTTGGTATGCAGCTTGGGAGCGTTAATTGGAAGGAAGCAGAGCATTCGAATATTGATTAAAAAAGCGGAAAAATTATTATTATTGTCCTCACTGAACCTTATTTGTAAGACTTATATAAATCGAAGCTTGGCCTACAGATTTAGTATGCTGGATGTGTGTACACACTTATTAGCCTCACTCAACTGCATTTTGTCTTAAGTCCTTATTCTTCTGCGTTTTCATTTCGTTTTGTTCATCCTTTTCTCTGCTGTTTCTGCGTTGCTGCTGCGCAATTTCGATTATCATTTTGGCAGTAAAGTTTCTTCTGTCTATAATTGCGGCTAATTTTATGTTATTTTGTTTTCATTGAGAGCAGCGTGTTTCATTAACGTGCATAAATAAATCACATTAATATTTTATTGGGCCCCACACATGCAGAATAAGTCGAGTGTGTTCTAGGAGATAGTAGTTGACTGACTGCTGAGATACTCTGTACAGCGTCAACTGGAATACAAAGACTTACAGCACTCAAATTATGATCACAAATTAGACTGCTTGGCTCAAAAACCCCAATTAGCTGTATAGTAGTTAGAGGGTATAAGAATAGATGCAAATACCCATATACATAACACACACATACACACACACAAACACATTTATATATGTATATTGTGCAGGCAGTATAATTTGTATGTAAATTGTTCTGCTTTTGATAATAACTCACGAATTAAAATAGAAATTTACCAAATATTTGGCATTTATTCATGCAACAGTTACTTTTAATTAATATTTGTCGAAAGATTAAATACAATTCAATTTAAAATCATTTTTGGATTCAAGTTTAATTTGGTTTATCGCGCAACCTCAAAGTCAAGTTTTGCCAATAGAAGCATACAAATTGGATATTTTGTTAAAGTTTACCTCCCATGTGGCAAAGTTTTGAAAACCTTTTATAGTACAGTAGATTTGAAAACTAAAAGAAATAGGAGTATTGGCAGAGTATGACTATGAAAGGTAAATAGAACAATTTTTATCCAAAATGTTTAGTCTTAAAGGAACTATTGATATAGCTAATGATGAAAATATGACAAAAATACCCTCTGATATATACATACTGTCTGGATTAACTTGAATATATAATCTGTATACAACTTGGGCATAATAATTTTACAATTATCATTGGAGTTACTCAAATTACGTAACATAAACAAAGTTTCTGGCTGATTCAAATGTAGGCTTTTGGCAAGTAGTCAAAAACACAGTTTTCGATCAAATTTGATTTTTAGTTCAATTCTGGAGCACAAGCTTTTTACCAAAAACTAAAAAAAGAAAATTTATTTAAAAATGGACTGTATTATCGAACTCGGACAGCGGTTCCTTCCGTCTGTCTTAAGCTATCAGATTGCTCGATCAGTTCTCAAGATCATACCGCCTCTGACTACAGTTGTGGAAGCTCGCAAGCCTTCACTCGCAACATATCAGGAGCATTGCGGCCATGATCTTGAGTCCCCAACATATCTGGTAGATGGCGGAATAAATCGGGCCGTATCCCATCAGCCAGGTGCCGCTAAAAAGGAATCGCTCGCTCAGCAGTTCAATCTGCTCATTTGGCCGTGTATCTTTTTGTTGTATTGCATTATTCGAATCTTGCTACGGGTGTCGAGGAAGAACCGAAGGAGGAACAGAGGGAGAAGGAACAGAAGGAGGAGGGATCCGAATTAGAATAGGCTGGTCACTCGCTTTCAGATTCATCCAACAGGGTATGTAGAATTCTTCAAATTTGGATATGCTAAGTTTTAATTCCAATGTTGCAACATAGTCTCAGATATAAGTAAGATGAAGAAGCTTATGACATATGACATTTCCAAAGGGAATCAAAAATGCAGCATGAGGAATTACAAAAAGGCGATGAAAAACCGGGCATCTGAAGTGAGCTGAAAGATAATTTTCCAATGTAACAGGAACGAGTGAAAGAATGTCCAAGATAAAAGAAAAAAATAAATCTGAAAACACTAAGTATACATATGTATTTAAATTAAATGGGTAAAGGTTAATATTGAAATAAGGATTCAATATGTAATCATTACGTTTGTGATCTTTTCAAAATTGTTGACCCGCTATGTGTCTAGATAGGAGTTCATCATAGAAAGGCTAACAATTAAGCAATCAAAAATATTTAAAATTTTTTATGACAGTGGTTGGTAGAATGTCGGATATTGACTCCGTATCTTTCGCTATTTATTTATTTTTTTTTTGGGATTAACCTAAATCCTAAATTAGTTATAGGCAGCTGGTCGTATTACTCGACTTATTGGATTTTGCACACGAGGCAGGTTGGCAGTCCTCGATTACATTTTCGTGTTCTTTATTTTGCAGCTCTCGATCGATGCGCTCCTTGGCCCGAAGGACTTTAGATTGAATGTAGAAGGAGCCGCCGTTTACCTTTCCATTGATGCGAAACAGATGGTCATAGTTGCCACGGATCTCATCCAAATTGGTCAGATCCTTCAAGTTGAGTATGTGCTGGGCCTCGTTGAGGGTCATGCCCTTGAAAGCTGTATCCTTGCTCTGGCATTTGTTCTGGTGTTGGTTTGCCGCCGCGCGCGACGCCTCGATCTCCTGGCGAACGGCTTTGACAAAGGCCCGCCCCACAGACTGTGCCCCATACACAATGATGCGTGCAAAATGTTTGGCCATGTTGCCACTGCCACTGCCACTCCAACTCCCTGGCGCACTTGCTCTGTGGTCACGCCGCTGCCTGTCTGCGTATGTGGATCGTATTGTTCCAAGAATTTTGAAATAGATTTATTTTAAATTACATTAAATTTGCTTTTAATTTCTGCTAAGTATGACAAATGCTGAAAAGCTTATCGAAACTATAAATTTAATTCGCATTTATGCATATCAATAAATCTGTGCATGCAAATCAAATAGTGTGTGCAACATCTAACAACTTTTAATTCGGTACGAACTTGCCTGGTTCTAATATAGATCCAGCAGATGTGTGGCACTATATGTATGTATTTACCAGACCTCTGATTTGAAACACAACTAAAATTCTTATTCACATGCAATCAGTCAACAAACCGTAGCGTTGAAACAAACTCACATATAACCGTTACACAAGTGTCATTTTAGTGTATTTTATATGGTAAACAAAATTTACTACTGCAAAGCAAAAATAAAAATTGGAAATTTCACTGTCTCTTTTACATCGTTCATACTCGACTTCTTTATACCTCCAGCAGCAAACTAATCCCATTGCGCATCTTCATTTCAGCCTTATCCACTTAGGAGAGGATTATCTGCACCTTTTTTTTTTTTGTCTGGTTTTTGCTGTTACTTGTTATGTTTTTAATAGGTTTTCTTTTTGCATTTTGTTCAAGGGAAGTGCAAAGTGAAAGCAGTTGTTGTTTTGAAGCTGGGGCACAGAGAGGAATTTTAATATTAGGTTACGCGTGCCGTTGAGCAAATTACATAGAAACTTCATCTTGACTCCTTTAGGGCTGTGTAGAGGGTATGTGCTGGTCGGCTCGTAATATTCAAACGCAGATAGTGTGCATAAAATGGAAAGGCAGGCCAAAACATAATTAAAATAAGAATTGCCACTAAGCAGATGCTATTTAGTGTACAGCAGTTGCATTATTGGTTATCCACTGAATATATAATTTGGACAATAATTATTGTTTTGTCTGCTTATTGTTGGTATTGCTAGGGTTCTGTCAAAAGTTTTGAACTTGTACAAACACCGAAACCGGAGGCGTTTTTCCCTCTAATCATTTTAGCAAATAAATGTAGAAAAGTTTCAAATCACACTGTTGGCCTATTGCTTCAATTTGGCCAGTCAAGGTTAAGTAAACAGAAAACTGCTTTCGCCTCGTTCAAATGATTCTGCTTTGTACGCAGCATGTGAGCTTGTAAACAAATTATGCGTAAATTGACTAAATTCTGGAGTAGAAGGTGAAGCGCCACCGATGCGATTGCATGTGTGTATTAACATAATTACAATAATGACTTGTTGCCGGACACCGGAACTTGTGGCCATAATTTGTAGAGTCAAGCTCGGTCGCATTTGCATAAGCTCAATGCAATGAAACAATGGCGAGTCTAAGCGAACCGAACTGAACCGAACCAATGTGAACCAAAGCCAGTGCCACATTGGGTCACATCGGCAATCTGCGCAGTGTGGCCAGTCTAGCCGCAAATGGACAACAGTTGCTCTACCATTAACCCATTATCCCCTTGAAATTTACAACACTGAAATTGATCACTTTTGCGCTTGTCGTTTGATTTAATTGTCTTGTGCGTAAACACTGGCAATGGGGTGAATGAACTTGTTCGGCTCAGCGGAGGGGAAATTTACAATTCATTCGGAACAAAAAAAAAAATGGAATAGATTAGAAAACCGAGACCACAGTTAGATAAGGTTAGTTGTTATTGATGCTGGTTGCGGCTCTGATGGTTGAGTGGCGCGCGCGTGAGCTCATTCATTATGCAAACACCTCCACATTGTCGTTGCATGCTGTTGCATTGCTGTGCGCTCCCCAAACTCCCTGCAGTTCCCAAATTTCCCGAGTCCCGCTCATTTTGCGATTAGCTGGCGTTTAAACTGATGTAACTGCCATGCCCATTTCGTTGATACGTCTGCTCCTCGACAGTCCGTTGCTCCGTCTCCCAGCTCTGATCTGGCGCTGTTGGCCGTTATAGCATTTTGATTTCCGCACTGTATCCGGCTGTTTTAATCCCTGGACAGAATCTGCCTACGAAAATAAAAAAAACATACACACACACTAACACAGCACTGAAGTACAAATGCACCAAGTTCATGCTACCGTCCAGCACAACAAGCCGACAGCTTGCATATAGTACAAAGATTTTCATTTCATCTGCGAAATTAAAGAAAACTTTTATTTTTTATTTTTTATTTCTATTTATACAGTAATACTTCTTAAACAACTAACAACTAAGGTCAAAGTATGAACTTTAAGGATTACACGCAAGCTGAGTAAATTGAACAAAAAGTTAAGTGTTTCACTTCAAGTGAAACCAGACAAATATCATAAATAAAAATTAAAGCTAATAAGTTGGGAAATAAGTTGCAGAATATACATACATATATGTATATATATTTAACTGTTTCTTTAGATCGAGTGCAATGAAGAGCATAGTTAATATAACCCGCTTGGCCAGAGCATCAGCATTGACGAAACGAAATGCAAAATGGAAAATGGAAAATGGGAAATGGCAGGAGGGTCCACAAAAGCGAACAGTTCACTGTTTACCACACATGGACGTGGGATCTGAATGTGAATGTGAATGTGAACGTGGGTGATGCATGACGCTGAAAATGTTTAGGCCTAGTGTCTGGTGACGCATTCATAGCCATTCATTCGGTTGCTGCCGCTTCGTGGTTGCCATTTGCCATTGCCACTGCCAGTGGCTGTTGTTGTTGCTGCTGTATGTTGTTGTTGCTTGTGGCTAACGTGCGAGCTTACGATTTCAAAAACAATTTCACTGTTAGTGGAATGTCAGCGTCAGACTTGTATACGGCTCTTACTCCCTACTCCTCGACGCATCTCCCCCTTCCTCTCTCCGCGGTGCTGCCATCACTAATTAGTGATGTGCAATAATCGTGTGGGTGTGGATTGGATTCGATGGCACATTGTAGTCAGCTCAGGGATTTGCGTGTCCGCCCCTTTACCCGCCGCATACATTATTCGGAAGGGGGTGGGTTGGGTGGGGGGGTGGGAGGGGGACGTTAGTTCGCTTCCAAAATTGCAACATTGTTAATCAACTGTGCGTGTCGTATGGGCTGCATTTGAATTTGCAGTTGGAGCCGCAGTTGAGCAGTCGGTTTGATTTTGAATTTCAGTTCTATATTTCGTTTAGATTTGTCCTTCCTGTGTGTGCTTTTGGGCTATTGGGCTGCTCATTTACTTACGCACACTCAGCAAATAAATCGCTCTGAAATTTAGAAAGTCATCCTAAGATTAAAATCGCTCTGATGGTTTTTTAAAATATTCGAAATAGCTATTCAAATTAGAAAGTATCTTTTTCCATTTTTCAAAAATATGTGCTGTAATAATATAAAGCATTTCTAAAACGTTAATATGTAATCCCTTATTCTTAGAATACATTCTTAGAATCCGTTATAGCGAATGTCATATTGTTGTTTGTCTTAGTAGCATTCATAAGTTTTATTTTTAATTATGTTTTCTGCAGTTTAGTAAAATCTATCGTTGAATTATGATTGCCCATTTTTTGTTAGAGTGTACGCATGTGGTAAATTATTGTGGTTTCCAAAAAGGGAAATGCAGAACTGTGATGCGAATTATTGGTAATATGAAATACCTATTTATTTCAATCAATTTCACAATGGATAGCCACGTTTGGAATTGTGTGTGATTATGTATGTCTGTCTATACACAACCTTCCTGTCGCCAAATATACTCTTTCGATATTGGTAGAGTATCAACTAATTATAGACATCAATTTTGGCTACCAACATATGTTGCTGCTTCTGCTGTTGTGGGTTTTACGTACAATTTGCAGCGCCGTGTAAATAAAAAGTGCTGAAGTTGCAACTTATTCGCTTTGTATGTGTTTGGTGTTTGGGTGTGCAGCTGACAATATGGTTGCATTAAATTGACAAGCAAGACAGAAGAGAGTAGAGCTGACTAATTGAAATTTCATGTTCTGAAATAAGTGGGTAAATTGATGGCAGTTCGAACGGCATTGGTTCGGGGAGAAGTGGTTGGGAAGTAAACGCGGCTCGCTAAAACTCAGTGGTTTTCAATACATGTGACCAAATTGGGGAAGGCGTACTTTTCACAAACGAAACGAAAACTCAGCAAATACAAAATACTGGAAATTAAATAAGTTACGTTTGGATGTTATCACAAATGTTATCAACTGTGTTGCAAAATTGAGTCCTGCAAAGCATATCGATTCTTGATCAGCCGAGTATTGAGATAATTGCGAATTCGATTCAGAATATCGAAACAATTTCATTTGCTCAATTTCAGATAGGATTTTGGCTTAACGATATACACTGGGATGTTTTTTTTGATTGTAGATTATCGATTACCCGCTCTTGATAGCATCGGGACAAGGTTGCCAGATGGCTTTGACCACTTCTTGTTTATTATCGCCTATTGTAAATCCATTTGTGTATTTCACTAGAACAATTTGAGGCATTTTCCCTTAGTAGGCATGCAAAGTACTCGGCGTAAGTCTGTTTAGACTGAACTAACGAACGAAGTCAAACAAATCGACGAACATTTTCTGAAATTTCATTCAATTGGAAGCAGGCAATATGCAGAATCAACGAGAGCCAATATTAGAGGGCACCTTGCCATCGTGTGGCGGTGGCGGTGATGCAGACAATCAACATCTACAGCAGGATCAGGAGCAGGAGGAAGAGGAGCGTCAGGACGAGGAGGAGAAGGAAGAGGAGCGGCAGGACGAGGAGCAGCTGGAGAGGGTGCAGTTAAGGAAACCGAATGGTCTACTACGATTCACATTGCGCATGGGCTTTGGAGCCCTAATGCATCCGTATGGTTACGCCAGGGTGCTGATGCAATTGGGATGCGAACCGTTGCCGGCAAAGGCCTCAACCGGCTGGCTGGGCCGGACGACGATTGTGCTGCCGGGCTTGCATCAGTATATGCGGCATATCAAGAATACCGATGGATTCATTGGCCTCTATCGTGGCCTGCCGCCATACATCCTCGCCAACGTTAGTTCGGCTCTCGTCGCCGATGGTCTCGTCCGGGTGTTGCGCATTTCGGATGTGCTGCAAGTGTCGCAGGCAAAGCATCCGTGGCGCCACTATGTCGGCAATATGTTGCGGGATGGTATTGTCATTGCCACGGGACTGGCCGTATCGCATCCCTTCTATGTGATCGCTGTGCGCCAGATGGCCCAGTTCGTTGGCCGGGAGATTGTCTACACAAGTATCTGGGGCAGCGTGCGTGCGATCTTTGCCCGAGATGGCCTGGCTGGTTTCTATGCGGGCTTTGCGCCGCGCCTTCTCGCCGATATGGGCGTGATCTTCTGGACCAGCACCTTCAGCGCAATCTTCAATCGCATCTTCTGGCTGCAGCCCGCCCAGCGCGAATACAATGCGGCTATGCTGCAGTACGCTGCCAACATGCTGCTGTATCCGTTGCGGGTTGTCGCCGCCTGCATGGCCTGCTCCGGCTCGGGCATTGCGGCTGGTGCCCCACCCTTTATGCCTATCTATGACCAATGGGCCGACTGCTTTGTTGATCTGGTGGCACGCGGTGATCATTTCCGTGGCGCTTTCATCTTTCGACGCACACTGCCCAAAGTGTACGCACAAATCCCGATGCAGCGCTTCTACTCGGATCCATTTGCCGTTTCTAGCTAATCTAATATAATCGAGGAAGCTCAGGGAATTTCTACATATTCATTTATTGTTAACCACAAAAATATCAGTCAGATAAACTGCATACTCATTTCGCCAGTGCCATTGCTTACAGTAGTTCAGTGATTGGGTTGTTGTTGGGGCACCTTGTACTAATTTGAATTATTTAACGAGGACACAGAAATCAAGTGTCGCACAGACTCAGACAGGACATGGAAGGACATATTTGTGGTCTCCATTGGGCGAGCCTGTTTTAATTCATAAGCGGGCGAATGCATGACTGCATTGTGGGCGGGGAAGTGGCAAGTGTGGTGAATAAGTTGTGGGGAATGGAGTACGAGTGGTGGGAAATGGGATTGTTGTTGTAAGCGGACTCGTTCGTTCCGTTTTTCTTGGCTGCTACAGTAAATGTCAACAAAGATTAAGAGATGGAAATCAGTTCATATACAAGATTTTGTATACCAAGCAGAGCATACACACACACACACACACACACACACACACACACACACACACACACACACACACACACACATACAACATAATGCATAACAGGCAGCTGCACGTAGTGAAAATATCAAAAATCTTTAACAAAATGTGCAGAGTGTTTTTCTGGGCGTAAGGGCAACTAGAGATGTTGAGGAAAAGTTAGGCGAAAGACTAAATTTAGTTTTGCTTCAACTAAAGGCGCCACATTTGTGTATGTGTGTGTGTGCGAGCGTGTGTACGTGTGTGTGATGCTGTTGTTGTTCGTCAGGTTCATTTAGGCCAGAGATATCAAAAGTCAGAAGTTAGTTCACAGCCCGCAGAGACTCGAATTCTTGAAATAAACGACCCGTTATTACATGTGTATGTGTGTTCTGTGTGTGTGCGTGTGTTGGAATATATTAGGTGTGCTATGTATTCGCATGAGAGATGTACACGTGCCGCATTGAACAATCACGAACGAACACGAATCCAAAATTAAGCAACACATCTGCTTTGCAATAACACTCATTAAAATTGTGATTGGTTTAGACTTGAGCAAAGTATTTGGATAGAAAGAGCTGATTGTTATTTGCTTGTGTGGACATCAATTAAGTATGTACGTTATTTTCCAAATGTTAGTAGAAGGACAGAAATACCACCACTCTTGCCTAATTGCATTTGAAATGGCTTGGTTTTAGTTAGTGTGTTCGCATCACGAACTGAAGCAACTCTAACGCACTTAGATGCATATGATGACAATGACAATGAGAACGTCCGGCCAGCCAACCCAACACGACAAAAGTTACCCAAAAATGAGGCTGACTGACTTAATAACCAAAGAATGCAATCAGCAACTATGTGACCGAGCAGACCAACTGAATGGCACCGGCAACCAAAAATATGAGCTGCAGTCACTTTCTGGACAGCCTTCTGACATTTACGCATGCATGCAACATGCATGCCCAACATCATCAACGCAATCGCCACGCCTGCTCAACGCCACACCATTGGAGATACCCCCCGTGCCCACCGCCCATTGGCCATCCCATGTTCTAAATCTCTCGTCCCGCACAGTTCATAGTCTTCATGTCGTCTTCCTGGGTCTTGCCCTGGAAAATGCAATTAGGCTAACGATGCATCACAATTTTGTCTTTAACTGCACTGAGTGTGCGAGCGAGCGAGATGGCTTCAATAGACGTCTCACTCTTCACAGCTTTTGCCCATATTCGTTGCGAGATGCGATCAAAAAATTGGCAGCGATTTCGTTTGACTTTCGCGTGCACAAACTTAACTATCAACTGAATAATATGGGCATACATAAATCAATCTATCACTCATATAATAATGCAATTTTAATTCTTTATTTGACTTTTTGTTTTACTATTTTTTTATTATTATTTTCCGCTTTTCACTGAAACTTTCCTCGTACAAATTTCAACTGGAATTACACAGAAAAAAAAGTTGTTTCTAATTAATTAAAACACAGTTAAGCATGCAACATATGTAGATGTGTATAAATCGGATTTTAGAAAAATGCATTCTTAGATTTAGTTTTCTATTATATGTATATGTATATACTTCCAGGAAAAATACACATTGCTTTATAATTTTTTTTTTAAATTCGATTTTTACGATTTTAATTTAAATAATTTAATTTGTTTTGATGGTCGGGCTCAATTAGAGAAATGGGATTAGAAGCAAATTCTTTGTCCTTCTTTGTTACCCAAGTATTTTTTTTTCTGTGTATTTTACTTGTGTGTGTGTGTGTGCATTGAGTGTATGCGTGTGTCAGAAATGTCAAAGATATGATACATTTGCTTTGTATTGAGTTAACTCGAAATTTATTTCTGGCTTAATTATTATAATCTGATATGTGGCCAAATATCACAATAGTTTATATCAATTTGTAGCAAATTGTGAATTATGATTTCTGAATATTGAATGTGGGTTAAAAATTGTTTACAACTCGTGTCTTTGACTCGTTGACTCGCTTTGATTGTTTCCAATGTTAACAACAATTTACACATGCATACATCATAATTAACACCAGACACACACAATTCACACATGGTTTCAGTCAACAAAAAGTGAACATATTAATATTTATTGCAAATGTTGCACAGCAAACGATAAAGTTCGGACTCCACCTCAATAGCGCCACGTGTTACGAAAAGTAATGTAAATGTTGTTCCTACAGCTGTGAGGCATCTCCGATTCAAATACATATGCATATGTTTAACTATTGAACTAACTATTTAATTTCGATTAGCTGAATATTTGTGAAGTGACTGGCACAACAATTAATTTAATTATAAGGCAGGCTAGAAACTTAATAAATAAGACACAAATTAGAAAGGATTTCATTTCCAATTTGCTTTTAGCAGTGAATTCTTGCATTATGCAACTTTTGCTTGAATTATCAACTGTTGTTATTGCCACAGTATTCGATTTCAAACATACGCAACAATCTGGACGAATGTTGAATAGACTTAACATGCTGTAAGTATTCAAGAATCTGGCTATCACTCACGCAAGTTTTAATCAGTTTTATTATTTATTTACTTTTTGGTGATTATGTTTTCGTAGCACGCTTTAATTTAAGAAGTGAGTTAAAGGGACATTAAGCATACGCCGCATAGGCAATCGACTTCCGTTGACAACGCGACAGCGGATTCAATACGTAAATCCAATTAACACGTTTTACACCACACACAAAGCACACTCGCACACACACACACACACACACGCACACACAGGCAGACGGAAAAGGCGTTAATCGACGTAATTTTGATGTAAAACAAGTGATGAGAATGATATTGTGTATATTATCACCGCATATGCGACGCGTAATTAACACCAACAGCAACAACAATAACAACAACAACAACAAGCGTCTGCCAGGTTAATGAGCCATCGTTGATTATGCATATGAGTTGCGGTTTGTATGTGTGTGTGTGTGTGTGTGTGTGTGTGGTGTGGGTGCGTGTGTGTTTAAAGAGTTTCATTCGCTTTTCGCGCATCAAATTAAAATGTTACATATGCTAATGAAATCAACCAAAATTATAACCAATTATGAATACCTTAATGGGATTTGCCAATGTGACACTGACACACACACACACACACATACACATACACACTCACACACAGACAGAGCTGCTACAGTCGTGAGTTCAATTTATACTTCATAGCTCTTCACAACTCGAGAATAAAAATGTGAGTTTGGTGAAGAGGTCGTTGGAAATTATTTGTACAGATGGTAGATATATTTTGCATTATTTCAGAGAATTTCAACTGGATTTTATGTATGTATATTGTGTGTGTGTGTGTGTTTTTCTTAAAGCCAAGTCAATTGTTTAAAGTGAAAAGTGAAAACAAGGCAAGTCGGGGCAAGGCAAGGCAAGGCAAGGCAGTTGAGCGTCAGGCCAAGCATGGCAGGCAGTCAAAAAATGCAGCCAGGTGTAAATTACAAACTTGTAAGATTTTTGCCTGGCATTTCCTGCCCAACCTTCTCCTCCGGCAGAGGAGCTTTCAGCTCGTTGCCTGTCCTCCCATAACTGATGCTGAGTGCAAAACACAAGTTACTGTTTCAGCACACCAGTGGGGATGGGTGGGCGGGTGCCAAGCGACTGTGTCGTGTCTTCTTTACGTAATGCCAACAATTACGCAGCTGAATATTTTATGAGCCAAGCAGATTAATATGAATATTTTATTATCATTTTAGATTCCGTATTTCTTTGTTGCCCAGCCAAGCAGCTCTCTGCATCTCTGCGTCTCTAGCCATTTCGGCCCCCTGCCACGTGCTCCTGTTGCAGTGTCAGCCGAGGCTAAGCCAGGTCCAGCTCAGCCAAGCCAAACTCAAGTCAAAAGCATGTCCAAAAATATGCTTTATATGCCTTTGCATTTGAGTGTTGTTTTTTGGTTTCTTGTTGTTCGCTTTACTTTTTTTTTTGTTTTTCGTTTGCCTTAATAGTCGAACCTTTAGCTGGGGTTGTATGCATTTTACCATTGACCTATTTGCGCATATGGCTATAGCGGAGAATCTAGATATATAGAAAAGAAAACATTACAATCATATTAGTCATATAGCGCAATTAAACTTCTGTTAATTTATTCAATTTGAAATAGACAATAGACAGTAATCGTATGTTGAACATATTTTTAAATGAAATTCAATTAAAATGTACAATTTTTATAAAATTATTTATTCCATTTGTTCATTCAATTTGGATAACACTCATTATAGAAGACTGCAAAACATTGTATATGTTTATCAATCAGTGTATTTAAAATTCGATGCTTTTGATGAAAACTGTACAAGTTGCCATTTCGTTGCCCACAGCTTTTTTGCACCTTTTGGTGGAGTCAAAAATGCTTTTTTGCTGCTGGCCAAAAAAAAAAAAAGAAAGAAAAAATGCCCAGAGGCAAAGACACACTCATCAAAAACAAGAGTGAGAGGCAAGAGCGAAAATGTGGTGAGAACGGAATTTATGACCACGAGCCTTCAAAGGGCCAAGCTGCCTAAATGTTTTGCGCCAGGCACTGCCTGTTCCAGACATGCCAAATAAAAACTATAAGCCAACACAAATATTTTGGGGGCCTTTTCACTGCAGGGGGAGCGCCATCTATGCTGCCTCCTCAGAAACAAAAATAAAAAATAAAAAAGGAATCCTTATGTTTGCCACATCGAAGATTGCATACCCTTGCAAGACTTGAGTTGATCTGCTGACATCTGAAGATTACCAGATATTATTATGTTTGTGTACATTCGAAATAAAGTTTATTTATCCATTTCCTGCTTCACGACTGGACGTCAACTGAATATGCCACAATTGTGTGGCTGTTTGGTATGAGAAGGTGTTTGTCTATCCCACAACTTACCGACCGATTGTTCCTAGCTCGGATAAATGCCAAGAGGGAGAGCTCAACAATTTGAAAACAGTGGTGATGCTGATCAGGAATATGAATTTTTTATGATAACGGAGACGACTTCTTCAATGCGTTACAGGACTCATAAGAAAATTATAATAACCTCAAAAAGCGTATAAAAATTACACAAAAAAAGGAATCATTTTCATTTGTTGCGTTGCTGAAAATTTCATGCGCCCTGCGCAAGGCAATTACAGCAGTGCCCTTTAAAGCGGTAGGAGTCAGGAAGCTGGAGGAGTTGCCTCTCTTGTAGGTGGCACCCCTTGAGCAAACTATGCGAAATAGTCGTAATATGGTCATCATCTCAGCTCGAGCACAATATATTCGGCCAATAAATGAGCCTTCAAGTGCCAACACCACGCCCCCTTCCGAAACCCCCCCCCCCACAGTCGGTAAAGTGGGGCGGGACGATGCTGTGGCACCCTCTGATTTATGCGGCGCCATAAAACAAGCGAGTCTCACACAAACTCACGAAAAAGTTGGTAAGGTTGAACAACAAAAATATGGGACGGAAAGTGCCCGAAGGCCCAAACTCGACCCGGAGACGGAGCCAGAGCCGGAGACTTGGCTGTCTTAACTTAGTGCCCCAAGTGGCTGCAGCTCAAAGTGTTTCGATGCAATCCTGTCAAGTGATATGAAGAGAAACGCAGCAAGACTAGCGTTGAGTTGGTTAGCAACAAAAATAACGCAATCTGAGTCGAATGCACTTTAGTCATCGAAGACCCGAGTTAAGAATAAACACTCACATCATCTGAAGTGCTGCGTGTTGATTGAAAATTATGAAAATATATTATTAGCGTGCTTTGTGCACTGCGACCTGTTCGATATATTGTGCCCCGGCTCTTCTATTCAACCTTAGTGCCGAGACGAATGTGAGGGTATTTGTCAAGTGGAGGCTTTCCAAAATATGTTTCCCTAATGTTTTGGCAACATTTCGATCCATAAACTCATGGTTTCAATTGGCTGAATAAAGTCTAAAGGCAACACACATCGGTGAAAACCTTAAACACCTGCGAACAATTCAATTTACATTCTTAACGGCTTCAAAATTGCAAAGTAAATTGGAAAAGATACAATTAAAATGTAGTTTATCATTTAAAAAAAATTTTTGTAAGCTCTTTCTGCAACTAGATGTCAAGCTAGATTCAAAATCGAAATATTACTTTAGATGAAAATCACTTCTTTTTTGAATAATGTATTTAGGTTAATTGATTTGATGTATTAAGTATAAAGATTTTCCGCTTTTTCGCGTATTTTCAAAAAATCACATAATATTGCATTTAATCAGTTAGCATACTGCAAGCTAATACGACTGAGAACTGAGAACTGAGAACTGAGCCAGACGACAGAAGTGTGCTTCATATGAAACGTGTGAGAAAACTGCAAGTCACGTAGCTTTCAATGGAAGTCTCTGGAGCTGTGAGCATTAAAATGCATACTTTTGTTGTGCTCCGACTGATTTTACTTTTGGCCTTGTGTTGCTGTTGCACTTATTAATACGGGAGGGCGGTACGCCCGCTGTCTGGGCGAATGCAACAGGCATCAAACTTGACGCTCCCCATTTTGTTGTCTCGTATATATATTCAGTGCATGTTTCGTGCGATTTTTCCGGCCACATGCCTCGCTGCACTTCAATCAAAATCAAATATTACTAGCTGTGGCAATGGGGAGACTCCAGCTAAGACCCAACTACAGGGCACCGTTTGAGTTATAACCAGGGTCTGCCATATTGCAGGCCGGCAGGCAGGCAGGCAGGCAAGCAGGCAGCAGGCCGAAAACCATGTGGCATGAGTCACGACGCATTCAACCCCGGACACCAGTCACATCCATCCATATGCATCTTTACAGTTCTTATTGCCTTTTGTGTTGTGCTTGGCTAGATGCAACTGGCTCTTCTGACTCGGCTAGAGGCTTGATTACGCACGTTTATTACTGGTTGGGGCTTCGATTCCCAGCTCTTGGCCACGGTGCACGGTTACGGTTAAGGATTCCGGATACACTGCGATACAATTCACTCCGACTATCAGTGTCTGTGGACTGTGCTTATCAATATGCGATGTGTGAGCTGCAGTTGTACAACATGATTACTTGCAAATCACGTGATTGTGATTATTGCGCACACACACACACACACACACACACACACATACACACACACTCTCTTGATACACATCCAACACACCCTGTGACGTTGAGACTATGTTGTTGCCGCTTCAAAAAATTGCCGGACATGCTGCACAATGCATGCGAGCAAATATATAGAGATTTCCTTTCTTTTCTATTTGATTCTATTGTAGTATCGATCAACACCTCGTACATATTAAATGATTCGTAAATTGTGTACATGACGGACTCAAGTCTGCATTATATTTACCGTTAGATTATAATCTGTGCAATTATTTATGTGACTCACTTCCGATTTGATGCAGGTGGCATTGTTAATGAAAAAATATGCATTAGTTAAACTAGAACATTTAATTGGCTTTTAGATATTATTTCCAGATATGAAAAATACTGCAAATTATAAGTGCTTTTCTTGTAAACTGCTCTATAATGCTGACATGAGAAAAAACTTACTAAAAGTTAGAAAGTTGTATTGAAATTTGGTCGTATGTTTTTGTTAATTTAAATTATATGAATTTATGAACTTTCTAAAATGTTTTCTGAAATTACAAACGTTTAATAATAATATGAATAACAAGAAAGGAAATGTTAAGTAATCTGCCGGTATACCTGGAACTTAGACGCAATTTTTCTAAAAAGATAAGCACAGAAAGACGCAATCTTTTAAGAAATATGCTTATTGAAGTACAAGATGAAGTCAAACAAATTTCTAGATTTCAGGACGATTTATTTTCTGAGTGGGCCAAACTCTGAGAAACTGAAGAGTTACTGTTCAAGTGTTGGACATTTATTGAATACGCTTCGCTTACAGAATAACCAATATCTTTAGCAATATCGCTGGGGCTGCAACAATACTATTTACAGTTCCTGTCGGATCTGTAGTCTGATCGAGATTTATTCACTCTAATAATTAGTTTTTAGAGTAATTTGTTAATTTTGAGTGGCTTGCTGCACATCTTGCAACAAGTTGACTGGTCCATTTGCCTCATCCATTGAATCGCATTCATCTAAATTTTATTTATAATTAAACAATTTTTGCAACTGGCGACTTCGACGCCGACATCGTTGAATTGTTCCATGAATATTAATTTGGTGTTCAGGGGCCGCAACAATGCAAACTAAAACCTGAATTACAACTAAATATTTATAACTCATTTTGTGTGTACGCAACGCACACAAAAACGACACACACAAGCCTATAAATAATAGAAAAACTGCAAACACACACACGCACATACACACACATCGAGAGAGAAAAAAGATGAAAATGCCAACAGTTTTGTGGTATAAAATATACAAATGGATATTTTGGGGCGTTTGTTGTTGTGTTGCGTGAAGATACACAAAATTAACTTGTATTTAAAATTTAATTAAAACTTTTCCTGTTGTTTACATATACCAAAATGCAAGTGTGTGTGTGTGGGTGGGGTGTGTGTGTGTCGATTGTGTCTGCCTTTACTAGTATGCGCTGAAAAGTAGGCAACACCTTTTGTGCGAACGAATGACTTTCGCTGAAAAGGGAGATGATGGCTGGCTGTGTGTGTGTGTGCGTGTGTGTGTCTGTGTGGGAGGTGGGTGGTGTTTTTTTGGGACATTAAATTAAATCATATTGTATTATGGCTACAACAAATTTGTGTGTTGAATTGAAATTGTGCGCACACAATTTTTGATTTATCGCAGTAAAAGTTGTCGATGTTGTGGAAGGGAGGTGGAGGGGCATGCACCGCCGAAAAGGGGGCACAGGTGGCATGGAGCATTATGGCCATTGCTTTCTCCATCAGTGCTGGCTAAGTGGTTTCTGCGGTTTTACACTATTTAGTATAATTAGTACTTTTGACCGCGTTTTGTGAAATGCGGTTGCAAATTTTATATTGAAACCATTCGCCCATCAGTTAAAACAATATGAAATATATCAAAATTAAAATTTACTTACGGTCCTAATTGGCTAAATGAAATGCACTAGTTGTAAGCTTGCCAAAAAAAAAACGAAGAAGCAATTGTTGCCCAACGAGCTATTACCCTTTACTCAATTCGACACTGTGACAAATCGCGACTTTAAGATTACAACTTGATATTTTGACGATTCTTAATTATTCGTATTAAAACAGCTGTATTTGAAGTTACCCTCTTAATTTGTGACTAGTTATTTTATAGTGAGTTGTTTTATAATTCTTCTCTGTCTTTTGTGGATTGAAGACGTGCAGAAAATGACGAGTAGTTGTTAGGCAAAAAGCTACTCACATAAGAGGAGGACTAAGACTGCGTGTAACGCAGCCAGGCTCCACTGTCCGCTGTGCGATTTGTGGAGCTAATAAACAGGCACTGGAGGCCACACGCACCACCCAAAGTTAAATTGGACGGCAAACCACTCGACTGACCGCCGCCACCAGCACAAGCACCACACGGACCATAAACCCCACCAACATCCTCTTAATCGTCTTGTGCGCAATTTCAATTTATGGTAAATTAATTTGTAATTAATTTTTCGTGCGCATCGAAACGAGACCGAATGAAACGGAATGGAATGGAACGGAACGCCATGAAATGAATTTCTATTACCAAATTTGCAGAATGAGTTGAGTTTTTGGTATTTGTGTGTGTGTGTTTTTATTTGGATTTTACGCTAGTTTAGTTTCAATTGCGTCCAATTAAACATGCGGTTACCCATTTCCGATTACATAATTCGTTGTTAGCTAACCTCTGCCCCTGCCCCCTGCCACTGCCACTGCCCTACACACCCTCAACGCAACACCCTCACAATTCAAGCACAGTTGAGTGAGCTGCGTGTTGCAAGCATTCTGTTGAATTTTTCGGAAATTGAAACTGCATATTTAAGTAGGTCAGTTGGCACCACTGCCTGTGGTGCAGTCAGATAACTGTTTTTGCCATCTTCATGAATAATATTTGTAGTCTTATTGGATGGAGTCAATCATTATCTATCTCCACATTCCTCCCTATAAAATGAACGAACATTTAAAATTCCATTTGAGATTTGGCTGATTACGAAAATCGGATATTGGACGACTCTCAACTTTTGCCAAGTTTGTTGGCTCATTTACAGTTGAGGATTGAAATTGTCAATAAGATAGAAGAGAATGGATTAGGTCCTCGGAATTTTTACTTACCTTGCGGAGGTTGACCCGAAATACCTTAGTGCAATTCAATTGCTGTGGAATTATCGACTTATCCAAGCTAAATAAAAAATGCGCTTTAATTTAATTTTTTTTTCTCATTTTTATTATTATTTTCTTCTTTTTTTTTTTGTTTGTCTCATAATACTTTTGTTTGCTGTTCTTTTGTGTTAATTTGCATTTCATTTTCAATTTGTTAGTCATAATATTTGCTGTTGTCGTTAAATCGTTATGCATTGCAAAATAATAGAGAGATGCATTTATAATTTTTTGCACTGAAATTTTGTCAATTGTTTTTGTTATTTCTCCGTTTTCGATTTTTTTCCTTTTATTTGCATGCAATTGTCTCTCTGTTTTCATTTAGTTTTATAGTCGTTCTACAGTTGTAGTATATGTGTGTGTGTGTGTGTGTTTTTTTTTGTATATTATATGTTTAATATATATATATATATATATTGTATATTATATATATTATATAGGTAGTCGTATATGGCAACACAATAGTAACTTACAGTCGTCGCATGTGTTTTCTTTATCCAATCGCTTATTTCTTTCCTTCCTTTATACAAATAGACAATTTTCTCTACTACGCCTAATTCTTGTATTTATTCTTTTTCTTGCATACTTATTTTGATTTTTTGACGGGACGGGGGGGGGGGGGGAAATGGGGGGAACGTTCCGGGAAACGCATGATAATTGCACGAATTTTTAACTGGCGCTGATAACTAAATAACATATATTACAAACGGAAAAGCTATGTAATTACTATTTAAACTAAGCGCTATTCATTACTTGTCCGCTGTCCAGCACTGTTACTTACATATATCGGTGTCGATATATCACACAAAAAAAAAAAAAAAAAAAAATTGTGATGCTTCTGTTTTGATTCATCTCTTTTGCACCTACTTAAGATAAGCCTAAAATTGTTGTTTATGCATTTAACGCACTAATCTACAGTTAAGTTTAGTTATCAATATCGATAACGACATCGATTTCAATTTCAATTTCGATTTCGATAACGTTACTGACTCGTTTCGTAGCACTTTGAGTATGTAAGCTGCTATAGGCTATTTGTTTGTATATATCATAAGTGTATATATATAATCGTATTTATGGAGCTACATTTATTGGTATGGCTTTACTTACTGGCCGGCCCTAGACATCTGTTTGCTCTGTGGTATAGCTCTTAATATAATGTACATACATATTTTAGCTATATCAATTCATATATAGTATGCCCAACTTTTCAACTTCCGGCTGCATCGCTTTTTAGTTTAGTTATTACCTTTTTTTCTTTCGTTTTTCTTTTTTTTGTTGAAAGGGGGGAGAAAGGGTTTGCATTTTTAATCTAATATTTATGCATTTCTATAGTTGATTTCATGTACGTTTTTCTTTTCATATATAGCTTTATTAGATACTTTATGTATGCTCTATATGAATATTTATATTTTATTTTTGCTTTAATTTCTGTTTTGTTTCGTCATTATATATGTATGTATATATATTTTTATGTATATATGTATTCATTTAGGTTTCGTTTTCTTTTCTTTAGTTATTGTCCACCCATCCAGTTTACGGAAATTCTTGTATCGTTTTTGTATTTATATACCCCTTGAAGTGAAAATACAGATGTATTATCAATCATAATTGAAAGGAGACTGAGACTACTAAGTAAGTTTTCCAATCCCTTTGACCAGAAGAGGAAGCAGTCAGTCAAACTAGGCTCCGTTTGAAGCTATGCTCATGATACTTGTTACATTTTCTGCTTGATATCGGTGGCAGATATTATATATATAATTCGGTAACATTTACTAAATCGCTTCACTATATCATTTAGTTATCATAGGAACGATCGGTCGACAACAACTTTCTTGTGTGTGTTTGCCAAACTAACTCTTTTCACCTATTGCATCTGTCCTGCGTGTGTATGTGTGTGTGTTTGCTTAGAATCGGCCTATCTTATCTATATAGCTGATATAGGAACGAATTATATTTTCATTATTTGTGTGTAATTGAATTTCAATTTGAAAAGAAAATAAATCTGAATCATTTGGCGCTTCTACATACAGTTAACGCAGCAAACAACATTTAAATAAAAAGCGTATTTACAATTCGGTGTGGCGAATATGATGGTTGATATTAGTTTGTGGGGCAGCTGATGTTGCAAACGGTAATCTGCATATGTGGCACTACTATAAAATAAATTGGCATTAAAAATTCAAATGAAGAACACAAATAAATTTTGCAATAATTATTTTCTATAAATAAATAAAAAGTACAAAGCGCCAAGCAGTTAATAAACAAATTTGTTGAATGTATATATGAATATATATATATATGTATGTGTGTTTGTCTCTGTGTTTGTGTGCGTGTATGGGTGTGTGTTCCGCATAAAATGTGTAAATTAATAATAGGCCCGAAATTATTTGTTATATTACTGCATAATTCCGATAAGGCAGCAATTAATTTATGTCAGATGGGCAAGGGGCGTGAACATTTTAGCTGTGTGTGTGTGTATGTGTGTGTGTGTGTGTGTGTGTGTATAGCACTTATATTTAGGCTGAGTGGTACTTATTTCAGTTAGCTTCAATGCAATTTTGCTATTATGGCATTAATTGTCTTTTTATCTCTATTTCTATTTTTATTTTTCTTTTTGCTTGCTTGTTGATTATTCCTATCGTATTGTAAGCCAGTTCGTTGCTGCCACAAGCAATACCCTTGCCAAAATAATTACATGTTTTAATGCTCAACTATTAGATTAGATTAGATTAGTCGAATCAGCGCACAGCAGATACATTATACATACATACATTTATGCATGTACTTATCTAACTAAATCGTCATATAATGTTTATATCAGCAAGGGCATTAAAGCTTTGGCAAGCCGAGGCAAACAGTTTTACCTTGTTGTTGTTGTTGTTGTTATTGTTGTTGTCAACAATATATATTCTTAATGTGAGTTTTGTAGTTGTTGTCGCTGTTGTTGCTGTTTGCATTTTAGGAATGTTGCAAGCCAAACAAATCGGGGTCTCGACTTAAAAACTTTCATATAAAAATTGAATGCGGCATTCAAAATGCCAAATGCGTTGCCAGCCTCTGTTGCAGTTGTTGTTGTTGTTGTTGTTGTTGTTTTAGCTAATATGCTCATTATTTCAGTGTAATTTGCATTTGTGCATTGTTGATTTAGATGTTGTTGTCGTCAACGTATCAGAAGTCCCGTATCTGGTGACCAGCGATTTGCTCGATAGTACATATCCTTGTACATGGAAGGACATGCGTTTTGATTCTGTACATATTATATGGATAGATGGACATATTACAATTGATTGCAATGCATATTGAAATGTTTATGTAATGTGATTGATGTAGCCTGTCTGGGGAATATGTATAACTATAATGCTTGTATCCGTTAATCGTCAATCGATTCAGTTTCGACAAATTTATGACTGTTGGCAGCCCAAGCGCATCCATAGATATAAATTTGATAGATATGTGTGTGTATAGCGATAATGGTGTTTTTTTTTTAGGGGTACTCGACACTCACCTTATGACGCTTAAAATCTATATTCGTCCTTACGGTTCTATGGTGTAAACTTTGCACGGGTCGCGCATTATTACCTAAGGGAGCTTTCGGTGTACTCTCGGAGCCTTGCATCAGTCGTCGGAGTTGATATAACTGCAATTAAATGGCAGACAATGTCAATAAACGATCTATTTGCTTGTTTTTATCTTAGTAATAACTAAAACTACGGCAAATAAATTCTTTAACATTGGAAAGGCTTGTTAGACATATTGTATGAACGGTAGAAATGCAAAACGTTTATTTACAGGAAGGAAATACATTCTAAAATTCAGAAACAGGTCATGAAATTGGATATTGTTTTTCTAAATTTTAGATATACATATGTGCCCTTCAATTGGGAAAAGGAACTGACTGCTTTTGAAAAATTTCATTTCATAAAAAAAATTGCTTGGCTTTCGCATTAAACCGATTTACACAATATTGATAGATTATGTTCAATTGTAAACAAAATGCTTTGTTCTGGCTCACTTGAAACATTTTATACATTTTACTGAATATTTTTTTTATTTTTAATTTGTTTGTTAGTTACAGCCGCCGCTATCTGCTATCGACTCAATGCGCATACAAATTGATTAAGCTAACCAAATATTGTGTTTTAATTATGCGCAGAGCATTGCAAAGACCGCAATTGAAACGCGCCTAGACCGGTGACCAATTGATGAGAAATTTGTTATAATTGCATGATCCTATTATAATTGCAATTGGAAAAAGCAAATGAATATATGTATATATGTATATATATATATGGGTACTTGAACTACCTCTTGCTTGGTAATATAGATGGGTTTATTAACTATTATCCAGACGGCGCTCTCCCAGCAGCCTGGATGCGTGGTGGATCCCTCGTATGTGATATAATGATCCGTATTCGGCAGCAAGGACCTCACCGATATGTGGCGAATGGGCGTCGTGAAGCCTAGAATCAAACAGGAACAGAAAATGAAAGCAATATTAGTATTTCAGCACGGGAAAAGAGTCAGTGAATCACCAAGCAGCAGACAAGAAACGAGTCTAAAGACTTTTCAATTCAATTCTTTTAAATGCGGTTACTCGCTATTAGGAGAATAGGTTATACGAGAGGCATACGTAACAAATGTTGCAAGCTCTAGCTAGGCATAGCCATAGAGCAATCAGGCAGTTGGCAGATAAATAGATAGATTGATCCATTTGGGTTTTTTTTCGGAAATCGTGCCCCAATTTTGCTGACTGGGCACCAAATTCAAAGTTCAAGGTGCATCTACAATTCGCAGGGCAGCATTATTTGGTATGCCTTGCTATTTATGCGCATAGAATATATGAATGCAAAGCCAAATGTTCGAAAATGGCTAATGAATAATTCAGACCAGCTTCGTAGAGAGGTGGCTCAAATAGGGTGACTGGGTTGGTTGTCGACTTGTTGGCTGCCTTCTTGTTGGTCACTTGAACGATGCGACGGAGCTCGACTTCATTTCATACAAATCATTATGCTCCGCCGGAAATACAGCGCCTCGCGGTTTATGAGACCGCGAGCTGAGAACGCAAACGGAAGGGAAGGAAACAGAATAAATAGGGGACAAGGGAGAGTTGAGGAGGAGCGAGTTGTATGTTGCAAGGCATTCCAAAAATTATATGCATCAGAATTGTTAGTTTTTACCTTCCGCTCTTGTTATACATTAACCACAACACGGAGTCCTCACACTTTACGACAAACATATTGATAGTTCAAATACATATATATATTGATCAATCTATCTCTTATCGAGCAATAATCTTAGAAAATTTAAATAGTTCCACTCTACAAACACCTCCGATATTGAATTGTATCTGCAGTTTACACACCATTGACTTTTTAAAATTTACCACACGCAAACGACAAACATATCGATAGTTATCGATTACTTTACCATCGATCAATAATTGTCAAAGTACATGTGATGACATTGTAAGTGTATTTGGCATTCGTGGCACCACAGTGGAAAGTCAACGCTTTTAAGTAGTTTAACTTTCAAGTTGTTTAGCTTGTTGTTTGCTTCACAGAAATTGGCCGCATATTTTGTGCAGTTTGTGCTTTTTACAAGCCAAAAGCAAGTCGGAACCAAGCCAAGGTGGAGATGGTGGAGACGATGGAGGCTCTGCCTGCCTTCCATTTTTTTTCTTCTTTTATTCTTTCTTTGTACGGGGCCACATAAAGTTGTACGACCTGTAAAAAGGCTATTAAACTGGGTCGGCCAAGGGGTAGAGCGGGGTCGGTTAGGGTTCGCTGGGTTGGATTGGGGTTAAGGGGGAATTATTAAGTGTCGGTTTAGTGTAATTCGAGGTTTCATTTTCGTCACTTTGGGACGCGGCGCCAATTTCGCGGCCAACGGCTGTCGGAGAATTTTTATGGCTCACTTTAGGACGTTGCCACACATAATTATGCTGCTTGTTGTTGCAACAGCACGATTGTTGCAGTTGTGGCTGTTGTTGCTGCTGCGGAATGACATCATAAAAGTGCTCGCCACACAGCCCCAGGAACCACAGAGCCAGGCAAACGTTGCAACATTTCCGGTGCATTTTGCGTAACGGAAATGATTTTGCCCGCCTCCCTCACTGTCACCAAACCAACAGGAGAACTCATCAAACGCAAATGAACTCAACTGTACGGAAAACAACGCTCAGAAATCATACAAATACCCAGCTAGAGATGGACAAAGAGTCGTGACACGACTTGAGTTAAGATGAATGCATAAGAGTCTTGGCACGATACAGGATACAGGAAATGAATATGAGGACAAAGAGGATGCTGTTTATCTACACACAAACCAGTTAATCTAATCGAGTTGGCAATGAATTTATATAACATCTCTGACACACAACTTCAAATTCGATGTCGAATCTGTAAAAGTATAGAAAAGGACAGCTTTTATTATTCTAGATTAATTTCGTTTAAGACAAACGACCGCTTGATTTTCCTAATTGAAATTGAGATGACATCTACCAAAGCGACATTAGATCTGATTTCTAATGAACATTATTTTGCGAAATACCATTAAAACTAAACTAAAGGTATACGTGACTCGTTTAAAAGGATTCAAATGAGAACAAGGACATTCTGCTTTCATATTTGTTGACAAACTCACCTCTGTAGAGCACCTTGTTGAATGTGCTTGTTATGATGCGCAGTTCGGGATTTGGCGTCTCGCCAATTTGCACCATTAAGGAGAGTCCGACAATGCCCTGAGACTTATACTGCGCCTCGGACATGTTGTGGTACAGCTCCTTGTTGAACCCATAAATTTGTATCTGTGTGTGTGTGTGTGTGTGAGAGAGAGAGAGAGAGAGACAATTGCACAACATTAATATTGTTGTTATTATGTTATGCACACCCACCCTCCCACAGTTCACAAATTGACCTACCTCGCCGGGAAAACTGTAGCCCTGTATGAAATGCTCGGAGCCGCGACTGTTCTCGGTGCCGTAGTGTATGTAAATCTCCTCGAACTGGTAGCGATAGGCCAAAGGACCGCCGGATATGTTTACGTGCTGCTTTGTGTCCTTGTCGACGCGAAAGACGAGTGATTGACCCGTATTGTGCAGCGTGCCGGAAACCTGTTGACGATAGCAATGACATTCGGTTAACTCCGGCCAGACACACACACAGCGAAAGAGAGGAAGAGAGAGAAAGAGAGAGAGAGAGAGAGGGACGAGAGAGTGGGCAAGTGGGCTCACCTTGTGCTTATCAATGTGCAACGGTCGCAGGTACGGATCGAAGAGCAACTTATCGGGCACCACATCAATTGGCGACTGGCGGCGTCCTTTGTTGCACATATTCCATTGCGGATTGATGAGGCCCCAGAAGCTTGGACCTGCAACAAACAAACAGCAGCAAAAACAACAACAAAAATCAGAGAAAAAAATAGAAGAAAAATACAAATATTATAATTGGTGAGGCGACTCGCTTGACGATGCCCAGCATTTGGGCGTGTTTATTACCGTTTTGCATACTCTTTATTTGGCTTTAGGTAATTACACATTTCATAAACAAAAAAAATTCGCTTTATTATTTTTCTATTTTTGATTAAAGTTAACAATAAAAGAGTTATGTGAGCACCCATCAGCTCCAGCTAAATGATGTTTGTGTCCTTTTTTAATTCGATTCGCTTTACTTATCTAACCCTGGGTGTTTTGGTCATTAAAGCACAATAATTTAATGGGCAGTGAATGATGGCTGAGTGTCAATCGGTTGTCGGTTGTCACTTTTATCGGGTGCCTGGCAAATGGAAAACGTGTCCTAGTCCATTGAATGTAAACAGCGGGTCGACAATTCAAATACCAAACGAAATTTCATAAGCTGCGCGCGTCCTGTGCGATATCCTCTTCAGCTGCTGTCTGTCTGTCAGTTTAAATTGCAATTAAAATATCCCAAAGGGCGTAGCCACGCCCCCCTCCACCAGAGACAGCCTCTTTCGTTATTGACCACCACCTCCACCCATGTAAGCGATAGTTGTCGCTGCTCTGCGAATGTTGTGTTGCCAATGTGCGCAATTCGATGTGACAGACAGAAACAGTCGAAACTTTTCAAAACAAACACCTCATCCTTAATATGGGGATTGATTGGGGAGAGAGAGAGAGAGAGAGAGAGTGGGGGTTGTAGCATGCAGCAGCCATATGGAAAAATTAAATATTTTTGTACTACTACTGCTGCTGTTGCATTGCTGTCGATCAAAATGAAAAATGCCAAAATGTGTTGTGCTCATGCATTCTCCTCTATGCTCTGCAGATTTTTATCAAATCCCATCAGAATCAGAGATAGAAATAAAATTAAAAAATGAAAAACGAAACAGCTAAAATATTGATATATGAACGAACTAATTTCTAATCTTGAGTCTATATTAGTAGAGTAAAAGTGAATATATTTAATATAACAAGGCGTGCAAGCTTTTTGTGCGACACCAGAAGATTGAGGTTCAGTTGAAGCTTTCATGGCAAAACAAAGTAAATTTATTTATGTATACATATATACTATATATATATTTATTTATTTGTTTATATATATACATATATATATATATTTTTTATTATGTATTTTAATTCTTATAATGCTTGCCACCTTTTAAAGAGGGTCGATCACAAAACCAATATGCTCGTTGCACCTGAGTGTGCTATTGGTGTGTGTATTTTGGTGGCACGCGCCACTACATACACAGGCACACGCGGGCACACTCGCTTGGACACCCAACAGTAGGCAATAAATGCCCAAGTTTAAAAAACACTTCGTGTCAGTGGAACGCTGGTGGCCTGTGAACCTGCCATTGATGCAGTTACTGTTGCTGCAGCTGCCGATGTTTATTTTGTGTTTGCATTCATTCACTTATTCATTCATTTTGTTGCCTGTTTTGTTTTTGTGTTGTCTGTTGCCCATTTTTGTTGTTGTTGCTGCTGCTGCTGGTATAGCGCATAAATAAAACTGCGTTCGTTTGCAACCTGCAACCTGCAACCTGCAACTGTGCGGAATAATAATTGTAACAAAAAAGGTCATTGCAGCGCCTGCGGCAGACACACATACAGACACACATTATAAAAATGTTGCCATTTATTTTATTCATTTGTATAACTTTCCTCTAAAATTTACGCAAATATTTTTAAATTAATACAAATGACGCTTGCCTCTGCAGCTGATCTCTGCCCTTCTCTCTCTCTCGCTCTCTCTCTCTCTCTCTCTCTCTCTCTCCATTCTTATACGCCCCTCTTTTTATTCCACATTAGTTTTCTGTCATTTATACATCTCCTTTTCACTCCCCGTTCCTTTCTATATATAATTTATTATATTTCCTTTCCCTTTCCTCCCCTGTTGTAATAGAATCATTAATTGATAACTATTGTACGCTTGATATTTAATCTATATTTTATTGTGCAATCGGTTGATTTGATATAGCGAGTATTTTGCACACGTTAGATTTATTAACGAGTAGACGAAAGGAATGCTTAGCAAATGAACAATATTGTGCTTAAGGTCAGCTTTTCCTTAGTATTTTGATTAAATCTTTTTGCCTCTTTAAATTCATTTATAAGTGTATTTTTTTTTAAACTTACCGGATATGCCGTCGTAGGTCCACCATTCCTCCCAGCTAGACAGGACCTCTGCGAAAATGCGTCAGGCAAATCGAATGGAAAGAAAAAGAGAAAGAATGAGGAAAAACGAAAGAAAAGCGTTTCAGTCGTGAAAGAGACAATAACAGAATAAAGGATGCATTAATGTGCCAAGGCTTTAAGCCAACGCCATACATATATACAAACACACACACACACACACACACAAACACTCACACACACACACACAGTTGATAAAAGCACTTTGATTCTGTTGCCTCTGCCTGAGCAGTGATAACTGTAGAAATTTGTCTAGCAAAGTCTCATTTTACACACGCTGTCCTTCTGCCGGAGAAGAGAAAGCGGACAAGTCACATGCAAAATTTCGATGTGTAAAGCGCGCATCGCTGACACCCGGAAACAGGAACTACGCAGCTAAGGCGGCAGCGAGGCCATAGACCCCGTTTAGATTTGACCGGGTGACGGTCCTGATTTTTTTTTTTTTTTGCGTAGAACCCATTTGGCAGCCAAATCTTCTGCTTTTCAATGCGCATAATTCGCTGCCAATGTAAACAGCGCATGAAATCAACTAATGTAAGACTTCCCTTGTGGAGGCAGCACATAGACAGACACGCTGGCAGACAGGCAGGCAGACAGACAGAAAGACAGACAGACGGACAGATAGACAGGCAGGCAGACAGACAGACAGACAGAGTGAGAAATGAGGCAGACAAAACAAACAAAGTGCAGCTTCTCTCATCGCTGCTCGCTGGCAGCCATCGAGACGCCGACGCCGACGCCGACAAAAGTCTGGGGGCATCCATCGGCAAATGCGTTTGCGTGCCACATGAGTCAACGGTTGAGCATGCTGCTGCTGCTGCTGCTGCTCCGCATTGCTATTTGTGGATATGCTATTTGGCTACTCGGCTGACTCCTGGCAATAATGTCGCCAATGCTCTGGCGTCGACGTCGCCGTCGCCGTCGCTGTCAGCATCGGCAACGCGGTCCGCGTCAGCGTCAGCAACGTCGCCAGTCGGTCGGGCGCCAATAAACTTTACACTCAGTTGCCACATTTCGTTTATGGGCAAGTTCTGCTTCCGCTTTATCAAGCGACAGACAATTTTCGCATATTCTATTTTTTTTTTTTGCGGACACAAAACCCAACCCTCTTTTGAGCGTATTCAAAATTTATGCTATATGCGTCGTAGCCGCAGCGGGTAGTAGCACACTGCAGAGAGGGTGGGCTGGCGGTGGGTTGGGGCAATAAAGCCAAAAGAAATTGCTGCAAGCCAAAGCGGAAGTTAAGAACGGGAGTCGTTGGAATCGTTGCTGCTTCCTGCAGCTACCAGCGTTATGCTATGTCTTCTTTTCAATATACTCCCCGCTCAGCGGGCATATTGACTATCAGAACTTAAATGCACAGCCAACAAGGCAAGGCATTGATCAAAATTAATTATATTCTTTATATACAAATTCCAATAAACAAGTGCTGGTAAAGCCCTTCGATGTTTACACCTATTCAATAGCAGGCTGAGTAAAATAGAACAGCTTTGTTTGATTTTCTAATAATATACGAATAATAGTAAACATTTCGATTAAGGAAACAGTTTGAATACAATGATGGATTTGAACCATCTCGCAATGCGGATAGGGTATCAATGCTGTGCTTCAACTGTTTAGATAGTAAGATAGCTTGAGCTGTGCGGAAGAAGATGGGTGGTTGGGTTGTACGTAGTTGTGGTTCTGGGTAGGCGGTTTGTCGTGTTGCTTTTCTTAAAATAACAATAAACGTCCGTTTGGCTGGATTCGCGTGTTGCAAGTTGCCGTCACTTCATTTTGTTTGTTTGTCGCGTATTTTGTGGGATAGTTTTTGGTATTCTGACTCTGACTCTGATTCTCACTCTGACTCAGTCTCTGATTATCTCTCTTCCCTGACTCTTATAACTTATTTTTGTCTTTAGCTACAACTACTTCTTGCTATTGCCTTTTGCCTTGTTGTTGCCTGCTTAGCGCTGTAAAATATGCTATTAAATTGGCTTCGGAACGGAGTCAAACCGAGAAATGGCACAAAGCCCTTAATAAAAAACATTTGAGAATGTTTTACGGCACTTTGCAAGGGTCGCTTTCCACCCGCCACCCGCCCCAGCCCCGGCTCCGCTAAGCTGGCTGGCACCAGTTTGCAGCCTGTAGCCTGAAGCCTGTCGTCCTGTTCTCTGTTGTCTATAGTTTCTGGTCTCAATTCGATTCATTTCATCTCTGATGATTCGTCAACAGATTGCACATTTCCCCACCCAGCCCCCCTCTGTTCATTTGGCAATTTGGTTTTATGCTGCAACAGCAACTTAATTTATTGTTATAACAGTTTTTGGGGCCACATTCCGGGCTCATTTTCTTTTTTTTGGTTTCTCTTGCTCCACTTTGATGGGCCGACCGAGTGTCGCCACTTTGCTGGATGTTTTACGAAGAGATTTGCCGAAGTTTCATTATCTATTCAAATGGTATTCATTGAGAGGGTATTTTTTCGATTTTTTTTGTTGCAAATTGAACTCTTGAACTGATATCGGGCTATTGTAGACGTTTATCTTATGTATGCCATTGTCTGTTGTAAATTAACACAAAGTTCAAATTCGACTAGAAAAATCTCAACACATTTTTGCTTACGTTTGATTTATTTTATACATATGTATATACCGGGAAAAGAGTGTAATGGAGTTGTGCAAAAGTATATAACTTATATATGATCAGCACCAAAAGTCGAGTCAATAAAGCAACGACTGTCTACATGAAAAGCCCATCACAGAAATTATAAGAACTTTGACAAATAATTGATCAGCTGTGAGGTTTTCATTAAGCTCAAAAAATAAGTACCGATTTTGAACTTCTATCTCTTCTAAGTTTTGTTTGCGTATTGCAAACACATTTTCCAAATCAGTTTGCGACTTCACTCAAAACTCAAATGTAATTAAATAATTCATGTGAATGGAAGCCAATACACAAAAGTTTATGGTTTCTGCATATTGAAAATGCCACCCAAACCCAATGCCACCCTCCCACCCACCCCGCAACACCACCCTGTCTGTGTGCAAACCCCTTAAATATTGTATTGTTTATCGTGACAAGCGCGCAGCGATGACTAAATTAAGTCAGATTTGTTGTTGTCGTTCTTGTTATTGCCATTGTTAGTCTTGTTGTTGTTCCTATTGTTGTTGTTGTTGTTGTTGTAGTAATAACGAGCATTAAATCAAAATCAAAATAATGAAGGATCAAGAGTCGCAATGTAAATGGAAAGTGGCTATGAAAAGACAACAAGAACAAAAGTCACGCACACACACTCATACATAGAGTGTGTGTGTGTGTGTGGGTCTGAGCCTGGGTGTGGGTGCTTATAATGGCGTTGCGCATCGAAAGATAACACGCCCTAGTAACTAATTCTACGCCAGGTGCGAACTTGGGACCGATTTCGGGCCCAGGCATGGCAATATTAATTTGGTATAAATATAAAAAAAAATTCCACACAGCGTGTTGCTCTTTAGAATTAAGTTGGAACGATTCAAAATATCTTGGAGCTTTTATTGCTTGCCATTTGATCATTTTTAAAGTTTTATTTTTATTTTATTTTTACTTAAATTAATTTGAAATGCTCGCGAATATCGGTCTGTATTCAAAAGATTGGTTTTGAAAATTTGTTGGGTGCTTAGAAAATAATATAAAGTGATATCTCGTCTTATAAATGAAATATAATAAATAAGTATAATAATTATATTGACCCAAATCCGCTCCTGTTCTGTATTCATTCTTACTTCAAATGGATGCAACACACGCACAAGAGACGCACACTAAAACCGAGTCAAACAAAGGCGACCGAAAGCCAAAGCAAAATCGGAGAGTTAAGGACAATGGACAAACCGCAAAGGCAGACACACAGACACACACACACACACACGCAAACACCACTTAGATGTGTATTTTGTCAGCCCTTTTATGTGTAAATTATGGGCCCAATATAATATTGACAAAGAATCAATAAAGGAAATGTCCTTAAAATTAATAGGCGACATTCTGATATCGAATTACTCGCTATGTCATCGCTTTTAATTAAAATTTCTAGACAAGGGCGCGACGCACACAAACATGCAGCAATATACACACGCACACACACACACACACACACACACACGCTCGCTCGCTGGCATGTCCTGGCAAAATTTATGACTTCCTGTTAAGCGCTCAACGAATGCTGATTAGTATCTGAGTATCTGAGTATCTCGGTATCTAAAGGATCCATCGTCGGCGGCGCTGTCTCAGTTTATCAAACTGTCGCCTCGTCGCGAAGATTGACGGGCATAACTTTGGTACCCTCTTCCATCACCCTCTCCAGCTCCACCTCCAGCTCCACCTCCACTCACACACTCCCCGCACACACACACACACACACACAAGCACACACACTTATCTCTACAAAAGCTCCCCAAATGGGTTGGTTTTCACTTGGGTTCGGTTTCGTTTTTGCCTTGGAATTTGTCGCCGGTTTGGGATTCGATGTTTTGGCACTTTCGCGGCTTTTGTTGACTCTTTACTGCTGCTGAAACTTTGCCACTGGGTTAATTTGTGCTAATGAAGTTGGCAATAGCTGTTACTCACAACTGAATGCATTGCCGTTATTTAAAAAATGTTGCAACAAAAAATCTTCGATTTTTATGACAAATCCATAAAATAAACTGCAAATATTTCATTAGTTGATTTTAATGACAAATGAATACAGTGCTTAAGCATGACTTCATCAGTTGTTGTCCACATCTAAAAATCGTTTAAAATATATACAATTCTGGAATTTATTTCAAATTTCATGCACATAAGCTTTATTATGAACCATAACCTAAACGGCTTAAGGATTAAAAACCAGTGCAGTTGTGAGAATGCTGTGGAGGTTTGGTTATTCAGCGACCTTTTGAATTCCACGACCTTTTGAAGTCAACATTTTTGCAAAAATGGTTAATCTCTGAATGCGGCTGAAAGAATGAGTTTATTGATTGTCAGGACTTTATTTTATTTTTTTGCTTAAATGAATTTCAATTGTAGACACATATAAAGTACAGTTTTATTGTTTTACATAACTTGCTTCAGATATTTAAAATCGTTTTCTTAGCGTTTCAATCATTGGTCGAACAGCTGGAATTTATATGTCGATTAAGCTCAACACTTAATTAACAACAACAGTGGCAATTTTTCAGCCATTACACGATTTCTGTGAATGCTTTCGCAAAACTTTTGGACGGTTTATGTTTACTGTTTGTTTTGTGTTCTGCAAGTAATAAATGAATTCCAACAAAAAGAAAAAAAACTGCAAGAAAAAAGAAACAAAAGTACACTCAAAATTGTTGGCAAGGATATCAAAAGTATTCATTGCTGTTATTTTTTCGGGGGTATTTTGTGTGCGTGGCAATTTGAAAAAAAGTGAGAAATACTTTTGTGGTTTTTCAAATAAAATTCCAATTTCAGCTGAGGGACGAGGATTAAGAGGAGGGTAGTCGGCTGTTCGCCAAGTAAATTAAAAAATAGGTCAACAACACAAACAATAAGGGAACAATTCGCAAAAAAATAAGAGGAACAATCATCTCAGGGATGCCGAAGTTGTAATACCCTTGCAGACAGTGTGCAAAATATATTTCGAATGCCAACTTTAAATCGATTCATATTTTGCACTTAGGAACATCATGTTTTGTCATAATATATGACAAATTAGTAAGCTTAATTCAAATATTTTGAAATACAAACAACGAGTACCGAATGATTGCGGTAAATTTTGACAATTTTCATTCCAGAATTGAAATACCCGCGCCAGGTTAGAAAAGTAGAGGAAACAACAAACAGTAAATATAACATGAGGCTACAGAAAAATGTGCAATTCACGCGATGAGTTAACAGCAAAAGTTTATGCTATGCATATTCCCAAACCAACACTCTCTCTTTCTCCCTATATATATATATATATATATATATATATATGCATATATATATATTTGTATATATACATATATCGTTTATTTTTTATTTTTGTCTATATGGCTTAGTGCCTTTTGTGATGCATTTTACTTTTGGCCATCATTGCGAATGTTTTGCTAAATGGATCTAGAATTTGAGTCTTCCATTCTTCGATTTGAGATCTCGTTCGTAAATGTTTGATAGGTTCAGTGATGATAGTGATAGTGGTGTCATTATTATGATTTATTTCATTTACTATTGTAGGTAATTAAGTTACCTGTTTAAAAGGCATAAACTTGTGTATTTAGCCATATTCTAGAAATAAATAACAGCTTCAGAAATGATTGTGGATTGGGTTGTCCCAGTTGCTGAGCTCTTTGAGTTAGTCATAATTAAGTAGACAGATGGATGACATTCTTATTATACTAATGGACCATTTTGACTTGTGCCTTGGCCAATTGGGCCATGTGGCCTGCAAAGCAAATATTGAAATATAAATTTCATATTAAACATTCAAATGGGTTTGGGGGCATGTGTGCAGCAGTTTTGATATTAATATTTAAAAGCTGACCAGATTTGTGTGTTTCAAAGGTCGCCAAGCAAAATGGCAAAAAGAGGAAAAATATACGAAAAAAACGAGCAGAAAACAAACAAAAATCACCCATCCATTTCCACTGGCAACAAGCCTGCTACACTTTCTGGTAGCATAATTCACAGTGGCAAATTGCAGGGCCTCGAGCCGCTTGTCGACCGACTCTGGCAATGGCCAATTCCTTGACATTCCAGTAAACACACACACACATACATATATATATATATATATATATATGCAAATAATTTGGTAACAAAAAGCTCATGTTAAGTTTGTTAGTGAGCAACAAAAGAGGTTGTGAGTCGATGCGGCCAGAAAAAACCCCAAAACGTTTGAAAACCATAATTTGACTAAAAACCGTCTAGACGCGCCAACTAACCAACTATCCAACTATCTTAATAAGTTGCTTGCAAAAACTTTGGCAAGAAAGGTATAGAAATAAAAAAATGTTTGAAAGTCAGACGCTTAAGGGGCAGGGGAAGTGAGTCGGGAAGTTGGCGCTGCAGTTTTGTGGCATATACAATTTCGATAATAAGCAACAGAGCGCATTAGAAGCCAAGGGAGACGGGGCACAGGGGCTGGGGGTGGGTGTGGTTGAAGGCAGTGGCTTGTGGGCGTGGCACACGTGTGCAATGTTAATGCGAGTCACGTCAACGCTGCATACGAAATTGTTGTAAAGTTCGTGCCACATAGGATCGTCGAAGTTTCCACAAGTTTCTAAATACTACACTGAGCGAAAACAAATGAATCGTTGGCGATTTCTGGAACACCCACCGAGAGAGGGAGAAAGAGTGAGAGCAAGAGAGAAGAAAACAAAAGAGAAGAGATTATTCGAATACTCCTCTAAATAAACTAAGAGATTAAGTTTGAACAGATTATTTTCGTTGAGTGTATGTGCCGTGATTTTTGTGCTCGGCTAGACACAGATCAAGTGGCTAGCCAAAAAAGCTGGCTCAATTGGTGGCATTGCATGCGCCATTCAGTGTGTGGCGTGTGGCATTGGCCTTTAAAGCCAAAACAACAACAACTGCCTTTAAGCTTCTCATTTGTCGATTTGTCGATATTGAGTCGCCATTATTGGCCCACGGCCTGTCTAACATTTAAGCACACACACCCACACCCACACACATACACACACACACTCATGCACACAAACACATACAGAGTGCACAATCAGCTAAACACCCAGAGACATCATCACAGAGGAGGGAAAGAAATATATAATCCATGGCAATGCGCCATGTCAAAGTGATTTTTCACCTCAAGGGCAAATTTAACACAATAATTTGCACAATTTGTCAAAACAACCCTCGGGCTTAATGGCATCATAAACCACAACAGCAAGCAGAAGGCGAAAGGCAGAAGGCAGCAGAGGCAACCTAGTCAAAGAGTCAAAGAGTCAAAGGCACTCAGACAATTTGATTGTGCTGCGTGCAGTTTGCTGTAACGCCTTCATCGCTCTATTTCGATACCCTGTAAGAAGCAATGTTGCCACAGGGCCTGCTTCTTGTTATGTACATATTGTTGCTTATATTCTTTGTGCAAACTTCACTTTCGACACAATTTCAAATACGTTGCTTAATCTTGTTCTAAAACCATTATAAAGTAGATACTCAAGGGATATGCATTTATGCATTTTATTTATGTGTGCTCGAGAGAAAAGCTATACACATTCGCAATTAGAATCGGACTAAAAAATAGATATGGTTTTCCTGCTATCGGAAATCGATTTGTATTGATATTCAAGAAACGGCAATAATTGTCGATTAATTGAAATTAATTGGCTTTGCGATTTGTCTACGAGAACTTACATTCCAAATACAAATACAGACAGAGAAGAACATGTTTGAATTGAGGCTGTTGATCTTCCTCATATATATACCTTATGGGGTCGCAGATGCCCTCACCTATTTACGTATTCGGAAAATGCGTGGCTGTTTCTTATACGATCTAATGATATCATCATATTTATATTATCATATCAATTATCATTATCATTAATACGAAGAATTGCTCTTTAAAATTATATCTTTTTTTGGTATCACAAATCAAAATATATCGATATTCTGGAAACGGAGACAGTTATCGATAAATTGAAGCAAACTTGTTCTGCGAGAAATAAATTCTGTATTTTATCTGATTTAGTCATGTATATATAGTTTATGGAGGCGGAGATGCCTCCTTCTGTCTGTTGCTCAATTTTCAATGGGTAAATTATGCATTACTTGATTTATGTCAGTTAGGCGTATCTTGAGTATATATAATTAAGATTGAGTCGATTTTTTTGCATCTGTCACTCTTCATAGTGCTGCAAAAAGCATTCAAATTATGTTGCGCACTGTGCAACGGATTGAAGGAGAAGTCTTATTGCTGCCATAAGAATCGGTCGGTATTTAAATATATATATTTTAAATTACAATTCAAAAACGTTATCTTGTGATTTCTCTCAAGCGGAATATATACACAAATACATTGTGTGCATTTTGCATACAAATGAAATTTGAAAACCAATCCAAATTCCAAATTTTTGTGATTAATAAAGAAAACAACCGAAATTTTAGTTCGAATATGAATCAAGTTAAGCGCAAAATTTTAGTCACATTAATTATCGTCAACAGAGAGCTATAAGTGAAGATAAGAGAAGATAAGTGAAGATAAGAGAAGATAAGACAAGAGTGCGATGACGCTAGCCATAAATCGAAGTTCTTCGGCAGGTAAATAATATTTAGGAGAAACTAAAACCTGCCACTCATGTTAGAAATGTTAATTGATATTCAGATTTCGATTGTGTATAAACTGATTGTGTATTGGACAAAATGTATCTATGATTTCTCATACGTGTGGTTCCAAATGCATTTGCCCTTTCCTTCCTCCACGCAGCCAAGCAGCCACTCAGCTGAAAAAAATGTAAACAAAAATGCAGCAGGTAAATTTGAAGTGATGACAGAACTGCAAAAACTGCACTTTATTAACAACACTACGTAGTGGAAAATGCACTTGATGAAAAATTCAATATTGTATCTGAACAAATATTACAGCACTGCCTCCCCCTCCCCGCTCCTCCTACTTACATATATCTCGCTGCTCTTTGCCACACTCTGTTATTGCAAGTGTGTATTGATTTTAGTCCAGCCATTTAAAATTGAGCTTTTATCATTGGTAATTTTACCCACAAACTTTGTAATTTTCGTAAATTGATTAAAGTTTTAATTGCAAATGCTGATTCAGTTATTTTATTCATTCATTGCCAAGGTATTTTCATAATTATTGACTAATTATTCGATTAATTATAAAAAGACAATTTTGAACTTTGGAAAATATTCTTAATTGAAAAAGAAACCAAAAGAAAAACTATTGCATATAAATTCGCATCAAAGTTTTCAATGCAAGCCCAAAAGAAAAAAAAAAATCTCTTGCAGAAACCAAACAATTTACAGAATCCCTTCAAGTGCCTAAAAGAAAACCACGACTTCGTCTTGTAGTTCACAGTACTTATTCGAAACTACTTCCAAACCTTTTCCTTTTTATACAATTGCATTATTCTGCTAATAAATGGTTTCGTTTAAAAGTTGGCCCAGAAAAGCAAACATTTAAAACACTCAATCACAATCAAGAACAATCAAAAGGTGAGCCGGAAACTCTGGCACATACTGCTCCTATAATTAACACTCTATTTTATTTGCGCTTACTCGCTTATCCTAAAAGTCCTCAAAAAAAGTGATCAACACCTTATTTGTTTTTTTTTCAAGCACGGCAAACACATTTATTTTCAACTGTGAGCAATTTTTTCAGTTTGGTTTCGCGATTTTCAACATCGCAGCTAATTTAATCATCATTCAGTTTTGGTAAATCTATTTTTGAGTTTTTCCGAGTTATTCAAACATGAGACAAAACTAGAGGGGCATTAGAGGGTTAATCGGGTTTAGTTACTGGAATTTACTGACTACCAGTCTTGCAGTATTTTGAGCTTATTCCTGGTGGAAGATTGCTCCCATGATTTTGATTAGCACACAATTTGTATTATGTTTGGTGGAGAAGGTGGCGGGCAAGAAGTAGAGTCCAGTGCAAGAAGCACATAAAGCACAAGTGGCAACAAGAGCACCGAAAAAATATGTATGTTATTGTGCAACAAAATGCATTAACTCAACACTTGCTACAGCCACACAGTGTTGCACTTCCAGCAATTGCAATTTGCTCAACTTGCAGTTAGTAAACTTCTTGGTTTCCTCTTCTACTCTGTGCCCTCTAGTTTGTATTAGTGTGTGTGTGTGTGTTTGTGTGTAACGTTGCAAGGACAACATTTTAGATTCGATGACGTTTTCATTGCTAGATGCAACGTCAACAATAACATAAATAAAAACAGGAGCAGAAACAGCAAATGGAATGAAGTACAATAACAAGTTCAGCTGTTTGGCTGCTTGCACCAACTGACCAGGCAACTGAATGAATGACTGACTGACTGACTGCCTAACTGACTGGGTGAGTGAGAGAGTGTGTGACTGATTCGGTTAGTCGGTGAGTGACTGTGTGAGTGAAGCTATAAATGAATAAACAGTTTTTGAGTAGCTGCAAGTTTTCAGTTTCTTTTGCCCCCATCTACATATATTTTTTTTTTGTAACACTCTGTAGACTTACAATCGGATAGAAGTATGTTATTCTACAAAAGTAGTATATTTTAGAACTCAGATGGGGTATACTTGGCTGCAAGCAACGACAATCAAGCAACTACAATTTTTAACGTTTAATACTCGCTCATCTATAGAATGCTCATAGTTTAGAATGTGTTGCATTCTTAAGAAGTGTATGAAAGATAATAAACTAAGTAAAAACTGCAAATGTTTGTTTTACTTTTACTATTTCTCAAAAATCTTTGGTAAACATTTGTCATTTGTCAAGTGGACTCAAACTACTGCAATGCTACTAATGTAATTCACATTTGAGTTAATTTTATTTTTAATTACGGCATTGCAGTCGCAATCCGCTACAGGGTATCAGCTGGTTGGGCACTCGATGTGTGTAAAAATTTATTCTGGTTTATTTTGGGTCGTAGCGAGACCATATTTCACTTACCGGAACTGCAAAGCAGAACGATTGCTGAGCAAGCGATAAATCCAGCTGCCGAGAAGCAGAACGTTTGTCCTTGCAACGCCATCACTGCGGCAGAGGTGGCTGGCTGCTGGCAAGTTTGCAAGTTGCACCAAAAAAAAAAAAAAACTAAAAGAAAAACAAACCAAAAAAAAAAAAAGAAGTCGTTTAGCTCTGCTGATGAAGCAGGCAGCAGTTGATGACGTTGTCAATGACGTTGGGCGTTTTATCTAGTTGTCGACTAATGCACAACAGATCTCTCTCTCTCTCTCTCTCTTTCTCACGCCCTCTCTCTCGCTCTCTCCCTCTCTCTCTCTCTCTGTGTATGTGTCTCAATTTGGATGTGGTGTACGTTTTTGGATTTAAGTTGGCTGTCAAGTTTATTCAGAAAACAGCTTGGAGCTGAGTTTTTGAGTGCTGAATTCGATTGCCGGTTTCATTGAGATTTGGCAGCAACAGTAGCAGCAGCAGCAGCCGGCTTTCGTGTATTGGCCACATTGTTGCCACATTGTTGACCCACTCCGCACTGGCTCTGCCTCTGGTCCTCTCTTTTGCTGTCTCTGTCGATGTCCTGCTGCAGCCGGCTGCACATGCAAATTTTAATTTCCGTTGCTTTCTTCGATGTGCGCACAACTGACATCCTTCATTTCCGGCGCCAAACTTTTTTTCCTTATGTGCTTTCTTTTCTATTCTCGTTTTTTGTTTTTCAAAATTCTCTTTCTTTTAGCGATTTTTGCAATCCATCACAAAACAAATGATAAACAAACTTTAAAAAAATTATCTGAACTCGCGATTTACTTTATTGTGTTTTTGTTGTAATTTTTTTGTGTTGGTTAATTGAATTAAAATTACTTTCAATTCTTTCCTGTATTTTTATTTTGTAATTTGCTGTTGCGTTCCTTTGTTTTTTTGCTTTTTGCTGTTGCAAAATCAGAGTTTTTGTTTACGCGTTCTTCAAAAATGTTTGGGGTTTCTCAGAAGGGGAGCGAGCGCACGCGTCCGTTTGTATCTGCATCCGAATTGAAACTGAGTTGTGTCACTGCTGAGCTGCTGATAGCAGCGCCAAGCGATATGCAACGCGGCTCTGTCTAACGTACACACACACACACACACGGGCAGACGTCGCCAGTCGCGCAGCAGCAGCAACAGCAGCAGCAGCAGCACTGCCAATAACAACAGTAACAACAACAGTAACTTGAACAGCAGCAATCGGCATTGGCTTCGCCAACGTTCTCGTCTCGTCGTCGTTTAACGAACACAAATGCCGAACGCCCAAGTGCGACTAATACTGGGTATAATTGTATAAGTCGACTGCTAGCACATTTTCCTGGGATATATTTTGAAAAGGGAAATACTCGTTTAAGCACAAGCGTAACGTATTTTTCTTAATAGATATCTATTTGTTCCCCATTAATAAATTTATTCACATACGCATAGATATTAATTGCATATTTAAGGGCAGCACATCTTTATTCAAATATTAATTTGGCTTACAAAGAGTCGAAATTATCCATAGTTTATATAGTATTATCATTTGCTAATCAAACCTTAAGCCTTATTCAACTTGTGACACACTTAGCTGCAAACATTTCTGTACCCACTTGGCGGAGCAATACGGATTCTGTTCCCTTCTCAGTATTTTAGCCGGCTGTTGCTGCTCTTATACTCGTATACTCTTCTTATACTCGCACAAATTGCCCGATGCGCATCGTCACCGCTGCGCTGCCGACGTCGCCAATCGTCGGCAATTTTTCAACGAATTACAACGCTTGACGATGTTTGCCACGTGCTGCTGCTTTGACTGCGATTGCTGCTGCTGATGCGGCTGCGACTGCGGCTGAGACTGCGGCTGCTGCTGCTTGTCGTTGTTTGTATCGTTGGCAATCAGCGCGTCGCATTGCTGCTGCTGCTGCTGCTGCTGCTGGAGTTGCTGTGTTTTTTTTCTTTCTTCTGCTTATCAGTGGGAATCGCGAAACAACGCGTTGCCGTACTTCGTACTTACTCCCAGTCCTCGGCCTCGGCCTCCTTTTCGTTTACGTTCTCGTTCTCGTTCTCCCCTCCCCCGCCAGTCTGGCGTTATCTGATGTTCTCCTCGTTTTTTTGTGGGGACGCTCGTTGAAGTCGTGCGAGTAAAGCTTGTGATATAAATTCTTATTGGCGCATTACAAATTGTCTTCGTCTTGCCTTGGCTTATCCGTGCCATGTGTGTGTTCCTGTGTGTGCATATGTGTGTGTGTGTGTATGCTTGTACATAATGTAATCACTCACATTATATAAACATTTTCATTTGCACACACACACACACACACACACACAGATAGACAGAGAGCGAGAGTCGCTTATTGTTTGTTTTTTCTTTAGGTTTACTGCATATTTTCCTATAATTAGATTCTCACTTCATTTGCATACAAATGATGCTAAGGCAAAAACGTAAAAAAAAAAAAATGATGATAATAATAATAACAATAACAAACAAAGATTTTCATATTTTCATTGTTTTTGTCTCAGATGTGTTGATGACTCCTATTGTCTTCAAGCATAAGTAAAAAGGGTCGAAGGTTAATCTGTTGTTTGCTTTATAACACATAAATCACTCGTTTCTTTTATTTATTTCACTCGTTACTCGCTAATCATCACTCCTTGCTCGTTATAGCCTTTACTTTTTACTCGCTCAACCCGTTCAATTCAGGCGCAAATCGACCACTTGATACTCGCTGCTTGTTTGCCCCACGTTGCACGTTACATACAAGTGTGAATTGAATTGCACTTTAAGCGCATCTGTTTACAATTTAATAGAGATTATTCGTTACACGAATTTGATTTTAGCCCCTCGCAAAATTCTGCGCTTTCGTCTAAATACTCGTCAATCAAAGTGATTACAAAAGTCGAGAGTGTTAGCACCGACTCGCTGATATCCTTTTGTGTGAAAACTGTTTGCATGCCACATTCATAGCGTATTTGGGTACACCAAATCAAATAATCTTCAACATTCGCAGGCAAGAGGATTCTGAATTTACGCTAACAACTCTAATTTAACCCAATGTTTTTAGGCAGAGTACTTCATAGCCGACTTGAATTGTTTAATTTTGAATGCAATTGTTGTTGTTGTTGTTGTTTCTGGGTTCCGCTTTCGATTTCAATAGCCAAGTGATTGGTTTTGAGGTGTGTGCCAGACTCGTTGTGCACGTTGTTCAATGCGAGCTGTGGGCTGTGGGCTGCGGGCTGCGGGTTGCGGCGACTTAATAACAATGCAGCGAAATATCATTCAAACCTAACTCTGTCATCTTGCATTAATTATTGCGATGATTGCATATTGAAACTGGCCACTTGGCCAAATGAGTGTAATTGAACAGTGAGCTGAACACATCTCAGACACTGCATAAGCGCATAAGTGCATATTATCGATCAAAGCTAAGAGCTGTGTCCTTAAGGATACTGAAAAGATAACTGCTCATTATTTGAATACGCTTAATCTGATGTGTCTATCACATTCACTTTATATGTGCTTCAGCTTGCTCATCTGGCTGCCTATCTGGCTGTCTATCTTGCTCCGTTTTGCAAGATTCATTTTTTACCCAAGATTCATTTGATCACTAAGATACCCACATCCCAATTAGTTGGAATGCTTTTGTCGAGAGAGTTGAACTCAGCTCTTTGCATCTTTTATAAGTTAAAATATAAAAATACTGCAATCGAAAATCGATTTTTATCGATATTCACAAAACGGGAAAAATTTAAAGTTAAATTGAAATAAATTTAATTGCATTTGATGTTCTGCAACTTGCATTCCCAATACAAACACAGATGAACTGCCGGACATGGCAAAGTCGACTTGGCTTGCTTCACCCTGATCACGAATATATATATATATCTACCTTCTTCTTGTGCCTGTTACAAACCCATTTTGGGAATACAAATGTCTGCTCTGCAACGGAAAATCATTTTTGTTGGAAATTCTTTCTTTCTTGTTGTGGTTAACCTGTAGTTATAGTACAAAAGAACTTGTATATAAAATTCAACGAGGGGAAACTTTACCTTTCTCTCTCTCTCTGTCCCTCTCGCTCTCTCGCACTTTATATTGGCAGCAAGCAGTAAACATCTGATTTTCCGAAAGGTTTTTTGCAATTTTCAATTGATTAAGGCTCTGACGCTGAAATGTATGCTACAAATTTTTTTGTTGCTCCCAATTTGCTATTGAACTGTTGTTTCTGCTGCTGCAGTGGCTTTTGCTGTTGTTATTGTTGCCAGCTTACACCTTGCACTCAACACACACACACACTCTCACACTCACACGCACAGAGCGAAAGAGAGAGAGAGAGAGAGAGACAGAGTGGTTGAGTGTGTGAGAGAGAGAGAGCCAAAGCCACACTGCAGTCAATGCAATTGAATTCGTGGCAGTTTTAATATAATTAGTTTTTACACCTTGCTGCCACACAGACAAATGCGGCACGGCAGCCAAAAAAGGATGATGGTGTGCGGGGGGGGGAGGGCAGACTTGACTTGCTTTTAGCTTTTTGTCTGGGCGCATTTTCTAATTAAAAACGCCAACGGCAATTGTTATTGGGCGCGTCGCTGGCGGCTAATTGGCAACAAGATAAATCGTTATAGCAATTTGCTGCGAGAATTATGCGACAAGATCAATTTGGGCAGCAGTCAGGGCCAAGGTCTGCAATTGTTGTAAATTTGCCAGACCACAACTACCCCCAACTACCCCCCTCCCCCATCGCGAATGTAGGCCAATTCAAGTAGAGCTCATAAGAATTTTTACGACTTTTGCTCAACGCCCTGGCGCGCACTAAAGTTATCGAAAATAAAAATAGAAAAGTGGGCATGGCATGGCTGGGTGGGCGCTTTACAGCAGCAAGGGGTCAAAGCGGACAGGCAGTGAAGGTTGGTGGGGGTGAGGGGTGTCGTGGGCGGTCGGAGCTGGCAAATGCTTGCTGCGGATTTGAAATTAATATAACTAAAAGGTTTTCGCATGCTGCGCGTATCTGTCGGATACTTGTTTCACTCTAACGCCCCACCACCTTCTCCACACCCCTCTTTCACTTTTGTAACTACAATATTTTTTTGTGCTTCTCTTTTTTATTTATTGATTTCCACTCACCGCGCTAAATGGAAAGCCAACAGTGCAGGACTCGCGCGTTGCCTTTAGTTTTAGCCTGCTCTTTGACGTTTCCGATACACACACACACACACACAGGCACACACTCTCTCATATAGATAAAAGACTCGCTTTAACTATTCAAGTGGATTGGAACTGCAGCTGAAGGCGATGCATAAAGCTCAAAGCTGCAAGCTCTTGACTTGAAGGCTAAAGCAACCAGTTAATTAAGTTAAGCAAGAGCTGCTCAAAGCCCCAATCGAGTGCAATACAAATATCTGGTTACTGGCAGCTGACATCTGACAACTGACAACTGAGAACTCAAACGAGCAAAGGGCTTAAAAGATTTCTCAGCGATCGGAAAAGCGGATATTAGCTGCCATGACAATAAATTAATATTTGTGACTGTATTTGAGCTCAAAAGTAAATCAAAAATTGCAACATTGCAGCTGACTTGTGTCAACTCTTCTTAGTAACATTCATAATAATTGACTGATTTCGCATATTGGCTTTCTCTGATGCTGCTGACATATTTTACAAGAAAACTAAAAATTAGTTCAAATGATTACTTAATTATTGAAAAATGTACACACGCACACAAAAGGGCTAAAGTCGTCTTATGCCATATTTGAAAGCAGCCAAGCATTGAAATTGTTTTTCTTATTTATGCATTTGGCTTCTGATGTTGCCACCAACAACCAGTGAGGCTGCCACAAACCCATTCCTTGCCACTGCACTCAGAAAATAAAATCGACCTGAATTTTCGAAATTTGCCATACTTTGTTTCCTTCAAAGGATTAAATTGAAAGCTGGGGCATGCACGTCTTAATTTTTATCAAAATTAAGTGTGAACAATGAAAAATGCTTATATTTGCTTTGTTTTTTACTTTTATTATTATTATATTAATAATATTTTAAGATTTCATACGTTCACAACTTGTACATTCAGTTAAAATTATTTCGGCTGATGACATAACTTTAAGGCTCGTTTTGATTTAATGGGTATGTGGGAGTCGAGACGGTTTGGCTTTGCAATCGCATACACCATCTGATATCCGTTTTAGCTTAAAGCTCAATACCCGTTATCCGTTGCAACATTGCCAGCTATTGTGTGCTGTCTTCTTCAGGTGTCAACATTATCTGAATTTTCACGCAATGCAACTGAAATTTATTGTTGCGTCGACAAAAGCAACAACAATAAAGCGACGCCCGACCTGAAGCTGAAGCTGCAGCTAAGTCTATTGCCAACTGTGGGGCAGGAACAGGAACGCGAGTGGGGATGGATGGATTGCTGGGAGCTAGACTTTATTGCTCCAGTTGCAGAGTCTTATGTTGCAGGAGCAGTCTCATGTTGTGCAGCAGCAATAGCAACTTGAGGTTGGTCTTGTTGCAGTTGCATTTGTTGTTGTTGTTGTTGCTGTTGTGTGTGTACATTACGCTAAATTACATTTTGAATATTGAATCGTTGCTGTTGTTGACCTTCCCTGGCAACTGAGCTGAGCTGAGCTGAGCTGAGTGCGGCTCATGCCACCTGTCTGGCATCGAAGTCATCTTTAACTGCTGCTTCTGCTTCTGCTTCAGCTTCAGCTTCTTTTGCTTCATCAACAACTGACTTTTTTTCTTCATCTAATTCATATGTCTGCCTGCATTTCTTCGATTGATTCTTGTGGTTGCTGCGGCTGCCCTCCTGTCTGTGTGTGTCCTCAACATTTTCAACATTCTCAACATTCTCAACATTTGCAACATAGTCACATTCAATGCAACGCCAACTCTGCATACATGTATCGATCGGAAAAGTGTCCGCTGATAATGCAGATTAGGGCAATGGAGTGGAGTAAGTAATAGAAACATCAACAGTACATTTATTTAAATCATCATATTAATCAGCCTAAATACATATGTATATGTTATTCACCACACTAGAATGTTGGCTACTCTGCATGGATTAAAGTTCAAGAAGCTCGAATTAACATAATTAGGCTTTAACAATATATCCTTCGGGCCACATCATTTTAGTCAAACGGCAGAAATGGCAAATCAAAGCAACGGCACTTTGGACAGTGATTTTCAGATTGTGATTGAGATTGAGAATCCGATTCTAATTTCGATGCGAGTCTTTAGTCAGATTAAGCACCTGCTACGTGTGGAGTGTGGCGAACAGCATTGGCGCCCAAATGGCAAGCAGGATGATGGGGGGAAATCAGCTCCAGAAAGATATATACATATATGTTTGTGTGTGTGTGTGTGTGTGTGTTCGCTTGGGGTTAAGTCAGGCATTCAGTCACGCACATGTCGCAAAACATTTCACAGACACGCAACACCTCACGCACACACACTTCAGTACGTGGAACATGGACACGCATGTGAAATCCAAAAACGTTGATTTCTTTTAGCTTTATTTTTGCTCCTTTGTCCATGCTCTGAGTGCTGGCTTAAGGAGCTGGCTGCTAGCTTGCCACTTGGCCTGCTTGCTTTTAGCTTATACTGTAGTACAGTACAAATTGTTTAAAGGTCGCTCGAGAACTTCAATTAATGTAATTGTCATTTGAAATTGAGTTTTATTTTTGAATATCTTCTTTCTTTCTCCAGCAATTCCCAATATATATATAGAAAATATAAATATATGTATGACTGCAAAATATGCATATTGCAACATGTATCCAACTCTTTCTCTTTGTACATTTTTCTTTCGCTTTCTGCTTTTAGCCATTAGCCACTGTACCTTGCCCTTTTTCCTTTGGTTGGTTTTCATATTATTTGTTCTTGTTGACTTTTTGCTTCTGGTTTTATTACTCAACTTTGGCTCCACAAAGCGACGAGCCTTTTTGTTTGCCTCAAAGTGTGTGTGTGTGTGTGTGTGTGTGTGTGTGTGTTGTGCAGTGTGTGTTTGTTCTGGCGTGTAATAAAAAGCAATTTTAATGTGTTAATTCAGTTGGTTTTGTCGTTTGCAGCGTGTCAGGGATTAACTAGCAGGCATGTGAATGACAAAAAAAAGACACATCACAGCAGAAGGGATAGTTGAAAGAATGCACATGTGGCAGGTGGCTGGTGGCAGGTGGTAAATTGGCATTTGGGGCAGGTCAGCTGGGCTGTTGTTGTTATTGAGTTAAAGCTGCAAGCAAGATGAAAACGAGTGTTGCAACCACTATCAGCAAGCACAACAAAAAATAAATAAACACTCGCTTCTTTTTCAATTAACAAGTTTTTCCATTTCGAAACTTTGCAACTGGAAGAACAACAAAACGAAACGTTTAAAAGCAAAACAACACTTTGCTGCGTTGCCTAATTGATTTGCAAGTTGCTTGCCCCACACACACATACCACATGCCCCACCACCGCTTCCACTCCCACAGCAGACAACAGGTAAGCCGCAAGTGCTTAAGGACCTTATCTCCTGGGGTCCTTAATTGCCTCAACTCTGCACATAATAAATGCATTTGCTCTTTCGCCATCATCTCTCTCTCTCTCTCTCTCTCTTATCTCTCTCTTATTTCTCCCTCTCTATCTATTTCTCTCTCTCTCTCTCTATCTCTCCCTCTTCAATCGCACAATGTTTTGTTCTATGTCATGCTCATTTGTTGCCAATTAGTTGCGGAGCATCGCAGTCAATTGGAAATTTCTGGGTACACAATTTCACCCGGAGAAAGGGAAAGAGAATTTCAATGCTCTGCTTGTTGTTGAAGTATTGTATACTCTTCCGGCGAGTTTTACGCTATGTTCATGCAGATAATGTCTTGGATACCAAAGGGTTTTCAAACTTCTTCCAACCGAACTGTTCGGTCTCCCAATTTTTTTTTATTTTTGTGGTTTCGGGACTGGCCAATGGTGACAAACTTAGCCAAGGGGTTCTCGAGCACCTTGCGGCCTTTCTCATTGTTGTTGTTGTTGTTGCCACTGTTTTGGTTATCCATTTATCGATGCGGCAAACTTTTGTAATGACTTTGAAAATAGAACAACAATATAATGGAGCCTGGAATCGAGTACATAAGAGGACGCCCCAACAGAGACAGTACAACACAGAAACAGTAGCAGAAACAAAATAAAAAAAAAAACAGAAACAATGAACCCAACAGAAACAAAACAAAAGACTAAATTATCCAACTATTGACAATAATGAGCTTTGCTAATGAGTAATACATTGTACAGTTGAGTTTCGGGGGAGGCGGTCTCAGAGAGAGAGAAAGAGAGAGAGAGATAGGGAGAGAGAGAGAGAGAGAGAGAGTGAGAGAGAGAGAGAGAGGTGGGGAATAGGGGTGATGGGGGCGTGTCATCAAATGACCGTCCCAAATAACGTGCAAATGACAAAAGTTTTGTCTGTGGATTTGTTGCCCCTTTTCAACTTGATCCCCTTTTTTCCTGATATTCCCGATATTCCCCCTCTTTTTTTCTCGTTTCTCGTAAAAATAAAACTTCGTTGCAGCGAAAATATATGTTTGCCGTTAATTAGGTGCTGCCTATTAGAGTTGGCTGTAGGCGAATGGCTAAATAACGACCAAGTTAGCCTCATAAACAAGTCCAACTGAAATTGACTTCACATGGAAAACAGGACTTCGAACCGTAATCTTTGTATTCATTATGTTCCGAGTAAACGAGTATCTCGTTTCTGGCAGTTTCATTAATTAATTAATCGCATTTCCTGCGTAATTAGCTTCAAGCTATGTTCGATTTGAAGTTTCACAGATTCACTTGTTTTATTTTTTTGCAAATTATTTATTAAAGGTTTTCTAATAATCTCACGAACAACAAAAAGGGCATTACACAACACTGGTTTCTCTAACGGTGCAATCAACCGAGTTAACAAACCAAGAAAGAGATAATTATATTGACAAGCTTGAATTTCCTCAGCGAAAGCGTTGAATAATAGAATAAAACGACCACAATAAGATGGGTCATTGCAAGCAACTGAAGGAGATCTTAGCAATTAAGAAAGTAATTGCTCAATAAACTCTCTATAAACTAATTAATTGTCTCTTTGCTGTTTAATGCTAAGCCAACATTCGTCTCGGATAAGAGATCTAAAGTTAAAAATAAGCTTGCATCTAACGGTGTTGGCAATTGTGGAACGAGTAAGATGCTCTACGGAGATGTCTTGCTGGCTTACAGCTCAAAAGACTAACAAATGTATACCGATAAACCTTTAAGAAATGAGAGCCGAAACGAAAACTCGTTTTTTAGATATTAAAAAATTTGAGCACTCGAGATGCTTTTATGGATGACAGTTATTATTACGCTTACAATTTTTTCTTTTGCTGCTCTCAGCAAAGTTGTTGTAGTTCATTAAACAATCTGTCTGTCTCTGTTTGTATATGTATCTTTCTATGCCTATTGATAACTAAGTATGTTTATCTGTCTCTCTCTTAATTAGTTTATGCTTATCTCTTCATTATCTCGCTCTCCATCTTTTTCTGACTTTCTCAATCACGCTCTTAATATCTCTGCCTAGTCTCCATCTCTCTCTAACTCTGTCTCTCTCTCTGTCTCTCTCTCTCTCTCTCTCTCTCTCTCTCTGCATCTGTCTCTGCCTTTCTTTTTGCAGTTCTCATCCTGCCGCATCAACTTTTAGCAGCGTTTAGCTGCCACAAATTGCCGGACAGGACGAGAGTAGCACAAAACAATTTGCCAGCTAAATAACAAAATGTGAGACCAACTACGTCATTCTCAAGCGTCCGTTTCCAGCCTGAGCTTAACCTCATTCGTGCTTAGGCTGAACCTAACCTCGTTCTCAGCTGAACGTGGCTCGCTGCTCTGTGCTTGTCACCAAACCACAACAAAGTGCAAATTTATGCCACAATAAATGTTGTCTAGTCTCCAACTCGGTGCTTAACAGCTCAGGGGCGCTGTGGACGGGGGTTGATTTGACCAATGCCGGACTCCAATATGACTTTATGGCTCTAAACATTTTAATGGGGCAACACCTACGGAATGCCTTTAACGGGGATCAACAATTCATAAATAAAGCCCGAGACAGGGCCTGTGGTGGCATTTGGGGGGTTGTGGGGTGTTGTGTGCCGGTTAGGGTTAGATTCTTGTCAATGGAGCAAAAGTAAAAACTTTGGCAGGCGCACCATAAACTGTCAGGCATCAGTAACTTATCGACCCTTAGCTTTTAAGTGGATGATTTCAGGTTTCAGATTTCCGTATACACCAATGCACACACACACACACACACACACACACACACACCTGCCCAGACAACACTCTTTCTCTATGTGTGTGTTTATGAATATTTTGTATACCCTGTAAACACAGTCTGAATATTTGGCAGAAAGTTGCGCAAAGCGTATTCTACAGATAAAAGTTAGTTAAGTAATGAAGCCATTGAAAGAAGGTAGAATTTTTTGTGCAAATGTATGTAACAGGCAAGAGAAAGTATCTTGTCATATCGTATATATTCTCGATCAGGATCAATTTAATTCAATAATTCAATAATTTGGCATTATTTAACAGTTGGACTAAGGTATATTGTAGTCGATCTCAGTGGATTGCAGCGTTCTAACTTGATCATCTTTATTTTTGTTTCTTTTTCATTTCACTTTCAATGTGGGCGACTGGTGATTTTCCGCTTTCAGTTTGCTGCTGTTGCTGTTGCCGTTTCTATCTGCTATTTTCTTTATGCTGCCATTTTCCTGGAACACCCCGCTGCGCCGCGCTCGCCACTTCACCCCGTCATCATTCTATTTTATAAACTCCTGCACTTTCTGGTCAACTTGACTGACTTTTAGTTGTGCCTCGAGTGGGCATCTGCAGGATGTGGACGGGGCCAGCAACTGTCAAAGTGTGCATGCCTGTGTCTGTGTGTGTGTTCAAGGTGTGTCTGTTTGTGGTTAGCTGCTGCCTCTGTTGCTGCCTCTGTTGCTGCTGCTGTTGCTGCCGCGCACGTCAAGTGTCCTTAAACGGATTAAGGGTGAATGATAGCGGCTTATGTCTTAGGTGTGTCTGGTGTCCTTTTGTGAAATATCCCTCCACCTCCGCTTCCCCCCTCACCACAACTCACCTTGTCCTGCTGCTGTTTTTAGTTGCTGCTTTAATGTTTTCACATTTTATTGCGGCTTTGCTGTCCTGCTTTGGTCCTAGCAAGCGGTCCCAGCTCTAGCTGCTACCAGTGCTCTTACCGGCATTTTGTATGGCTCTTGACTTTGACTGCTTATGAGCTGGCAAAACTGTATGGCAATTTGTGAGAGCATTAGAATTAACAGCATGCACAAGCAACAGACAGACAGACAGACAGAGCCGAAACTGGAGCTGTTGTTGATGGAGTTGGTGTTGGAGAGAGCAAGAGATGTTAGCGTGCTGGGCAGATTTTGTGGTATCAATAAATCGAAAGGATTAAATGGCCTACCAGTTTGAAACGGTTCGTCAATGTTTCAATTCGGTTTGTACTCTGAACTAAACGTAGATCAAAACTAAAGTGTAACCACTTTGAACACTTTGGCCCGGCTCGTTTGGGCTTAGATATGATTACAACAACATAGTTGACTTGCAAATAACCTCCTTCAAATGTTGACGCTCAGTTTGATCTCAATCGCTTATGCTCATCTCACAGCTGTAAGTCAGTTCACGTCTCGGACTTGCTCAAGTTACAAAGACACCTTGTCCGAATTCCACTTATTTGTTGCAAGGGAAAGAGTTTATGCTAGGTTATCTTTATCTTTTGGAGCTATTTTGCCTTCAAATTTCATACCAGCTTCGCACATTCTGTTAACTTTATTTTTGCTTTAAGTTGTGGAGATAAAGCCACAAAACAATTCTAAGATCTAACGAAAGTTATGTTTCCAATAATTTTCAAGCGATGCGATAAAATCAGTCTATGAACTATATATACATATATAATATCTGCTCGTGTATGTGTGTGTGTATGCGTGTGTGTGTTCTACCTAAATGGAAAGCCATATAGCATGTACACAATTAAAAAGTTGGCGCCCGAAAATTGCCGCAAAATTGGCGGCTGCTCGCGAGCAAAACTCAACTTGTGGCACGTACTACAGCAACAAAGCCAAGAACAGCAACAGCAACAACAAGTTGAAGGCATGCTAAGTTTATGCCAGACCACAAAACAAATGCGAAACACCTTAGAACTAACCCCTGCCCCCATTTGAGCATATGTACCACCGAACCCTTCAACTCCCAGTTTAATTTTCCTGTCTAATTGTGTGGCACAACAACAAAAACTGCCACAGCATAATCAAAGGGCTTCCAACTGCCCCCAAAACCCTTTGGAAAACAATATACAATGCGGCGTATACGTGATTTATTTGCTCTGTATGGAGTGGGGCGCCAGTGGTAGGGGTAGGGCTCAGCCTCGGGGTCGGGGTTTTGGGGTTTGGTGTTATTGGCTTAATCTCTGTGTCAATATTTATAAAATATTTTTAAAATACGTGCCCCAAAGTTGAAAATCAATTGCCAGGACGAGATGCGTCACATGATGTTGGCACAAGCATTGTCCACAAGGGAGTCATATTGGAGGGGGCTGACATGGGGGTGGCATTGGGGGTGACTAGCTAGCTGGCTGGCTGCCTTGCTGGCTGGCTTGTGAGTGGACAGCATTTGAAAGCCAATCCGTTTACTTTCATTGACAGTTGTGCGACACATGCGTTACACAAACCAACACCCACCACCCTCCCCCCTATTGGATGGGGTGTGTGTGGGGAGTTGTGGGGCTACAGTCAATAAAACTAGTTGTTTTTGTTGCTGTTGTTGCCCGGAAAATATGTCACCATCGGGTGAAAAGCACTCAAATTAATAAACTCCATAAAATGTGAGCGCAGACAGTTATGAAACAAGTCCGAGTGCGCTACTGGGAGTGTGCCCGACTCGAATATACCCTCGCACAACTATTTACATTTTCCTTCCATTTTGGCTTACCATATCATATAGTCGCCATAGGAACGATCGGGCGAGGGTTGAGTTCTTGTTTGACAAACTTTTTTCCTTGCAAAAATATGTGAATAAAATTTACAACTTGCGTGATTCATCAAGATTTGCATCCTTGAACAAAAAATCATCCGACTGCTGTATGCTATATCTTCCATAGGAATAATCTGCTGAATAGATGCCTTTCCATATCAAAGTCGCAAAAAGTGACAAAAGCAGAAATAAAATTTAAGCATCACAAAAATTGCATTCTAACTTAAAATTAAAAGAGCAAAAATACGTAGCTTGTATGATATTTATTATACCCTGTCTACCATACAGTGAGTACTGGGTATCAAAAGCAGTGGCAAAACAAACGTATACAAAAAAAAAAACCAAAGGAGAAAATAGAAAACAAAAGAAAGTAAAAATACAAACCGAAAACGAACAATGATACGTGTGTGTGTGTGCAGCGTTAAGTGGCCTACACCCAACGGCACCCCTCGAGTCCCCGCCCTTTTACTCCAGAGTTTGCCCTTGCCTTTGCCGTTGCCCCGCTCCCGCATCCGCTCCTCAATATCCGTAAATCAATGTGGTAGCATGGCACAGACGGACACCCAGAGAGGAACAGGAGCGGGAGCAGGAGCTGGAGCGGGATCAGAAGCGGGCAGTCAGCCAGTCGGGCAGTCTGGCAGTCAGTAGTCATGACCATGACGGCTTCTGGACGGCTGCTCTTGGCCTGTCGCACATCAGACACTCTGTCAAACTTTTGTTTGCATCTGCGAAAGGTTGAGTGGGGTTGGGGTGGGGATTCGCAGAGGATTCACAGCCACTTGAAACACGCACACACAAGTAGCTCGTGAGGTGTGCGACCTCTGCAGCTGTGAAGGGAGTTGTGAATAGGGGGTGTGGCAGCCCTTCAATGGTGACGCAAAATGCTGAAGCTGAATCTGAAGCTGTCAATTGTTTTTCCAGTCTGCACTGGACATGAGGTAGCCCCTGGGTGGGATTGAGGTGGGGCAATGTGACAGCAGACAGTAAGAGCCGGGGAGTGGTGGAGTGTGTGTGTGTGGGGGGAGGGGGTTAAATAATCATCCTTAACACACATTTTTAAATCAAAATCTGCCACAAACGAGAAATAAATGTGCACTTAAATATATTCTCACCTATTTATATTTGGTTTCACCTAATTTGGCTTTATTCAGCAAAGATCGTTTTTAATTCAAACTTATAAACTATATTCTATTTCTCCTATATACACAAAAAATATATATGTATGTATATATATCTAAAAAGCAGTTGGCAATTGTATGTTAAAATGTCAACTGAGTTTCCAGCTCAAGCTCAAGCAATAGAAACCAGCTTGAACCAATCAACAGATTATTATAATGCAATGTAGAGGAAAGAAAGAGCTTGAACAGGAACATAACAATTGAATTGAATACTATCTGGCTGCAACATCAGACTTCGTCGTCACTCCAACAACATCACACGTGAATTGAGCTGGGACCAATTTGTGGCTGATTCATTCCAGTGACAGCCACTGATAAAGTGGCATTAATTGTTATTGTATTAAAGTTGCGCCGCATAAACTTTGAATGTGGCGTTACTTTGGCATTTTTGTAGGCGGCGCACACTGATGGGGCGGGGCAGCTGCCGCTGACAGCACATGCAACTGGCAGAGCAGGCAAGACCGAAAAACAACTGGCTGGGGAAAAAAAGCCAAAGCAAAGCGACAAACTTTTGCCACAACCAAGAAAATTCTGACAACTTTTGTCATCTGATTCTCAGTTTTGCACTTCTATCCTTTAGTTTACTTTTTTTTCTATTTTTATTCTCTGCATACCCTCTTGGTTAAAAAATAGCATCAAGAAGTCAATTTCTGATTATTGAGTCTGTCTTTATATAAAACACTGTTTAGGTCAAATCATATATTATATTAAATATAATGGCACAATCGAAGGGAAAGTTATATTTGTGAGTTATTCAAGCAACACAAAGGTTAGCTTAGAGGCACAGGGTATCTGCTAGTCCAGCACACTCAATTCATTTGTGTTTTTTTTTTGTTATTCAGCTGTTTAGCTTAGCACAAAATTTTTAATATTTTCCAACTTATGCAAAAAGTGGCAGCCGTTGAATGCCTGCTGCTGCCTGCTTCCTCCTGACTGTTAGCCTGAACTTAGCCTGTTGGCTAATGAAATGCAGTCGCACTTACTCCGCAATCCCTTCTAGACCAGCCAAGTGAACTCCCCCCTTCTCCCCACCCCCTCGCATGACACGTTTAGTTTTGCGAGTCGAAAAATGAAAGGCAAAGTGGTGCCAACTTTTGCCAGCTGCCAAAAGTGGAGACTTTTGATAGCTGGCAGCAGGCAGTAGCAACAGACAAAAGTTGGCCCAAAGTAAATGCTCTCCAGACGTGTGCATTACCTGGCCCTAGTCAACATCAACAACATCAACAGCAACAACTGTTGATAGACTTAGCAGCTGCTGGCTAACAACTCGTGCCACATAATGCCCGATACCACAAAATGAAAACAATTTGCCGCTGGTTAACAATTTGAAATGCCAGGCTCTGATTTCCCTCAACTACACAGCCCCAACCACTCCTCCCGTCCCAGTCAAAGGTCAACAGCTGGACAGCTGCTGTCAAATTGCTGCTCAGCTGCAGCTCATTGATCCCAACTTATGTGCGAGTGCTGTAAAAGTATATGGAGAGCAATACCAAATAGTTTATAAGTAATGCTATGTATACATATATATATATATATATATATATATATATATATAATATTCATATACAAACGTAAATGAATAAGGAACGGGATAAAAAAAAAAATTCAAATCGAAAAGTATAAAAAATTAAATGTGCATTTTTTCTTTACTTTTTTTTTTTTGTTGCCAAATGGAATATTTTGTGCCAGAACTTAAAGCTTTTCTCTCTATGGAAAAGTCGTTGAGTGTCGGCTCTATGTGTGTGTGTGTGCAACCAGTGTTGAAAGTAGCTGGTATTGCCATGTAGGGGCCACTTAAGCACACAATTTGTTGAGCAAAATGTGCATTTGTGCATAGGCACACACACACACAGAGAGAGAGAGAGAGAGAGAGAGAACATCGAAAGGCAAGTAGAGAAAAAGAGTAGCTGAGGGGGAGGGCCAAGCGAGTGTACAGTTGTGGAAAAGTTGTTTTGGTATGCGGCATTTTGGGGCAACTTGTGAGCAACTTTGCACCAATTAAACTTGTTAAAACGCTCGTTTTCGGTTATCCAAAAGCTGACAACTCCACTACACAAAACTCTAATTACATCTTGTGAATGCACACACACATACAAATACACACACACGGACACACTCATACACACTTATGCATATACATTTATGCATGTATGTACACACATTCCTATATATATGTATATACATATATGAATGTATGGAGATCTGCCCTTAGTTGGGCATAATTAAAAGTTATTTTATTGTTGTGCATCGCACAACAAGTTGCAGAGACTCGAAATGTGCCCCAAAGACAGAACCAGATGTGGTGCAGAGGGTGGTTGCGGAAAATGGCAATGAGTCATATTCATCTTATGAGGTTATCCAATAAGCCCTGTGCCATTGAGAGTGAACCTTGTTATTGTTGTCGCTGCGGCAAGTGTGACTAGAAACAGATCGAAATCGAGTGATACATTTTAGAGAGATCAAAAAACAAATTCCATTCTTAAATTGCGTTTGGAATATGTCGATATTCGTTCACCTTCTGATGAAATATGTTGTATATATATGTATATACACATACATATATATATATACATATATATATATATATATAAATATAAGGAAAAGTTAACTCCATTTCCATTACGGTTCCTTGATTTTGGCTCTGGCTTTTCGATTGAACTTCGAGATGTTGTTGGTATCAGCTTTGAGCTGTTTTTATTATTTAAATGTTTGTACTTTGTTATGTTTTTTTATATTTGTTTTTGTATCTTTAATATTGGGCACAAGTTTTAATTGCCAAAGTTGAGCGCCTCTTCAGTTTCAGTTTCGGTTTGTGCTTTTTTTGGTCAGCTTAATGGCTAATAAACATTAAAATATGGCCTAAAAGCGGACTGTGCGTAAAAACCAAATTAATATATCCTTGGAGACCAGAGTTGCTGCCACGCAACTTGCAACTTTATAACTTGGCCCAAAAGGTGATGATGATGATCATCATGATGATGATGATGAAGTTTATGAAATGGTTAAAGTTCACGCGCGTTTATGTATATGTATATGTATATGTATATGTATATGTATATGTATATGTCTATGTATATGTATATGTATATGTATATGTATATGTATATGTATATGTATATGTATATGTATATGTATATGTATATGTATATGTATATGTATATGTATATGTATATGTATATGTACATAGATTCATTCTCGAGGCGGGTGTTTGTTGTGCAATTTGCGGCAGCAGCTGCTAATTCTGTCAACATCACACAAAGCAATACATCACACATGCTCCTGCCCCTCCTTTCCCTCCTCCATATTCATTCCCCGCCACGCCGCTGTCTTCCATCTATCGTCGCTGGCTGGCATCCCATCAGTCGACTGGACAAATTCATGGCACCACTCGAGATAGATTGCCAGTTCCCAGTTCCTAGTTCCCAGACCCTGTTCCCAGTCCCAGTACCGGTTGCTGCAATTGTGTTGTGCATCCACGCATTCATTGTTCAGCCTCCTTGTCCCTCCCCCTTCCCCCCCCCCTCCCATACCCTTGTGAGACTCACATTTGCCACAGCTGAGATTCTCCGTTCTGTTTTGGGTTTCTGCACTGGGCCAAAAATGCACTGGCATTTGACAGCCGCCACATCCATTCAGTGAAATTTATTTTTGCCTCAGTCGTTTCCCAAATCTTTTTTCTATTTTATTTTTTCCTATTTCACAGATAGAGTGCTTTACAGAAGAGTTTGGAGTTTGGCTGGGCTTAGCATTAGAATAATGTAAATTCACTTTAAAGTTGTTGCTTAACTGTCAACCATTAAGATCTACACTCTAGAGAGTTGCCATATAAGAAATGACTATTTCACAATCATTGCATCTAATCTTGAGCAATTTTAGAACAGAATCGGCTAACCAAAATTTACTCATAGACAATTGTAACTTAATCTATTACTTATTGATTTTGTTAGCAATCCAATGCATACCATTTTTGAGCATTGAACAATCTGTTGAGTTTCTCATGCTGAAAAGCAAATTGACTCCTGATATTTGGTTTCAATTCCCTAATGTATTCTGTGAAGTTTGCATATCTTCTTCAACAACAGCAACAGCAGCCACAACTCAATAAGGCCAAAGGATACAACTATTAGCTATTTGCCAAGCCATTCAATTAGGTACAAATAATTCACACAAAAATCCAACATGTAGATGCAATAACAATTAAGCTGCTGGATAACGGCCACAGAAACTACAAAGCCAATAAGTAGTCTCGACAAGCAGATACCCCGTGATTGGCTCTGAAGTTGTTATTGTTGCATGGCACAAATTGAATTAGTATAACAAGTTGGGTTGCTCTATCGTTATAAACTTGAATATAAATACCCGATTGAAGTCGTTTCCAAATTGCAAGCATGCATAGCAAACACTTTCAACAAACACCGAACAATAACAACAACAACAATAATAACAACCATAGCCACTTCAATAACAGAGAGCAGCAAATTTGGCTGCTGAGTTGGTGCTTCGATGAGCCGACAAAAAGAATTGATTAAAAAACAGTTGCAATATTCATTTAGCTATCAAATGAATCAGCAATTATGAAAAGCAAGAAACAATTTTAGTAAACTGTAACAAAACTTCCACATAGGTATTGATTAAGTATTGGTATATAAAATATGTGATATAAAATATTAGATCTTCCAAATTTGAAACCGTTTTCGAAGTGAGTAAGTTCTAGGCGCAAGTAGTTTTTCTTTTAGCTATATAGCTTCATACATTTGCTAAATGTACCATGCCTTGAGAAAACATATTTATATTAAATTCATTATAGGTCTAACCTCTGTATATTATATCGATCTGGAGTTTCAAGTGGCCTAAATCCATAAGTCGGGCCATTATTTATTTATTTTTATAAACGGAAAGCTTTTATAGGAGATTATTGCACAAGGATATTTTGAGGACTAAAGATCTTTCTTTTTCCAAGTCAAGTTATTGATATACTATATATATATATATATATATATATATATATATATACGCATATATATACACAATCAGACGTTAACAGGGCGTGTAGTGGAAAGGGCGCGAGCGTGGGGGCATGGTCGTTGCGGTTAAGGCAGCTATTAAAACTAAACTGAAGGCAAGTCGAGGCACAAACTGAAAACTCAAGTGCAACGCTGAAATGTTTCAATTTAAATTAATTATTGTTTGCGCCACAAGTGGCGCCGCAGAAGGGAATGACGGCGTCTGGCCACTGAGAGGAAGAGCGGCTACGAATGGGGCGTGGCAACAAAAGCATCGCAACTTTTAATTATGGTTACAAAGATTTTTACTCCTTGTTGGCAATGGTGGCCGCGGCGACTGTGTCTGTATCTGTGTCTGTGTCCTCTATTTCTTCCTCAGCCACCATTTAAAGCCCCTCCCGACGCAACCAACTTTGACCAACATCGATTAAAACGATGAAAACGTGGAAAATTGCGCCAACTAGCAAAACTGCAGCGACGGCAAATGAAAATTGAACGAAAAAACAAGGCGAGAACTTAACAGGCACACCGGAGATTATATACCCTTGCAAGACCGAAGTAAATCTGCTGACATTATTATTATGTTTTTTATACGCTTAAAAACCAATTATACTCAATGTATTTTTTTGTGCGAAAACTTTTTCGTCAATGCGTGACACTCGCCATGACAAAACTAAAATGCCCCCGAAGGATACAAAAGGAGGGAGGGATTGTGAGAGAGAATGCAAGGCACTAGGCAAAACTTGAACGTTTTTATTACGTCTGAAAAAGTTGTGGAAAAATGCGATTGCCGCTTAAGAGCATCACGAAAAGATGGGATTGGGACACAGATTGGGGATTGCGAAAAGAGAATGTGACAGGAAATGGGATAGGAGATGATCCCAATGAGAATAGACAAGGAGAGCGTTTTTTTTTTTGTTTGTTTCGTAATTTTAAAATGTTGTTAACTCGTTTCTTTTTGCCCCCTCCGCCTCTCCCTCTCCATACAGGCGCACTGAATCGCAGAATCATTGCGAAAACCATGGGCAACAGAAAGCCTATTAAATGCCATAGTGATTATGGGATGTTATTTTGGGTTAGGTTAGGATCGTTTTCAACACATACTTTAAAATTGTCCACAAAAAAGCGATTCCAACAATGAAAGTATTTGAATTGCAATTAAGAGAAGATAATTAAAAGCAAAAAAAAAAAAAAAATGGAACCTATTCTAAGGTGACTTTTTTTGCTCGCTAAATTCTTATTAGCTAAATACATTTAACCCCTTGAGGCCCATGGTGCTTGCAGTGACCGCAGCGGGTTGGTTTACTTGTGGGCTGTTGTTGTTGTTATTACTGTTATTGTTTGCGGTTGTTGCTTTTCTTTCAATCGCTGACTGCGTTATTTTTTCTTTTGCTGCCCTGCTTAACGGCGACGTGGCGAAAATTGTTGGAAATTCAATTTGAGCTAAACTTGAAAATGCCAACGGCCAACGTCGTCGTCGTCATCGGCTACGGCGGCGTCCCACAGCCTTGGCCACAATTCCAAAGTCACCTCAGGCAGACCCCTCCCCCTCCCCATCACACACAACCCAGACTCAACTCAATACAACTCTCTTATTCACTCTCTCACTCCACACTCAAACGCTCTTCCGCTCCCATTGTGCTGTTAGTGTATTCATCTGCCGCTGGTGCTATGCGGCGCCTTGAACCTCATGTTTATCCATGAAATTTAATTGGCTGCGCTGCACAGCAAAAGCCACAGCTTGAGTTGAGAGTTGAGAGCTGCAACCTAAGAGCTGTGAGGGGGGTTGTGGGTGGAGAGGTTGCTATTTCAAGGGGGAACTGGTGAAAGTTGTGTTTGCCACTTGTTATACTGTAAATTGGCGCTAATTTATCAGCACAATGGCGCCACCTGGTGGCTTAATTAGTGCGCGACCTTAAAGCCAATTTCTGCTCTTCTTGTTGTTGTTGTTTTTTTTTGTGCATTCTGCTTTTGCGTTTGCTTTAATATGTGGCAGCCCTGGCTGCGAAATTCCTGTCGCCGCCGCCAGACGTGACGTGACAATAATACCTACGAAAAATATAAAAAAAAAATAAGTAAAAAATGAAAAAAGTAAATAAAGCGAAATCCTGTCCTGGCCCATGGGGCAACTTTCTAGCTGGGTGGCTGCTTTGCTGCCGGCAGCCTAACATGTCACTGCATAAATTTAACGCTCATCACCTGCTGCCAGAGACTCATCGTGTATGTGTGTGTGTGTGTGTGTATGTGACCTTGTTGTTATTGCTTTTCTTATACTCTGTAACCACCCATGCGATCTGCTACTATGAGCTCATTTAACTTAGTATCTTAATAAAGATTAAAATTGAATATAATTTGTAAATCAATTTTAGTTTTAATTCTTAAATTTTTGTATTATTATTAGCTTAGTATCTTTGCCAAGTTAAATATATAATACAATTAGTAGAACAATTTTAGTTGCTATTCTTAAGAAACTCTTCTCATTGCCTATGCAACTGCAACTTAAACTGCGTATTTGTCTATTTATTTTGTAGCGGTGACTCATTATACATCGTCATTGATAGATAATTCGAAAACAGTCTGTCGAAAAGGTGCTTTAAGCAACTGCTGAACTGAGCTGAAATCGATGCGCAGGGTATCTTAATGTCGAGCACTCTCTATTCGAATGTCAGGCGACTTGTTGTTGAGTTGCTTATTTAGCATACTTTTGTGCGCGACGCTTTGAGTACATACACTGTATGCATGCATGTGTGCGTGTGTGTATGTATGCATTTGGCATGAGCGCGGACAGGGCTGCCAGAGAGGCAGGCAGACAGGCGATTGTTGGATGTTGCCAAGGCCCTTGCCTCGTAAACAAATTGAATTGAAGTCATAAAAGTCGTCGCCAAGATGCGAATGATGCCCGCTCTTCGCATCCCGCTAACTGAGATCTTCAGCCTTTCACCCTCCTTGGAGTTGGTCTCAGTGTTTCGTGCTGCGTATGCTGCGTGTCAGTGATTGCGACATTTGCACGCTTGTACCTCCTCCCCCCTACGCCACCCATGGTTGTGTTCTTCTTCTGTCAGTGTTGCTGCTGCTTGTCAGCACCATTATGTCGCACTTGTTAAATCTGTGCAAGAAACAGAGAGAAAGAGCGAGACAGAGAGAGAGAGAGAGAGTGAGAGTGTGTGTGTGTGTATGTGTGTGAGAGAGAGAGAGAGACAGTGCATACGCACCCAAACACATACACACACACACATACAGAAAAGCCGAGTGGAGCAGTTTCCCTTTTTTTTATGCCTCAATAAAAATACAATACGTTACAATTGAATTGAACTCAATTGAATTTGATTGAAGTTGTAAAGCTCTGGCAGGCCGGCACCCACACCCACGTGTCTGCGTGTGTGTTTGTTTGTGCGTGTGTGTGAAAGCAACAACAAAATGCAATAACGTGTCACACAGCCTGCGATTGTGCAGCTGCCCTCCACACCTCCGCTCCCCTCTGAATGAGGTGTCACTGAATGACGATGATGATGAGACGATTGCGTGTGATAAACAGGATATTCTCATACCCTGTATCCATCACAACTGGCTTGATGGGGCTTAGCATATTGCATAGCTTAAGGCTGCGTGTAACAGACAGAAGAAGACACCTCTAATACGATAAAGCGTACACATATTCTACAAAGAATTTGTTGTGTGTGTGGCAAATGAGGTAATTACAGGATATTGTCTAGTTAGGCATTCTTGCCAAGAACAGCTTTACTTCTTAAAATCTGTTCTTGATGATGTAGATACTGGTGATGATAATGATGATACACCTTGAAGACAAAGTGAGCGCCAGCTAAGAGCTAGCGGCAACACCTTTCAACCAATTCCCACCGCCTCCACCACAATACAAAAGGTGTGATACCACAAGCATTATTACATGTCTCACATACACTTGCACACACAGCGAAGCAACTGAAGTGCTATTCATTCTAGAGACTCACACACTCGCACACCAATTCATATTTCTTATTCACATTCATTTCTCGTATTTCATATTCATATTCATAACTCATATATTGACAATATCAATCATCACATTTATTGCTTCCGTCTCTCTCTCTCTCTCTCTCACACACTCTCTCTCTATCTTTCTCACTCTTTCTCTCTCTCTCTTACTCACTCTCTCTATTATTTTGCTCGCTTTTACAACACTGAATGGCGACTCATGTTTAACTGTTATTTTATTGTTTATTTGCGCATAAAATATATAATATCAACAATTATGGCTTTTGGAATCCAATAAAGTCCATTCAGCTTTGTTCGAACTCACAAATATTAAATATATTTACCGTAGGGGAAATATTCAAACATAAATGGTTCTTTTTTGTGTTGATTTTTTCATTTTTTTTTAATATATTTTGCGTTGCAATCTGAACGCTGCAGCTCATGCAACTTTCCACAATTTCATGTTTAATGCCAATTGACAGGCAAAGATTGTTAGTGGGAGGAAAAAAAGAATTCACCTGGCGTGACATAGAAACGTGTGTAAGGTGAGAAATATGAATCGAATTGGTGTCGCGACTTGGATTGGAATTAGGATTCGAAATAGCAATGAGCATAAGAATAGCATTTGCAACACAATGGCAAATGGAACAACAAATGAACATATAGAAGCAAAACAGTATTGAATATTAGTATCAATAAATATAATAATAAAAATACAAATATATCGATAAACAGTTGCTTTTAAAATGTAAACATCTATGGAACAGTGTAAGCAATAGTCTTCGGAGTAAGTCAGATATGAGGATGGTTGGGAATCATAATAAAAATAAAGTGTTGAAGAATTGTCTACGTAGTGCTGTAGGTCACAATGTATCAGAGAACTTAAAAAATAAATCACAAGCAAGTCTATAAATAATCCAAAAGAAAAGAAATATATATATGTATATATATATATATATATATATATATATATATGTATGTATAGCCTCAATTAAGAACATCTGCTTAAAACGAAAGTAACCCACATAAAGCCTGTTCATTGCAGAATTCTACAAGGCGAGTTAAAAGAAGAGAAGAGTGGGGAGGGGTGGAGAGGAGAGGAGAGAAATAAGAAGTGCTTGTAAATAGGTGATTGTGGCACACTTCTGAGCTCAACTGATTGGCTTTACGATAGTTGCCGTTGGTTGCGTTTACATATTTTTAATTTCCGCTTTAAATGAAAACCACTTCCGGTGTAACAGGAATTTTACCTGAAATGCAATCAACCAGAGTCAAAGAGCCAATATAATAATGAAGTTGCATTTAATATGCAAATATAAACGGATATTTATGCAGTGATCTTATTAGCATGCTACTCATAAGTCTATTAATATATATTAGATTTGGGTTATTAATTTGTAGAGCTATTTAAACGCTGTGCTTAACTGCCACTTGGAAGCCAAGGCTAATGTGCACCCTTTATAATAATTATACACAGATCAAAAACAATTTTCAATTATGCAATATTATCAATGATTATTGTCAAAGTCGAATAGATAATGATTTTGATAAGGCTTTTGAGGTTGTCAACGATATATTGGGGATGTGAATGTTGTTGCTGTTCAACTGCGGCAACTACGCATGTTAAGTCCTTGGCACACACACACACACACACATTCATATATTTGACTTGTCAATTGCAGATAGACAATCACACACACACGCACATACACATATGGCTGGTACGCACTCTTGAGCACGTAGAACGTAGCTGCTGCCTCGTTGCGGATGCTACAACCGCTGCTGTTGCTGCTGCTGTTGCTGCTGTTCCTGCAGTTGCCTGAAGCTGCATAGCAACAGCAACATAAGTAATAGCAACAGCAGCAACAACAGCAGGAACGTTTCGTGCTCGCTGGCTGTTGCCTGTTAACAATGCATTTGGCCCCTTACATGTTTAATGATGTATTTACCTATGCCAACTTAACTTGCGTCCAGCAACTTGAACAACAACAAGTTGGAATGTTGCCACAAGGGCATGCTCAGCCAAAAATATGCCCTGTAACTTTTCCAAGGCAGAGCAAAGGAGAGAGAGAGTAAAAAGACTTAAAGTGCATTTTCTTTAAAATAATTAAAAAAAAAAAAAAACTCAAATTGCCAAAATTGTGTTAAGTGCATCGTAGTCCACTGGTGGCATACACCATACAGGGTATAGCCTGACTGCTGGGGGTCCCAAGTTGATGGCGAGTGCACACTTCGTGTGATCAGGACTCGACCAGGACTCAACTCAACTGAGTTGAGCTGAAGACGGAGCCAGAGCCAGAGCCGGATCCGGAGCATTATTGCAAGCGTGCAAATGCCTACACCTTGTGTAAAGTGTCCCTCCCCCCCTCCATTGTGGTCATCCCTAGCCACCTTCAATTCCCTTAATCCTTTGCACTCGCCAATTGAAATACCGAATTCGACTGCAGTTGACATGACTTGTTCGAGGCTTGAAATCTATGATTGCAGCCATAACTGCAATCACACATGCAGCACACACACTGTGTGTGCTTGGGTGTGTGTATGCGTGTGTGTAAGCAATTGGAACATGCATAAATTTTGCCAGCTTTTGCCGAGCACTGTCTCTGTTCTGGCACCCCAAAAAGCGCTATAAGAGCTCGACCATAAAACGTGGAACATTCTATTTGCAGCGTTGCAGCTTCAGATTGTGCCGTTGCCAAGTGGGGCAAGTGATGCACATGGCATTTTTGATTGTTTATTGTGTTTATTGTTTATTGAAAGTGATTACCATAAAATGATTGCGTGTATTGTGTATTGTTGTCTGTGTGCGTGTGTGTAATTTAATCTTTACATTAACTGCCTTTTGTCAGGCAGCTAGATGAGAATTGCTTTCAGCTCAAAGCAATACTTCAATGCATAAAAACAGAGGAAAATACGAGGGGAACTGGAAAAATAATTGGAGTGCATTTTTTATTCCAAATAAATGGATTATCCGTAAATAAGTGCTGCTTTTTTACTAACAAGTTTGAAAGGTTGACTATGACTCAAGAAAATAACCAACTTTGTTTATTTTGAACAGCAATATTTGATTAATGGTTAGCTAAATATATAAAATCGTTCCGTTTTGTGACTAAGCCAAAATTTGAACACAGTGCCTTTTATGAATTGTTTTCTCGGTACTCATTGGGACGCTTTGGATGTCCTTTTGTCAGTTGATAGTCCTGGTCAAAATCAGGAGAAGGATGTGGACAATTTCTTTCAACTGTCAACTACTATTTTTGGTCCAAAGGATATCCGGATAGTGCTTGATATGGGCATATTAGACTTATTTTTTCTAACCTGGATGTTTTTAAATACCAATCAATATTTCATTTTACTGTGAGCACAAAAACATGTGTCCTTTTAAAATATGCAAGGAAATAATGACTTCAAAACGCTTGTAATTTTTACGAAAACTCCCATTAACTCACTCAAATCCTAATCGATTTTTGAGGAACATGGTGCATTTAAATGGCAAGGACCAACTGCATCGAACTGCACTTATATCAATCTTAACTCTTTGTCAACTGTAAGATACACATAAAATAACAATCTCATATATTCCACATATATATGTGTAGTAACGCAAGCACTGAAAAATTATAGTTAGTTATAGATGCTATACGAAAAGAAAGTATCTAAAAAGTTTGCTTTCGCATAAATTATACCATTTTACAATCAGCTTATATGTTAACCGAACGGCTTGAAAACTTTTTAGTTTCATTCATTGATTGGTTGTTTGAGGTTTGCTGTTGGCATGGAATGGGTTTTAAGCTTATAAGTCACATGATTAGCAATGTTTTACCGACCACTCCACCAGTCCCTAACCACGAGTCAGCTATAGGCCGATGGTTAAGGGTCGATTTGTGCGCCTTACCCACGTGCTGACCACAAAATTGATGAGGCAGGCAGTCGCAGGCAGGGCCTGGCAATAAACATTGAAGAGCGTCAAGACATGACAAAGGATAATGGGGAAGGGACTGCGAGAGGTGAGTGGACGGTCGGCATGGGGAGAGGAGAGCAATGGAGAAGGCAAAGCCAATGAGCCATGATGAGAGCAAATCGATTGTTCAACTGCAAAACCCCAAAACGAGTTTAAGCCCAAAAAAACCTGAAATGAAGAGAAAAGTAAGAAGCTAACTAATGTGACCAAAAGTGAATGGCCTTTAGGTTGGGGTTTTAAATCAGAAACGGCGACACAGCAAATCAATTTCATAAAAATGCACAACAGCAGATACTTAGATACTTAGGAGTATCTATCGAGCAGAGGTGGTTGCCTATCATTGGTGGAAGCAAGAGAGGAAAAATACAATGAGACGAGTCCAGGCAGCCATCCATCAAAAGCATTTTGGCGCCCCAAGCGTTAATCGTTGTCAAAACCTGATAAAGACTGATTGAGTGCTTAATGGCAAAAGCGCTGTGCACAACAGTCAAACACTCAAACACACACACACACACGCACACACAGAGACACCCGCAAATGAAGCTTTGACTATATGATAATCAAGCTGTCGCCGCCGTACAGAAAATTGCAATTTCTAGGCAAAAATGTGGGGCGGAAACGTGGCCCGTCGATATATTTAGCATTGATAGCCAAGACCGAGCATTGCTTCCACAATTCTTCGGCCAACCACCCACCCCTCCTTTACAATGCTGCCTCCCCACCACCAATCTTCTCGCTCATCACTCTTTGAGTCGCTGATGAAGATTGAGCGATTGGCGCAACATTTGAAGTTGTGATTTACTTTGTGCCAAGGACTTTGCCTTTAAAGCCAAATATGTGTATTTATTGTCTATGGCCAATGGCTAGCGTCAAAGAAAGCAGAAAGACTGCAACTGAGAGAGAAAGGTGGAGAGCGAGAGAGATGGGGAGTGGATGGTGGGTGGTGGGTGGTGGGGAGTTGAGCGGGTAAAGAGAAGACGCTTCAGTTTACATTGTTTTTGGCTTTTCAATTGGAGCAGCTGAAATTATTTGCATATGGCTGTTATATGAACTGCTTTATAGTGTGTGAGTGTGTTGGGAAGTGCGTATATATGTGTGCGAGTGCTTGTGTGTGTGTGATGACTGCCTTAAGCGGCTGCAAGTGAAGCGCACAAGCACTTGGCACCAGGGAGCATGAACAATTTTTACTATAAAAGATGTAAAAAATGTGCAAAAAGTACAAATAAAAATGCACACCAAACAAAAACAGACACACACGCATGCACACACACACAAACACATGCACACACGCATACTCAGCAAAGAACACATTTAAAGGGAGGAACATGTTAGCTTTAAGCCATGTGAAGAATATGCTTTCAGTCACTTTTACACACTGCGTATGTGTAGTGAAACTGCAGATTTTATGGAAGGATCAGCTCTACTTCGCCAGATGCTCATTAAAGTGCTTTTTGTAAGCCAAAAACCACTAAGAAAAGCAGCACTTATCCAGCTCTTATTCATACCTGTTTGAGTTCAGCTTAGTTGTATTCTGTTAAGCTGTAGGTAAATCTCTTGAGTGTAGCTGATAGTACTTCAGTCAAGAGTGAGTCGTTCACAGCTCAATCCAATCTTAGCTGGGCTTGATTTCTGCAGTCCACAAGTTGCAGCAACTTAATGACTAAATTTATATACTTAGCCCTCCCACCCAAAGATACGTCATGCTCGATATTTCTATAATAGTTAAAGGATTCGATTGGCTTTTGCCTTTTTGACTGTGATTTTCGGGGCGGAACTGCTTGCGTGCTGGGCGCCCATTAACAAAGCCACAAATTAATTAATTAAAGCGCTTTAAGTGGCCAAGCGAGAGAAAGAAGAATAGGGGGAAAAAAAACGATGACTGGCGCAATAAGGAGGGTGGGAGGTTCCACTAAGAAATTACAAGGAAATTCAATAAGTTTCCAATTATAAGTCATAAAAAAAACGAGGCAACGCAAGGCAATCGTTGAATGCACCATTTGAAAAGGATCGACTTGAAGATATCCTATTGAGTAGTCATACAGAGCATTCACATACATTTCAATTAAAAAATATTTGTATTGCTTGTTTTTCGATTAACTCATGATTCATTTCAGATATTTCGGATAATAATTGGATTAATCTAGCATCTAAAGTCTTGCTTATCAATTCTTTCGTTTTGATGTCCACAATTGAGTTCATTTCAATAGGTAGAGGGTATCTCAAAAGCAAATACATTTTATTATTTCATTACATTAATCTATTGTGTTCATAATATCGAGAGAACTGACTCTTACCAACAACCACCTCTCTCTCCCTCTCTCGCACTCTCCGTCGCTTTCTCTCTATTGCTATCTCTGTCTTGCGTGAAACTTGTATTTTAATTATCACAAAAGTTTCATATTCTTTTTTTATGTGCTTGCCCTTTCGTCTTTCATTTGCTTAAGCCTTTTTGGCGGCAACAGCACGCAGACAACAACTTTAACCACCACCACCCCTCAGCATGCCCCTTTTCGCCAACTTTTTGTGCCTTGTCATGTTTTAATGACGCTTCGCCAACAACAACAATAACAACAATAACAAAAACAACTGCAGGCACAACGGCAACAACAGCAATAAAATGCTACGAGTCCTGCCATTTATGGAGCCATTTAAACATTTCTCCAGTTCTTGTTGTTTGTTGTTGGTGTTGTTGTTGTTGCTTGTGTTGCTGTTTGCCTGCTCTTCTTCTTCAGCCGCTGGCACTCAAGACATTATCGACACCCTCATAAGTCGTTAACATTCTAAAAGCTTTTCCTAGTATATGAAATATTATTATCATCATCATCATCATCAGTCATGCAGTTGTGACCTCAACTCTCGAGAAAAGCATTGCAAAAACTCCAAATTCGAAATAATATTGTCAATTCAATTAGTTTTGATAAACCAATATGCGAAATTCAATTGAAGTTGGGCAATTTGAATAGGAGTTAACATCAATTGAAATGAATGTCATTGCAGCTAAAGGAAAGCGGCAAACGCTAAATAATACCGGTGAAAAATTCAACAACTATTTTCATATGCGATATTATCGCAGCGACAAATGCACATAAATAACATAAGGTTCATTAAAATCACATTTAATAATGTAATCAAAAGTGCACACCAAACAGGGGAGGTGAGTGGCGAGTGAAGTTGAAGCTGAAGTTGAAGTTGAATGTGGCCACATATTAAATATTTATATGGTAATCAGCAGTTAGCACAATCAAACAGGCAAACAGGATATGTGAGTAGATTGTAGAATAGAGAAACAGAACAGAAACAACTTGTAGAAGCTGTTAACACTGAAATACATGAAATGACCAAGAAGATATATATATACATATATACATATATGTATGTATATACTTATATATATAATTGTGTGCGTCATTAGAGTCCACGATGTTTAATCAATTTACCACTAATTACATTTATTTAGTTGCTTTTGCTTTCTCTGATTGGATTTGATTTGATTTGAATTGTATCCTAAATAGTACAAGCCGGAAATTATTATTATTTATGTTTAAATTGAATGTGTGTGTGTGTGTTATTCAGTTTTAATCTATTAATTAAGCATTCGATTTGGGCAATTGCTAGTCGGTTCCGAGACCATTCACAATGCTATTCAAACAATCTAGACCAAATATTGGGGTCATTTCATGGGGTTAATTTGTTGATTGAAAATCTCCTGAAGTGGATATAATTTTGGTAATTTCAGTAAATAATAGTTAATATACATGGCCCAGCTGAATGAGTGCTTTGGAAGTTTACAAATTGTTCGATTGATTGATCGATCAATAGACACAGAAAATAACACAACTCAACCAAATTGAACATATGACACCATTAAAGAGCGCAAAAATACATAGCTAGCAAATAGATAGTTTAAATTTTAAAATGTTCAATTATGATCTAATCGGAATACCTAAAACGAATATCGTCGAACGAAAACCACTTTAATCAAATTTTCTAAACTGATTATTTATATAGTCTCCCAATTTAACGAGTTCGCAAAATGCTTCTAGTTGGCTAGGATTTGATGTGATCGATGTCTTTTCGTTTGCCCATTGAATGGCAGCTCTCTCGAGAGACTTCAACTTAATCCACACATGCCGCATAGATTTATCTTAAGCACTAAATACCCCACCTCCTGGTAGGCATTGGCGTTGGCTGGCTGGCAATCAGTAATCAGTAAGCAGTAAGCAGTAATCATTTCCAATGGACCCCAACGTTGTTGGCATTAAAACGAGCGTTTAGCAATTGCCACAGCTCGAATTGGTCCTCGGCTCCGCCTCCTCGGTCGAGTTCGAGTTTGAGTCCTTGTCCGCTGTCTGTTCAGATGTACTCAGCTGTTGCCTGGCAGACAAACAAACTAGCCTCAGCATGTTCGTTCTCCCTCTCTAACTTTAACTCTGTACCTATCTCGCTCTCGCGTTGTATCTCTTGGTCGTTGCAAGTTCATTATTGGCGTTACGTGACCTGCAGCAGTAGCAGTAACAGCAGCAACAGCAGCAGCAGCATTTGGCTGAGTTGCAGCATCATAATTGGTATCTGTATGAGGCATAACCACTCGCATACACTTCCATAATGCCACTCCTAGCTACCAACTATCATGTTTTTATGGCTATTGTACGCAATGCCTCCTCCTCTCCCTGATACCCTCAGGGTCTGCCAGCCGCAAAACTTTCGAGTGAGCTCATAAATCATAATTTCATTTCCTATCGCTTTTTTGCCTTTGTTCTTTTCTTTTTTTGTGCGCCAAGGCAATGGCAAAGACAACAATCGATGATTGTTATTACATGTGTGCATTCCACATTGCTGCCAGATCGACAGTAAGTGTTGTCATAGACAAAAACTCAGCTGTTGGTCGTATAAATAAAATATCAATTATATTAGAATATCAGCACGCAGGCAAAAGTTGATTGATTTGATATTTAATCATATATTGCTATCGAATATTGAACATTTATCAAAATTATAGATTTAGGAATAGAGCTTTTGTTATTAACATATTACAATATTATGTATAATAATATAAATATGACTTTATACATGTTAAGTTTTGAGCCAAGCACACAAATTGGAATTATTCGAATTGCAACCGACGGATAAAAGCAGATGAGTAAATGTGGACCACGCAAATGATCTACACAAAGCTGACTGCTATGACATCCCATGCATGTCAAGCGTTGCCATATTACGCTACTGCCACACTGCTCAACGCACTGATGACTTTGACTTTGATTGAACAGGCGCAGCAGCTGCTATACCCAATTTCCCGCTGGGAGTGGACATGGCTGGGTGGCTTGTCGTTTGTGGCTTACACACCAGAGCCAAATAGCAAACACGTAGTTACCACCCCATCCCATTCCTCCTCATTCACATCCACATCCACATCCACATCCCCATCCCCATTTCCATTCAGTGCTCTGGTTGGAAAAGTAAAAGTTAATACGTTATTCATGAACTGCTAAGCGCAGATGTGACTCGCATTGTGATGCTGATGCCAGCTACTGCATGCAGATAAAGTTACAACAACTTCCACCACCCCATATTCCCCTCGCTCTCTTTCTCTCTCTCTCTCTCTCTCTCTTACTCTCTGTCTCTCTCGCTCTCGCTCTCAATCTCTCTGTGTGTGTCTGTGTCATTAATTGTATCTTTTTATCTTCTTGCTGTGCCCGTGCAAGTTTAATTAATTATTTAATTTAAAGCACTTGAGCGCGTCAAGAGTCACCATTGAGCTGAGGGCCAATAGCAAATGAACATCCATGGGATTAAGTTAATAATATATGAGCTGTGACCGGTTCCCCAGCCACCAGCCACCACGCACCACACCCCCACCCTTGTACCATGTGCATGTCCATGTCCTTGCCTCGACTGTGACTGTGAGTGTGAATGTGACTGTGACTGTGTCCTTGTTGGGCTGCTTGGCTGCTTCACTTAATGCAGACTAATGAGACATTGTGGAACGAATTAATTTCACGCATGATTAACACATCAAATGCCACAACTAGCCACCAAGTAGCCCCAAAAATTAGCTGCACGACTCTCGCTATCTCTGTCTGCCTCCCCTATCACTATCTCTATCTCTTTTCTTTATTAAGCTAAAACTAGGCTGGATATGAAGAGCACGATAAACAGAGTTGAGAATGCGATCCATCACAGTCTGACAGGAAATGCTTCTTCTCCTTCTTCTTTATGTATGGGTTAATATTTAATTGTATTTTATTGTCGAAATGATAAAAACTGTCGGTAGAGACTATGTTACTCTAGTCTTCGTTCTCAAAGAAGATTTAAAATCCGTATAAAATTTAATTATGGAAAAATTGTACATTTATATATACATATGTATATGCATTTATTATACTAGCCGAGCATGATTCTGTCAAAAATAAGTAATTGGGGATTTGCCGGGTGGAGAGTTTCTACGGCCTCTTTGGATGCTACATAATTTCATAGATAAGCCTAAGATTATTGATACATTTATATCGTTTGTTTCCTAACTACTCGTCGCGAGTTTGACTAGAAAGTATATATTTAGTATATTTATCCATCAGCATTTAGTAATCGTCCTTGTTGTAGCAGTTATACGCACAAAAGTGTGCAGCTTAAGTTAAAATGGTTGATTTCAGTATTTTTGTTCTCGTTGTTGTTATTCCCGTTGTTATTCTCGTTGTTGTTGCTTCTGTTGTCACATTAACCCAGTTCTATGAGAGATGATAACACGGAAGTGTCGTCGCTGTCGTCTGCGAGTGCAACGCTGCAAAAACATTTTTGTTGGCCGCATAAAAACATGAAAATATATGTAACAAAATCTGTACTAACCACACATACACACTTACACACACAGATACTTATGTGTGTACTTAGTACTGAGCGAGTGCTTTTTAATGCACTACTTTCAGAAAACATATTTAAGTCCACACCACTTTTGTGCTAAGTCTGTCTTAAGCGTGAGGCTCGCCCTTAGTAACGAGTACAAGTAATTGCTGTATTATCCGAGCTTCGTTTAACAATTTGTATACAATAACGATAGTTAAGATTTGGTCAATAGCGAGTTTGAAACTAGTTAAGCTTCTTTTCTGAGCTGTTCCCTAAAGTCTTTAATTTTTCTTGGTCTATGTGCTCAGCCAATAGAAATTATTCTTCAAGTCAAAGCTTGAAGCTTTAAGTGAAACTAATGGCGTATTTAATAAAACTACGACTTACGAAAGTCAAATTTTAGATACAAAGACCTAAAGTTTCTTGACACTGCATTTGAAAGTTTTGTAACAATTTAACGTGTGGTTGTCCAGTTACCAAGGCAGATCGACAGACAGAGAGAGAGAGAGAGAGGGGGGACAGGAAAGAGAGAGAGAGAGAAAGTATTCAACATTCAGTAGGGTATGACAATTTGCTGTTCTTGCACGTTTGTATGCAGCGCATTCCATAGTTCAGTAATCTCGAGTACATTGCATTCCAACTTGGTTAACTTTGCACTTTGGCCTCCCTTACTCGCTTGTGGGCTGTGGGTGGGTACACTTGCTGTGTATGTGTGTAGATGTGTATGAATGTGTTGGTGTGGCCCAAAGGTCGTCGACGAGTGGTAGCATCCAGAGAAAAAGCCGCATATGACAACAAACACACACAGACACACACATAAAGGTCGGAGCATAAATCCGGAACAAGTTACAGTCCCTTTAGGGGAGTTGGACAATTCAGGGGATGAAGAGGGTGCTGGCTTTAGGGCCTTATTTAATTATGTAAGTAGCTGTGTTTTAACGAGTGCTTTTCGGCTTTTTAAATTAGCATACGAGGCAAGGATTACAGTACCAACTGAATTGGCCTGGCCTTGCAGATAGTTGGATTGCTCGTCTGCGTGTGCATCTCCCTCTCTCTCCCTCTCTCTTTCTGGCTGTCTTTCTGTGTGTGGAAACATGGTCGTATGGCCAAGGGCCACGTTAATAAGAAATCAAATAGCCAATGCCAAATATTCAATAAATTTCACTTTAGTAGTCACGTGCCAGCCAAGTGCGAACACGTACGCGGCGCAGTGCAACTGATGCCGAGACCTGCCTCATTCTCCCTCCGCCCCTCCCCCTCTCCTAAGGCCGGTACCACCCCACCAGAGAAGCGCTGGTAACCAGACGATCGACTGCTGTTTTCTCTGTCTACGTGGGGCTCCAGGTGCAAAGGTCTTACAAAGTGTATGCCACATCAATTCATGTCCTATCCAACTGGCCAACAGACAACATTTTTCGGCCAGCGTCCTAACGGCGGGGGATGGGAGGGGGAGTTAGGATTATTTGGTCGGGGGTAGTTGGTCGCACGTGCTGCAGCCAACGAGCGAGCGTGCAAGCGACGAATTCTTGTGAACGATTGAAATTGCTCGTGGCAAGTGGATAAGTGGACATTAATCAAAATAAATATGAGAAACGTGTGGAAATACGAGCTTCGCACACACACACACGTGTAGCAACCTATCTCACAGTGCATCAGCAATAAGTGAAAACGATATTCCAAAGACAGGTTGAATAGGTTCTGCCTTGGATCTGTTTCCTTTTGCTGAGTACTATTTTCTACTGTTAGTTCCGTTTGGATTCCTTGAAGATCTGTTGGATTATTGTGTTGTTGGTTAGTCTCTGTCATGCCGTCGTCAAATTTGTAGAGGCGCAAAGTATTTGTAATTACTGGTTAGGTTTTGATCAAGTTTTATATTTCAATTTCTTTCCTATCTATCAGCTATCAGGGTAATCCTTTAATCCCGTGTACTGTTAGCAAGGGTCAGAAAACGAACGTGTTAGGCAGTTCCTATTAGCTTCTGGCCCAAGTGACAAGGGCTTAAGTTAGCTCATTTGTTTCTCACTTTCTGAGAACTTTTCTAACAACATGTTAAGTAAATCCTCCAGGTATTCTTTCTTATTGTCTGCTGCTTGGTTTCATTTTCATTCGATTACTCACGCATCATTTGGCGACCGCATTAAAATTCAAAGCACATTTCTATAAACTAGCATAAAAACCCAGTTAAAAACAAAATAAACAAAATATGAGAAAAAGAAAAAATAATACATGAAATACATCAAAGTTCAGAGCGGTCCAGAGGCATCGTTTTTGGGGTGTTGTAAAACTTCTAAACAAATTATGCATGAGAAATTCAATTTGCATTTATTTTGCAATAATTTCATATCGGCTCAAAATATCAACAACAATAACAACAACAACAACAACAACACCAACAACGGCAACGGCAACTTGACATGCAAAAGAAAAACACGCATTCAAAATGTAAATAACCGGAGCAGCAGACGAAGGTTGCCTATGGGTAGAACATCCATCCGCTGGGTTAGAGGGGACGAGAACGGGCGATGTGCGTGGGAGTGGCTGTGGGTGTGGCTGTGGCTGTGGGAGAGAAGTGGTATTGGGTCAGGGCCGCTGTCAGTTGCTCTTCATGCGAACATTTTGTTAATGCCAACAGCTGCCAACTTATGGTAAAAACATTCGCACAGCCATCAAGTTGAGCTTTAAGAATCAGAAAACCACTGACGTCACCTGCAAGAAGACTTTTCAAGGTTTGCCAAAAAAAAGTGTATGTTAATTTTAAGTTATTTGCAAGCTTAATGTCGAACTTTAGGCCAGTGCCATTTATTTTCAAGACAAGCTTAAAACTCTGTCCGCTCAAGCCGATGCTTACTAAGTCTAATTCCAGCTACTGCACTCTATAAGTGAGACAAGCGCAGCTCTGTTAATTGCTTAGTTAAGACTTGGGAACGCCTACAAGTCAAAATTTGCCAAGTTTTGAGCATGCCCAATAAAAGCAGCGCATTCTGAAAACAGACAACAGTCCCAGCATCTGCCGAAAACAGCCGATGCCAAATGATCCCCGCACGACAAGAAAAAAAATAAAGAAAAATAAACTTTTTCAATATTTTACGAATCAGGTGTTTCCTGTCGAAGTTTCCGCTTAAGGACACGCACACAAAACCTCGGGAAGAAGAACGGGCCAGCTGCGGAGCAAAGAAGGTGCAACGCTGAAAGGCCGAGAGGCAAGCAGACAGCACGTAAAAATAAAATTTAATGAAATGTAACTGGATATGCCACACACACACACACACACACACCAGCACACTGTTTAGATGAGGTAGGTGGGGAGGATGGGGAGGGGGGATGGCCAGTCAGACAGGTAGAATGTCAAAAAGCCTATTTAGCATATATTTACTGGCAGAAACGAGGGCAAAACCAGGCCAACCAAAAGAAAAACTTCTGTTAAAAGTTGCAAAAAAAATGAAATATATATATATATATATGAAAAGCGAAAAATCCCAGGAAAGTGGTGGTAAAGGGGAGGTTCGCTGCTGTCATTGAAAATATTATAAATCATGTGCTACATTAGCCATGCGACGCTTTGGTGGCTTCTGCAAATTGCCATTAAATTTATGGAACAAATACAAATAGCCTAAAGATGGCACTGAACTCATTCACAACAGTCGAATCAGCACTTGAGCATCCCCTCACCCCACCACCTTGCAACATAGTGATTACAGAGTTTCCAAGAGGTCCTTTACGAAAATGCATAATACACGCAGAAGAAAAGAGTTATCTGAAGACAATAAGAGAAAAGATACGCAGTGTTAGATTAAATATTCGATACCCTATATGATATTCATAAAAAAACGCATTAAAAATCGAGATTAACAGCTCATATTGAAGTAAGAGTCAGTAAATAATACAAGCCACTGAATCCATAGAGAAGACCTTCAAATTTAATCCGTTACTTCGATTCTTAATCTACTGGAATAAAATAAATGTATTTCTTTATCACATTTAACATACTCCCGTTCAAGTAAAATATTTTATTCTATTCTATCTAATTAATTGTATGCAACATTGAAAACCTTTCAAAGATTTGATAATAATGCCATAAATTTTTCTTAATTATTTCTTAATTCTGCGTTTCACATATTTGTTGCCTTACCTTGCAGGTAAGGATATTAAGGATTCGGCTTGGTTGAGTTTCAGCTGCTTGGCATTTGGTTTGCTTTTGTTCAGTTTTTGCCACTGCTTGAAGCACGCATTTGACGCGGTTTTGGTTACCACTTGCCAGGCAGACTTGGCAGACAGGCAGCCAGTCAGGCAGGACCTTTGTGGCAGCCCCACCCCCTCTCTCGTTTTGGACCTTGTCACGCCAGGCACGGCACGGATAGCAACTGCAATTGAATTGTTGTTTCCACTCGCCCGCTTGGCCCCGTTTCCGATTCGCGTCTTGGCCAAAACTTCTTTTCCCCAATAGCGATTTGCGGCGGAAAATTGTGATTTGTTGTAGAGCGCGAACGATTTTCATCAGCTGTCGTCGCCGGAGTCGTTGGCGTCCTTGTCGTCCTTGTCGTCCTTGTCGTTGTTGTCGTCTTTATCGCACTGGGAGTCGTCATCGTCTTTGGCAGCTTTGCATTTTGTTCAGATACTTATCACACAGTTTGGCAAATGCTGCACAAAGTTTTGCTTAATAGCCTGGAAGTTTTTAATGAAATGCTTTTGCGTTTGCTTTTGCTTTTGCCATTGCCATTGCCATTCCTTTGCTTGTCTAAAGCCTTAAAGACGCCAAAGCTAAGCTCAACTTAACTCAGCTAAAAACCCTTACCAAAGACTCCCAAAGAATGACCCTCATCAAGGCTAACCATGCATTTAACCCAAGTCAAATTGGAATTCCATTCTCCATTCACAGAAAGAAAGAAGGAACAAAAACAAAAAGGTGAAATGTCACACTCAAATTTTTGCTTTATTAAAATAAAACAAGTACTTTCCATAATCACAAAATAGAAAGGTGGATGAATAGCTGTCCTCAGGCCCATGTCGCTCTGACACCTGTCTTCAGACTCTAAACATCAAACATCAACAGCAACAGAACGAGGAAGAGGAAGAAGATTAAATGTTTACTTGGTCAAGAAAATTAATTTGCTTTCGCATTACGTTTGATTTTAATAAAGTGTCGCCGGGCTGAAAGGCTTTTGGGTTACGGTTACGGTTTCGGTTAGGTTCCGGTTCGCAAGCTTAATAAACTGCCACTTGTGTGCCCCACTCTACTAAATATGTGTAAGTGAGTGTCCAACATTTGTCATTTGTGCAAAGTACGCAGCATTCTTTTCTTCCTGTTCCTGTTCCTCTTCCTGTTCCTGTTATTGTTGTTTGTGCATGGCAAACATGACAGCACACATTAATTTACTGTGCTCTCTGCTCGGTAATTAAAAGCGAAAGTGTTTGACGCCGCGAAAGCATGCTATGACAAAAAGAAAATAAAAAAAAAAATAAAAAAAAATTAGAGCCAGCACCAGCAAAGCGCTCAAGGACCAAAGAACCAACACTGCTCATTACTCCGCCAAAACCGAGACTGACCCTTTTGACGCGCCCGGGACAATGAAGCAGTGACACACACATTCAAACACATTCAAATCAAATCTAATTGACTACACAATACCCTTGAGGACGTAAAAAGTAAATATGTGTCGGGCCAGTATATGGGGGGAGGTCCGTTTAAGGACATTTTTATGGCGCCTGCCAATAAAAGACCCATAAGGAAATTGTATTTAATTTACAATAAGCAACTTCTTGCTTCGAATTGCCAGTGTGGTTCAACAGCTGTTGGCTAACCAATATGCCCAACTGTGGCAGCAGCGTGTGAGCTAAGTATGAACTGAGAACTACAGCTTAACAAGAAGGTCGCTTGCTGTTAGATTTATGATGGTCTCATTAATTATGGTCCAGCCCAAAATAAAAGATGGCCCTTGTCGCACTTGAAACTTGCAATTAAATGGGGAAGCTGCCAAGTCGCGACACGCAAATCAACATAAATTGCACAGCCATTGCAGAGGTCTTGAGGACCTCTCAGAGACTTGCAGCAGCAGCGGCAGCGGCAGCTACGTAATCGCATATGGAGGCGCATCCGGACATAAAACGGTCGACAGCCCGGAAATAGATTGCGGCATTTGGCACGCGCGACATTCAATGTGCATATAAATCCAAAAATCGTTGCCAATTTGCTGCTCGGGCGCATTTTTATGGCCACCCCAAATACAATTTTTGGGATTGAGACTATGCGTGTGTATGTGTGTGTAAGTGTGTGTATGTGTGTGTGTGTGTGTGTATGCCATCGAGGATGAGGGCGACAAATTCATTAATTCCGCCAGTCGGCAAGTTTTCTAATTAAAACAACAAACAAATGGCCAGTGAAGGCACAGAGCCAGTGACAATAACAATACATATGGAAATCGCTTGGCATTGGAGCAGAAGCTGAAGTAGCTTCTCCATCAACCCCCAACCCCCCGCCACCAAACATTACCCCAACCACTTGGTCGGCACATATCTGTGGAGCGGAAACTGTCTGGCAAGATGCTAATTCGGTTAAAAACTTTTGTCGTCAAGTTTCCAGCAACTGGCTCGCTCGCAGTCAGTCATCATCATCCAGGTTCAGTCACTCAGCGTTTCAGTTAGTCAGTTAGTCTGTGTGTCAGTCAGACTGTCAGTCTGCTGCCTGACACAAACTTCGTTTAGAGCTTGTCCAATGTTCTGGGTCCAGAATAGCTACTGCTTATGCTTCTCCGCCGGCTCCTGATCCTGCTGCTGCATCTCTCTCTCTCTCGCATTGTTATGCGGCGCATGCAAATTGAAGCGGCAGCTTCATCATAAACTTCATGTGATATGCATCAGTTTGACAAAAATTGTTTGTTAAATATGCAATCCGTCCACAACTCGCTCGCTCCCCCTCCCCACAATCCCCACCGCCCCATTCGGCAGCATGGCCCCCAGTCACCAACCCAAAACATTATAACCATCGTCCATTTATGCCTTGTTCTAGCCAGTTTTGCAGCATTTTAAATGCCATTCAAATTGTGTAAAATATTTAAATGTGCATTGTTTCAGATTTAGTGAGTCTCGAGAATGTGAGTTTTATGTAGTAATAACACTTATACTGGTATCCAACCGAGCTTAGCTATTACACAGTGGAAGAAAGTCATTGCATGTTTGACGACCTATTTACAAAAACGAGTAAAATCATCTATTATGAGGGACAAATACGTGCGCTAATGCGCATAAGAGGTCAAGGAGTAAAGGTAGTTTTGAAATGCAATGTGACAGAGAACAGAACTTTGACGTTTTATAATTTATAAATACATACGTATATACAAATAATACTACATATAAGATGATAAGTTCTCAAAAAGAGAAGATCCCAGTGAGCAATATTATGATTGGATAATAGAAAGGAAACTCGCAAAGGAACCTTAAGTAAAGCCTTAAACAAGAGCCTGTCGTTAAATTCCCATGTTGGCTTATTCGAGTTGTCGATTGCATTTGATTGTGGATGGTTAATCAGTGGATGTGGCTCAATCTAATCTACACACATTTTGCACACGTTACCCGATAGATGGCGCTGCAGCTGTTTGATAAAGGGCGTTTAGCTAAAGATCTCAGTGCTTTGCCTTCAGCAAACTGCCTCCGGCTCCCGGCGCCCACAGCTAAACGACTAAACATTTATTTTGCTAATAATTTATTTATATGCCTGTCAATATACATGTAGCATTGTAAATAGCAGCGTTGCCCCCTCGAGGCGCTCAATTTGCTGAAATAAGCAAAAAAAAAAAAAAAAGGAAAAAAACAGAAAAAATAGAATTGCAGAGGAGCTAGAACAAAAACAAGAGCAAGAAAATGTGTAACACAACCAGAACCACAGGCACAGAGCGAATTGATTTGCTTTATGAACGTCAACGCCGAAACGACCGAGACGCGATTATTATGCACCCTCGTCAGCGGGTCGACAGACAGCGAGTGGAGTCGGTGACTCATATCATTATGGTGCATGTCCTGCGGCGCCACGCGTCTCGTTCACCGTCCCTCCCGCGACTGCCCGTTAACAATGCTTTGATGCCACACTTTGCCACTGTACACATGCCCCACCAAAGCCACACCCCACCCAACCACAATCTCGCCTGGCCAACTTCAGCTGGTGCTGCTTGGCATCTTGGTTAGTCGATGTTTGCGCTTGTTTTTTTATGTCTAGTGCCACAAACCGCACTCGATTTCCACATGAATGGGCAAAGGCAACGAAGACGGCAGACGACAGACGGCAGACGCAACACGGAAGACGACAACAAGGCCACAACGCAGAACGCTTGGCTACCTGTTTGCCTGACTCTCAGCCATATCCTCAATCCATCCTTATCCTCATCCTCATCCTCTCATCATTCAATGCTATATGCGCTATCCATTCGCATTTGTTCGATTCCTTTTCTAAATGTTTGTTTTGGTTTTGTTGTTGTTGTCGTTTTTGTTGTGTTTGCCTCATTGATTAATGCGTAAATATGCGTTCCATCGCTGCGTTCTGTTTGTTGTCCTGCCGCTCATCCTTAGCCTCTTTGAACTGACTTTAAACATTTCTCAACTTTCAGCTTAAAGCTGTGACTCTCATTAAGAGTGAAAATATTTTATCTGATCTTAAACAGACCTTAAATAAATGGATTTCACTGCGGGCAAATAACTTACCAATATCTCGGAAATTTATTGTGAAACGTACAAGATCCTTCTCTTGTGTCTGGCATTGTCAGCGACCTCGTTAATAAAATAACTAATATTCCAGAGTTTAAGGGGTCCATCAACGATTTGAAAATGATTTTTAGTCGAAATCCAGCTGACCTTGTCAGAATGCGAAATACTTCAACTTCAACAATATCTGCCACAATATATATTTGATATTTGATATATTTATTTTTATTTTATTTGTTATTATATTTAGAGTTTAGAGATCTAATGTGCATCAGCCTTATAAATGACTGACTGACTATAAATGAATGATTCCCCAAACATTTCCCCTGCTGAGAGTGTATCAGTCTGCTAATTGCCGATCAATCTTCAAAACTGTGTTTCTGGAGTTTCAGGCGACATCTTCCATAATGTAAAATCTGCGGAGATGTTTATGCATTATGGAATCTGCTGTCAGGACGCCACTAATTGGCTAAAGCGCATTTTTACTCGTATTCAGTTCGCGTTCCCTGTCATAGCTGACAGTAGTAGTCTAGCTGCGTTGGACTCCAGAAATCAGACACCAGATATGTGGTTTGACGAGAACGTCAGAAATGTAATTTCCCGCAATGCCGGAATGTTATCCCAATAGCATACCCTATTTTGAGAACCCCAAACATTGTTGTACCAATCTCGAGACAAGCTTATAGTCTGCGCACCACTCTACGCCTGGATAATTCCTGTAAGCTTACCCAAGTATTATATAGATAATGAAGTTTCGATTTGTGCGCGGACAGTTTATAAATTTATTTATTAACTTGAAGTGCTTATTTGCATAGTCGCCAGATATGCTGCCCGGGTTTGATAATGTCATACAAAATATGTTGATAATTATCGAAATCACGAAACGTGTCTGCTGTCTCGAACAAACCGGCTGTCGTGGCCTTACATGCAACGTGTCAGGCAACAAAGTGTTAATACACTCGACACACCTGTAAAAATGTGAAACGTGAAATGTGCGCTCGTGGCAAGAACGAGGTGTGAGCTCGGTGCTGAGAGGCGTGAGGGTTGCGGCATTTGGGGCTGATGGTTGACGGGTCATAAGCATGTGCACATGGCAGCGATTACGTAACGCGACAGGTGCCATCAATCATATTTAGGGTAGAGAAAAACACCTCCGCCTCCACATCCGCCTTTCACCCCCTCCAGCCACAGACCCAAACTTGAGTTGAGTTAAGCTCAGTTGAGTTGAGTTGAGTTACGGGCCCTGCCCGGCATAAGATAAATGGCCGAGATTTGTTGTTGCTGTTGTTAGCTGGCATTTAACATTTTTAAGTAAGTGGTTAACTAGTCGAATGAGATAAGAAAACGCTTGTAATTATTATAGTAGAGTGCCTCCCACTCACTGAATGTGTAACGACATTCGGAATGAAATAGATGGATAAGTTGGGAAAACAATTTCTTATGTGGGATTTGGATAGCCACAGAGCCGACATGGCCTGAAATTGAAAACGAGCCAAGCCAACTGACAGATTGGCGGGGAGATGAAGCCGGATGGGGTAATGGGTGGGGGGTGTGGAGTGTGAGGTAAGGGGAATGGGAAATGTGAAATGGAAGCTGCTGATTGCCCTCAGCACGCGCATTCCAAAACTCTACCAGTTCCAGTCTCATTCTATCTTGATAGTGCCGCCGGATTAAGCAGCAAAACGCATGAGCTGACAGTGTGCAGAGTGGCGGTGTGGTGGAAGAAGGGTGTCTGGGGGTGCTGCTGCTGTTGTAGGCGGATGTATGGGGGGGTGGCGGGGAGGGTGCTTCAGTTGTTGGTCGATGCTTAAGGGCAAAGTAACGAAAATAACGCAAAGCTGCAGCTGAAGCACAAGGATTACGAAAGGATTCGTTTCTAACGAGATTGACAACAAACCGCAATGCCATCTCCACACACACACATACACACAGTCAGTCTGCATGCTGTGTGTGTGTGTGTCTGTTGTCGCTGGGTGTTGCGTTTTTATTTGTATGTTTGGCTACGCTTCTATCCATGTTCCCACAAGCGGGTCAAACCATTTGATTATCAAGTCTGCAACGCACGGAAAGAAGCAGTTACACTTCCATGAATATTCATGTGAGTCCAAATCTAAGAAAAAAATAAATTTTTCTTTAATGTTTGAGCGGTTTCAATTTTAATTATTATGTTTTCACTTGTGTTGTAAATTCAATCTCTATTCAATTTCAAATCAACTTGTTAGAACTTACGGTAGTTTATTCTTTACTAATCATAGCCCTTATAATATCTCACTTTATTGTTGTTTTATTATTTTGAATTGATCCCTTTGGAATTGACTTTATACACTCTGTGCTCTAATTTTGTCTCTGTGGCTATATCTGGGAATCGATTTGAATTTCAAATTAACTTCAGGAAAGGATATTTCCAGGTTGTTGCGCTCGAACTGCATTTTTCTCTTTTACAGTCTATCTCTACCATTCCATTCACTAAATGGGGATATGGTCTTCAGTCGGTTGATGTGGTGGATATATATATATATGTATATATAAATATATATGTATATGGTATATGCCTTATTCTGCAAACAAAGCGAATTTCACCCCATAAAACTAAAACGTTGGATTTAATTTTGCAAAATAAACATAAAAATCGCTTTTGCCAACTTTTGGCATACTTACATATATGTATGTATGCTTTTGTAAGTATGTATGTACATACATATATATTTCTCTGATATCTTATATGTATTGCGTATTTCAGAACTGGCTTTTGTTTCTGTGTATCTGGTTCATTATTTGTGCTTATGTACTTTTCCATATTTATCTTTATCACATCTTGGCAACGACAGCTCTCTCTAACTACTACAAAAAATCCATACGTAAGCAAGCATGTCTATCTGTGCATATTGAGATAATGCAAAACGGAACTAAATCGAAACTCCGTTCAACGGAACTCAGAGTCGGCAACGAAACAAAAAATAAATAAAATAAAATATGTTAAATGAGAAATGAGAAATGTAAAGCGAACCGAAATGAACAGAAACTCATTATTCATTTGCCTGGAACAACAGCAAAAACAACAAAGTGAAGCAACAAGAGACACAAACAAATAAAACACAAAATAAAATAGAAAATTCAAATAATACAATTACAACAACTGCAGGCGGGGAAGGCCTATAAAAAGGGTTGCGGAGCTGAGCGTTGGTTTTGTGGTGTCCAAAATCGTTTTTGAGTTTTCTCATTTGTTGCTGATTTTGTTGTTGCTGCTGCTGCTGCTGTTGTTTGTTAAAAAAGTTTTCTAATTAAAACAACAACTGACAAACGCAAATTGTCAACGTATTTGCACACACACACACTCACACGCACACAAGGACTAGCTATAGACAGATATATTTGCCAACTGCAAAATGCTTTGTTAGGCAAAGCCGTTAGTCAAGGAGGCTGTGGCACTTGCGGGGGGAGTTGTTCGCGAGCGGGGGGAGGCTGCTGTTGTTATATCTGCAAGCGCTGCCCCTTTGGCCATTTTGGGCGTTGTGACGCTGGTGGTACGGTGGGCGTGGCCCCTGACTGCCAGTTGAGGAGGGCATGTGAGGGGTTTAGTTGTGTTAGCAGTTGTTGGATTAGTTTGACTTTTTGCTGCTCCTCTGTTTTGCTCTTGCTTTTTGCCAGTTGTCAAAATGGTAAATGTCGACAAAGCAGAGGGAGGTGAGGTGGATATATATATATATATGTAGAAAGAGAGAGAGAAAAAGAGAGAGAGCAGTGCCGTAAAATTGTCAGTTGATGATGTCCATGCAGCCAGGAGCAGGATCAAGCAATTGTTTGCGTTGTTTGAAAATTACCTTAAAAAAAATAAGTCAAAAAGAAATGGTTGATATAAATATATATTTTGTTTAGAGTGCTCGACGAGCATATACCCTGCAGTCCTACATTCCTCATACAAGACCTCTTATGAGTTCGCATTCAGTTTCGTTTGATTCACAAAATATACATTTGCCGGCCTCGTTTTCCGTTTCAAGGAAAGCAAGGAGCAATGAGAGATATATCCTTCCTGTCTCTTTTAAACCAATTATAGGGTATATGAAAATCAACCACATGCTTGAACAATATTTTGTTCCCAGCAAATTAGCATAGCTTATGTATTATTTTTGTTAAATTTTTGCCTGGCTTTCATTCACATTTAGGGTTGAGCCAGCACAGATTAAAAACGACTGAAGGCTAATTATGAAGTGCAGTGAAATGTTGCAAAAGATTAGTTAGTTTAGTTTATTTGTCAGTCGGTATAATATTATTCGATAATATATCTAACATAAGTTAGTGTAAGGCTGATTCGTATCACATAATTGTGGCTTCATTAAGCATTGAAGAAAACCTATCCAATCGCGTAAAGTATATTTAGACATATATATGTAACACTAACCGAGGCTATATAGTCTGTTCTATTTCATAGGAACTATTTGTTGGATTTATTGATTTATAGTGAAAGTTAGACATCAATTGTATGTAATTTATGACGTATTTGCTTTAATTGAATTCCGATGAACAATGAATTTGCCAAATGCCATTTGAGGGCCAACATTGAAAAATGGTTGCCTTTAATATTGCGTTATTTTGTCCTTGATTAAATTCAATTTTCATTTGGAAATTGTGCGGCTAAATAATCAGACCATATTATTTGCATAAACTTTGCAATGAAAAACTGAAAAGGGCCGAAAGGAAAACGCAAAACTGAAACCAAAAACTTTCATAGCCGCCCTGCTCTGCTCTGGACTCGTTCGAAGTTCAATCAAATTAATTTTCCCATTTAAGCCAAATGACCAATCAGAACACTCGCTGTCTGTATGTCTGTCTGTCCGTCTATCTGTCTATCTGTCTGTATGAATCATAATTCTTATGATTACGTAAACGTATTTCACATTTTGCGTTCGGAGTTCGTCGTCATCACTTTGTTTTCACCATTTCAAGCGCAAATTGCCGTTGTTTTTGTGGCAATTGTATGTTGGTAGACACACACACACCATCAACAAGAACGCAAACACACAGATACACACACGCACACACACACACACACACATACAGACAACCGTTATTATTATTTTAACAACAATTTTCAACTGTTTGGGGCGCCGCATTGTCGGCGCCAAGCGTCGAAGGTCGTGTAATTCAAAAGCAATTTGTCGAAATTAAATTTGATTACATTTATCGCGCCAGCAGCTGCCCCATCGAATGTGCACCAGCAAGCCCCTTCCCCCACCGTTCCTCCTTCGCTTGCCAGCAACTTCCTTCTCCATTTCTGTCTACGGCTTTGGCAATTTTTTTTCCATCTAGCTAGCGTTCAACTCTTTAATCGCTGGTAATTGCCATAAATTGCCGACTGAGCTTCCCCAGTTGCCGCCCGTTCTTCCGCTTCCCCTTGCTCCACAACCAGACCACTCAGTTTCCAAATGCTGATCAATACAAATCGCATTAAAACTTAGCAGCGCTTTAAAGTATGCATAAATTTAAAAAGCAAAACCGCATTTGCCTAAGCATGAGCAGAGGCCCTCGTTCCGACTATTGGATACCCTGTAACCGGGTGTGTCTCTCTTTATAATTGAACAACTCTCTCTCCCTCATGATGCAATTGCTTATTGCGATTACAGGCAATTATAGAAAATAAGAAACAAAATGTCTGAAACTTGTCAACCTCTCATTGACATATAAAGGGTGACAACCAAGATAAAGACAACGATAAGATCTAGATAAGAATATGCGTTATACTCCAAAGGCTTGCAATAATCTGTCTTACTTTCTAGAACTGACAAATTGACGGGGTTACAAAAACATGCAAATAAATAAGTATAATCGAAATCGGAACCTAAAACCGCTTCGGCTTGACATCCTCTCAAATGAAGAATATTGATTGAACCGAAGGCCTAAGGACGACGATCAAATAATATTAAGAAATTCGCCAATCTAAATCATAAACGTGCAAATCCTCCAATAGCGATTAAAAGCCTTTCAAAACATTATATATTGTTGCATTTTATAGAACTCTTCGAGTCGCATTAGCTTTCTGCTGTATGCGGATTTATCTGTAGCAAATCTTCTCATCTGGAAAATTCTTCGTTTGTTTGGCGTTTAGTTGTTATCATTGAATCGCTTGCGCCCTGTGAGCTTTTGGCTTGCCACAATTTTTGCCTTGTGTGGTTTTCCTTAGCCTCACTCTGTCTCTCTCTCTCTCTCTCACTCTCACTCTCTTTTTATCTCTCTCACTCCCTTTCAGTCTCTGTCTGTCTTTTGTACGCTGTTCCTTTTTCAGACAGTCAGTTGTCTTCTCGGCACTCAAATGGACGGCACAAGTTCCTAAAAGTTAAAGTTTTGTGGCTGCGGCATCAGCTGTGTTGCTCTTGTTGCAACATAAAGAGCCACACACACACTCACACACCGTAACTAACATAAACGTTTTGGCAGTTCGAGGCGAACATCAGCAGCTAACTAAACAAGTTGGGATGGTGGCTGGACAGAGGCTGGTCGTTTGGGTGGTGCAGTGGTTGGTGCCACCAACTTTTGCTCCTCAATATTTTCGTAAACCAACAAAATTGTTGCAACAAATTCAGGCAACAAAAAAAAAAACACACACACAAAAAAAGAATGCCTAAATGAAATGTTTTGAGGTTAGCCAAAAATATTTTCCAACAATTTTGCGAGTGTGTGCACAGAATGTGAGTGTGTGTGTATGAGTCTAGTCAAAAACCAACTAAATGCCAAAAATTGTTGCTATTTTTGCTGATGCGCCCACCACCTCAAAACAAAATCCTAAACCAAAACTCTAAACACATTCTCCCCTTTATTAAAATGTCAAAACATAAAATGTAGGCGAAGGCATAGGCGGAGGCGAAGGCGGTGGCAGAGGCAGAGGCAGAGGCGGCAACACACAAGCAGTGAAAAGCCAAGCGGGGTGGTGATAATAAAATGCCATCAAACACATTTGTCAGTTGTTATTGTTGCTGTTGTTGTTGTTGTTGTTGTTGTTGTTGTTGCTATTAAATGCAGCGCAAAATAGAAACAAAAGCAAAACTGCTAAATGGCAAATGCTAAGGAGAGCAGCCGCTGGGGAAGGAGCGGGGTAGGTGGTGTGTATTTGTGTGTATAAGTGGGGGACGGGGAAATGTATGTAAGATGCTTTTCTTCATTTACCAGTTAAAAACATCTTAAAAGCTACTTTTAACCACAATTATGTAAATATTAACACAAACGTACCGTAAGACAAAAGCACAACACAGACGTGAGTGTGTGAATGTGTCTGTGTGTGTATGTGTGACATATAAAGCCAACAACAATAACAAGAATAACAAGAACTGAACTGAAATTGTGTCTCCGTCTCTGACAGTCGACAACACAACCATTTACCATTAGCATGTGTCTAGCGGATGGCTGTTAAGGGAGAACTAAGGGAAGGTTGAGGGAGGCTAGCGGGCGGATTGGCAAGGAGTTTCTCGGTTGCTCTTGAAGGAGAGGGCCGGTGGAAGCGACAGGTGTTGAAGTTAACGCCGAGATAAGACGAAAAGGCGCAGGAGTTGAGTTGAGTCATTTGGGAGTCAAGGAGTCGAGCAGTCGTTGCTTGATGAGACGAGACATAATCCCCAAGACGCACAGGACACATACAGAGAGAGAGAGAGAGAGGCAGACATAGATATTGACAGACTGACATACAGAGGACGACGGGCAATGTTAATAAGCAGCAGCAGCAGCAACAGCAGCTTAGGCTGTGCCATTATTATCGAAAGCTTTTAGACATGGCAGCAGGTCACGTCCCGCCGTCCGTCCGGCAGTCGCTCTGTCAGTCCATCAGGCAGCAACCAAGTCAAATGAGCAAACGAAATGCAAAATGCACAGACAGAAAGACAGAGAGACAGACAGAGAGAGAGAGAGAGAGAACGTGGGATACAGACGACAATCCGTTTTTATGGCTGATTTAACAAAGTTGGGAATGCCATGCGGGCAACACAGTTGGAGATAGCGGATGACAACAGAGCAGCAGAGAGAATGCAAGTAAACGTGCCGTAGTCGAGTGAGCTCGACAACGATATACCCTGAACCCAGCTGTTAAATGTATTCTAGTTTTATTCGCAAATTTCCACTAAAAAAGTTGTGCATTCAAATCTGAGCAGGTTTAGGTATGAGATCAATATGATAATATGTAATATAAATATTTTCGGCTAACTAGGGTATTAATTATAAGATTCTGCCTTTAAAATTGTGTCATTATTTGCATTTATTGCTGTCGTAAATGTAATATATCGATAGAAACGGAGACAGTTATTGATCAAATTAAGCAAACTTGATTGCGCCGAATATACGAAATACGAAAATATATGCTTTATGGGGTCGGAAATGCTGCCTTCTGCCTGTTACACACATTTCCTCAAAACCATCATACCCTTTAGAGAGAGAGAGAGAGTGAGCGGAAAGGAATGATATGGAGCAAAGTAGGAGCAACTACAAGGGAGACTGTCAGGCCTGCAATAAATGCATAAAAATGGATACCTAACAACTATCAAATACGCTCATCAACCAAAATTAGATGATACATTCTGCGACCTTCAATTAAAGTCTTGTTTTAATTTGAATAAAATTTCTAGAAGTTGGGATTTGTGACGATCCTTTTGGGTAGCTCCACAACTGCCACAATCTTAGTTAGTATTAAGGATAAATCATAAAAGATAATAAGAAATTCACAAATGAATTGAACTACTTTAACGAAATAGAATTCAACTGTTGAATATATACGACGAACGAACTCACTAAAACCCTTAACCTCAAGACTCAAGACCTCAAGTAAAGAGCAGAAATCACACATATTAAAGATACAATTGAGAACTTATTGAACTTACGTCGAAATTTAGAAATCGGAATTACTTTACAGATAGTTAGCTAGCTAATGGACTGTGTTCAATAATGAGTGTGTGCTTAAAACTGATAAAATGTGGAATTGACAAAGCTTTCAATGATTTTCTGGTTGTGGGTAAGCCACTGGATGCGCACAGTGAAGCGGATCAGCAGTAGTTGAGACGGATGGAAAAAGGGGAATGGTTTGGTTTAGTTCATTGATAAAAAGACACGCCAGAGTTGCAATGAGTAATGTTGTGCGACAGGTGGCACGATGAAGGGAGTACGTGTGTGGGGGAAGGGAAAAGAATGGGGGTCTCACTTGTTGCCAAAATGAAAAATATTCCAATGCACAACATAATACAACAAAAATAATAGATATAACGAAAATGTAGCGCGACATTAACATGGAAAATGTACGGAATGCAGGCCACAGGACACAGGACATGGAGCAGCAGACGAGAGGGGCACCGTTTGTGGAATGGGGGGCGCTCCTGCGCGCTGAGCGTAAACCAAAATCACATTATGCCAGACGACGCTGCCAATGCGAATATGTGGAACAAACAAGGGCGCCACAGATGGGGGGTTGTGCTGCCTATGCGGCAGAAAGGGGGGTATAGTGTGGTGGCTGGTGTTGGGGGTGGGGTACATAGGGGAGGTCAATGCAGTCACGGGTCTAAAAATCAAAAATTTGAATTTCGATCACGTCTTCAATTACGTCGAATCGACGTGCATATAAATCAACAGTGAAGAGAAGCCCACAGCCAATGGGAGAAGGCACAGGGGTGTATAAAAGAGAAGGGAAAAAAGCACAGAGACGTAGTAAAAGGGATGCGGAGCAGTTAGACCGTCAGTCAAATGTGGTTTTGCTTATTGTTGTTGCTGGTGTTGCTGTTGGCAGCCAGCGTTGAGTTTTGTAAATCAAGTGGAAACGCCACAATAAAAAAAAATAAATAAAAGGAAAAAAGCCAAATGAAAAGGGAGAGAGGCAACTTAGAACTTCCATTTAGGTGTGGGGTATGGGCGGGGCTATGTGTGTGCCATAGTTGGGCACAGATCTGAGTGGTTTGGGGCTGGACGGCTGTTGGGACGCACTCATGCAAAGTGCAGTTGACATGCGGAAATTGTAGGTGCGCTGCGAACTGAACTGAACTGAACTGAATTGACTGAATTGGAGTCTTCTTCAATGGGGCATGGCCACTTCATGTGTAGGGGTGGGCGATGGCAGCACTAGAGAACAAATCGTGCGAAAATCGTAATACGCACGCACACCAACACCAACACACACACACACACTTGCACACACATACACACACTCTCGCACACTCAAGCAGAGAAGAGGCTGAGAAGGGTCTCCGAGTGCTGCTTGAAGATGTTGCACTCAAGTTTTGCGCATTTCGCGTCAACTTTTTGCAGCAATCGGCACTCGCTAATTGCTTCAGCTAAAGCAAGACTACAACGAAGAAGGGGAAACACCAAAGATGGGGGCATCAATGTTATTGCAACATAGTCGCCTCAGCCAAATTATATATGCATCCATTTTAATTCAATAATTTTTGCTGTTGTTGTTGTCGTTCATGTTTGACGCGAATTTGATTTGAGTTCAAGCAGCAGCTATATCTACATCTATATCTACATCTAAATCTACATCTATATCAACAGCAGCAGCAACTCTTCAACTGCAACTGCTGTGCCTGCAAATGTGTGTGTGTGTGCGTGTATCTTTCAATTGGAATTACGTCTGCCAGCTGTTTGAGCTGCTGCTGCTGCTGCTGTTGTTGCAACACACACTCACATAGGAACAACAACAGCGTTGAATTTGCATTGCCCCCAAGTGAGGAACATGTGTCTCTTCCTCTCTATATACACACCATGTGTGTGTGTATGTGTGTGTTGCAAGAAGATGTCAGTCATTGGCACAAGTGCGCTTTACATGGCCTCCGTCACTGTCAATGTGTTTGCACATTTGACGTTAGGGCGACTCGCGACGGCTGGCACTTGAGGCTAGGGACTCAAGTCCCTAGCTTGGGCGGCGCTGTACAATCCTGAATAACTCGTAGGTCCCTCTTCGGGGATCTGGCAAAAAAGTCAATACTTGCAGCGGAGCCGACTTTAACTTTAGCCATCAACTCCATCAACTCAACTCAATTCACAATAGAAAATACTACATCATTTCATAAATTCTTCATCAATTCAGATAATTTCCATAAGAATTTAATTCACATTGATTACACATTTTTGTTAAAACTACTTCAACACTTTGATCACCATTTAAAGAGTGCAAGTTGCCTTCGCCGACGATGAACAAAGTTAGAATTATAAAATCTTAATTTTAAAAATTCTTAAAAATTAATAAATAAATATTCCACTCTCATCTGCCACAAGCACGAGCAAAGCGTTGCTCTTGGAAATAATTTTAAACCCAAGAAAGTAAATTGAAAAAGATAAATTTAAATTTACTTTTTACGTTATTGATACAAATGAATAAATATGAAACTTAGTTTTTTTTTAAGGCACTTGGATTAAAATCAAATAGTTTAATTTTATCTAGTTGCATCTGAGGCTAATGATCGACCAAAGAATATATTATGAATAGTCAAATTTACTTGCATCATCGCATGAGTCACCCTGCTGCTGCTGCCTATGCAGCTGACACACGAAATAAGAAGGGGGGGAAAAAAAAAGACAAAACTCTTGAGCCTCCTACAAATGCATTTGCACTGCTTCCCCTGCCGCTTCCGGCTTCCTGCTTCCCGCACAGCCACAGCCAGTTGCCGCCGTATCCTGTATCGCCTTTGACGTCAGCTGAGGCTGTCTGACAGCTTTCTTGGGATGCACTTCACGTGCAGTTGACTGCTTAAATAAATTTTGTGCATGGTAATAAATTCACTTAAACTCAAACTGCTCGCAAATTGTGAATACTGCCAACCCACAGTCCAACCCCACCGCCCAGACATCTGTCTGTCGTCGTCGTTAGTCTGGTTGTGTGTCTCTGTGTGTGTGTGTGTGTGTGTGTGTGTGTGTGTGCAGCGAGGACAATGCAAACGATGAAGGCTTTGTATAAGTTTTTGTTTAGACATTCATAAACATAATTGACGTCATAAAAGCAGACAACAACAACAATGACATAATGTCATGTAAATCTCGGAATGTCTACTTGGGAAGGCTGATGAAGCAGTAGCAGCAGTAACAGCAGCACAGCCTGACAACAAACCCAAGCTGGCCACTTCCACCCACCCCTGCTGTACTCCCGCCGCTAACTGTCCCTCAGTCGCTATGCTAAGTAAAAATCATTAGTTCTAACTTTATAGAAAATCCTGGGCATTTGTTTGAGCTACTTTAAAATAAAATGCCGCTCATGTTTTATATGGTACATGACCCACATATACCCATATACCACCAAACCCTAGCCAACCACTTACTTTGCTGAAAACAAAAAAAGAAAAAAACAGCTAAAAAGCCAAACAAAAAACCAGAAAAAGGAGTTCGAATTGTAGGCACACCGAAAACAACATACCCTTGTCCAACTGCTCACTGCGATCTCGATCATTTTTTTTATAGCATTGTTTCAATTATTATTTAACAAACTCAAAAGATGTTCATCTCTCAACTGTAAAAGATTTGTAAGAAATATGCATTAAAAATACGAATATACTGCAAGTTTCATTAAGATAGCCTTAAATAGTGGAAGAATTTACTGATTTTACTGATCAGATAGATATACATTCATACTATATGTGATGAAGTACATTTTCAGTATACTCTTTGCAAGAGTGCTCTGCAAAAAAGGAAGAAGAAGTCGAAAAAAACATCATTCGTTGCCCAAAGCGGCCTGCGTTTTTGTATAAATTCTAACAAATTGTCTACACTTCCGAGCACCCCAAAACCGACCTCATCCCACCTCCCATGTTAGAAGACCCCACCCCCCCGGCCCCATAAATCAAAAAGTGCTTGGCTACAGTTTTTAGTTTTGTGCACTTGCTTTGTGTGGGCTATCTGTGTGTGTGTGGATGTGGAGTCCGGGAACCCGATTCACTTTGCTTCTTCTTTTATTTGCCTGTTTTTCTTATGTTTTTTTTTTATTTTTTTATTTTATGAACTACACTTCAGGCTGCCACACCCCCTCTGCATTTCATGTGTTAAGAGTGTGTGTGTTTGTGTGTGTGTGTCTGTGGAGGGGTAGGGAATTTTGAATTCCACATGCCTGGAATGCCGCACTTTTGTGCGCTGTCGAGTCGACAGTTTAGCATATTAAAAGTAAAGTAAGCGCCAGGACATTGCTCTACTCACAAAGGAGGAGCTCAACGCGTATGGAGCACAGAGCACGTCTATTGTTGGTCCTATTTTTCAAATAATTCCTATTGTTGCTGTTGTTGTTGTTGTTGTCGTCCATTCATCACCTGCCGGCTTAAACCTGGTAGATTAAGGAATGCCCTTTATGTCCTAACCAAAAACCCGTTCGCCTTTCAAGATGCCAGTTGCATTTTGAAAACTTGTATTACAAAAAAAAAAAAAAACTCACTTTGTAATTAGCAAACAGTAAAAATGTATGCAACGCCTTTTGGGTGGGTAGCTTTGGCCGGTTAAGTGTCCTTTTACATATAATGCCACTGTTTGCACAACACTTCAAGATGATCTCATTTCTTTGTGCGATGGCTTGCGTTAGAGCTGAACGCCAGTCGTGACACAAGAGCACGCACGACATTAGCCTCCATTTAGCATTGGTTAGCAAATAATTACAAAACATAATCATCATTATAAATTAAGATAGAATATAAGCCAACGAATTGTCGAAATGTTGCTATTGTAATCTACTAAAATCCAGTGCTCCTTGTATTGCATAGGACACGAGCACATCTCTAGTTTGTGTCTGGAGCACCCTTTGAGTTCCGGCTTAACTCTTAGTCAGCTCGCCGCGTTTACTGACGCTGTTGTCCCTGCACAAATTATTGAACAGCATTGAAAACATTTGAAGTGTTTCATTCGCCCAGGAGCAGCTTAAAGCCAAGTGGTCTGTCGTGCTGAGAGACGTGCAGCCAGAGGCCAGAAGCCAACAGAAGGACGAAGATGAGAAGCATACTCTCTGCTGGCATGCAGCTCCACCGCTTCTACTTGGCGAAGTGGCAAGGCGAATGCTTTTATGCTACTTAATGGCAATACATGCAATTTATAGGTGGTAGTTAAAATGCAGGCGCAAAATTAATGGCAGTTGGCAATGGTGCATCGCTACCAATCCTCACAAGACCTCAGGGCCACGGACTTCTTTACCTAATTGAAGTGTTACATTTTGGTGGCATTGAGAGATGTTCGATACAAAAGGATAATTATGTTGAAGACACTTTGACTTTATACATATGTATGCAGCTATAACACTAGTTAATTCTATGAGCCTGACAGACAAAAGTCAGCATAAACAATATTATTGTATTCGATTAGGGATTCACCTAGATTTGCAGCAAGTATTTTGTAGTATTTATTTTAAAACAGATCGCAGCTAATTGAAGCCTTTGCAAACGCACAAAAGCTCTCTGCTACAAGACGCATAAGTTTTATTTTTGCACAACTTTTATTCGAAACCAAGAAACATTTATTGTTTTTGCCACCTGGCATGCGCTTAGAGTAACTAAAGCTGCTCCTAATCCATCAGCTGGCGGCTTCTTCACATGCCTCTTAAAGAGAGATACACACAGATAGAGACAGAGAGAGAGGGAGACGGAGGGTGGAAGGAAGACAGCAACAGTCGGTGGCTAAAACTGTGGCTAAACTTTTGCACAAAATCCCAAGTGTAAAGCGCACACCCACAAGCCCGTTATCCGTTAGCCGTTACCCGTTATCTTTCCCTTCACTTCCCCTGCCTTGTGTAATCCTCCCCTTGCTGACACAATGACTGCAACTTTTGACTTTGTGCAAGGCTGGTCAGGGCAGAGGGAGGGGGGTGATGTGTGGGGCATAGAGTTTCATTTTGCGGCTGTTGCTAGCTACGAAAATTTATGGCCAATTCAATAAACGATTTTATTACATGCGCACGCTGTGTTAACAATGTTATTATTATTGGCTCTCAGTGCCGCAAAAAGGGTTGCCACCTCACTCCGCCGCACCGTTACGGCCTCAGGCAATGCGGCAATTTGTGTGTGTGTGTTTGTGTGTGTTGCCGGGGCAAGGAGGCTACGGATGCGGCCAATTATTATGAAAATTAATTTATTTTCGATCGGTAATGCAAGAGGGACCGAAACGCACTCACCCAGTGCCAATTACCAATTGCCGTTTGCCAGTTGCCAGCTGGAAGACTTTATCACCAGCTGCCCAGCTGGAACTTAATTCCATAAACTCTCCTATTGCCACCAATGCTCTTGCCACTGCCCCTGCCCCTGCCCCTGCCCACTGCCTGTGTCTGCCTGCATTCAGCTTTTGGCGTGCACTTCCAAATGCTTTTTACTTTGTTTGCCCCCAATTGTAGTTGTTGTCCTTTGTTAAGCACTGCGGCCATTAAACGCGTTCGAACAGAGTATAACGAAATATGTAACAGGCACGACACATGAAATTATATAGACACATATGTATGTCGATCTAGTCTGGGCTTGAGAGACCCACAAAAGACTAAGCCTACGGGTCTTCATTTATAAGTTTTTTCCTTCTTCTTTATTTCGCTGGAAGCATTAAATGTCTTATATAATGAGTAAACTATCTTATACTAAATATGCTTATTATTATATATATATGTATATTATTTATTATATCATTTACAGATCATTTGCACTCAACATTTAGGGACAAATGCATAGGCTACATTTTTGCACATTTAAATAAAAGTGCAATACAGAAGAGACAATAGGATAATCTCCCAGTCGATCACTCTCGACTGGAGCACTCTTACTTATTATGTGATGTTGTTGTTATTGTTGTTGTTGTTCCAACCATTTGCGACCCTTAGCGGCCCACTGGCTGTCAACGCTTTGCGCATTTGTTTGCCCAACACACAAAAGGCCAACAAAACACAGCAACAGCAAGAGCTGCAGGGAAAAGGTTCTTACGGGCAGCGGGGGGCACCTTATTTTCTACGAATGCATTGTGAATGTGTCTCGAGTGTGTGTGTGTGTGTGTGTGTGTGTATGTGCTTGCCTTTGTGGGTGAGTATGGCTCTGTGTTTGAGTGTGTGCAAATATAAAGCTCAACAGGCGCACTCATGTGCAACGCAACGAGGCAACAAAAGTCTCATTACTTTTACTTGGCAAAATAATGAAGCTAACAACCAACAGCCAACGAACAACAACCAACAGGCAACACAACAACAACCGCACAATTGACAATTGACTTTGGCTTTTTGCAGTCTGTATTTATTTATATATATATATATATATATATATATGTACATACATATATATATATATATATATATATTTATATATATATAGAAATATGTATTTATACACAATCAGTTACATAATTGTTTTATACTTTTATATTAGCTTTCCCATTTCTGCTCCCCCAACTAGGCTAATACCCTGCACTCTGCACGCCAGCACACTTGGCATCTTGACTTTTGACTACTAGAGTAACATACTTAATACTCATTAATTTTTAATTAAATTTCTGTAAACTCTTTTATATTCAATCCTCATTTCAAATGGCTGTTAAAGAGTTATTCCAGATTTAGCATGGTAAATTTCTATTGATTGAATGACATGACGATGAAGTTACAGGGTATCTCCTAGTTGATTGGCTATAGCATGGTATCTTTTGAATTAAATCAATCTAGTAAAGTGATTGGGAATACCAGAGCAGTGAGTTACCAAAAGTTACCAAGGAACATGTTGTATTTCTCAATTAACGAAATGTTTTTACTGAATAGTAATCAATTTTCAATTTTCTGTGAACAGAGCAGAGCTTCATGTTCAGCATAAAGAACAGTTATCAAAATCTATTAAAAATTGCTAAAATGGATATTTTATGCAAAAGTATACAAGCAGCTCCCCAACCCCATAAGGTGTATATGTATATATATTTATGATCAGCATCAACTGTTAATATAAGAACTAGAGACTTTAAAATTTGAATATACAAATGTATATTCTGGTATAATCCGCGCGGATCAAGTCTATTTAAGTTTATGGATAACTGCCCCATTTATAGTTTTTTTTACTCTTCAGTGCCAGTTCCTGCTAAGCTCTTAAATTGAAATTTAGCAATAAGACTAGAATATATTTAACAGCCGGGTTCAATCGACTACAGCAATCAAACTTTGTTGATATCAGTAATTATATATAGATATTTATTATATTTGTCAAAAGCTTTAGGCCCATGAGCGATTTGACTTGAAATAAGCTAAAATTATTTGTAGCTATCTACATATATATCATGTATATATATATATATATTTATACATATATCATATATCGGTCTGTTTGGCCAATAAGATAATGTATGCAGAATGTGTGTATCTTTGCGTACTTCTTTGGATGCACAATCATTTTGCGCAATCATGCTGGCACTCAATTTAATTGATTTTAAAGTTGCTGCCATGCCAATGTCAGCTAAAGACAAGTTGTGGCAACTTCGCTGCGAGCGAGTGCACACAGTAGAGGTGGAGAGATGGAGAGTGGGCGAGGATAGAAGGGGGAAGCACCTGCTGCTATTTAAGAATGGTGGAGAAGTGGCCATAAAACAATGGAATGGCAAATGCAGCCAGCAAATGCGTAACAGGTTAGAATCCCACAGTACTTGAGTATCGCCTTGCGTCCCCCCTTAAGGCTCTCGAAACTTTTGTGGCATACACCGAATGGTCGAGGGTGGAGTTGGGGTGCGACGTAAGGATACGGTTTTTAGTTTTCCGTTTGGTTCAGTTCAGTTTCAGTTCTCTGAACAGTTCGGTCAGGCGGCTTTTGAGTGTTTTTCACCTGAGCTCAAACTTAAGTGGCGAAACTTGATTAAACCGCACCCACACGAACGAACATAACCCCACACACACACATCCACACATACACACAAACATCAAAAAGTTTTGACTTGCAGCAATAGTCGACAGACACAGAACGCTGCAGGATGGAGAACTGTTGCCAGAGCTTAAATTGTGGTTTTGCTTTCAATGACAAAGACTTCTCTCATCATCGTTCTTATGATGAACAATCGCCACAATTGTAACTAAACCTATTCGCCATATACCCTGTAATTATATAAATTTCCATAATGGGGTATATGCTTGAAGCTGCATATAATTGGAAGATAGCACCAATATCTCTGTACTCTGAACTTATATTGGTTCGCAAATATTTGATGTAATTTCCAGTAATTCTCACAGTTAAATAAAGTTTAAATTTTCATTGTTATTGTTTGGTGAAAATTTAAAAACTATTTATTTATATTGAAAACACATTATAAAGTGAATAATTTAGCTTTGAAAACAATATTTAATTTTTACATTCATTTTCCATTTGTGTAATATAAATCGCGCTTAACCGACTGGTGAATACTCTGATACTGGTTTTATACCAACTAATCAAATTTTATAACACAATCTCTAAAATTGTGCGCAACATTTTTGAGCTTCAGTATCAGAGTGTAAAAAACATTTTACGAACACACACAAATTTAATTTATGAAACAATATTTTAATTGATTTCGATATACATTCAGATTTGATCTCGACCGTCCTTTAACCAAATTAGTGTTGTATAAATGCTCTGCTTGCTTGCTTTAATTTATTTTGGCATATTGTTGCAATCGAAAATAAAATGCTGATAGCTGATAGCTTAAAAGGACTGCAGTGGCAAATCTAGGGCATACTCCTGCTGTGGCGGCAGCCACAAGAGTTGAGCAATTCCGTTTACACTTCCATCTAGCTCCGACTCAGTTTCACTCGCAGGCTGAGGATCTGCTGGTGGCAGATACGCATTCGATGGCATCTGAGCTGCACAATTTGTGCTGACAAGCAGCAAGTTGAAAGAAAACAACAACAACAACAACTTGAATTGTAACTGCATCGTAGGTGGCGTCGCAAAAATCCAAAACAGAACCTCTGAAAAACTAGTTGACTGCTGCAGGCCAAGCAGCTGCTTTTATAGCAAAATCTTGGAGTGCAACCAAGTTGCAATCAGAGATCGCGTGTGAGATTGCCCGCCAAAGCTGTGGCATCAACAAGCCAAAAAAGCCAAGGCCAAATCGAGATGGTTTTCATTAAAGCCTAGCACTTGCAATTGCAAATTAGGCTCGTTATACCCAGTAAGTACCAGTAAGTAGATAAGGTATATTAAAGTTGGGCAACTTTTTGTAAGAAGAAATTATCAAAGTCGTTCGCTATTTCTATATAGATGCATTTTACAGCAGCTGCTCATGTTATATTATTGCATAACTGCCAGTCGAGCAATCTTTTGAATAGTAATACATTTTAATACTGGGTTGGCAGCAAGCCTGAATACAGGGTATCTCACTGGTGAGTCTTAGCTTCACTGCCCATTTTAATTGACACAGTTTTTTGCAGCTCATTTGCCAAGCAGTTGAACTGATCTCATCTTGAGCCCAAATCGATCTCTCATTTTGGAATACTGTTAGCCGCCATCAGCATAACATCATATTCATCAAATTTCCCAGTTTATTTTCGCTCTGTTCTCAATTATTGGCAGCTCTTATACGCATCCAGCCGACACCGGTTAAGGATTCGGTTGCTCGTCGCTCGGTTAACGCATGCGTATCGCGGCATTCTGAAGCCGACGAATTGCAGCGTTTCCCGCCAAAAGCAGCTGGCTGTGCCAAACGCGCGTAGGGGGAGTGTGTGGGAGGTGGGCTGGGGGGTGGAGCGATATGTGGTGTGCGTTTCTCTGTTTTTGTTTACCTTTGTTATCAGCGCTTATCAGCAGCTCTGACACCACACTGACGTCCAGCCGTTTGAAGTGTGTGCCCATTGGTGGGAATCTTATACGCTGACGACAGCTTGTTCGCTGGAAGTGGAAATTGGGGATGCATGCCATGGGAAGGTGCCACAAGTTCAAGTAGCCAACTCTTAACCATAGACACTGCCAACACTTTTTGCATAAATGTAATTGCACAAAAATCGCCCTGAAATTCAGAATATAAAATTCAAATTAATAAGGCCCTAAAACATGTATGGTTTTTCTTGTTTTTCGAAATAAATTCGAAATATAAGACAATTTGTTTTTTTTTACATAATTTTCGATATATATTCTATTATTATGAAATGATAGACTACTTTATTAGAGTTAAGCTGATGTTTAATTTTCAGTCAGCGTAGCTCAATGTAAACTTTGTTAATATGTTTGTTAACATGTAAGACCCTTAAATAGTAAAACCAAAAAAGCAGTTATTAACATAGTTATTTTCAACATATTACACGGTCTTCGACCTGTTCTAATCGCTCTACTTAAAGATCTTCAGACAGTCGAAATTCGAATTTATTTAGCTCCTCAGTTCGAATTAAGTATTTAATTATATCCAACTTGTAAGCCAAATATATTCATATCAAAAACTAAGACTAATGGCTTATAGTCAAGTTTACTTGATTGATATGCCGATATTGCTTGGTTCACGACTTACGAGATTAAATATGCCATATTTGCAGTTTCTATCTCTTATAGTATTTAAGATCCTTTTGTTCTCGTCTTTTGGCTCTGATCAAGAATATATATCTCTTACGAGGTTCGAAATTAGTCATTCTGCTTGTGACATTTCTGTGCACAGCTTTTTTAAACGGGTTTTCCCATTTTTTTGGGTCCTGTGTATAATGAGGGATGTATTATTATCGTTATACAAATTTTTCCGGCTTAAATACATGTATATGTATGTGTACACTTTAAATAAGGTTTGGACATGGTTGATTGTATTGGCAACTTTATTCCGTAGTTTGGGTCCATGTAGGCATGTCTAGCAATCAGTGTGGACTCCACTTGCGTTCCACACTTCCGGCGCTGCCCCATTTCTGCATGTGGTAAAAACACATATCGTACATTGTGTGCAACACGATGACAACATTTGTTGCTTGCAACCATTTTAGGCAAGGGGAACAGTTGCCAGTTGCCAGTTGCCAGTTGCCAGTTGCAAGTTGGTCGTCATCGTTCCACTGACTCCATGACTGCCTGACTGCCCGCTTTCCGTCTGCTGTGACCCGCAACACTTCCGGCATTTAAGCAAACAAAATATGTAGCAAGAAGCAGCAGATAAACACATTGCAACAAACTGCATGCTACGCAGCCAGTACAACCCAAATACCCCATAGACTTCACACTGCGAACAGTAGTCGCATTTGTGTGTGCCACTTGTGCTCGTTGCTCTGTGCCTTGTGCCACATGCCACATGCCCCACATGTGTAGGCGGAAAATGCGGCCATGTAGGCTAATGAGTTCGTTTTATGTCCGACCCGTGTTTTTGTTTTTGTTTTTGTTTATGTTTCTGTTCTTCTTCCTCCCCTCTCTTATTGTTGCTCTTGTTGTTGGTTAACGAGGCCACCGCATTCTGTGGCACGTTGGCCCTGCTCCCCAGCCCCCAACATAAAATGCTCGCAGCGGTGTCATAATGAATATGTGAATGACATACAAAGCACCGGTATTTGATGAACAACCCTAAAATATCAATGACTCTAAAAACTAACCTTAGCTGGCAGGGCAGTTTACAGCTCGAGGTCCTGGAGACGGAAACAGAGAGAAACGCAACTAGGACTAACCAATCAACCAATTTGTCATGTTAAGTGCTCCGTTTTTATCGGGTAGTTCACTTATATGATCCTAAACATTATCCTGACAAAATAAACCAATATCCACAGAAGCGAACATCTTGTGGCAAGTTAGAGCTACAAACTGAAGAAGGATAGAATTTTTGCAAGACAGATAGACGATGTCTATTTATTTATATATATATTATTAAAATTTGTGGTGCGTCTACATTTGATTGAGTGATCAATATATTTATAGCTTCAATAAAAAATGTCAAACAAAGAAACGCCTTAGCCAGGGCACCGGCCGGCTCATTAGTTCGAGGATAAAAACAAGGGTCGCCGCGAGTATCATCACACTACAAACTCTGAAGGTGCCGAAGAACATCTCGATGGTCAGCTCAGAGGCAGAGTTATGGATGTAGGCTGAATGGAACATGCGTTTCTCAAAGTATCTATTGAGGTAACCCAGAATGCCCGCCGACTGCAGTTGCTTAATCTTGCGATCGAAGGGGAACTTCAAGATGGAATGCTGGCGCAGAAACATGACCAAATGATGCAGGTAGATATACTCCCGCACATGGGTCAAGTGAGTGCTGTGCCTGTTTATATCATTATAGTAGGCCAAATTGCCCAGCAGTGCGCTGGTTATCAGTTGGTCATCATTTGCGGCCGTCACCATATAGTTGAGGCGCTGTTCAACGCTGGACTCGCTGACCAGTGTTCGATTTGCAGGAAAGTAGTCGACATGGTCGCTGGCCAAAAACAGATAATCCCCGGCAAGCAGTTGAGCAATGTGCTCCGGCACGGGCGGCGAATACGGCAGTCGGAATACATCGTACAGCTTGCCCTGGTAGGCGACGCGCTGCACAAGCGCGAGCAGCAGCCAGGCTCCCAGGTAGCCACGCACAACGGCCGCCCGGGGCAGAGATGGCGCCTCCAGGGGATTACCTAGCAGTGTGGTGTGCACATGCAAGACACTCGCTGACACATCGAAGTGAGCGCTCCACATCCGCCGGCTGCCACGATACACCCACTGGAGGAGCACAGCCAAGAGACAGCTGAGCATCAGTGCTAGCCACACCATTCCACAAAAGGGCTGCAGCAGTTGATTGAGCGCACCCATGTAGTGATCGATGCGCACAACAAATACAAAGGCAGTCTGATGATACGAATAGGTCGTGGAGAAGTGCTCTCGATGCAGATAATTGGCGCTGTGGACGCCAATGACCACCGTGGATTTGTTTGCGTTCAGCTGCTGAAAGCAATCGATGGTGCACGGTGGCAACAGATATATTCGGAACCCAAAGATTTCCGCCAGAATTTTAAGTAGCTCGCCGTCGATGCCGGTGAGACGCCTGGTGTCCAATCGCTGTTGCGGATCCTCGTAATCTCCGTTGAACATTACGTATGGCGGCATTAGGTACCAGCTTACATTCAGCGGACAGCCATTTAAGCTGGTCAACGGACGATCAAATAATAGCAGTTCATCCGACAGCTGGCCATGGGCATAGCGATTGACAATCTGCGGCGCTAACGAGATGTCGCAATCGGGTGCGTAGGAGCTAAGCCCGTAAAAGAACACCACATCATCCAGTTCGGGCTGAACCATGATCACAACACTCAGGACGTTGAAACTGAGGCATGTCTCAAAAATGTCGATCAGTGCCGACCGCAGCATCACCCCCTTGACGCTGCTCCACGTGAACAATATGAGGAAATGGAATTGCCTGTCGAACACAGAATCGGCTAAGTGAAAGCGCAGGAGCCGAAATTCCAGCGGTGAGTTAACCAGAAACAGTATGTAATTCGTCGGTTGATGAATGGGTGTATCGTGCAACAGCTGCAGGGCAACCTGATCGCCAAGCTGCTGCAACAGATAGGTGATATCGATACGATGCTGCTGCCGTAGATTGCCCGGGCGCCGCAGCTCCACGATATCCAGGTCATTCGAGCGCGGAATTACATGCTGCTCGAGGACATACAGAGCGGCATTTATTAGCTCCACTGGACGATACTCGTCGGGCGGCTGCAGTGCACCCAAAATAACCGACCAAGGCGCCAACAGCAACAGCACCACTAATTGCAGCAACATTCGTTTGTGGCAAGTGAACACCTCGAACTGAACTCGAGTTTATCAACTAGCAACTAGCAACAGAATGCAACACCAATTCCAATAATTGTGTTCATATCGAATCGACACATCAAAATCTAATATTTGCCCCATTGCCAAATGGGTTAATGGGTACTACAAAAAAATAACTTTTAAGAATGCTATAACTGAAAATACTTACCCCAGGCGCATATCAGCTTCACAATTGGCTGTAAGTAGCAGACATTTTTAGATAGATTACAAAACATAAAAAAAAAATCAATCAATCTTGGACTACTTTGTTAAAGCACTTTATTGTTTTTAATACAGAACTCTTTTAAGCGAACATTGCTAATATAACAAAAAACAGTTAGGTAGACACTATAACACATTTCCTGTAACATTAAAACTTGCACTTGACTGTGGCTCTGTGAGAAACATAGAGAAGCGTGTCAATTTTATTAAAGAATGGGCTTATATTGAGCATGACAATGAATAGGATAGGATATTATAATGCTCATATGCCTTTTTCAGTAACATAAATATAAATATCAATCAAAATAAGGGTGTTTTCACCCAACAAGTCATGATAGTTTGCACTGTAAATGGCCGCTAATTAATAGAATATGTTATCCCAAACAGAAAACCTCATTCCTTCAATTCCACTTCACCGTTTTCCCATCATAATATACATCATTATTTGTCCTTAAGGTGCGTCGTCGGCCTTCGCATTAGCATATTTACATACATATATTATTTATTAGAAACAAGGACAAAATCAGAAAAAAACCTAAAGAAAAAACTGATATCATTTGATTAGTTTCATAAATATTTATTCAATTTGCTTCTTGGTTGTTGTCACTCTTATCCATAATTTATCAAATTGTAAGCTTCAATATTTCCAACGCCTCTTTCCTTTCCCACTCTCTTTTTTTGGTTCTTTCGCGTTTTCTCACTCACTCTTTCTATATATTTTTCTGTCTCTCTCTCTCTATCTCTCTCACTCTGTCTCTCTTTTCTGTTGCCCATCATCGTCTACAATTTCGCTGACAATTTTCAAATCCAATTGATTTGTGCTGCAGGCCATGTACCGCAATATACCCCCCCCCCCCCCAACTTGGTCTCCCCGACCAGCCCCGTAATCCTAGCCACCCCTCCACCCTGTGCCCCCACAAATACCCATCAGACCTGGCCAGAGTTTGTACAACCACAATGTGCGTTGTTTATCTTTATGAATTTATCAACCAAAGGGAAGACAAATCAAATGAGTGCCCTAATCATAAATATACGACTTCAATATACCCTGTGTATATACATACATATATACCAAGGCAGACATATTCCTACACATGCATATCCCTCATCAAGTCGTTTATGTTTACTTCCTGACGATTACAAGCATTTATAGGGTATATGGCATGCATGAAAACAAAACGAAGATATAATAATGACAACTATTTATAGGGTATATGGCACGCATGAAAACAAAACGAAGATATAATAATAACATTTGTGTTTTTGCTCTGCAACTGGCATTTATTTATGTGTTGTACGTTGTAACATGTATCAATAGATGTTTTTGGCTTGTCGCATTAGTAATGCAAAATTGTATCATGCAGACAACCATAGCTCCCTACACTCAACTCCCTACTCTCCCTGCACCCACCATCCCGTCTAATACGCAATATCTCCCCCACTCTCCCACTCTCTGTCTACCGTCCAACTGCTGCTTCGCCGTTTGCGTCTCTTTTGCATTGCCATTTTATATATATCATTCATATATTCACATGTAACATTTGTACTATATATGTATATATATATATATATATATATATATATATATCATTTGTATTTCTTATATCAAATGTGGTTTATTTTTGGCTTTCGCGTCTGACAAACGCTGATTGCTATGAGCTTATTAAATCACAGTTACACGTGTCAATCCAATCCAATAATTATTAGGAAAGACATATCCCAAAATGGGAATGGAATGTTTAAGATGCATAGGACACCAAGCAGCGAGTTTCAGACGACAGTTTTCTAAAATTTTCCGGCGCTTTGAGATCCAGTCATTGTTAACTAAATACAATACTACTAAACTCAAATATATTACGATCGCCGAGAATCTTAAGATTCATGTTTTATATCAAGTCAAGTCAAGTCGATTTGCTTCGTATTTTTACGGGGACATACGAAATGAGTAAGGAACATACAAATAGAAAAAGGAGCAAACAAATTAGCAGATAAAACTTTTTTAATTTACTCATTGCTAGGTAATTGCCTTACTGTTTCCCCACTCCCTCCCTAGCCCTAACCTCCCCTTTTTACTTTTCTGACCGAAACTCAACTTTGCCAAGTATAACGGCTTAGCAAAGCCAAATTTCGTAAATAGTTTTATGAATTATTTTGCCTTAAAATAGCAGTATCGAGGACATAGACTGTGTATAAAGCATAAAATATTAATATACAAAAGATATGGCAACGCCACGCCAGCATAATGTGTGGCAACCCATGGGACTGACTTCTATCTTCAGACTTTTGCAACCTGCTTGCTGTTATTTCCATTCCATTTTGTATTCTCACTGGCAAATGGGCGCAGTTCCACAACAGCACACACACACACACACACGCACGTATGCATTTGCATCTGAATTTGTGGGTGAAGGGTGGGAGAACAGTTAAGCAACTTTTTGGTGACTTCATTTTTAGCTGCATACTTTTTCGGGCTGCAGCGAAAAACTTTTAATTTAGCAACTTTTTGACTTGACATTTTTCTGTATGTCGTGTCTGTGTGTGAATCAGTTGGCATCTCATTAAACCAATTACCACAAAAATGTGTAACATATGAGAAGCCAAAACTTCTTACCAAAAGGCCAATTGGAATACTTGGCAAACGAAAGAATTATGACTGCAATAAACATCAAAAATATACATTTTAGCTTCAGTTATTTAAATAAAAATTGAACAAGAAATATATGTATATATCTTAGGCACCCTTAAAATTATATAGGCCTTAACTTAACTTAACTTAACATAAAACTCATAGTTCAACCAATTAAATCAAACTAAATGTCTTTACCTAATGGGAGTATCTTGCACAAGGCGCGACAACATTATAAAGCCATTTACAAGGGTTTCAATCAATTTTTCTCCTATTGGATTTTATTTGACAAAATATGAAAGTAGTGAAAAAATTTAATTATTGCCATTCCAAACTGTAATTCAATAGCCTTGTTTTACTGATGTATGTGTGTGTGTGTGTGTGTTACCATAACAAACGTCACTGTCTGCACTTTTTGGCTGCCTTTTTTTATCAAATGCGCATTTTAATTACGCAACCACAAACAGAAACACACATACACACAAACACACATAGACACACAGCGTGCCCCATTGTGTTGGGCATGTGCATTCATGCATGTCGCACTGACCACTTCACCCAACCCCAACCCTTCCAACACCACACCACCCTCCTCCTTTGCATTGATGGTCGGCTACATTTGCTGTAAACATATCGTTTTGCCAAGCGCCGCATTTGCATTTATATGCGCATATCCTTTGTGCCCAAAGGATATTACATTTTTCCACTTGAAGCATTTTTCGTGCATTTAATAAAATTTTTTAATTTTTATACATGCTGCAACTCAACAGGGTGCAACTGCGCATGGAGTTAATGGTGAGGTTGGGAATGTCGGGGTTGCACTAACGTGCACAGAGATACAGCAACTGGAGCCAATCCCAAAGCGCAAAGATAAATGAATGCAAAAATAATATTTAAAAAATGCGCCTCTATCTCGTCTCTCTTCTCTCCATTCCCTTTCTCTATGTGGTTGTGCATATCTTTCTCACTCGCCGAGCCCGCTAATGTTCCCAAGATGCACTTGCAACGCACATCACCAGCAGCGATCGGTGCCCTGTAGATACCCTTTACATAAGGCAAGCTGAAAATCCTGATCACGATGATGATGTTAAATCGCTAAGCGAATGTTAGTTAATTAGATTCAGGCTTATCAGTTTCTTTTGCACACTTCGCCAATTGCGTACTTTTAATCACAGGGTATAACGAGTCGATTGGCCCTTAGGGAAAAGCACAGTGTTATATAAATTACAAAGACATAGCGGTGTGCAGTTTTTAGCCTAACAGTTTGGGATCTGAGCGTACATTTGTGGCAGTTTTCCATCCTTGTTATTTTGTGGTTTCCTCTGCTTCCGTTCTGTAATCTTTCATCTGGTGGCATCTACTCAAGAAATGCATGTTGTAGTAGCTTCTCACTGTGATTGATTATTAATGAGAGCAAGTTTGTTGGTAACAAACAATAAGTTTTACCAAAGTGTTTTCATTTGAAATAATCAACAATACAGTCCTGGTCATTGTCTTTAGGAATGATGTTTACAGAATTGTCAGCTCGGCGGGCAAAGTGCAAGCAGTCGACACTCCTTTAGCCAAATCACCATCGGTGGCCGTTATCCAGCGCCCATTGAGTACGGCTCTTGTCCCATCGCTAGCCGACAAAATTGGATGATTTTTAGATTTTAGACGACGCTTAAAATCGAACCTTTATTTTATTTTATTTAAAATTCAGCAACCTAAAAACATAGTTCTTATCTAATGCACCACTAATACTATTTGCATAATGAAAAATGTAACTATCTTATAAACGTGTGTATAAATAAAATGCCCGAATAGTCTAAAACAAAATAACACTACTCAAAACATACATATGTATATATAAATATTGTCAAATGTACTATTGCCTGGTGCGAATAAAGATTAGGAATTAAATTTATTTATTTATTTTTTGGAGATCTAAAAGAAAAAAACCTTTAGGGTTATCTACTCATATTCATAGAGATCCTCTTAGCAGGAAACAGATACATTTCCTTACATGCATATATGATACGAATTTATACCACGCATAAGTTTATCTGAAAACCATATGCTGATGGAGCTGGAAATCCCAATTAAATTGTATGCCACATGCTTGAGTAGCAAGAGCAGAAGCAACAGCAGCAGGAAAACGAAATGAAGAGGAAAAGGACAAAGTAAAGTGAAGGCAGGTAACGTAAAAGGGGGTGGGGGGGGGCTGGTTTTGGCAATGGAAAAAGGGGCAACGAAATGATATGGCCATAAGTCAACTATCTGCTGCTTGTTCTTCTTTTGAGTGGGATGCCAACCAAGTTGTGGCTAAAGTTCAAGTTGGAGGCGACTGGAATGGGGAGCAGGTAGAGTGGTGAGGGGAGCATCGGTTTCATTTCTGTGCATAAATTAAAAATGACAAGGATATGCGAGCAGGACACGCGGCAGCAGCAGTTTGTAACCCAAAGCGCTCGCAACAAGTTGCAACTTTCTTGTGTCCCACACACACACACACACACACACACACATAGGTGAGGCGAGTGTGGCATATGAAAGGTGACACACACACGCACACACCAATACACATACCTAAACTTAAACCCCAACTACCTCAAGCCTCAACCCTTTCGACATTTAACTGGCTGCGTTCAGAAATTTGTACAAATTCAGCGAAAAGTATTTTTTCCACCTTTAAAAAACTGCCACGCAAGTGCTGCATTTGCTGCCGGGGGTGCTCTGTTGGGTTGAGTGGTTAGATAGGGATGGGGATGGGGTTTGGTGGAGGAGGGGCAGCATCGAGGCTAGCTGGCTGAGAGCGAAAAATGATTTATGAATGCAAAAAGTTGTTGGCCCACAACTTTTGCGGAACCGTTCGGTTACCAATGGCGCCACCTACGCTCCTTGCTCCACCTTCTCCTGCTGCTTCTCATCGCTTCCTTGTTGTTGTCAGCTGCGGCATGGACAGCTTCGTGTTACGCACACACACACAGCCACACACACACGTACACACATGTATAGATGGAAGCGCGCACATACGAGCAGGCGCTTAATGGAATTATAAAAATGTTAACTTCAGCAGAAATTCAAACAGAGCCTCTTCTGCTGTGTGTGTGTATGTGTGTTATGTGTGGGTTTGCACATGTGTGTGTGTGTAAATTGGCAACTAACCTTTTTATACGAATTCAGTTATAATTTTGTTTAACATTCGAAGTGGCTTTGTTTGTGGCCAAGGGCGAAGAATTGGGCGGAGATTAAAGCAACACTTTTAACTATTTCCATTAGTTGTGTAAAACAAAAATATTTGCTGGACCTTTTCGCCTCTGAAAGAGAGCAAGTGGGAAGGGGGGGAATGGAAATTACACACATACATATATATAGCTTAAAGGGGTAAAGGAAGTTTGAACGAAAACAAATAGTTTCACAATCAACTCATATAATTATAATTGCAGCAGATATTAACAGAGGAATGGGACCGGATCTCTAGTTGAAATATGCCCAACAACTGGAAATCAGATACTATATAAGTATATATAAGCTAGTTTTTTTTATTATTTATTTATTTTATTAACATATACACAATGTTAGTTTTTTTTAGAATATACACCTCTAACATTTAAGAATGTTGGGTAATAATTCCTGTTAATTCGCCTCGAATTGTAACAAAAGATTTTCAATGTACCCATTTAAGGCACGATTGTAAGCATATATTCATCACTCTATATAGCCTCAAGCATAAGGGCCAACCAAGATGTTTCCAATGCACACAAACTATATCGAGTATAAATTGATTTTACTATATTAAATCTAAAGCCATCAAGTTGAAAGCAATTACTTTTATCAAAGGGATTGAAGAGTTCCGAAATTCTTCTTTCTCCCACACACACTGTATGTCTCTCACTCCATCTCTCTCTCTGTCGCTCTCTCTCTCTCTCGCTCTCTCTCAAGCCCAGTCTCTGTATCTTATATCTTTTGGCGGTTCTGATTGTCGGTCGGTTGTATTGCCAGCTTGAAAAATTAAAAACAAAGCCCAGGCCCAAAATGTCAGCCCGAAGCAACCGCTGCAATTGCACGCGACGAGTGGGGGGAGAAGGGAGTGTAGGGTGTAGGGGGGGGATGGTGTAGGCAGCCAATCCAATATACTTTTCAAAGCAAACAGAAAACTTGAAGCAAGCCGAACGGCGGTTTCAAATCGAAAGCAGGGCAAGGGCCAATCTAGTGCCAAAAAGACGCTAAAAAAAAATTAAATAAGCTTAAAAAAAAAAGAATGTGTCTGACAAGTGTCTCCGACTATCAGATACTCTGTGCTTCATTTATTATTAATCATACTAAAGCTAACGATTCTAGCTCTAAGCATCAGCAGATAAGTGCAGATCGATGATAATAATATAGATATATCAACTTGTAGGATTCATTGTAGCTGGCGTAGATCATGTTCATTTCTTTTGGAATTAATTTGCATTTTTAGTTTTTGAAATGCATTTTGGAACAATAGAAAATATTTCTAAAAAAAAAATGGAAAATAGTGTGATTCCCATTTGAGTTCTAAGATCTTAACATACCCAATTGGAATACTTCGCTTTTTACAGGGTAACTAAAATCAACCGCACACTGTAATAGAAATGGACCAAAGGCTGCTCTAGATACAAAAACAACTACAGCTACAACTACAAATGTTGCTGCAGCTGCTGCTGCCTCTGCTGCTGCTGCTGGTGCCGCTGCTGTTGATGTGTCTTATCTTGTCTGCAGTGGCAGCGATGTCGGCGTCGGCGTTAGCGTTGGAGTTGGCGTTGGCGTTGGCGCATCCTGAACGTTTTTATCTGGGCGTCATGTTGATGTTTGTCGGAAACTTGATTATTTTCGCTTCTTTTTTATACGCTTACGGAGGGTATTCCAATTTTGTCGTGAAGTTGGTAACGCATTGAGAGAGAAGTTTTTGGGACCATTCGGTACATAAATAGATATATATTGCTGATCAGCATCACTAGCCGGGTGGATATAGACATAAGAACAATCTGTCGCAAGTTGAGTCTTAAGTTCTAGGATAGAGATAGGCGTAGATATATATATATATATATATTTATATATATATCCTCGGTGCTGATACGATAATAGAAATGTCGAATACACAAATAGAAATAATATACAATATGCTTAAAACGTATTTCGCAGACTTGTGTTAATTTTGGATGTGAGCTCAGATTAACTCCTTTCTAGAAGGATATATCAACTTCGGCGTACCTAAGATAAGCGTTGTTTCTTGCTTAAACATATATGTGTATGTACATACATGCAACATATAATGTTTGTCTGTGTGAGATACACTTTTTATATATTTTTTTTGTTATCCTTGTGCACATGTTGTGTGTGTGTGTGTGTGTGTGTGTGCGTTTGTGAAGATGTTTGTGCGGTGCCCGCAGCGTAAAAGCGGAAGCAGCCAAAGCAACGAAAGGAGAAGAAGAAGGAGATGGGCTCCTTGGAGTCAGGGATTAGCCCCAAATGTCTGCCGAATATGTGTGTTTGTGTGGCTAAAAGAGTTTTTGATGTTCGTGTGTGCGTGTGTGTGTGTGACTTCAATGTAAATGCAACTTTAAGTTGGGGGCATTTGCCGCAAAACAAAAGGCCTTGTGGCAAGTTGATGTTGTTGTCGTTTGACAAACAAACGCAGCGCATAAGTAAAATAAGTTGTAATAAGAGCAGTTAACAACATGTACTAAGCCCGAAAAAGAGAAGCACACACATACACACACACACACCCACACATACACACATACTGGCGAGTAACATGAACACGATGAATAACTTCTCTAGCACCTGCACACACACACACACGGTCGAACACACATAAGCCAAAAGGCATGACAAGCACATGAATATGGCAGAACAAATGGTCATGGCAAAGGGGGTGAGCGAGAGGAGGGTGTGCGAGTGAGGAGGGGAGGCAGGCAACGTAATGTAACGTAACGTAACGTAACGTCGCACAAGGCACTGACAACTCCTTTAAAATGTAGTTACTGTTGTTATTATTCAACCTTAATGAACTTAACAAGCTCTCGCACAACGACGACATGCCGGCAACAGAACGGCAGGAGCCAGGCAGGAGTCAGGACCAACTGCCGGGACATGCCAGGACGAGCAGCAAACAGCAAGTGGGAGCTGCAGGAGAACTAGCAATAGCAGTAGCTGCACTTGGACAGCCCCAAACAAAACAGTCGACAGACAGACACACGGACCAAAAGGAAGACACATACGTTAAGCTGGATGGGGGTATGTATGTGTGTGTGTGTGTGTGGAACAAAGTTTCATGTTCATGTCGCAAGAAATTTTACGCTCAATGGCGCTGGGTCACGTAACGCAAATAAAGCGCCAAACGTACCCAAAGCCAAACAAAACTGGCAGCAAAAAATATTTTTAAAATTAACACAAAAAAAAAAAGCAAAAATTCCAAGAAATGAAAAATATTTTCTGCCACATACATAGTAAAAGTTGAGTTAAGCAAATTAAAAGTGGATCGCACACATTGCAGTCAACCCAAGACGAAGGACAAATAAACTGGAAGAAACACGTTTCAAAAGTTCATTTAAGATCAACAAGGCTAAATACTTTCTAATAGAGTATTAAATGCATGTGTTATTGTTGCGAAACTTGTAACTTTGGGAACAACATGGTTTCTTGAGAATTATTATTGAATGTCTAACGGGATACAGGAAATGCATAAGTGAATTGTGCACATCAATCTATGTAAATCAATATTTATAAATGGGTTAAAGTTGTATATCGAAGAATTGGGGCAAGAATGTAAGCATATCTGACCCCATCAGGCTGAATACCCGATTCGATTCGATCTAGCCATGTCCGAGACGCCTATCACATGATTGTTCAATTTTAGTAATAAAATGGCCCGTTATGAGAACATTGTTCAAAAATAGATTTTCTTTGATTAAAACTTAGTCATTTTATCTAAAATTTAGGAGAAGTATTAAAGTAAGAAATCAGCTTTATCATTAGCATTTATATTGCTCATATTATTTACAAACACTAGCAATCTTCATTACATCTTTCTCAACTTAAGAAAGTATTTTTCTTTTAGGAATCAGAGTTTGTATTTCTAACTAATAGAAAATATTTGTAAAAAAAAATAATTAGAAAAACTCCACGTTTTTGGGATTGTCGATAATTAATTAATTAACAAAATATAATTTTTAAAAGTTGTTGTATTTTATATATATATTTAGAACTAAGAACTATATTTAGAACTAAGTTCTAAAAACAAGATAAACTTTCAAGGACTTTTTCTAAAACAAAGTGCGACTTTTTTGTGTTTATAGAACATTTATAGAGCAATTCCATTGCTTGGAATGCTGGATTAGCAAAAGGACATCTCAATAGGTTTCAAAATATCCAACTTAACATCGTGCTTTCATGACTTAGGATACACTTTGCGATTGTGACACAAACTGTTCCCAGTATTCGGTTATAAGTATAAGAGAATGTGTCCTTACACTTTTACATAAAAGGCCGCTGCAGCAGCACAAGTGGCAATAGTCGGCTATTGGCCGCCAATGTTGACAAGGACGACGACAAAGTGCTGCTGGCCAAGTTTTGGCTAATGCAATTAACTTAACGCCATGTTAACAATTCGAAATTATATGCAAATTATTTGCTAAATGCGACAAGTAAATTATATTATATATATATGTATATATATATATAATATTATATGTTATATGTAGAATATATTTTTATTTGTTATTGATTTTTATTGTCATACATATTAAAAGTCTATTGAAGATTATTTATAAATATATATATCTATCTATGGATTATCTTATGTTTACATTAGAAATATATGTATGCACATATTTATATTCTCAGAATTAAATTTGAAGTAAAAATACTTAAATTATAAGAACAACAAACTTAATGCCAGGCTTTTCACACTTCATTGGAATTCATACAATAATTTGTAGCTTAGCTTTTTTTTTTTTGAATATTTTCAAACAATTTTCATTTACGTTTGGTTGATCAGTCAATATCAATCAACAAACTGCTGGCATATTTATAGAGTCGAAATTTGCATGGTTCATAAGAGAAGTGTTGATTGCATTTTTACGAGCATATACATAGCTATACATATAAATATATATATATATATATATATATATATATATATATATATATGTGTATGTGTGTATGTGTGTGTATTTATGTAGATATAAAAGTTCGTGTGCTATTTCAACATAAAACAATGCTCATTGCAACAAAAGCGTGAAGTTCGCCGCTAGCAATTTTACTGTTATTAAATTTATTTATTGAAAACGCAACACAGCACTGTAGTTGGTGGCAGCTAAGTGTGTGTGTGTGTGTGTGTGTGTGTGTGTGGATGTTTGAGCTTTTGAACCCGGATTGTTGGCGTTTTCTGTTTAGGTCATCGATATGCAAATTGATTGACAAGCCCACAAGCGATTGCCGTCCGCCTGCTTCGCATGCTCCTTCAACAGATTGGAATTTGAATTCAATCCAATTCAATACGTTTCAATCCGCGCAGCTGCTGCTGCTGTCGTATTGTATTTTTGTGCAGCTTGTTGGTCATACAATTTGATTTCTATATTACATATACACACACACACATATACATATATACATATATATATATATATATATCTATATATATACATTGACTCTAAATCTGAAGTGGCCGTCGTTTCGTGATTGAAGCAGAAGTTGCTTCCCTTTCGCTGTGGCCTTTGCGGTTTCCCCTTTAGCCTGCTGCTGTTGCTGCCGTGGCCCATTTCCCATAATTAATTGTAACACGGAACAATTACGATGCCAAGCCATCCACTTGCAATCTAATGCCCCCGTTCCCATACCTTAGGACGTGGGCAGGACAATAAGGATATACATTTTAATTAAAGAACCTCGAGCAAACTAATTACATTGCCAGAGCCAAATGCGATGCAAACGCATACCTCGATATGCGCCATCCCACAAGTGAGTGTTCGAGTGTCTCTCTCTGTACGTGTGTGTTTGTGTGTGTGTGTGTGTGTCTGTGTGACAAACAAAGGCCAGCGAAGCAAGCAACTGACCTATTTGCATGGGTGTCTATAAGTGTGTGAGTAGTTTGTTGTTGTGTGTGCCACATGTGCACCACAACATTAAATGCCACAGCTTTGCATACTTATCAGCGCATGTTGCCACTCAGGCTTATACGCAGAGAACCCTCAAAAAATGTGCATGTTTCTTTCTTTCTTTCCTTTTTTTTTAGAAAAGAAGTGTGAAAATCGTTGTTTGCACAATCATATATATTGATCATGAACATATATCGAAATACTTCAACAGATATTATCTTAAGAAGTATTGATTGTTTGCTTGGATATTGGTTTAATTTGGTCTGCTTTATTATTATTATAATTGGGGAACCAGCACTGCGACCTATAAGGTCTATTGTGCCCCTTCTGAGCCTACAGCTCCTCCATCAACCCCAGATCCTGCACGTATGAAAGAATCTGTTGGGTTGACGGCTTCTATGACCTTGGGCTGCATGACATGCTTCCCTAGGATGCTGCATCTTTTTCTAGTTAAGGCGACACATTCTGCTACGATGTACATTAAGGATTCCTCCTCGCTTCCACAAAACCTGCATACATCGCTACTATAAATATCTAGTTCAGTTAGGTGACTTCTCAGTCTACAGTGTCCTGTCAATAGACCGGTGAGTATACTAAGCGAGTTCTTTCCCATGGATATTACTTGCTTAAATCGTTTTTGATTATAGCCACCTAAAAGACATCTGGCCTGTCAGAGCCCTGGTGCCAGCTCCGTTTTCGCCTCTGTCTTTCTTCGTTTCTGAGTTGCAGCCGTATTGTGTGTCGTCCTATGCTACATTACGGGCCTCTCTGCGCCCATTCTTGCTTGCAATTTGTTCTGATTACTAAGGACATGATTGAAAAATATCGTTTGCATAAAAGAAAAAATATAGCTTATGGTATCAGATGTGTCTCCTTCAATGTCTTGATAAAACTGTAGAGCAACAAGGGTATACAAATAAACAAACATCTCAAAAAATAATTATTTATATTGCAAAAATAGTTATAAGTCACCACACAAAAGTTATACAAAAATGAATTTATATCATTGCATTGGGTTTTTCAACTAAAAAAGACTTGTTTGCTTAAATTGCCTACAGTCGATAGAAATCGATATTTAATGAAAAACGAAAAGGGAAAAACACAAAATCTTGTTGACAATTCGTGTCATTTTCATTTTCATTTAATTTCTGATTTTCATAACAACAATAATGCTAAACAAAATTAAGGCTTCGCGCATTAAGGGCTCTTATACAGGAATACCCTTGCCACCTTGGCAGACAACAAAGAATCCTGCTACATGCCTCCTTCATCACACCTCCCCTCCTCTCAGATAATGGCCAGATATGCGCAGCTTATTGAAATCCATAAGACCCAAATAATTGTCTTTGTGGGCATTATGTTTATGTTAATTGTTGTCATTGTTGTTAATGTTGTTGTTGTTGTTTGTTTGTTTCGCTGTTTTCATTACTAATTGTTGAATGACGAAGGCAAAGTGTAGAGCGGGGCATCAAGACGAAGAAAACGAAGAAGAAGCGCAAAGGATCAAGCTGAAAACCGCTAAGACGTATACGGCTAACCCTTTTTGCATTTGCTTTCGCTTTGTTTTCATTTTCGTCGTACATTTAATGCCGTTAACATGACACTTGAGGCTTTGTATACAGCCCACAATACCACACCACCATCCCCCCCTCCCAACCAACACCCCTGCCAAAGCTTTTTATCCCCTTTAACCCATGCCTGTTGGAGGCTGCTGTTAAAATGTGTGAAACCATTAAATGAAATTGAAATTCTTGGCAAGAAGTTTACTTGATTATCCTGTCGCCAATAATTAAATGTTGTCGCAACAAGTTGCCAGCCAGGATAAGGACAAGGACAATGCCATATTGTGAAGAGGGGAATGGTGTCCTTTTTTAGAGAGAGAAAGCGTAAGAGAGACAGAGACAGAACTCTTGGGCTTCTGGCGCGTTATAAATTGTACTCATTAAAATATTTTAATTTACTTGCAAGGCGATTACAGAAGCCCACCAAACAGGGAAGGAGGGGGAGCTTAGGAATTAAGGAAGCGGGCAGTGGGCTGCGGGGTACGCAATGTTTTCAGCTAAATGTGATGCTTAAATTAATGCTCAACACATTTTTGGCAGCAAGTGAAAGTTGTTACTTTTTGTCCAGGATTTGACAAAATAATTGGTTATATCAACTTAAGCCGCAAAAGAAAAGGGGGGGGTGGAAGGGGATTGGGATTGGAAAGGGCTGCTCGAAACAGCTAACATTTAAAAAATCAATGTGTGTGTGTGTGTGTGTGTACAAATTGCCCTGAAAATGTCATCAAGTCAATTTACAAAATGAGAAAAGTAATCAACGCCCCCTCCTTGCCCACCCCGGCAACCACAAGCGCATTCCTAAAGCGACTCGAAGACAAACAAACAAAACGCAGAAAAGTGCTTAAAATTTAAATCACTTCAGCCAAAGCGTCACAATACAAATCTACAGCCGCACACACACACACACACACCCGCACACACAGTCACAATATATAAATTATATTTTGAGGGTAAATAAAACACTTAACGCCCTTTTAGCGGTTGACACCCAACCACCTTCACCCCTCTTCTGCCCCGGCAAGCGCCATCCAGTTAAGCAAAAGCAAACCCAGGACACGCTCTGTTAACGGCGGGTCCTCGCGCGCAAGGATTCTCAAAAAAATATATATATATCTGAAAAAGGAAGAGCGCTCAACGACACAATATAAAAAAAAAAAAAAAACACATTGTCGCAACGGGCGTCCTTTAAGCCATCATTACCAAAATGGCATGCAGCCCTGTCAAGGGGGGGTGTGGGAATGGGCGTAGGGGTAGCTTGGTAGAGGTTTGTCGCGCTGCCTGACTAAGACTAAACAAATTTGTAGCTTCGCTGGCTGCCTGACTGTCTGCCTTGGCTGATGTCTTCGTCAGCTCAACTTTTTCTCATAACTGTCAGTTGACAGCTTCAGAGTTGCCACCCCGCCCAGCGACATTAACAACAACAACAATAACAATGATGACGTTGATGACGACGACGACGAACAACTTTGCCGCTTTGTTGACGTTCCACAATTTTATTTATTTGATTTTTTATGATATACCCTATCGTTAAGCCCTGCAAATCCCAAATCTCAGTTTGACAGGGTTGACAAGTCAATTTCAAACATCAAACAATATTTACACTATATATTTATATATATAAATTCCTAATAGAGTGTCAAATGTATATAAATAAAATTAAAAAATGTAATGTTCTCTGTAAGTTATACGCATGTTACCTCTAAACAGGGTATCTTCTAGCCATGTGCATATTTTTCGCTGATTTTGCAAGTGCTCTTCTTCTCCTTTAATGTGTTGTGTCTCATTTTGTTGGCTTTTTGGGTTTTGGCTACGCGATTTGACATTAACCTGTCAGCGTCTGCCTTGCATTTGGATTTTTATTTATATTTTATTTCCGTTTAGTATTTATGATTTTATTTCCCAATCCTACCCATGCCCCGCCCCCTTCACGTAAGCTGCCCAAAACGCCTTACAAAACTGTGGACTGGCTGCTGCACATGTTTGCAGTTGACTAAGTTGTGTTGCACGGGCATTTAGTAGTTGTTGGTTGTCGATTAGTTATCGAAATTCCATCAATGGGCTGCACTCCATTATTTATTTTACTAAAACAACTAAAAGTTCAATTTATAATATAATAATTTAAATAATACTTGGCTTGAACACTTGACTGAATCCATTAACAAAACTAAAGTGCGAACCTAAACGAATCCGTTTTTCAACCGCATTCTCTTTGATTGCTGCTCTGGCTCTGCTGTGCCTTGCGGTTCTCTCTAGCTTTTCCGCTTTTCCGCTTTAACGAATTTGGTTTTGACGCCTATCAGCGCTGGCATATGAAAATTCAATTGACGCCTCTGATTCGATTTGCTCTCTTGGCACACAGAAATAACCAAAATCAAGTAAAACAAGCATAAAATATAAAATACAATTTTTCGAGCAGAGCTTTTTAAAGCAAGGCGCCAACTGTTCCCACAGATAAGCATCGAGAGGCAGGCAGCAAGCATCGACTGCAAATAAAACAAAAGAAACAAAGCTCGCCGAAGATAACATACCCTTCCGCACCTGCGTCAAGCTGCTGACATGTAAATATCATTATACATTGCAAAAACCGACAGATTGTTGCCTTAAAAGCTATTTTATATATTGCTAAGTATAATAAAACTAGTGAGTTTTGTTTGGTTATTAACAGAAGAACTCATCTTAGTACCGATTGTTCCTGTGATACGGACGGGGATGATTATACGGAATTGGCTAGTGAGTCAGAGACGTCTCTTTAATATGCTCAGCAAGGGTATCAAAATAGAGAAAACAACCAGTTCAAAAATCGCCTGCGGGGCAAAGCACAAAATCAAATGGATATACAAAAAAAAATCGAGAATGTTGAAAAATTATTATATACTGAACTATAAGATATCCTGTAAACATTTGTAACACGCCCAGGTTGAAGAACTGCAACACACTGGAATTGATTATGGATTATTTATTCGATATATAAAAGACATCAAGTACTAACAAGTTTTTGTAATGTTAGTGGTCTATTTTTGAAACTTATTTTTATTGAAATAAATTTCAAATGCAGTCAACAAACATCAAAAGTTCAAAAATAAACTTTCAGCTAAATCAAAATTATAAATGTGGCAGATGATATAAAATTCACATTCCATTCGGTTTTTTAAGATTAAGAAAAATAAAAGCAAATGTTCAGTTGCTTTCTACAACTATAATTATAGAGTATGGAGAAAATGCAAGCCATGGGCGTAAAGTGTGAAATGCAGTTATCCCCTCCGACAGCCGCCAGCCATCTTTTGCTCCTTTTTATTCTGCTGTGTTGAGTGGGGCAACTTTTGGCTTACAAATTGTTTTTTAGTTAGCAGAACTTTTAATTTGGTTATAGTGTGAAAATGTTTGTCCCCTCACTCACTCACTCTTTCTCTCTCTCGCTCTCGCTATCTCTCACTCTATCGCTCTGTTACGCTTTCTATATATGTATATATTTTTGTCAAATTCTCTTTTCTATAAATACAAAAAGTTTGTGGCGCAAATTAATTTGCATTTTATAGTCTCACAGACACACAAATAGAGCTGTGCGTGTTTGGTCACTTTTCAATTAGACGAAAGAGAGAGAGAGAGAGAGAGCAAAAAAAAAGTAAGGAAAGGAGCAAAGAAAACTGTTTGCGTGCTCAGCCGCAATTAGATGGCAATTAATAAACGACAAAGAGCAACGGGCAACTAGATGGAGATGTAGATACAGCTACAGATTGTATGTCCCTTGAGTGCTCTGAGTTTTAGATAGGGATACTTTGTCCATTATGCATTAATCAAACAAATCAATTTTCATATGTGTCCGGCCCATAGGAATTGTAGACAACAAACCACTCAAAGCGCCATTTATGTCCCCATTTCATACACACACTCTCACATATATATATGTATATATATATATATATATATTCCATATAGACACATAAATGTAATAAAAACCATAAAAGCTCACACGTCAAACGCAATTCAATTGCTGCTACGCCTGCCTGCCCATTTGCACCCTCTCCACTTTGGTTGAGCGCTCGCTTTCATTACTCTCTGGTTTAGGTGGCAAGTGACAGTTTTTGGTTGCGAGTTTTGTCGGGCGGCCAATTATCAGCGCTATTACCAAACTCGAGTCTCAATTCAATTTGTTTGACGTTTCAAATAGCTTTCATGCAATCCCCCTTATCCCCTCCCCACTCCTTTTGCCAAGCCCATTACCCCTCTCAACCGACCCCAACACACACACACACATACACAGTTGGCCTTCGTTTGACTCAAGTTTTCGGTTACTTTTTGTTTGTGCACCATAAACCAAAAAAAAAAACTTGCACATTGATAACAGCCACAAAGTGGGTAAGCAACACACACGTTGCGTATGAGTAATGTGTGGCACTTGCGCATGTGTATGTGTGTGTGTGTGTGTGTTTTTGGTCGTTCATTCGTTTAGCTCGTAATGAAAAGTTTGGCGTAATGAAATAAGCCAAAGTTTTTGCAGCTTTCAATAATAACTGTAAAAGTATCTAGCTAAAGTTTCTTTTTTCTGCCTTCTGCTGCTCTCTGTTTTCAACGTCTCCTTCCCCCCCCCCCTTACCCCACCTACCTGTTTGTGTTGGTGTTAACGGTGCTACCAATGTAATTACGAAGTGTCCACTAAAAGTACGAGTATATGTTTGAGTGCACTCTGATGTGCCCCTTCTCTCTGTGGGTTGGAACCAGAGAGGAACCACAAAACAGAAAACATTTTTCAACTTATTTTGAATTATATATTTCTGTAAAGATTGTTATCATATTTGGCATACAAACATACTCTGTTTTTGTTGTGCTGTTCAATTTTTAAATAAAAGTTTTCGTAAATCATAAATCAGCGATAACTGCGTTCGTTTCTCGACTCTCGATGCAAATCAATAAATTAGCTATAGCAACATAAAAGACAACTGTAAAGATATAGCCTGCAAAAGAAATTAAATATTTACCATGTACCAAATGTATACTATATTGAAATACCAAAGTACCAACCTACTAAATGCTTAAGTGCTGGATGAAGGGTATCTCCTAGTCAAGCTGTCTCGACTAGAGCATTCTAATTGGTTTTACTTTAAGATTCACAACTCTCGCTTGCAGTGCTGGTTCCAGATGTGTGTTATGAAACAGCCATCAGCTATTCCCATAAGCACAAGAAATTATCAACCTTTCTTAAACACCTTAAGTGATAGCATTATCTCAACATTTCATCATAATCTTCAACCACTTGGGATTCACTTGGACGTGGAACTTGTTTATTTACACACGATTTATGCTCGTTTATGCTCATTGAGCAGACATCCCAGTCCAAACAGGGCCGAAATCATAATTAATCATAATTAAACCACAAAATGCACACATAATCATTTATTATGCTGCCGATGGATGCAGAGAGAGAGAGAGAGAGAGAGAGAGCGAGAGAGAGAGAGAAAGAGATGGATACCACAGGTAGAGAGGAAGAGGAGACTGATAGTGACTGGATAATAAATTAAGTCAAGTATCTCATGTTAAGCTGCTGCTCAAACCCGGCCCCAGCCGCTGGCATCCTGCTCTCAAGTCAATTGACTGTTTGGCCAAAAGCCAGGAGGCCACAGGCTGCAGGCCAAAAAGCCACAAACTGGCCGCAGGGATCTACGCTCCGGTCGTTGCGTTAATCAGGCGTTAAATTTACGCACTCATTAGCGCAAATTACAAATTGCAAATTGCAAATTGAGCTGCGAGGCGATGCCAAAGCACCGACGTGCTTCGCAGTTCACAGTTCAGACTCCGAGTGGCACCTAAGTCAGGTGCTTAATATAAATCACTTAATAATCAAGTGCATTCATTTAATTGGTTGACCGCAGTTCGCCGTTTGCCATTCCCCACCCCCCCCCCACACCCCAATGGCACCCCAATTCCATTCCAACCCATTTGATTCCCTGACATGACCACACCACCAAAAGGTTCAACGCCTCTGAGTAATTAATTATTTCATTAGGCAACGCGGCTGACGGACAAAAGCTTACTGCTGCCAAACGGCAACCGCAGAGCTGATTTCTTGTTGCATATTGGATACGCATGAATTTTGACCTTCTAAGTGATACGATCAAGTTGTGATCAAGTTGTCTACTTCAGTGATGAGTACTGGGACTTTCCCAGTCAATAGTACTCAGATATATATATATATATATAGCTATCAGAGATATTTATAAATCATCCGATAAATATAATATATATAACCAAAATGAATTCAAATGTATGTTTCCAGGAGTATAAGTAACTAATTAATAGGGTAACTCGTAGTGTGCCATTTTTTTCTTCTTACTATCGTTGTGTTTTCTGTGCTTGTGCTAGCTTGTTGTTTCAACTTTTCACAGCTCGTGCGGTGACATTTAATTTAAGTTTTGCAATTTGCATGCGAATTACAACAACGACAGCAATTTCGACGATGGAGCCGCTGATTGAATCGACTCACCGACTTGCCCGGATTTTCAAATCAAATCTATTGCCAGGCCGAAATGTAATAATAATAATAATAAAACAAAACACCAGCAAACAAAAAAAAAAAAAAAATACAAAAAAAAATGAAAGGCAACAGAATTCAGCAAGTTTTTAATTGCCAGCAACCGCTGCCAGTGACAACCGACAACCGACAGCACAAAACAAACTTTATTTCTGTTGGACTGCGTAATTATTTTGTCAAGTTAAACATTTGCATGTGGCCACACCCCCCCTCCCCCCCCCCCCCAAACACACCCGACTATCCACCATGGGTTTGGGGGCAACTGTAACAGCAGGGCAGTGCCGCTGAATCTCTGGGAATCTCTGGGTGTGGTGTGGTTCCTAGTTCGATGTTCGAACAGCCATTTGCAATAAACTAAAATTACAAAAATGAACAGCATCATCATTATCTAACAGCAATCATTATCGTCTTGTGCAGATTTTTGGGCGCAAATAAATCGAAACATTCGCCCAGTTGACCATAAAAATAGACAAGCCAACAAAAACAACAACAACAACAAAATGATGGCCCAAAGCAGCTAGTCGCGATAAAGCTGCATTTTCCAGCTACTGTTTCAACGCTTCAGCTTTAGTCGTAGCCCCGAGCCCCAAATCCGAAGCCCCAACCCCCTTTTGCCCAAAGAAACCCCCCCTTCTAGCCGAAGTAGAGAGGAGTCCGTGTCGAACTTCGATACGATATCCAATAAGTTCCATAGAAAAATATGCATCAAATTTGGAAAGTTACAGCAAACTTGTCTATCCCAAATCTGGCTAACAAAAAAACAGAACAAGATTTCCTTGACAATATTCAGAAACCAACCAGAAAATTTAACCCAGAACCTGGTGTTGCTTTCTAGGCAATGATTAGCAATAATTGATCATCTCAACAACCTGTCCATTAATCTGTGGGACACAACAGAAGACTTAAGAGACTCCCTCCGGTGAATAATAATCCCCTTGAAAAGCCCAAAAGACAATTGACCAATAATAGCAATAAGTTACTCATACTTAAATAGTTAAGTGATTTAAACGTTTAAATGTAAATTCCCCAAGATTGTTAAATTATTGTAGCGCAATTAAATGATCGACTATCGAGAAAAATAAAACAAGAAATTGTCATCGGAGTCCGTGTTGCGAGTCGTGATTTCAAGTTATCAAATGAGGCACGCGCTCAACTCTTATGCGCAGTCCAAGGAGCTAGGCCAGTCTCTATGGCAATTCCTAACCCAATCCCTATTGCTATTGCTATTGCGATTGCTATTTGCTATTCCTATACCTATCCCTATCCCTTAAACAAAATGCTTAGCACAATTTCAATCCCTTGGCCAATCTCTCAAAGTACCAGACATGCCAAAAGGACTAAACAATTTTCTGCGCTGGCAATTTTTATGGCCAAACGATAAGTAAAACGATATTGAATGCGACTGTGTGGGACTATGTGTGTGTGTGTGTGTGTGCGTATATATGTATATCGACTGACTTTGTACATATATATGCGTCGCTTTGTATCTTTGTGCGACAATCGGACTGCGGACTAAGGGGAAGCCCATTAAATGCCGATAAGCATCGCATTGTCCACAAAACGCAGCCAAGGAAAAGGCATTTTACACACACACACACACACACACACGCACACACACAGACCCTCCCTTCCCCTCTGACACAGGCTACATTTTGAAGGCAATTGCCAGGCTTATTAGCACTTTGTTTTTGGCAGCCAAGTTTTGGGTTTGCTTCACAACTTTAAAGGTCAGCTTCTCGCAAAATTAGCTGCACCACTGCGAAAAGTGCGAACTGTGTAATGTGCAAATTACCCAAAAACCCCACCAAATGTTGCAGAGTGCTTGAGTCCCGACCACCCATCCCTCCGCCACACCCCTTCCCATGCTGCTGGGGTAAGGGAAATGCTGCGTTAAAAATTATGTTTCGAGTCCCCCTCCCAACAACAACAAAAATATTCATGGCATTTATAAAAGTCATTTCAACGTTACAAATAACACACAGAGGGAACACACACACACACACACACACAGAGTGAGAGAGGTCAGGTCCAGGACAAGGGCAATTGGGAGGGGTACTGCAGTGAGGTCAGGGAGCAACTGTGGCACATGCAAAATGCGGCCATTGCATAATATGAAATGCGCTACAATCCGCCGTATACTGATTTTTATTTTGGTCAATATTCAATATTCAATCTCGGTGGAACAGTGAAAACCCCCTTAATTATCGTCAATTATTTTGTATTGTCATAAAACGATATACTTGAAAATATACATTTATTAATGCTCGAAACCTATAGCTAACTCAAATCGTAGCGAAACTTCATAATAGTCAATCCCAAGCTGGCATACGAGATCTTATCTTCCTTAAGTCTCTGGGTCTGAGATCCGTATGTGCATACAGACGAACAGACGGAAGGACATGGCTAGATCGGCAGCTGATCTTGATTACGAATAAATATGCCTTATGCGGAGGTTCACCCATTTTCAATGGTTGTGTCAAGAATGAACGGCTATTTTCGGCACTCTTGTAGAAATCAGTTCACCTCCATTTCAATGTAAATATTTTAAAAACCCAGCAATATGATTTATGTAGTTGTCTGATGTTGAACATTTTTTAGCTCAAGTGGTATCAGATTATTCCGTAGCCAGCTAAGTCTGACTTTAAAAAAACTGGGAAGAATACCGGATTTTTTACCGGACTTTATATACTTTACATACTACAATCGGAATCGGAACTTAAATCAGTTTCAGTTTGACACTTTGATATAAACTATTTTTTTTTTTCGACCGAAATCCTTATTAATAATGAACATAGGATACAAAACCGTACGACACGCCCACATCAAATATCCTTTTCTTACGCTAATACTAACTCAATACTCCTCCTTTCAGATTCCAACGGTGACAATCTTAAGCATTTCTTAGATTTCCGAAAAACGTGAAGAAACTTTGTAAAATATGGTTTTAGGCATAAGTTAGCTTTACTTACTTGTAAAGCCTACTTAATAGATATAGTTAACAAGCATGATTTGGCTGTGAGTTGGCATTTAGAGCCTGCTTCTGGAGTGAGTTGGTGTTTGAGCTTTCGAAATACTGGCACGGATTGCGTGTAGGGTGTGCTGGCCAAATTACTTTGACTTTCGTTGCGCTACTCGACGCTTTTCCACGCTTTTCGACGCTTTTCGCGCGGTCGTTGCGGCCATTTGGAGCCATTTCGGCCAATTCGGCTGCCAAGTGCAAGCGCAAAATGTTTATAATTAAACTTTAATGCGTATTTAATGAGCTCGGAGCGGGGCCTTGAAAAAAGAAATGATGCAAGTTTAAATGCGAATATGAATATAAAAGTATGCCACCCACACTCCCTTTGGACCTCCCCCCCTTGTCACGTTGCTGCTCTCCCCAACTTGCCACTCCACTTGTCTGCCACACACTGCCAATTGGACAACTTGTGTTGCGCAATGTTTACAATGCCAAAAGTTTTCGGTCGGGTTGGATGTGGGCATGTAAAACTGAATCCCCTGATAATATAAATTTAATCGCTCGCTTAATTGTCTCCATATGAAACCGAGTAAATGGTGTTAAAACTTTTGCAAACAAATTGCAACTAGTTGCAAGCAGTCCACACATGACGATGCAAGGACGAAGATGTTGACGTTCAGCATTCTGAATGAGGATGTGGATGTGAATGTGGATGTCGACGACGACGACGACGACGACTTGTGAACAAATTTCGAGTAGTTGCTTTGAGCCACTTCAAATTGCAAGTTGCTGCCACCGATACTATACAAAGTTTAGCAGCCCAAAAGCTTACATACACACAAACACACATACATATATATATGTACATATATCTATATAGTAAAAGGTTGCTTGTGTCTGCGGTTATTTTCATCTATACTCTGGTCCTGGCTTTGGCTTTGGCTGTGGGCCAAAAGTTCCACTCAAATGAAAAAGCGCTTTAAAAATTTATGAAAAACCATTTGACCAGCAAAACGAATCATGCAAAATGCAACAGTGCGTAATTGCAGTTCGCAATGTTTCGCAATGTTTCGCAATGGTTCGCAATGGTTCGCAATGGTTCGCAATGGTTCGCAATGGTTCGGAATGGTTCACTTTTACAGTGGTTCCACGTCGTTCGCAATTCTTTTGAATAGCATTCGGTGTGAGTGTGTTTTAGTACAACAGACAAAACGCACTTCACATTAAAAAAAAAGAAGACATTATTCATTCTGAACTAGATCAAGAGAACTAGTTCACATACCCACTGCTTTAGACAATCAATTCAGTTCCCCACTGAAACCGCAATAAATTTAATATTCATATATTTATATATATATATATATATATATATATATATATTCTTGCTCAGCATCACTGGCTGAGTCGATATAGAAATGCACGTCTGAAAGTTTTCCGTCTGTCCTGTCCTCTGACTACTGTATTATACAGCTGCCGAAGCGTTATATTAAAAAGAAATCCATCATCATCGAAACATTATATAATTTAGTTGGATTAGGATTGATCTGCCGAAATACACACAAATGTTAATATTCACTTTGAAACCTATAAGCCCAAATAAAATCTCATAATCCGGACTAAGACTTTGATGTCAGCAGATTAACACCTGTTTACCGGGTCTTTATAGTCTTTGGCGTGCCTAAAATAGTCGATTATTTTTGTCATAAGAGAGACGAGTTCCAGTCGAATTATTCGTAAATTTCTCAGCTAACTTCTGTTTGCAGCAACAGATTCAAGTATTTTCATTTTTTTCCTCTCACGACATTAGTTTGCAACTAGTTCATTTAAACAAAAGTGACTCCGATAAGCCATGATACACGATAGAGCGATACTTTTAAGCTGATTGAGCTATTAGATGTCTGATTTTTGCTGTCGCACAGTTATTATAAGTTCCCTGTGTGCCTGGTGCTGTCTGGACGGGTTAACAGTGTGTTTATGTGTGTGCATGTGTGTGTGTGTGTGTGTGTATGTGTGTGTATGTGTGTGTGTGTGTGTGCACATTGGCAGTTGGTGTAAATGTCTAAAGTTTGATTATAACGCCTCAAAGTAAAAAACCTGAACTGTTAAAAGTTTCTTTTATGGAATATCATTTGTTTTATTACCGCCATGGCCAAAAAACTTTTCAAATTGCATGCACACTCACACACACACACTCACACTCACACAGGCATTCACATGCACTTGGCTTAGCATAGTAGTTAGGAGGACATCATCTAGTCTCTAATATCTGCAGTTGGCTTTTCTTTCTTTTTTTGTGTGTGTTTTTTCTTTGAATTTCGTATGCATTGCGCTGGAAATTGTTCGTATAAATCAATAAAGTTATTCAATAAATGTCTGCACCACTCTTGCGACACTTGCCACATTTATGGCGACAAACATTATCATTCCCACGCACCAACCTCCGCATAACTAGCACAATGTGACCCCCATCTGCTGGCGCTGTAGTCCTTGTGTCCTTGAGTCCTTGAGTGAGCAGGTCATTAAACGCATAATCGATACTAATGAAGCATCGGATTTGCTTGCTGTTGGCAATTATTGTAAGACTGCAGCTTCTCTCCAACTCGCAACCCCGCACAGCCCTCCCCTACCCGCCCCGCTCTTATCATCAGCTATATTTCTGCTTCTTGCATCCGCTTCATGGCATAATAAATTGACTCATCTACAGGAGCAGGGCGCGGGGTTGAGGGGGTAGGTTGCTTTTTAGCTGTACGCATAAACCGTTTTATGTGATTTTCTTTTCTTTCTCTTTCTTCTTCTCCACATAGCTCTCTGGGCTTTTGCTTAATGAATCCAGCAACATATCCTTAGCATACTTTTCAGCGCTCGCAAATGCCAAGTAGATCAGCCCAAGTTAAGTCCACATTTAGCTCAAATGATTTTTACGGTCCACAACAATATAAAGCAGTTCATTTCAAACTTTAACTGCAAAACTGGTAGCCTTTTGAGTTCCCTTTAGTCACTTAACCGTTAAGAAAATATGATATCAAACAAGCTTAAATATGTATATATGAAAAAAAAAGGAGGGTTGTCTTAAATAAACCAGTAACTATTCCATTGAAGTGTAGATACATTGTATCACGCCCACTTCGATTTATATTTATATATTAATTCGATGATGATGATTCTTTTATAGAAAATGTGAGGAACTTACTCACACTTACTCAAAATGCATTTTTTTAACACAAAAACAAATACTTGGACGGTATATATAGATAATATAATTGTCTGATCCGGTCGACTGCGACGTCATAAATGGGCGAAGCAAAAAGACGGAGATATACAAAATATCTTGAGTTACCTTCAAAGTTGATTTTTGCTCTTATAAACAAACAAAATCAAGGACTCGGCTAGCGATCACGAATATATAAACCATATGGGTTCGGAGACGTTTCCTTCTTCAACACAATAACAACATTTGTATTACCATTATTATTTGTTTAAAGTCGAACCATAAAGTAAGGTGAAGTAAAGCAAGTTCGCCTTGCAATGTCCCGATCTTTACTAGGGTACAGTTCCCCAATTCCGACTCGGTCAACTGTCTGGCAACGCTGGCAACGCGTATTGCAGCAAATTTGTTTGTTAAACACCATTTATCAGCTGGCAGCTGAAAGAAGAAAAAAAAGAGCAAACAAAATTGCTATTCAATGGAGTGGAACAAGCTTGCAACTCGCTGCGATTTACGTGTTGCAAGTTGCGAGTTGCCACTGATTTGGCCTGGCGCTTGCAGTAATCCTTCAAATTTATGACCAGGCAGTTTGGTAAGTGGCAAGAAGTGCGTGAAAGACTGCGAGAGATTTTTCAGAAAGCGTACGAATTGACGGCGACTGCATAAAATTGCAATTGAATTGCATTTCAACTGCGGCGCCTTATCTGCGTTTCTAAGCTTACATTAATTACTTTAGAAGTGGCCAACTGACACACCCATTATTTGACAAAGTGGGGGGGGGGACAGGCGAAACGACCAAATGTCGCTTAAAATAAACATTTTCTAAAATTGACACTTGCCATTCAAAGCCAAACATTCGCACATTGCCATTGGCAGGGTTGCCACGTTGCCGCCACATGCTAGAGTGTTGCAAGTGCACAAACAACAACGACAGCAACAACGATTGCAACGACAGCGACACCATCATCAACGACAACAATGCCAACAACAACTTGGACAACGATTGCTTTGCCGCTGCATTTGCTGTTATCAACTTAAATTCTTTGCATCGACGCACACACCACACACGCACCACTTACACACACACCCACACAAACATACAAGTACACTAACAGAAAAATGTATGTATAATGTATTCGCTAAAAAAAATCTTGCGATACTTCCCCAGTTTCTTATTGAATATTGGCATATATCCGTCTATTTGCCTCGGTAACTAAGGATGTCGCAGCCATCTGAATCGAAGAACTATATCATTTAGCTGGCCTTATAGCTACATACTTGAGAAACAGAAAGCATAGGAAAAAGATTTGTTTAAAATATACAAAATCCTATTGAACATCTCGTATGGCGGACCAATATTTGAAAGTCTCTGCAATAATATGTAATCTTTGGTCTGCCTAAGATAATCGTTATTTCAAGTTGTGCTTAATTTCGGAGAATATGCTAATGTTAAGTATTCTACACTTATATAATCTACACTAGTCAGGGTTTTATCTTTCTGTGCACGCATACACAAGAATCTTAAACACATTCGATGTAAGTGTTAACTGCAGGCAGATAGCTTGCTAGGGACTCATCTATCTAGCTCTTTCTCTATATCTCTCTCTCTCTCTCTCTCTCTCTCTCTCTATCTATCTCTCTCTCTCTCTCAATTTACGTAGTATTCACCCATCAGTGCCATTATCGGCAAGCCTGAAACCCACACTCAATTCACACATCGCCTTGTCATCGACATTTATAAACTGCACAGAACACAGTGTTCCACTCGAACACACTCGCACACACAGTGCACAGTGCAGGAGGTTGCCCTGTACAGGTCACACAAAATGTCATTTCTTTGACAGACAGACCAACTAACTAAATTGCTATTGATTTGATTTCAATCGTTTTGATTTCACACTTTACTGTCACGATTCAATTATTTTTCATTTGTCGCATTTTAATTACGTTTATTGGATGTCTAAAGAAATGTCTTGCTGCTGCTTGCTATTGTTAATATTAATGTTAATACTAATGTTAATGTTAATACTAATGTTAATGTTAATGTTAATGTTAATATTAATGTTATCATATATGTAGTTACAAGAGCTGTCAGCATAGTGATTTAGATGAAAATTCTTAGAAAAATTACACTTACTACAATTGCACGTCAAGTAAAATAAGCTAAGAAACAACAACAACAAAATTCACAAAAATATGACTCTATTAATTTTGAAATTAAATTTCGAATAACTTTCGAGTAAATCGATTCATGGACTTCGAATCGATGGACCCAATACTAAGTACAACGCTAAAGTTTAGCTGACAATTTTGTGGGTATTGCGAGTGCTCCAGCAAATCCTACTGATGATGATGATGATGATGACGTGGAGACGATAATGAAGCCATACACATGCAGCAAGCAAAGGAAGCTGAAGCTGAAGCTGCACCCGGACGGGGTAGGGGTAAAGAGAGACGCCGACATTGCCATGGCCACAATGATGGCCACAACACACGACCCAAATGTCTCGCATGTCCAAGGGTCCAGAGTCCAGGGTCCCGCTTCCAGTGTCCACTGTCCAAACATACACACACACACACACACACACACACACACAGTGTTCGCAGTTTATCTTTTTTTCTAGCCAGCAACTGCTTTTATTTTGTTGTTGTTGTGGCTGCATTTCTGGCTCTCTTTCCATTGTTGTTGTAGGTGTGAGTGTATGTATGAGATAGATGGAGATAGGACGAGAGGTAGAGTAAGCAGGCGAGAGTGTATAGAGAAATTCCTAAATGAACGATATAAATTGTTGGCAGCCACAAATAATGAAAACACTTTGCGGTCATTTAGCGCTATTTGAGGCACACACACACGCAAAGATACACACATGCATGCTGTTGACAGTTTTATCTGCGTTTGTGTGTGTGTGTGTGTGTGTGTGTGTGTGTGCGTTATCCTCGTCTGTGGGTGACATTTTTTCTTGCCCTCAGACGACCCGTTCAAAGTCTTTTGCAATTTGAAAATGACATACGAAGTCCATTAAGCGCACAGTCACTGAATGCAATAAAAGCAACAACAACAACAGGGACAACAATAACAACAATTGCAGTCACTACAACAACAACAGCAATTTGTGGGCGTGGAAGGCGTTTCGAATTCCGCCTGACGAGCATTCCAGCCAGCCTCGTTACATCGCCATCCCACAATCGAACACTAGAGATGTCCGCGTATCCGATTAATTTTAACAAAGCACGAACACGAGCACGATTAAGATGTTAGCACTGGAAAGGGAGACGTCTCTGACTTCATAAAGTATTATATTCTTGATCCGTATCAACAGCCGATTCTTTCAAATATCCATCTTTTTGCTTCAATATCTAACCGCCCTGATCGGACAACTATAATATATATAATAAATAATATATTGATTAAAATTTGTTGAAAATGTACAAAATTATAATAATAATAATATAATACATAAAGGTTGTCAGCTAAGCTTGACTGATATAATGATTGTAATTTATATTTTGCATAATTCATATACCAAATAGTTATGTATTTATTTTATACATAGCTTTATATACTTATTATATATTGCTCAATGCTCCACGAGCAAAAAGACGACACGAGTTCAACTCGAATTCAGTGCCTAAGCGATGGACACACTGTATTCTGTGGCAGTCGGTACCAAAATTATCTTCAGCACACTCACACACACACATATGTATATATATATATATATATATATATATATATATATCGCATTTGGATTCCGTTCACATTTGGTACGATTGTATTGAGCTGGTAATGAACATTGACAACTTTGAAATGCAGACAATTGAATCTTAATTTTCCATCACACCAAGTCGCCAAGTCGTAGAACAAAAGCAGGCGTGATAATGGAGTGGGGAGCTGGGGGAAGGGGAATAATATGAATGTCAAGCTAAATCGATGGATAGTTGGATGGATAGATGACCAGACAGCTGAACAGACTTCGATTGCAGTCCATGAATCAATCGCAAACAGAATAAACATTTATGCACAGCTTCGTTTTCGAATTATCTCAACATTTTTTGTGTTGTTTTCTGTTCTTTTTTTCTGTTTTCCGCTTTGCTATTGGATGTATTGAAAGACGTAATTGTATTTTGACCAAGCTATGAAGTAAAGATTCTAATTGTGGTCTAAGATAATACTGCTTTTCTTTTATGCTCTCTCTGTCATTTTTACAGGGTAGTCGACAGTTGAGCACTTGTTCGCTTAAGGTTTCGAGCATTAAATGCAGCCTGCTGCAGATTTAAATATAAGAAAGAGCTTAGCTTTGTGTTCGCATCATATATCACACATTTGTTTAATTAGCCAACTAACATTTATGGCAAAGTTATTTATTATGATTTTAAACTTCAGCTCTCGTGTTCTTATAGTTGTAGTATCATATTTTAGAGTCCGAATTGTTTTTATTGCTATTTGTTTGGCTACACAAAGTCTTTGGTTACCAATAAAATGTGCAAATTTGATTAATTAATTCGCTTTTGTCTTTTGACAAATACTTTCAATTTTTGATATCACATTTTTATTCTGGTCTTAAAGTCACAATTAAAGATGAGATATTTACTGAATCAAAATAAGTAAAGTGGGGAGGAAATTCGTAGCCGGTTACAGAGTATATTCAAGGTAGGCATACTTCTTGCTGTTACTCGACTCATGCCATTTTGTCTTTGCCTTGTCGCGCTTTACGCCTCGACAGCGATGCAAATGACACAAACAGCGGCAGGCTTACAGGCTGCAGACAGACAGAAAGAGGCTGCACCCCTCCTCTCCCTTGCCCTGCTCTGCCCAACCAGCTCTGCAGTTGACAAATAGGCTTATAATCATAATGTGCATTCATTTCTGGCCATGCATTAACTTATCGCATGCAGCCGCTGTTTCAAGCATCTCTGCAGATGCTTTTTTCATCTCCATCCTCTGCATCGTCTTCTTGTTTTTCCATTAAATTAGACGCAGGACACAAGACGCTTTCGTCTGCCATAATTGCAACTAGACCAGCAGCGGTTCCTGGAGCCGGTGCTGGCGGATCCAAAGTGCTAAAGTGGTAAATATGTCAGCGGCAGCAAGACGATAAATTCTCGTTAAGTAGACGCGCACACGCAGCCCACGAGGCAAGGCGTGGCACTCAAGGAGGCGTGTGTGCTTGCTAGATAGGGTATGTAGGTGGTCGGGGGGGTGGGGGGTCAGGGAGTCGGGGATGGGTGAGAATAGGGCAATCGGTTGGCCTAATCTGCTGCGCTTGAATGATGACGTGCCACGCCCGTGCACAGCCCTTAATTACAGCGTGTGGCGTGAATTGAGTTGAACAGAGAACTGATAGGATTTGCACTTGAAGGTTACACAAGGTGTGCGGGGGTGTGGATGGGAAGGGTTGTTAAGAATTTTGGGCACTGGTAGAAACACGTGCGCACATGTGCAACTTCCGTTAAAAATCTATTGCTAACTTTCAACAATTTCCAGCACAGAGCAGGAGCGAATTTGTACAACAGACTAGGGACGGGCTCATTTCGCATTTTTTGCAACAATACACGAGCACGAGCACGAACACCTGAAGCACATAATTTTCAAAATAGGAAAATCTTATTATCAACATCGAAAATATTAATAAAATTGTATTTACAAAATAAATAAAATAATGAAAATAACAATAAAAAGTAAAATAAATAAATATTCGTGTCACGAAAGCAAATATGACACGAGCCAAACTCTAGCAATAGACAGAAAGGTGTGCGTTTTGGCGTGTGTGTGAGTGTGTGTGTGTGTGTGTGTGTGTGTGTGTGTGTGTGTAAGTGAGTTAGAGTTTCCTGCAGCTGTCGTAGCAACTTCCGGCACTGTTTGCAGCGTCAATGTCGACGTCGACGCCAACGTCTGCAACGTCTGCTAAAACACTTATTTGGCTAAAGGCTAAAAACTCAAAGCCAAAAAAAAAGCAGCAACAGCAATAACAGCAAACGGGTGGCAGCCATCTTTGATACACTTGCAAAAGCTAGCTGCTAAACAAAAAAAAAAACGTGACTAATTTTGACAGATGCTCTCTCTGATCGCGCAGTTAATTAGAAGAGAGAGAGAGAGAGAGAAAGAAAGCGTTAATAGGCATGTTTACAGTTGGAGCGAAGCATCTCATGTGAGAGCGTCAATCTTTTATTTACTGTTAGCTTAAGAGTAGGGCAGGCGTCGCGTGCAGCTTGGCAGGATTCGTGCCGTGGCTGCATTTTGCTTTGCCTTCGTTTCTTTTGCAAAAGCTTTGCGTTTCCGTTTTGCTGCTGCTACTTCAATATTTTTTTTACGTGCATATGTAATCAACAGACAGTCAGAGAGGCAGATAGTCAGTAAGTAAGTAAGTATTTATCAGTGAGAGTGTGTGTACGTAAGTAATACACGCATACAGCTACGTGCGCATGTAAGCGTATTTGTGCTTAAAAAATTGCACAAAGTTCAAGCCAGCTTTGACTGTATGCGCGCGCGCGTGTGTGTGTGTATGTGTGTGTGTGTGTTTGTGTGGGTGCTGTGTAACTCAGTCATAGAACTGTTGCTGAAGTCACGTAATTCAAATAACTAAAGTTGGCGTAAATATGCCAAGCATACAACAGCAGCGCGAATTCACACATACAAATACACACGCACCCATACACACAAACATACACACATACACATAGACACACACACAAACGCCCTTTCAGCCAAACACAATTGCATAGCTGTTGGTCGTTTGTTGTTGTTTTTGTTGGTTGTCAGTTACATAGCTAGAGAATAAGAGTGAGAGAGGGTGACAGACGATAGACGAGACGAGAAGCGGGGCGGCGCAATGACGGATAGAGATAGATAGATGGCTTAGTGTGCTGTTTGAAGCTTTAAGCGTGTTAATTTTGTAATTTGTATTAAGCGCTCCTTTTAATTGGCCAATCAGCGACGAGCGTAAACCACTGTAAATGAGAGCGAGCACAAGTGCACCATTCACAATTAATGTTCTCGAACATTTGACGGCTTTCATGTTATGCACTAGCTTCCAATCCGAAAAGTCGAACAATCGAACGAAACGCTAGAGTTTATATTAAGGTATAGTTGGGAAATGCTTTTGCTTCGATATCAATCTTAAGTAAAACTAAAAGATTTCTTTTTGCTGGCAGTCCAGCAACAAATTAACGCCGCAATTGCTCAGAAAATACACGGCGATTCTCTAATATATATATTATAGATTAGCTATCGATTGTATAGCTTATAGCTTGTGGACGGACGGCAAAGATCTCTCTCGTCTTAGTTCCCATTATTACATATTTCTCTATTGGTTTCTAATCTGATTTACTATCCATTTTATTTTAATTAACAGTTTTGACAGAGGCGTAAAGTAAAGTGCTTTGATTTATTTATTTTAAAATATATATATAACAACATATGTATGTATACATATTCTTTTTTGCATCTGCATTACAATTACAATGGAGACTTTATTGCTTATGGAAAAGTAATATGCATTTGTGGCATGCAGAAATGCATTATATGCTTTAATTAGTCTAAATTGCAAATGTGCAACATTTCCGCAAGTCATTTGCTCCTTTGTTTTCTTTTTTATCATTGCTCTTTAACTTTTGTCCACCTGTCGGCAATTGATGTCGTTGCCAGACACTTAACGTGCTAGACATTTTGACAGATGCAGCTGTTATTGTTGTTGTTGTTGTTGTTACGCCGATTCTGATCTTAGCAGCGGCGACTGTTGTTGTTGACACTATAAGCATATTGATTTTGATTTATATCCACAACTTAACGGCAATTAGTTAAAAGCACTCTCTCTCTCTCTCTCTCCCGCCCACTCACTCCAATGCAGTGCCCGACAGCTTAGTGGCGGCTTAACAGTGGCATTAACGTGGTCAGCATTGCATAATATAAATAAATACATTATGTTAAGTGGGTGCAGTGCAGAGAGGGCCGCGGTTTACTAATGAGTTAGTCGGCAAGCCGTTAGGAAATGATTTTAAAGCTATCTGAGCAGAGTTAAGCGGTCACTTAAGCTGCTGCTGCTGCTGCTGCTGCTGCTGCTGTTGCCAGACGCCATTTTGTAATTAGCCGCATTACAAGTAGCACTCGCTGAGATTTTTGCGTCTCCTCTGTATGTTAATGAGTTTTCTTGCCTTTGTCTTATCTCTTCAGTGGACATGAGCGCCCGTCCAATTGAATTTAAAAGCAGCCCTAGCCCCCCCAATCCCCAACCGCCTTATGCCACTTGATGCCGCCTTTAAGTTGCATAATATGCAATATGAAAAGTGGGCGGCCGCTTTTCGGCAAAACTTCAAATTGCATTTTTGGCCAAAAGCGTGAACGTATAAAAAAAATAGCAAAAGAAAAAGAATAACACAGCAGCAATGTGAAAGAAAATGGAAAAAATCCTATTGACAGACAGGCGCAGCGTTGCCATAAAGGAGAGATAGAGAAAGAAAATGCAAGGGGGGGGGGGGGGGGGGTTATAGAAAAGTGCAAACAGCAATGCACAAACGGCGACTCGTGCATATGTGCATCAGTGTTGCCATTTCAGTTGAAAGCTTTGCATAGCTTAGCGGTTTCGTCGCTGACTCACATAGTTTGTAGCAACTAGCTACATTTAGCTTTTTTAGTTTTCGTCATTTTGGCAGTGTTGCCAACACTGTGCATCGCTCTGTCCATGTGTGTGTGTGTGTGTGTGTGCGAACAACATTTTCTTATCTAAATAATATTTGGTGGGGCCGGCAACTACGGCAACGACGTTTTTATCTAGCTGATTGAACAAAGTTTGTTGCCACTTATTGTCGTTGTTGTTGTTGTTGTTGTTATTGCTATTTCTGTTGTTATTGTTTGCCTTTCGAGTAGTGCAAAAATTGTTTCTGATAAAGTTTAGCGACCAGCAGGAAGGATGCCAGCAACGAGAGCAGTTTCGTTTTTATATTCAATATACGTACACATTTTTTTAGCTGTCAAATGCGGTAAGCGACAAATGCTTACAAAAATATGAATTTACATATGCATATTTATATAGAACGTTGCCTAAAAAATATATTATACACATTTATGCAAATATCAAATGAGTGCCAAGAGCTGCAACGCAACGAGAAGTAACTAGCATCCCACTGGGAAGTAATCAAGTGGCGATTAGCCCCCCCGTTCCCAGATATGGCGGTGTCAAAAAGTGTGAAAAGCATTGCCAAAGTATTGGCCACTAAGTATCCAGTAGATAGCCACTGTACATGTTGAACCTACCACAACATTTTCAGTACATTCTGATTCAGCTGGGAACGGTCATAGAGAGAAAGAATCTGTCTGCACTACAGTTTTAGGGCACTTGAATATGAACAGTTTGAGTAGCACTCGGCCACGTTGCATTTCTTGCGAAGCCATAACAGTTTGAAGCAATTGCGCAGTTCATTTTACAGCTGGAGAAGCATAACTAGAAAAATGCATTTCAAAATGTAAAATATTTAACCATAAATTTACTATTGTGTTTGGTTTGTTTAGCTACAATATTGTGGTTTTATCAGTGCGACATTTCGAAGAGTGCAGTTTGAATACCACTTGTCAGCATTGAGAAAGATAAAGAGAGAGAGATAGACAGATAGATAGAGAGGGAGAGGGAGAGTTCACTATATCCGAGTAAAAAATGCCCGTGGCAGTTTAATTTCATTTTATATTTACTAAAGACTATTTGTGTTTATGTTTCTTAGTTTGTTTTCTGGCTTTGAAGCTGGAAATAAATTACAATTTAAATTAATAATTTTCATATTTAACATATTTTGGGTTTTTTTTTTTTGTTTGTTATTCTTTATTTTTTTTATGTATGTTTTAAATGGTAGGTTTTTGTCCTCCACAGCAATTTGGCGTCTGCAACGGCAATGCCAAAATAAAAAACTAATATTAAATGTTTTTCAATGTTTAACAAATTTGTTTGCTTGTCATTCTCACTAGAAATTGGATATTATATATTTATAATCTATACGAATTATAAATTTAAAGCAGTGTGTGTGGCTGTGTGTAATTCTTCCTCTTCTTCATTATCTTCTTGTTTCTTACGCCTTTTACTCGTTATTTTAACAGCTGTTCGCTTTGCACTGGGGCTAGTCTCCTGTCTAACGGTAATAGCGCAAGAGTTCAGCATTTTTTTTCGAAAGAAGCAAACTTAAGTGTAGAAAATGATATCTGGCATTTGTTGAGGGTAAGGCGTGGCAGCGCAATGTATTAGTAATATATAGAGCTTCGGAATCAGGTTTCAGTTGTGTCTTAAACAAAAACATTGCTTGGTTTTAGTTAATTATTATTATTATTTTTGTTATTGTTGTATACTAATACCAAATACAGCTTCTTGTGTATTGCTTACATATAATAACTTGATTCACCTTTCCTATTATTCGTCAACTACTCTCCAATTCAATCTACTTCAATACAATTTGACTTGCCGATTGTTTCATATTATTGCTTGCTGCCTCTCAATTGTTGTTGTTGTTGTCGCTAGTGTTGCATTGGGGTGTGATTTGTTTTGGAATTTTGCTTTTACAAATAATTTCGATTGCAATTTGTGAATTGAAAGTCATTTCATCAAACAATTGGTTCAGTATTAAAAACAAATTGAACATAAATATGCTTTTGCCTGCTATTGTTGTATGTATGTGTTGTGTGTGTATGGGTGTGTGTGGTAGGGGGTGTGTGTGGTAGGGGGTGTGTGTGGTAGGGGGTGTGTGTGGTAGGGGGTGTGTGTGTGTGTAGATGATTGAATGAATAAATGGCGGTGCCAACAAATGAAAATATTTTGTTCCGGCTGATCATCTGCTGCTTGTTGTTGCTATTACTCCTTTAATTATTCTTGATGTTGTCGGTTGTTGTTGTTGTTGCTGCTGCTAGGGGTGGTGGTGGTGTTGGTGTTGTTGTTGTTTAGTGTGGATTGAATGTGCTTAGCCAATTATCAGTCCACAGCCGAGTTTGAAGTTATTTTTTAAGTGATTCATGCGTCCACTCAACGCAAAGGTGAAAGGCAGCGGCTGCAGACGCTTCTCCAGAACGCCCGAAATATGCCAATTTGAGTCTACGGCGCCTGTACACAAAAATAATAATCAATCAACGAATCAATCCAAGTTCAAATAAAGAAAAAATAACCTTTGAACACTAAATCCGCCTTGGGCAAATCAATCTGATAGGCAATGGTTGCAAGGGATTCCTGAATGCGGTGACTCGTTTCCACCTCGACGCCAATTTGTAGCTGTTCGCTGGCCTTCAGATAATAGCACAAATGCAATCCACTCGGTCCCAGTGTGCCAGACCAAATCGAATCTCCAGACGAGTAGCGTCCCAAGGCAGAGACAATCGCTATTTGGTTACCGGGCACATTGGGGCCATACTGATAGGCCACCTCGGCGCCAAGGGCTATGCGCTGTGTTACCGATTGTAAATACTGGCCCACAATTACGCCGGAATTGTTGAATATGTTCGGATTGGCCAGTGTTATCGCTGCGGAAAAATCATTGCCACGATAATCTGCGGCAAGCTGTGTGGCCACTAATTTCGAGTCCTGGATCTGCAATTGGTGGTGGAAAATTTTGGGTTTAAAATGTGCATATATAAAAATAAATGTAATTACATATGTAATTAAACAGAAATACAAATATAAAGAGAAATTCAGAGAAATTGCATAGAAGTTGAGCTCAGCGTATGTACTTAATTATGTATTTATCATATACTATTATAGACGCCAGCGGGAAAAAGCACTCACCTGGGCAGCAAGTTTGCAGCGCAAACGTGATGAGAACTGATGTATAACATTGGCATTCAGATTGCCGGATGGATCAATATCACCGAGGAGCACGGGGAATGAATCGGTGGGGCTGTATTGCTTGGTGCCCACATATGTGGCGCCAAAACGATAGCTACTTGGCACTGTGCTGCTCATGTTGATCGTGTGCGATACTTGAAAATGATTGCTCAGTCCCTTGTTCAGCATTATCTTGGCGCCCTCAAAGGGTATGGCCTGAACATCTGCACGGTGAGGGATACAAATGAGAAAAGAGAGAGAGAGAGAGAGAAGAGACTTAATCGAACCCATTATATATATGTATATATGCATTGCATATTCCGCATTACTGATAATACATAATCAAAGGCAACTCACACACACACCCACACGCACATGCATACGCACGCACGCGGCACAACTGACACACACACACACAGACGCACAGAGAGAGGGAGAGAATGGGAACCGACCGACCCCCTCATATGCTTGTAGGTTATGTCATCAGTTGTACTTTTGGGCTTTGCGCATGAATTGCTGAATGACATTGCATACCTTTGCATTTTTTGTGCAACTCCTCGACGGTGCCGGGATTGTCCAATGTGTTATCCTTGGCCGCATTGCTCAATTCGCTTGACATCGATGTGCTGCTGCCAGTAGCCTCTGTGGAAATTGCGCTTGGCTCCGGCATACCGAGGCTGGCAGCCACACTGTTGCTGCGAGCCGTTGTTGCCTCGACGCCGCTTGATGCCGCTAGCACGTTACCCATTTTGTATATTGTCAGTTAAGTTTATTGTATAATTTCGTTTTTTATTTGTGTGTGCTCTGAAATTTAAAGTGGCACACGCTATCTCAGGTATCGGTGTTTTAGACACACTATATTACAAAAAAAAAAAAAAAGTCTGTTTCTGAGTTGATGACAAATGAATATCGATATTTCCAACTGCTATCGATATGAGCAAAACACTTGGCATTGCTTTCTATTGAATTTTAAGTATTGACAACAATCAAACAGCAAGTGTTTAACACTATTTCACTTTTCTTTAGCTTACTTTACTTACTTACTTTACTTTTGTGCAATTGTGCACACATTGCGCTCAAGCAGCTGCAAATCGACTCGATACTCAGCAATAACAGCTGAGCTGCCACTGAAATGCAGCTGTCAGTTGACAGAGTATTGCCACACTGCCACAACCTTGACCGCCAATTTTGAATTGTTATCAATAATATGAAAATCACCAGTCGCTGTTTATTCAATAAAAACGTTTATATTTCAATTTCAAGTATATGTATCCTTTTTCATATATGTATATATAGACGTATTTCTTGTATAAGTTAATTAGAAGAGCACAAATCTCCGCTACGTATGTATAAAGCTGAAAAACTTTTTTAAATCAGAGTAGTTTTGTGGGTGATGCTTGGCTTTTGTTAAAAAGACAAAAATATTGTACTAAAAGAAAATAAATCAATAAAAAAAAACATCCATAAGTCATCTAATTGACTGCAATTGGCCGAATAGTCATATCTAAATGTATTGGGTTACATTAGCTTAAAAGCGTAACTAAAAATAATCGTGCTTTATCTTTTATATTTTGTTTCTAAATTTTTTTTTTGGTGCGCTATTAAAAACGAGTCAACAAAAAAAAAAAAAACTTACAAATCATCATTAATGCACATTATATATATGTAAGGGTCAAAGATTAACATAAAAAATAATGTACATAATATCTATATATATTGTATATAGTATAAAAAAGACTTTTCGCTGTGGGTTGACAAAATAAACCAAAACAAAAACAATGTGAAACAAATCAACAGCATGACGATTTCTCTGGCTCGGCAACGACCAGATTAAAGTCGAGACTGTTGGGCCTCGCAAATCCTGACTTGATGCCATCCCAGCCATCCTCGGCCTTGTATTCACCGGATCGAATGCGGGCATAAACCTCTTGGGTGACCATGCGGAACGCTTCCTCCACGTTGGCGCCGGTGCGCGCAGAAGTCTCAACAAAATGCAAGCCATGCTGTTTGGCAAACGTTTGCGCCTCCTCCGTGGACACCTCGCGATGCCCGCCCGCATTCACCAGATCCAGTTTACAGCCGACTAGCGCAAAGACGGGCCGATGCGGCTCAATGTGACGCTGTGCCTCCATCATCCAGAGCGGTATGTGCTCGAAGCTCGCATGATTCGATATATCGTAGACGAGCAGGACGCCAACCGAATTACGATAATAAGACTTCGTTATTGAACGGAAGCGCTCCTGGCCAGCTGTATCCCAGAGCTGGAGTTTAATGTGTTTGCCATCCTTCATTTCGATGAGTCGGGCGAAAAAGTCCACGCCCACTGTGGGATCTGAAAGCTGAACGAGACACAACGGATGAAAAGGTTGTCAAGAAAAAGAAAAGTGACCTTTATATCCGTTTTCAACTTAAGGTAGAGAGATTTTTGTTAAGCTATTCCATTGAAAGCCTAAAGAGTCCGCGCATTTCTCCAATGTTGCCACATCTATCGAATTTTTTAATTTCATTTTTTTTTTTTTTGCGGTTGCATTATCAGTAAATGACTACACACACACACACACACACTCGCGCGCACACAAAGGCAAATGGGGCCACTGGCTGCGAGATGCTCGCCTTTGTTTTTATATTATTTGTTTCTTTTTTTTATAGCTCTTGCGACTTAATTATGTAATTATTGTTACTGCTTGGACTTGACATACACAGCCACACTTCAGAAAGATTGAACACATACCTCGGCAAATTTTCCATCTGTGAAGAATTTGAGCAGCGAACTTTTGCCCACTGTGCTGTCGCCGATGAGTATCAAGCGAAATTGATAATCAAAAATAGGCTCAACCATCGTGCTGCACTGCTCTCTCCCCCTCGTTTACTGTTTACCAGTTTCGACGATTAACAGATGCAAAGCGAGCCAACCCCACAGCGCCCCCTCTTCTTTCCTTTGATTGTTGTTATTTTCTTAATAAGCTTAATACGCAAATGCACTTCTCCTTTTCGTTAGAAGCGCACGATGCGCTTTAGCTCTTTTCAAATGTGGCCTATCGCTTGACGGTGCTATTTACAATTTTACCAGCGTATAAATAAACTGCAACCTTCTTGTTTATTAAGTTTAACTAACTCAGCTGCGCGGCTTTGTTTGTTTTTTTTCCTAATGCACAGCAATTAATGTATGTGTGTGTGTGTGTGAGAGGGTTTGTTTCAGGGCTGGCAAGCAAGTAGAATGCGCACGCAGGTACTCAAACACAGTGGCAATATCGTTGTTAGTAATGACGCAAATTTGAATTGAGCATCGAATCGAGATTTTGCACAAACATATATGAGCACTATATGCATAGAATTTCAATTTCACATATCTAACATGTGAGGACAGTTACATATATAAAGCCGAAATTATTCCTTTATTAACGTTTGCTCATTTTATGCTATTACATAATATATATATACATTTATATATACGTTACCCTCGAAGGAACATGCCTTTTTTAACTATATATTATAAAAATTGTGTTTGAAAGCACAAATATTATAGAAGAAAAAAAAGTGATCAAGATTATTGGTATCGATAGCAATCGATAAATAGTTTTGTTATTATTGTAGCATCGCTAGCTGTCACATTTGACATTCGTTCGCTTTGATTTCGGCTTTATTTTTATATTGTTTTCCTTTGCATTTGCACCAATGTACAATAATAGAAAAACAGCAACGATTGCATTTTTACCAAAGCCAACCAAAGACCAACGGCACACTAAAATTTACTGTAACTTTTAGCAGCAGCAGCGGGCAACGTGAATCCGCCTGGCAACAACAACAACAAAAGCAGCAGCAACAACAAAAAAGCCCAAAAAAGCATACGGTTATCGAATAGAAGGAACGTCCGCAAGAAATTTGTTGCTGCTGCTAAAAACAATCTGTACACAAACAAACACACACATAGATGTTAAAGTTTGTGCTGCACGACGCCATTGGCTACGTGCGCAACAATGTGCGTGAGTTCAGTCTCAATGCAATCCGCCTGCTGCCTCAATTGCCCCAGCTGAGTCCCTACGATGTGAGTATCTGAGTATCGATCTGCAATCGGTTCGGATGATATTGTTTGATTTGGTTTTCTGCAGGTGAATATTGCGCTGAGGGAGAATGAGTTTGTTTACAAATTTCCCTTGGAGGGCACTATACTCAGCTATGAAACAAATCAGCTCGGCTCCAATTCCCCCTGCGAGGACACACGGACCGAGGCGAGCCTCCTCTATCGGAACGGCTTCATGTGCGGCGTCTTCGATGGACATGCGGGCGCCGCATGTGGTCAGGTCGTCTCCAAGCGACTTTTGCGCTACATTTCGGCGGGCACATTGCCGCGCCAGGTGCTCAGGGAGCAGATGAAACAGGGCAACTGCAGCAGCCAGTCATTTCTCAAGTGTCACAACGACAAGGTGGACTTTGTCAGCGAGATTCGGCCCATCTATGAGAAGAGCTTCCAGCGCTATGTGAACCAGGTGGCCGCCGAGCCGCAACGCGATGTGGCCAGCGAACTGGAGCATGCGTTCCTACAGCTAGACAAGGATTTGGCCGAAGAGGCACTGACCACCAATGATGTGCGCACCATGGGCGTCGCTCTGTCTGGTAAGCATGGAAAATCTTCCGAAGGGAAATCTTCATTTTACAATTGAAACTTCTCGTTTGTGTTGGCAGGGGCCGTTGCCTGCCTGGTGCATGTGGAGGGGCTGCAGTTGCACGTGGCCAGCACTGGTGATTGTGGGGCCGTATTGGGCATCTTGGATCCACAAACGAATCAATGGCATCCCAAGAAATTGAATATCGAGCACAATGCAGAAAATATGCAGGAGGTCGATCGCATTCTCGATGAGCATCCGCGCGAGGAGCGTGAAACTGTTATACGCAATGGTCGCCTACTCAGCCAGTTGATGCCGTTACGTGCCTTTGGCGATTTCCGCTACAAATGGCCATTGGATACACTGCAGCAGAAGGTGGTGCCGATGTTCGGGGAGCAGGTGCTGCCGCCAAATTATTATACACCGCCGTACCTTACCGCCAAGCCCGATGTGCAGCAACACGAGCTGGACGTCAACGATAAGTTTCTAGTCATTGCCAGTGATGGCCTCTGGGACTTCCTAACGCCCAGCGAGGTCGTCAGCCTTGTGGGCGAGCACATTAACTCGAAAAAAATATTGGAGCCGATGCGCATTCCGCCCGGCGACGTTAAATTACAGCAAATCTCGGAGCAGCTGGCGGAGCGCAAGTATGATAAAAAATATTCTGTGATTTCTCCAATAATTGCAACTGAGACAAGTGCGAACCATGTCCGCATCCAGTTGGAATTGATATATATATATATATAATTGATATATTTATAAATTTATTTCAGAGCTGGACTCACACGCAAACCCATTGATCAGAATGCGGCGACGCATCTAATACGCCATGCGCTGGGCGCCACTGATTATGGCATTGAGCACTCGAAGATCTCGTATTATTTGACGCTGCCACAGGATGTGGTCCGTCTGTATCGAGACGATATCACCATAACCGTCATCTACTTCAACTCGAAGCATATTAAACTGCTCAGGGACGAAACGAATCAGCAGCAGCACCAGGATCAAGCTGAGCCACAGCCGTCGGCAGCGTGATTTCACAGATTGGGAATTGTTGGAGCGTAATCAGTCAATCAGTCCACTGAGCGGACGGCCATCTAGCTATTGAGACTGCTGGACATGCAAAGCAGCTAGATATGAATGATTTGTATTTGTTATGTGGCCAGCGCTAATCCTCAAATCTCAATTGGTTTTTTTTTTTTTTTTTCGTTTAAGTTTTGTTTACAATTTGTACAATCTGTAATTGTTGTTGTCGTTGTTGTTGTTGCTGTTGTCGTCGTTATTGCTATCCACTATTCGCTATGCCAGGACGATGGCCAATCGCAGGCTAAATGCTAATAAAAATCCAAGATGATAACCCACAATTCTGACTTACATAATAATCTTATCCAGCTGTGACTGGAACTGAAGTCTGCTCCTATATATAAATATCTATATATAGATACAGATCTCAAGTCGAACTGTTGATTTTGGTTATAGTTGAAATTGTTGTTTCGAGAAATGATTAGTTTATTTTACAATAATATTCATTACACTTGAAGTCCGTAAACGCTAAATGTTGATGTTTATGTTTAGGCTTATATACGTTACACATAAGGTTAGACATACGGATATACAGATAGATATACAGGTCCATATATATATATATATATATATATATATATGTTATTGCTATGGATAAGGAGTAAAGCAAATCTAAAACTAAAGTTCAACACTATCCAAAAAAAAAAAAAACGAAAAAGAAAAACAAAGGAAAACAGAATGAGGAACAATGGCAAACAGCAAAAACTGGACAAGGCAGGGCAGGGCAGGATGGAAGAAATATGGGTGGGTGATCTCTGGGCGGTTATTTCTACAAATCTACAAAATCCGAGAAAAAATATTATCTACTATATATGTATATACAAATGGTCGCTCGCCAATTAGAACATTAAGCAAAAAAAAAAAACTAAGTATTTTACACTACAGATATATAATTTGATTGAAACTAGTTTTGTGATATATTTTTTGATTGAATTTGAAATTCGTATTCTTAAGAAACCGAAAATGCCTTGGGAAATTTGTCATCAAGATTATTGCATCCGATTTATTTCATTTTCATTGCTAGTCCCAATTAGCGAGCAATCACTGTATACGTGTACATAACACATTCTTATATACGTATATATATATATATACGTATATATACATATATGTATATATATACATACATATATATATATGTATTATGTGTTAAAATATACCAGAGAGAAAGGAAGTCCTTCCGATGCAATTTCCCCAATTGTTATCAAGAGTGAAATTGCGAGTGGGATGTGGGCTAACTAGGCTAACAATATGGTTGGCTAATCCTTGGCGTCCTGCTCGGCCGCCTCCTGTCGACTGACACAATTGAGGAATTCCATTTGGATGTGCGTGATCTGTGTCTTGCTAAAGTACTGAATTTTCTTTTTGAGAAAATCAAAGAATAAATCGAGCTCATCCCGCTTGATCAGCGCCTGCGCCATCTGCTGCTGTTCATCGTCCTTGATCAGCGTGCTGCTCGACGCAACGCTATTCGAAACGGAGACGCAGTTGGAGTTGGAGCTGGCGTTGCCAGCGGATGTAGCTGCACTTAGCGGCGGCATCTGGAGCATGTGATGGTGGTGTGCATTGAATGTGGGATTATTACACAATGTGGTTGTTGCCGACGGCGACGACGACGACGATGACGCCGGCTGTGATGGATGTGGTGCATGTGTTGAATGTGTGGCAACCGCAGCGGCTGGCAACGTTGCAACGCTAACCGTTGCCCCACTTATGGATACGGCGGGCGTGCTGGAAATGGTGACACTGGTGCTCGTCGCCTCCGTCACATCGACAAGAGCGATTTGTTGCTGTTGCTGTGTGCTCGCTGCGCTTGCTGCATCCACATGACAACGTGACGCTGCAGCTGCTGCTGCTGCTGCACTGCTGGTTGTTGTTGTCGTCACAAGCGTGAGATTCTTGAGCTTGGCATCTGCATTGAGAACGCTGCTGCTGCCGCCGGATAAAACGCTATTGCTGGCCGTGGTGCCGCTCGTCACAGTTGCTGCGCTGGCATAATGATGCCCATGGACATGGTGGTGGGCATGCCGCAGTGGCACTGTGGTGACAGTGGTGCGTGCCTCTGGCACTGGCACCGGCACCGTTACTGGCTCTGGTTCGGTTTCTGGTTCCGGTTCTGGTTCCGGTTCCATATCCTCTATGCAAAACTCATCGGCATCAATGTAGTGAAATCCTTTGGTGTCGGCTACATCACTGCTGCCATCGACACCCATCTCACAGTGGGCGCCGCTTGCCTCCTCGTACAGGCAGACCTCCTCGTAGTCCACTTCGGCAACGGTGGCCCCATCCTCGTCCAGCTCATGCTTAACAATATCGACCACATGACCATCATGATCCACCACATCATCCACATCGTCCTCCAGCTCATCGTCGTCGTGTGCTATTTGGGACAATTCAATGCTCGAAATGCTTCCGTCGTGCTGCGTCTGATGGTGATGATGATGATGATGATGTTGCTGCTGCTGTTGCTGCTGCTGCTGGTGGTGGTGGTGGTGATGGTGCTGCTGTTGTTGATGATGATGTGCGGTGTGATGATGATGATGATGATGATGTGAGGGCACCGTATCATCGGCAACGCTCTCCTCATAGGCGGTCAATATGAATGTTTCGGCCTCATCGCTGACCAGCGTTATTTGTGAGCTGGCGTGATGTGAGGAGGACAATGCCGTTGTATCCGACTGCCCATCATCGTCGACAACATCATGATCGTGCTCCACATCGTGATCATCATGCTGCACATCATCATCATCATCATCGTCATCATCATCATCAACGGGCTGCTTCTTGATCTGCATAATGGCTGCGAGCGCATTGCGATGCGCCTTCAACTTCGGCTGATAAACCTTGGAGAGGAAATCCAGCTGCTTGGCATAGCGCCACTTGGACAAACGACCCTCGATGCATTTGGGCGAACGTCGTCGATACTGATGGTATGTATCCCGCAGATTCTTCCACTTGCGTCGCACCTCCTGCACGCTGTATTTATCTATCAATAGATTAGATTAGCGATTAGTTATTTATGAAGATTTACAGTGCAGTGCTCCTCGCTTGGAAAATGTTGCTGTCGGTTGAAAGACATACACAAAAACTCCAGCTGATTACAAGTTATATAACGCTCCTTACTTCTATATATATCATGCGAACAATGTATTTCAATTCTATTTGAAATTTATAATGCAATGTAGACTATGATTTGCAATCCTCTTTAAGAATATATTATATCTTAACGTTTGAATTATTTGTTTTCCAGCACAGCTGAAAGATTTGTACAAATTGAATTTATATTTGGAAATGGGAATGGGAAAATGGCTTTATAGCTAATAAAGTCAATTTGAGATAATATTTGAAACTGTGCAATTGTGCTTGCAGAGAAAATTGTGAATTAATTGTGAGCTAAGATTCCCTAAGATCCCCAAGAGAGAGATCACTGTACTTGATCTCTAGATTGGATACTCACTGCCCATTCGCTGGGCGACTTCCTGCCAGCCGCTGAGTATATCGGGGCGTCGCCTTTGATTCGGTTGCAGCTTGTAGTTGTACAGTGCTGGATTCTGGCGCACCAGATTGATCAGCGTGATAATATCATCCGTGGGCGCATTGTCCTTGTGATAACGCTTACGCTCAGACATTGCGTGTGTGTGAGTTGTGTGTATGTGTGTGAGTTGTATGTGTGTGTGTGAGAGTTGTGCGTGTATGTGTGCGAGTTGTGTGTGTGTAGCTTTTGTAATTGTTTCGCTTGTTGCTGCACGCAGCGTTATCCTTTTTATATAGGTTTAGAGGCAACTGGATTGTTGAACTGTTTACACTTTTTCCACTTGCGTTTATTGTTATTGTTATTATTATTATTATTAGAGCTCGACAGCAGCAGCAGCAGTTGGTAGCAGTTTCAGTGTCAATTTGTGAAATGGTTTGCCATTGAGTACGATTGCGATTGCACGCGCATGTGAGTTTAGGCCAGCCAAAATGCACAAAATGTTCATTTAGTGCACAAACGTGTGCCTCACAACGTTTTGAAGCCAGGAATTTGCCATGTTCAATTACGCAGAAAACAAATTCGTTTTTTTTTTTTGTGGGCTACACCATAATGTTGCCGTACCGTGTTTGTGTATGCTAGTCGTTGTGTTGCCAGACTGCGTGCGGCAGCTTTTGTATGCATGTGTATGTGTCATCGATGGTTTTACCGATTGCTCTTAATAATTGTAAAATACGATACCTTACAGTGTTGGTTAAGAGTGCGCTCAAATTGCGAACGTTTAGTTTTCAATTAAAATTACACAGTTTTTCACAAAAAATGTTAGCTAGAATCGCCAATTTAAATAATATCATTAGAGCTAAGCCCAATAAAACATTATATATGAAGACAAATATTCGATATTATTACCGATAGTGTCTGTGTCAATGGTATCGACATTGTTGTGCTTTTGTGTCTATCGACAATTTGTAATATTAGTCCACAGACGCATAAAAAAAAGGAAAACGGGAACACGCAATTGTTAAGTGAGAACACACAATTGTTAAGTGAAAATGAGCGCCACGCCCACGAAAAACAATGGCACCGGCCTAGAAGATGTCAACATTCCCGGTCAAGCATTTCTGCGCGAAGCACTCACCTCCTGCACCGATCCGCTCAAAGCTATTGAGAGTTTTCAGGTTTGTTTACGTTCGTGCGTAGAATTAAACGCGAATTTTGTTTTTGTTGTGTGAAATGCATTAAATAAGCGCTCACATTTCAGTTGGAGAATGGCGTGCTGTTGCCTTCGCTGCGTCCGATGTTGCCGCTGTTGGATTTGCACGGCGTACGTCGATTGGACTTTCATACATCGCTGATGGAGGAGCTGCGCGACAAGCTAATTGCTCACATTAACGATCTGGGCCAGAAGGAGCCGCGGGAACGCGACAAGAAGCTCAAGGAACTGCTCGTGAAGAGTTTTCCCGTTGTGCGCGTCAAATCGCTGCGACCCGTCGTTATGGCCATTTTGCGCAACACCCAGCACATCGATGACAAATATCTGCGCATTCTGGTCAGAGATCGGGAACTGTATGCGGACACAGATACGGAGGTGAAGCGTCAGATTTGGCGCGACAATCAGTCGCTGTTCGGGGACGAGGTGTCGCCACTGCTATCGCAATATATACGCGAAAAGGAGCACATTCTCTTCGATCACACCAATCTCAATAATTTGTTCTTTCAGCCGACGCCAAAGGTGCGTCGTCACGGCGAGGTGGTACAGAAGCTGGCCAATATGATTGGCACCAGCGTCAAGCTCTATGACATGGTGCTGCAGTTTTTGCGCACACTCTTCTTGCGCACCCGCAACGTCCACTATTGCACGCTGCGCGCGGAGCTGCTGATGGCGCTGCATGACTTAGAGGTGCAGGAGATTATCTCGATAGATCCGTGCCACAAGTTCACGTGGTGTCTGGACGCGTGCATTCGTGAGAAGAATGTGGATATTAAGCGGTCGCGTGAACTGCAGGGTTTTCTCGACAACATCAAGCGGGGACAGGAGCAGGTATTGGGCGATCTCTCGATGACTCTATGCGATCCGTATGCCATCAATTTTTTAGCCAGCTCAGCCATTAAGATACTGCACCATCTCATCAACAACGAGGGCATGCCGCGTGATAATCAGGTTTTAATACTGCTGCTGCGCATGCTGGCGCTGGGTCTGAGCGCCTGGGTGATGATTGACTCACAGGATTTCAAGGAGCCCAAGCTCGATTGCCAGGTGGTCACCAAATTTTTGCCAGCCCTCATGTCGCTCATGGTGGATGATCAATGTCGCGGACTGCACGGCAAGTTGCCGCCCGATGAACGCGAATCGGCATTGACCACCATTGAGCACTCGGGCCCCGCCCCGGATGCAGTTGAGGCATATATACAGGAGAGCGCTGTGTCCAGCATACTGGCGATGTACTACACACTGCATTCGGCACGCACCAAGGATCGGGTCGGAGTGCTGCGCGTCTTGGCCATTCTGTCCGTCTGCAAGGATGATCGCGCCTATGAGGATCCGTTCCTGCACTCATTAATCGCCCTGCTCATACCGATGAGCGATGAGTTCGCCACAGAGGACTTTTGCACCACGCTCTTCGATGAGTTCATTTTCGCCGGCCTAACCCGCGAGAATGTCACCTCCAGGCATATGATGAAATTGCTGTGGTATGTGCACAATAAGCTGCCCGCCGGCCGGCTTGCCACTCTGATGAAGGCCATGCAGCCGACGGCGGCGCACAACGAACACATCCACAAATTGTACGAGTCGCTGCAGGAGCGCATTGGCAGCGCATTGGTCGTTGCACCGCCAGAGACAACGACTATCGTTGAGCCGCCGCCCACCGTTGATTTTGAGTCGCCATTGAAGAGTGTGCCCACACCGGGTCCACACTACAGTCCCCAATAGCAGGAGGCAACGGCGGCAGTAGCTGCCAGTGCTGCTGCACCAATTGTCTTGGGTGGCTCCATTGGCTAAGTACCACTGTCTAACTTTGATACAACCAAGTTTCAATAAATATATATATATATATATATATATATATAGCTGTGTAAAAAGGTGAAGCACTTTTTTCTAATTTAAAATTGTGCATATCCAGAACTCGATGTGTCCAAATATATAATTATTACTTAAACTATATATCAAATAAAAGTAGAAAAACAATTCAAACTGAATATAGCCAGAGAGCTAACTGTATATTCCAATCTTAGATATAGTGAGTCCCATGCTTATGTTGCAGACTCCAAAGCTAAAAGACGTCCTATACTATACTATATTATATATAACTGCTATAGCATAGGCTAGACCATAAGCAACATGAATATATATAACCAGCAGAAGTCAAGCATTATTCCCAAATAACCAGCAACAAAGCAAATAGAGCACAACTTTAAGATATTCACATATATACTATATTCTACAGTTAAGTACGCTATATTATCAAATTTTTAAAGTACAATTTTATATTTTTTGTAAGTGTCTACATAATCAATTTGAATAAATTGAGTATATATAAACATATTTATAATAATAATAATATAATATAATCAAATGTAAAACTACATTTTTCGAATTCTGCCTAAGATTACGTTCCAAATGGACACAAAAGCAGAAGCTCTTTAATATATAGAATTAATACATTTCTGACTTTGATTCCTAAACAAATTACACCAAAATATTCACAATTCACAAAACTAAGAGACAAGAATACATGTAAACAAATAAAACAAGACTTAACCTATGTGTGTGTGAGTGTGTTTGTGTGTGTGAGCGTGTGTGCGTGTGCACTGGATGCGCAAGGTTTCTTCTCTCAGTTCTTTTCCGCTTCGGGATCAACGGCGACGGGCTCTGGCGTCGTCGGCAGCGAGGATGATGATGATTCTGTTTCTGCACTTGGCGACGGAGACGGCGGCGACGGTGGAAGAGCATCAATGGCCACCGCTGCGGCGGCAGCTGCTTGGGGTAACGGATAAGATGCTAGCGATGATTGTGGTGACGGTGCGGCACTAACGAAGTTCTCACCATTCACATCATACAGATCCAAGTATTCGTTGTAAATATGCCCCCAATCTGTGTGCGGCTCCAGCGTGTCCAAGACGCATTGTCTCAGCTCCAATTTGGATTTTGTCTGAATTGCAAAAGAAAAATAGAAAATTCGATTGCGAATGAGTTGCCAAAGAAGTCCAAGCACAGTTCAACTGAGTTCTTTTTCTATCGATCCCGATTCCCTCATAGCTGGTAGTCCTCCTTATGAAGGTGATCGACAAGCAGCTATAGAGGAATCAGATTGCCGGCATATAGTGTTAGCCTGGACTTTAAACAAATGCGAAACTAACACAGCTCTCGCCCTTTAAGCAAGTTTTCAGGATTTTTGCGAAAAAGTGCAGCCAATCACTGAAAATCAGCTGTTTTACTATTGTTTTCTTTTTAGTCTTCTGATATCCATTATCCCTGATGGGCAGCACTGGTGCCGCGTGTAGTGCGAATAATCAGCGACTCGTTTGGTGTTATTTAGTGCAAGAAATCTGCAAAGCAAACAAAATAAGATTTAGCATTCAATAATTTATTGCGATCGAATTGCTTCTGAATAATTAAATATGGCAGAAAAGGAGGAAGCCGAAATAAACATTAAATCAGATGATGAAAATAATTTGATCAAAAATAAGGCCAAGGTTGAAATAAATGCACGTACAAGGCAGTCAGTGCTGGAGTACCTGAAGAAGAATGGCTGCACGCACAGCACTCTGGAGGCAGCCGCACGTCGCAGAAAGGATAAACAAGGCGTGATTGATTTCTTTTGCCGCAGCAGCGAGGAGGCCGAGTCGCTTGCGAATGAGCAACATAAGTCCGACAGCTTTGACAGCATCAATGAATGGCTGCAACTGCTGCAAAGGACAAATGTCTCAACGCTCTGCGAATACGAAGCGGCAGCCGTAATGAATGCCATAGTCCATAATGAGGCGCAACCAGAGCCGGATCAACTGAATGGGATCAACCTGAAAGAGGTTTATGGCTTTTTGGAGAACGCTTTGATGGGGCAGCCGCAAAAGAAAATGAGCGCTGCAAGCGAAGCGTTTCTTTGCCGTGAAATTGAGCGGCTCTTCGATGAGGCCAACACCGATCGCGCGAATGAAGAAACCCTGAAAATGGGAACCGATTTGTATGATCGCCAGTTCAACTTGGATTCTGAGGCAGCGCCGTACAATTACAGTATGAATCCGTTCAATTTGAAATGAATACCGTGCATAGGGAACATTTCTGGCACAATCCTTGAAGTGTTCAATCTCAATCTCAATCCTACTTAATTGTAATAGGTTGCTTGCATCTTGTTGTATACTACATACATAAATAAATATACATTTATTATTAATTCGAAATTGTAGTAATAATAATCATAATCTCGATATGCTTGGTAAAAACACCCGAACCGAAAGGAGTCTGAACTTAAAGATAATTGCAGCTGAGCCAGGTAATATTGCCGGTGGAGGAGTCCCTAGACTTAATTCGCCTGAGCTTGCACGAAAAGGTGTACGTTAAGATGCGAGATGAGCGAGAATTGAAGGGGCGATCAGCACTTAAACATGGTCCTGGGCGATGTCGAGGAAATTATAACAACCGTCGCAATTGACGAGGAAACTTACGAGGAGATGGCGTTATTCTGGTCTCGCCACCCATGAGGATGGGCTGAAAGAAACTGATCAATTGGTGCATGACTTCAGCTATTGAAAATATTTGAAATACAATTTTATATTTTGTACAAGTGTCTACATACCTGGTCTGAGAAATTGTGGCATGGTTCGGATGGGGGTGAGCTGAGGCCACCAGGCGGGTCGCAGCTTGCGGATAGCAAACGGCCTCCCTTTGGGTAGGTTAGCTGCGAATAATACGTGACAATTGTGCAGTGCCGGACAATCAGCGGGTATGATAATCAATCGTAGCTCCATCCTATCCCCACACATCTCACTCCGGGCCGGACTAAGGCGTCACTCAGACCGTGCCGATCTTTCAAATAATATTTTCAATTACGGTAAAAAGCTAAAACATCTCATTTAAAACTACATTTTTCGAATTCTGCCTAAAATTACGTTCCAAATGGACACAAAAGCAGAAGCTCTTTAATATATAGAATTAATACATTTCTGACTTTGATTCCTAAACAAATTACACCAAAATATTCACAATTCACAAAACTAAGAGACAAGAATACATATAAACAAATAAAACAAGACTTAACCTATGCGTGTGTGTGAGTGTGTGTGTGAGTGTGTGTGTGTGTGTGTGTGTGTGTGTGTGTGTGTGTGCGTGTGCACTGGATGCGCAAGGTGTCCTCTCTCAGTTCTTTTCCGCTTCAGGATCAACGGCGACGGGCTCTGGCGTCGTCGGCAGCGAGGATGATGATGATTCTGTTTCACAGATTTCAGGTTCGACATTTGCACTTGGCGACGGAGACGGCGGCGACGGTGGTTCCGCCGTGAGAAGTGCATCAATGGCCGCCGCTGCGGCGGCAGCTGCTCGCGTGCGGGGACAGGGCGCACTGGGTAACGGATAAGATGCTAGCGATGATAGTGGTGACGGTGCGGCACTAACGAAGTTCTCACCATTCACATCATACAGATCCAAGTATTCGTTGTAAATATGCCCCCAATCTGTGTGCGGCTCCAGCGTGTCCAAGACGCATTGTCTCAGCTCCAATTTGGATTTTGTCTGAATTGCAAAAGAAAAATAGAAAATTCGATTGCGAATGAGTTGCCAAAGAAGTCCAAGCACAGTTCAACTGAGTTCTTTTTCTATCGATCCCGATTCCCTCATAGCTGGTAGTCCTCCTTATGAAGGTGATCGACAAGCAGCTATAGAGGAATCAGATTGCCGGCATATAGTGTTAGCCTGGACTTTAAACAAATGCGAAACTAACACAGCTCTCGCCCTTTAAGCAAGTTTTCAGGATTTTTGCGAAAAAGTGCAGCCAATCACTGAAAATCAGCTGTTTTACTATTGTTTTCTTTTTAGTCTTCTGATATCCATTATCCCTGATGGGCAGCACTGGTGCCGCGTGTAGTGCGAATAATCAGCGACTCGTTTGGTGTTATTTAGTGCAAGAAATCTGCAAAGCAAACAAAATAAGATTTAGCATTCAATAATTTATTGCGATCGAATTGCTTCTGAATAATTAAATATGGCAGAAAAGGAGGAAGCCGAAATAAACATTAAATCAGATGATGAAAATAATTTGATCAAAAATAAGGCCAAGGTTGAAATAAATGCACGTACAAGGCAGTCAGTGCTGGAGTACCTGAAGAAGAATGGCTGCACGCACAGCACTCTGGAGGCAGCCGCACGTCGCAGAAAGGATAAACAAGGCGTGATTGATTTCTTTTGCCGCAGCAGCGAGGAGGCCGAGTCGCTTGCGAATGAGCAACATAAGTCCGACAGCATTGACAGCATCAATGAATGGCTGCAACTGCTGCAAAGGACAAATGTCTCAACGCTCTGCGAATACGAAGCGGCAGCCGTAATGAATGCCATAGTCCATAATGAGGCGCAACCAGAGCCGGATCAACTGAATGGGATCAACCTGAAAGAGGTTTATGGCTTTTTGGAGAACGCTTTGATGGGGCAGCCGCAAAAGAAAATGAGCGCTGCAAGCGAAGCGTTTCTTTGCCGTGAAATTGAGCGGCTCTTCGATGAGGCCAACACCGATCGCGCGAATGAAGAAACCCTGAAAATGGGAACCGATTTGTATGATCGCCAGTTCAACTTGGATTCTGAGGCAGCGCCGTACAATTACAGTATGAATCCGTTCAATTTGAAATGAATACCGTGCATAGGGAACATTTCTGGCACAATCCTTGAAGTGTTCAATCTCAATCTCAATCCTACTTAATTGTAATAGGTTGCTTGCATCTTGTTGTATACTACATACATAAATAAATATACATTTATTATTAATTCGAAATTGTAGTAATAATAATCATAATCTCGATATGCTTGGTAAAAACACCCGAACCGAAAGGAGTCTGAACTTAAAGATAATTGCAGCTGAGCCAGGTAATATTGCCGGTGGAGGAGTCCCTAGACTTAATTCGCCTGAGCTTGCACGAAAAGGTGTACGTTAAGATGCGAGATGAGCGAGAATTGAAGGGGCGATCAGCACTTAAACATGGTCCTGGGCGATGTCGAGGAAATTATAACAACCGTCGCAATTGACGAGGAAACTTACGAGGAGATGGCGTTATTCTGGTCTCGCCACCCATGAGGATGGGCTGAAAGAAACTGATCAATTGGTGCATGACTTCAGCTATTGAAAATATTTGAAATACAATTTTATATTTTGTACAAGTGTCTACATACCTGGTCTGAGAAATTGTGGCATGGTTCGGATGGGGGTGAGCTGAGGCCACCAGGCGGGTCGCAGCTTGCGGATAGCAAACGGCCTCCCTTTGGGTAGGTTAGCTGCGAATAATACGTGACAATTGTGCAGTGCCGGACAATCAGCGGGTATGATAATCAATCGTAGCTCCATCCTATCCCCACACATCTCACTCCGGGCCGGACTAAGGCGTCACTCAGACCGTGCCGATCTTTCAAATAATATTTTCAATTACGGTAAAAAGCTAAAACATCTCATTTAAAACTACATTTTTCGAATTCTGCCTAAAATTACGTTCCAAATGGACACAAAAGCAGAAGCTCTTTAATATATAGAATTAATACATTTCTGACTTTGATTCCTAAACAAATTACACCAAAATATTCACAATTCACAAAACTAAGAGACAAGAATACATATAAACAAATAAAACAAGACTTAACCTATGCGTGTGTGTGAGTGTGTGTGTGAGGTGTGTGTGTGTGTGTGTGTGTGTGTGTGTGTGTGTGTGTGTGTGTGTGTGCGTGTGCACTGGATGCGCAAGGTGTCCTCTCTCAGTTCTTTTCCGCTTCAGGATCAACGGCGACGGGCTCTGGCGTCGTCGGCAGCGAGGATGATGATGATTCTGTTTCACAGATTTCAGGTTCGACATTTGCACTTGGCGACGGAGACGGCGGCGACGGTGGTTCCGCCGTGAGAAGTGCATCAATGGCCGCCGCTGCGGCGGCAGCTGCTCGCGTGCGGGGACAGGGCGCACTGGGTAACGGATAAGATGCTAGCGATGATAGTGGTGACGGTGCGGCACTAACGAAGTTCTCACCATTCACATCATACAGATCCAAGTATTCGTTGTAAATATGCCCCCAATCTGTGTGCGGCTCCAGCGTGTCCAAGACGCATTGTCTCAGCTCCAATTTGGATTTTGTCTGAATTGCAAAAGAAAAATAGAAAATTCGATTGCGAATGAGTTGCCAAAGAAGTCCAAGCACAGTTCAACTGAGTTCTTTTTCTATCGATCCCGATTCCCTCATAGCTGGTAGTCCTCCTTATGAAGGTGATCGACAAGCAGCTATAGAGGAATCAGATTGCCGGCATATAGTGTTAGCCTGGACTTTAAACAAATGCGAAACTAACACAGCTCTCGCCCTTTAAGCAAGTTTTCAGGATTTTTGCGAAAAAATTGCAGCCAATCACTGAAAATCAGCTGTTTTACTATTGTTTTCTTTTTAGTCTTCTGATATCCATTATCCCTGATGGGCAGCACTGGTGCCGCGTGTAGTGCGAATAATCAGCGACTCGTTTGGTGTTATTTAGTGCAAGAAATCTGCAAAGCAAACAAAATAAGATTTAGCATTCAATAATTTATTGCGATCGAATTGCTTCTGAATAATTAAATATGGCAGAAAAGGAGGAAGCCGAAATAAACATTAAATCAGATGATGAAAATAATTTGATCAAAAATAAGGCCAAGGTTGAAATAAATGCACGTACAAGGCAGTCAGTGCTGGAGTACCTGAAGAAGAATGGCTGCACGCACAGCACTCTGGAGGCAGCCGCACGTCGCAGAAAGGATAAACAAGGCGTGATTGATTTCTTTTGCCGCAGCAGCGAGGAGGCCGAGTCGCTTGCGAATGAGCAACATAAGTCCGACAGCTTTGACAGCATCAATGAATGGCTGCAACTGCTGCAAAGGACAAATGTCTCAACGCTCTGCGAATACGAAGCGGCAGCCGTAATGAATGCCATAGTCCATAATGAGGCGCAACCAGAGCCGGATCAACTGAATGGGATCAACCTGAAAGAGGTTTATGGCTTTTTGGAGAACGCTTTGATGGGGCAGCCGCAAAAGAAAATGAGCGCTGCAAGCGAAGCGTTTCTTTGCCGTGAAATTGAGCGGCTCTTCGATGAGGCCAACACCGATCGCGCGAATGAAGAAACCCTGAAAATGGGAACCGATTTGTATGATCGCCAGTTCAACTTGGATTCTGAGGCAGCGCCGTACAATTACAGTATGAATCCGTTCAATTTGAAATGAATACCGTGCATAGGGAACATTTCTGGCACAATCCTTGAAGTGTTCAATCTCAATCTCAATCCTACTTAATTGTAATAGGTTGCTTGCATCTTGTTGTATACTACATACATAAATAAATATACATTTATTATTAATTCGAAATTGTAGTAATAATAATCATAATCTCGATATGCTTGGTAAAAACACCCGAACCGAAAGGAGTCTGAACTTAAAGATAATTGCAGCTGAGCCAGGTAATATTGCCGGTGGAGGAGTCCCTAGACTTAATTCGCCTGAGCTTGCACGAAAAGGTGTACGTTAAGATGCGAGATGAGCGAGAATTGAAGGGGCGATCAGCACTTAAACATGGTCCTGGGCGATGTCGAGGAAATTATAACAACCGTCGCAATTGACGAGGAAACTTACGAGGAGATGGCGTTATTCTGGTCTCGCCACCCATGAGGATGGGCTGAAAGAAACTGATCAATTGGTGCATGACTTCAGCTATTGAAAATATTTGAAATACAATTTTATATTTTGTACAAGTGTCTACATACCTGGTCTGAGAAATTGTGGCATGGTTCGGATGGGGGTGAGCTGAGGCCACCAGGCGGGTCGCAGCTTGCGGATAGCAAACGGCCTCCCTTTGGGTAGGTTAGCTGCGAATAATACGTGACAATTGTGCAGTGCCGGACAATCAGCGGGTATGATAATCAATCGTAGCTCCATCCTATCCCCACACATCTCACTCCGGGCCGGACTAAGGCGTCACTCAGACCGTGCCGATCTTTCAAATAATATTTTCAATTACGGTAAAAAGCTAAAACATCTCATTTAAAACTACATTTTTCGAATTCTGCCTAAAATTACGTTCCAAATGGACACAAAAGCAGAAGCTCTTTAATATATAGAATTAATACATTTCTGACTTTGATTCCTAAACAAATTACACCAAAATATTCACAATTCACAAAACTAAGAGACAAGAATACATATAAACAAATAAAACAAGACTTAACCTATGCGTGTGTGTGAGTGTGTGTGTGAGGTGTGTGTGTGTGTGTGTGTGTGTGTGTGTGTGTGTGTGTGTGCGTGTGCACTGGATGCGCAAGGTGTCCTCTCTCAGTTCTTTTCCGCTTCAGGATCAACGGCGACGGGCTCTGGCGTCGTCGGCAGCGAGGATGATGATGATTCTGTTTCACAGATTTCAGGTTCGACATTTGCACTTGGCGACGGAGACGGCGGCGACGGTGGTTCCGCCGTGAGAAGTGCATCAATGGCCGCCGCTGCGGCGGCAGCTGCTCGCGTGCGGGGACAGGGCGCACTGGGTAACGGATAAGATGCTAGCGATGATAGTGGTGACGGTGCGGCACTAACGAAGTTCTCACCATTCACATCATACAGATCCAAGTATTCGTTGTAAATATGCCCCCAATCTGTGTGCGGCTCCAGCGTGTCCAAGACGCATTGTCTCAGCTCCAATTTGGATTTTGTCTGAATTGCAAAAGAAAAATAGAAAATTCGATTGCGAATGAGTTGCCAAAGAAGTCCAAGCACAGTTCAACTGAGTTCTTTTTCTATCGATCCCGATTCCCTCATAGCTGGTAGTCCTCCTTATGAAGGTGATCGACAAGCAGCTATAGAGGAATCAGATTGCCGGCATATAGTGTTAGCCTGGACTTTAAATCATTTTGTTCGATTGCTGATACAACGAATAAAATAATAGAGCATAAATAAGGCGGGCTTTCGAGGGGCGAGGAGCTTTTGGCTTACCTGCATCGATTCCGGCAACTCCGTATCAAGAAGAGTGTCCATAAAGAGTCGCAACCGCTTCTCGGTGCCGTAGCTTGCCAATTGAAATATCATCATCATATGCCAGTGCTTCAGTTCCTCAAAAGCTTCCAGCGCTTCGCACAGCTTTATCTGATTTTCGAGGAACAGCAGCTTGGCCGTTTGCTGCCAGCTTTCCGGATCGCTAAGGTCAAATGATTTGGTAAATTAAAGAATCAATTCGATTATCTATATATAGGTTAGGGTACGCTAAACGGTGCCTTTTGGAATAGATGGATGACATCTGTCGACAACTTACATTTCGACTGCTCCACGCAGACTGAGATAGTTATGGGTGCCGGTCTGCATGCTGAGCAGAGGAAACTTGCGATGAACATGCTCCAGATCGCGTGGCAGCGAGCCGCGTATCCCGTTGAACATGATGGCATCGCCGGTGGCAAGTACTAGCCACGATTTCAATGGTGTTGAATACGAATAGGAATTGCCGCTGGGAAAACCAATCAACGGCATGCCTTGATCCGTAATAATAAACTGCACCGTCATGCCATGCTTATTGAGCAGCTCCAAACAATTGGTGGACAAGCGGACACACTGCTTCGGTATATTCCAAATGCGCAACAGTCCACTGTCCGTGAGCACGCCGACCATCTGATTATCGCTGCTAAAGGTGCAGTGCAGCGCAGCGCTTGTCAACGTGATCGCTGGAAAGACGGGTGAGCCTGTCTGCATGGCGACGAGTCGCATGCTGCCATCCAGGGAGCAGAGCATCACATATTTACTGCACAGATTCACATTGATCACCGGCGAGCCCACATACATATCCCAGAGCAGCTCTCGACTCAATTGGGCCGTCACCTTGGCCACCATGCCATAGCCGGTCTTCAGGTGACCATTCTGTACATGAATGCGATAGTCCTGCGAGGATTTCGTAAACTCACATTTACTATTCGCCGTTATCTGCAGTTTGGGACCCACTGTATTGCTGCTATTCAAATCGCACAGCAGCTGCATTGAGTTGCGCCGTGGTGAGATCGATGCCGTTGCTGCTGGTGATGGCGGCAACATCAGACGTCCAATCTGTTCCCCTCGAGAGTAGATCGAATCTTGCGATCTCGATGAATCCACGCTGCTGCTATCAGCTCCTGATGTTGCCGTGCTGCTGCTGTTGCTGTTTGGGATTATGTTGTTGCTGTTGTTATCATTTTGGCTGCAATTGCAAAATAAAATAAAATAGTCAGAAAAATGCCAATTGAAGGGAGCGGACCACTTACCTGCTGGTGGTAGTGATGCTGCTGCTGTTCCTGACAATGCCAATGCCAACGCTGGAAATGGGCTCGTTTAGCTCATTGAGTGGTATAAACATGGGCGTAATCCGCCGCTTGCCATCCTTGGTGCGTGTCTCCGTCTGTTTGCTGATAGCTCGAGCATGTGAACCGACGCCCTGTTCCTGTCCTTCGGTCACCTGGACAGGCAGTCGACGCTCCATGGCCGCATTGGGCAGTGCGTAGCTGCTCGGTTCGGGCAGCGTCATCGCCATCTGTTTGCTGGCCGTGTGCTCGGAATGCTCCATATAGCCGCCATATTTGCGTTTGAATATACTGTTTCGTTCCGTCTCCGAGACGCGGGACCCCAGCTCCCGTTCGCTGAACTGGAGGCAGGCGATGGTGCCGTCGCCGCTGCATGCCATCAGCAGGCATTGTTGCGGTCCCCAGGACATGTCCAGGACGCTGTCATTGAACAGCTCATGGATGACGACCATGGGACGCTGGAGCGCCGTCAGCCACACAGAGAGCGAACGATCGCGGGACCCGACAGCGATCACACAATATTGCTTCGCCTTGCTGGGGCTGTCGCCGACCATGTCGCGCGTCAATATCGAGTTGTGGAAACGGACACAAGTGACCGCCTTGCGATGACCCACGAAATCCTTGTCACATTTCCAACCCTCACGCTCGATGATCTGGGCGGTGGGTCCGCCACCGTTCATTGCGTGCGCTGACACCAGATACTGGCCATCAGGTGACCAGGAGAGCCGTAGTATGTGCGTTGTACCGCCGCACTGTTCGAAGGGTTCGGTTATCGTTGTGCCGCACGTCCAATCTGTTGTCCGCCATATCTTAATGCTTCGATCATCCGACTGGGAGGCAAGGTAACGTCCAACCGGATCCCATGCAACGCCCTTAACCAGTCCCGTATGCCCCTTGAGCGTGTGCAACACATTCGGCAATGCCCGCGCATCCCACACAATAATCGTATTGTCTATGCTACAGCTGGCGAGGAAGTAATCGTTGGGTGACCATGCCAGATCCAGGACATCACCATCGTGGCCGCGAAGTGTGTGTATGCATTTATACGATTCGGGATTCTGTTGCATGCCACCGGTGCCGAAAACGCCGCTGGGTCCCTGCGCCTTTCGCCAGATCATAATTAGCTTATCATCTGAACCGGAGGCGAGGAGCTGGCCATTCTGTGACCAGCGCACACAATTCACGCATGCCAAGTGCTGATCCATTTGGCAAAGCATCTTTGGCACCGAAGCATCCTGCTCATCCTTCTCGGACAGCACCGGCTTAAGATTCCAAATGACAATGCGACCAGAATCGGTGCCCTGCCCGCCAGTCGCGAATTTGGTGCAATCCTGATGCACATCCACCGAGAAAATTGGCTTATCTGTGTTACAATGGTTAGCATTTAAAAAACGATCAGAAATTTAATTTGGATATTACCATCATGGTGCACCCAACCGGGCTTCACGAGCCTCATCAATGCGGCTGTTGTTTATGGCAATCCGCGAACCGAATTGCCGATTTACTCTCCACACATGGTAAAAGGGCTGTACGCTAGTGATGCACGGAACATCGATACTTATTTAAATTTATTTCGAACAACGGCTGTTGGATTAATAAAATATAACGAATATTTAAAATGAAAGCAAAAAAAAAATATTATTTTTATAAATAGATTGAAAATTTGAAACTAACACACTATTTGCTTTTGAAAAATTCGCCATTAGGGAAGATCGATTCATCGATGTTTTAGCCCCCCCCCCCCCTCCCACAAAAAAAAAATGGAATTAATAATTCTATCGCACAACGCCGCCAAATCGCTAATCGAGTCAAAGCTGTTATATTATTCGAATCGACATTTATTACATATGCATATGTCAGCGAGCAGTTCTTAAAAATGTACAAATATCTTCTAATTGCTTTCCATCTTTGGTGTTTTAACGAAAATATGCCTGGCGTTGCCATCTCTATGCACAAGCAAAGCCACACACACATGCTTACAACTGAAGCATATGCACTGAGCATGCCATAATTTGGAATCAATCGAGTATGCTATCGATAGCAAACGTCATGATAACGATAAAGGCATTCTGTGCAATTTTGCGGTATCCAAGAGAGCAGCGGTATTGTGCTTAACTAAGAAACCATTTAACAAGTGTAAAGTGAATGTGTAGTGCATAAAAAAGTCAACGAATAGCCGATAAAAGCCAATAAAACATTGACAACAGCAATTGTTGTCAAAATTAGAGCGATCAAAAGGGTAAGAAACAATGCAAAAACAATAAGCGACAGCAATGTGTATATGTTGTATACATATGTATGTGCAATTAAATAAATGTGTGCGTATCCGGGTGTTTTTTTCAAGTTTTTTTTTTTGTATCCCTCTATATGGTTTGTTTTAAAAATAACAAACCAAAAAAAAAAGGAAAAATAATGCGAATGAGAAATGCAAAACGAAGGTTAGACACAAGCGCACGCAGAACATAGACATGCATGTGTGTGTGTGCGTCTGTTCCAAATGCGTAGATAAAGTTGTTACCAATTTGTTGTTGACCTTCGCTTTGCTTTTCGAATTGAATGAACTCTTTCAATGGCAGTTGCGGCAACTCAACCTCGGTCACAAGCCCAATTGTGCGGAAATAAATATTTATATATATACGAGTATATATAATATTCATATATATATATATATATGTATATACGTGTGTATTTTTGTATATGTAAGTAAAAGGCAAAAGAGTGGCTCAAAAAAACCTAATTCAACTGCAGTCAATTTATTTTCTTCTCTAATTAGTAGTGGGAACTGTTTGCGCGCGCTTTCTCTGCAAACAAAACACTTACACGCTATACATGCATACATACGTATAGTGGTTGCCGCTCGCAAACACACATACTTCATAAATGCACACATACATGCATTCATAAACAGAATTCAGTCTATTACTTAACAGGCAATATGTTAAAGCGAGCAGGCCGCTGCGGCTCTCTCACGTTCTCTTTCTCGCTCTCGATGTGCCAAATTGAGTACATACAGGTGAGCGAGAGAGCGCGCAACCTACTTCCATTTTTGGTGCGTCCAGCTCTTGCAGGCCGCGCTGCTCTCCTCTGCTCTGGACAGAAAATAAAGAAACAGTTATTTAAGCCAAAATCATAGTAATTTTTTATTTTTTTAAGATATTTACTTTCTTTTTTAGTTGTTGGGCTTGTTGTTGCGTTGGTATTACGCTGGCACCTCATCTATCATTGAATAAAGCCGACTGACTGTGTGTGTGTTTGTATTACCGTTATTAATTCAATATCGCCGATTGTTGTTGCTGTCGCAAAAGCTTTGGCTGGCAGCAACCTGTTTCACGAATAGCTCTTTGTTGTTACTGCTGCTGTCGTTGTAGCCGTTTTCACATTCTTATGAGAATTCCAATAAGACCGGCCTGTCTTTCACTTTCGGTCAGACGCAATATGCGAATGTGTGTGTGTGTGTGCGTGCGTGCGTGTATAGGAAAGTTGAAGTAAAAACAAGGTCAGCATTATTTGTTAATTGTCAACTAAAGTCAGTCGATTTAAAAAATACACACAGTAAAAAGTTAAATTAGATTAAATTTAAAATGAAGAAATATTTAAGATTTCTGGAGGTATTTAAATGCAAAATGGCCCAAAATTTGTTGCATGAATTGGTGAAATCCAGGAAAAAAATCACAATCAGACAAAATATTAAGATAATTTGTATGAATTACTGAATTACTGTCACACAACCAACAACAAATGAAATCGACCTTTAGGTCAGCCTGGCTCTAGCAACTTTTTAAATAGCACACAGACATGTTTCATTAAGAAATTAATATGCTCGAGAAGAAAAGAACTAAACAAAAATTCGGCACAGCGCGAGGATAATAACAAAAACTAAAAGCGCACCAAAAAATAAAATAGAAAAAGAACAACACCAAGCTTTGGCGCTGCACGAATAACTACGAAAATAGATAAAAGTTTGAACAGCTAAAACAACAACACGTTCAAACACAGTTATGAGAGCACACGAAAGTCGAGGGAGCCAGAGCGCACACAAAACCTCTATGACAACAATACACCGCGATCAAGCGTGCAATATATGTATGCAAGTAGCTTTGTCTATTACGACGCTCAACGAAACAGTGAGAGTGAGAGCACAAAGCGCATACAAAAACAAAAACAAAAACAAAACACATATGTTAAACGCGCACTGTATGCTTGTGTAAACAACGATTTTTATGATTTGCTAATCAGAGAAACGACTGACAGAAAATCAAAATAACCAAAGCATCCACAAAAAAAATTAACAAGAACAAAAGCACAGGTAAACAACAGAGTTATTGTGCTATATTAATCCTATTAATTACACGATATAAAATGCATTTAGATCACCAACTGGACAGAACACAGCAAAAATACAACCGATTGCAGCAAAGCCAAAGACAGTAATTAATTGGTATATGCGTGAGCGTAACAATAAAAAAACATTTTTGTTTTCATTCTTTCTTAATAATATTCTCTCTTCACACCCCGCAAAGCAGCCTCCCTCCCTTCCCATACACTCTTTTTTGCGCTTCATCCACACAAACGTAAGAGTACAGTTTTTAATTTGAGCAATGCAATTTGATTGGTGTACAAGAGGAAGAGGAAGAACACGCAATAATGTGTATGCGTATGAGTGTGTATATAGAAACAAATTAGAATTTTTGTTGCTTGAATTTTGATTTGCATTTACTGTTGGAGTTGTAGTAAGCCTCTGGCACTTGCTGCACGGCTTTTTGCACCGTTGTAAACAGGAAAAATTCCGTTGTCGAGACGCAACAGCCAAAAACGAGAGTGGATATGACCTAGATTTATGACATTTTAGAGGCGTTGTTTTTGCTTGGTTGCTGCTTGCCTTGTCGCCACTGACTCGCCAAGGAAAATAAACGGTGTCTTTTTTTGCGTCCAGTTTTTCGGCTGCTCAGTGGCTGCGTTTGGACTTGGACACTTTCGCCTGATCATCACGAAAACAGCAAATTTATTGTAGTGCTGGTTGGGTGACACAGTGTTGTAAAGCGCCTGTGCAGCAGAGCAGCTGGCGGTTGCACGGCGTTGCCACTTCTAATAACATTGCCACATATCTATGTATGTAAATCTGTGTGTTTGTTGCCTCTTTTTGTTACGTCGTGTTTGTCACGTATGACACTTTTTGCTCTGGTGACGCTGTTGATATCTGGGAAGCTGCTTTGAGAGAGGGTGTGCTAAAAATATACATATACATATATATATATATATGCATTTCAATTAATGTATTTTTTTATGTGTATGCGATTGTCTTGAACTGCGCCTAAAATATCCATGCAAAATAAAAATCAGAACAACTAGCAGAGGGACGCTTATCAGCTTCTTTGCTCGTACACGTTTTGCTTTTATCAGTCTCTTTTTGTTGTCAGTTGCCACGACGCAAACAATAACAAACAACTGCAGACAGACAGGCAACAAAAATAAATCGATGGAAATACATTAAATATTATTTCAAATATTTGCGTATTTTGTTCTGTGTGCAGTGTGGCAACGCCGACAGATATGTTATGCAAATTGTTGCTCTCGCTCGCTCGTACTATGTTAATATCAGATATATATATGTATGTTGTTTTTTTTCACAACCGGAATTTTTTCGCTGTTGCTTTGCTGCGCGCGTTCACACACGTACACAAACAGGCGCATAGAGCGAAGTTTGGGTTTGCGCTCGCTCAGCTGCTGCCGCTTCTCACTGTTGTGTTATCACTGCATTTGCTTTGTGCTACATATTCTCGACGCTGTTTCGTTCGGTTTCGTACATTTTGCGCTGCACTCGCATAGATACATACAGACGGACGGACGTACGGAGAGATACAGATACGCACACACATACAACGATACGAACGTGTACGAAAAGCGTCGTCGGCTTCAGCAGCGGTTTTCTGTTTTATATATATATTTTTTTGTCAGTTTGCCTTTGTGTGTTTCTTGCGTGCAGACGCGTTTCGTTATTGAGCTCTGCTCTCCTTATTTCATTTACAGTTTAAATAAAATATATATTTAATCAAATCGACTACTTAGTGTCTGATGAAATAATCAAAAAACAAATAAACCAAAAATAAAGTGAATTGCAAAATCAGTTCTTTCGGCACAGGTAAATCCAAATAAATAAGTACAAAATTGAGAATTTATTATATATATTCAAATATGACTAAAAAAAAATACAAAAAATCCGCAATGTGATGAAAAACTGCAAGGATCAAAAATGCAGTTTTAGATTTGTTGTGTATTTATTTATATATGCATATATATACACATTCATTACGGCCAAATGTGTGTGTAAGTGTTTACTTGCGTTGTGCGCGCGTGGCGTGGGCAGCTGCAGCAACAACAACAATAAACTAGGCGGCGGCGTCCGGCACTAAATGAAAAATATCTAAAACACACAAAAAAATATTGTAAACCTGTTTACGCAGTAGGCGCATTTTCACCAAAACCTAACACCAATGCAAACATACATACACACAAACATACAAGAACACGCACGAGCAACGGAGCAGTAGCCAGCAGTGAAGCTGGTCAACTCTTTGCTTTTCGCTCTCACTCACTCGCAGGCTCAACTCCTCCACACGACAATTGAACTAATTTTTAAACGTTTACCAACACGAAATAAGCCAACAACTAAAACGATCACAATACGTACGTAGTATGTACACATATTCATATGTATGTACGTATGTGTGCTTGCTATACATACGCCGGTGCTGCATGCATACACATTTATAACAAGTACACAAACAAATCGACGAAGCGATACGCACTTTCAACTTGAACGCAAACGTTCGAAAAAAATCAGTGTCCCCAAAAACAAAATCAAAGGCATATAAAAAAAAACAAGCGTCGCTCGCAATACATGCACAATATATAACACACACCTGGGAGCAAAGCGCGAGCAGCGCTGCCAGAAAGTCACGTCACTAGTGTTGGGGTGATTTTGTCCTTTGTTGTTGTTGTTACTGATGCCTTTTGATACTGCTGACAGTGTAGCGCGCCAATGCAGTATGCATGTGTTATATATATATATATATATATATATATATATATATATATATATATATGTATTGGCGTGCATTTGTGTGTGTGCTTATGTGCGTATTTCGTTTTGCGCAACGCTGTTTATTGTTTTGCTCAGTGCATTATACAAAAGAAAAATAAAACAGATACAAACATATCCATATGCGTGCGTGTGTGTGCCTTTCCAAAATACGCATACAGATGCATATGAGCAGAGTCAGACTCAGCTGCTTTCGTGATTTTTTTGTCTGTACAAAATTGAACATTTAATTTGTATTGCTATATGTAAACATATATATGAAGTACATATATGTATATATGTACGTTAATATATAAAACGCACGACTTGCTAAAAGTTGATAAGAGACTAAATGTTTTGAAAAGATGCTTTGTTTTCGTTTTTTTTCTGTATGTCTTGTTTTGTATCGCTGAAATCGCAAAAATAAAAGTACGGCAGCACGACGACAATGCCCGACTGTTGTATGTGTTTGTGTGTGTATTTATTGTTGCCAGCTGTTGCGTTTTGTTTTCCTTCTCATTATATTGAATTGAAAGGGCAAAGATGTTTGAATTAATTTCTTAAATTATTTACAATTTGTAGTTAATTTACATTTGTTTGCACGCCAACAACAAAATATGCATTTGTATAAATATTTATGAAAAGCGAGCGCAGCGTTGCCACTTGAACGATAGACACGACATTTAACAACACTGTCCATACATATACACAGATATTGCTATTTTGGCCGTTTCTTATTTGAAAAAGCATTTTCTCTCTTTCTATTACCATTTAGCAGCAGCAGCCAAAGAAGACAAATGCAGCGCAAAACAGCGAACCGAATAAGATGGATGATGCCCGAGATCAGTATAATAATAACAATAAGGGCTATGCACAAATAGCAATAAATGATCAACTAAAAAGCGGGGAAAAAAATACGCCAGTGAACAACAAAAAATAAGAATAACAAAACACATAGACACACACCACCAAACATCTGAAATAAACGCTCAAAAAAAGTTGCCAAGCAAAAACAAAATTTAAATTAAAAACTATTCCATAAAAAAACATAAAATTTCAAGTTGAGTTTCATCTGCCACTCACTGTCAAGAAAATCTGTTGCATATAAAAACAAAAACAAGAAATAAAACGCCATGTTCAATTTCCATAAGCCGCGCGTTTACCGCTCAGCGGACGGTTGCTGCATTTGCCGCGCTAAGTCGAGCAGCTCGCGTTTCACAGCCTCGCGCAAATACGAAAAGGAGTCTACGCTGTGCTTCAATTTGCAGGAGCCGCGCGACGGTGAAATATGCAATGCCTGCGTCCTGCTTGTTAAACGCTACAAGCGACTGCCAGACGGCAGCAAACGTCACTGGGGACATGTAAGTAGAAAGAAAAAGAGAGAGAAAAAGCGAAAGCTCTCCTCAACTGTTCTAACCCAAAAGCACGGTTGCTTGTTACCAGCTATCAGCAAGAAATTTTACTCACTTTCGTTTTTCTTTTTGCAAATTGTATACAGGTGGTCGATGCACGCGCTGGCCCCGGCACCAAATCGCTGGCCAAGCAGAAGAAGCGCGACAGCGAAATTGAGGCCAAATCGGGTGGTGGCGGTGGCAGCGGTAGCGGCTCCTTTATACCCGAGAAATTTGCAAAAATATTTAAAAAGAATCGCAAGGGTAAAATAACGGCAGTTGCCGCCCCACCTACAGCCGACAGTGAGCAACAGCAGCAGCAGCGCAGTAGCAGCAGCCACGAAAGCTCACCTCACCTGAGTGATTCCAATGAAAGCTACGAGGATGAGCAGCAGCAACAACAACAGCAGCAGCAGACGGGCGCTTGCGCTGTTGTGACGCCATATCAGACGCGTAAGCGGACCGCTGCAGCTGCGCAGCTGGCATCAGCGGGCAAGAACAAGAATGGCAATAGTAGTAACAGTAATAGTAGTAGAAGTGTTGCACAACCACGCTTGAAATTGACGGGCAGCAAGCGACGGCGCATGCTCGAACCACAAAAGAATCGACGCGCCATCGACAATGTGCCGTTCTTCGAAGAGCACGATCTGCTGCGACTGGAAGTCTGCTGCGGCATCGTATTCCAAAGCCTCAGCCTGGGCAGCGGCTGGTACATTATCGATCCCGAACTCTACAAGCCATGCGATAAGCATCGCAGACGCAGGCTGCAACAACAACAAGAGCAGCTACAACAACAGCTGCAACAACAAGTTGAAATTGAGCCAAAGCCAAAGCTCAGTCAGACGAGCATTTGCACGACGCCGGCTCTGAAGAAGCATCATTTGTATTTTAAGCGACAATCGGAGTCATTTCCACGTGGCGAAATACATAGAATAAGTCCAATTCCATTGAATAAGACTGAGGCCATGCCCAACTCAATGCCAACAGCAGCCACAATCACTGTGCAACAGCAGCAGCAGCAACAACAGCAACAACAACATTCCACAGTTAATAGCAGCTTGTCTGTTGTGCTTAAGCCAACAACAGCAGCAGCAGCAGCTGTTGCCACATCATCAAGCTTGCATCCGAGCATTTTAACAACAGCTGTGGGCGCTGCCTCGCCCTCATCGCTCTCTTCATCCTCCAATTGCTCCACTTCATCCTCTGTGGCCACCAAATTCAACGACAACTCCTCCGATTCGGGCTTTGATGAGCATGTGCTGGAGCGCAAATCCGTTAGTCCGCCAACGGTAAGTACAGAGCGAGAGAGAGAGAGAGAAAGAGAGTTGTAGAAAATGAAGTAGCTGCTATTGTCGTCTCGCTCTAAAGCATATGCTGCATTTGCCTTGACTGACAGACTAAAGCATGTGCTTTTTTTCCAATTGCACTAAAAATGTAATAATAATTTTTTCATTATTATAGCAGGATGACCTGCCGCTGGAGAAAAAGCAGCCGCGTGGCACAGTCGGCGGGCAACATTTAGTACTGACCAGCGGTCTGTCCATTAGCGGACAGGCGCATAATTTGGTTTTGACGGGCAACGAGTTCACCGCGCGATTTGGGCAGCGGCAGCAGCCAGCAACAACGGCGCTCAAAATCAATGTGACAGCAGCAACAGTTGTCGCTTCAGCAGCAGCAGCAGCAGCAACAGGATCTCAAAGTAATAGTGGAAATAAAATGCGTGCAATATTCAATAATGCAAACACAATCCAACATGAGAATGGAGTGACGACCATTTTGCCGGCTTCATCGCTGGCGGCAAGCAATCAGACAGCGGCAATGAATGCAATTGCGCCTAGCACGGTGACAATAACACCGGCCAAAAAGTCAGCAGCGGCAGCTGCAGCAGCAGCCAATGCAACTGCAACACTCGTCAGCAGTCCCAAGTTTATAGTCCTAAAGCCGGCAATTGCCAAATTTGGCGGCAGCAACAATAATAATAATAACAACAACAACAACAATAACAATCAAGCACAACCAGAAGTAAAAATTGCCTAAAATGGTAAAAATAAATAAAAAGTAATTAAAAGGTGGCCATTATGTTGATAAGCATATAACACAACATACAACACATCAACCGATAAATATATACAAACAAACAAACATACGTAAAATTATGTTAGCCATGTTTAATGGCTGTTAATATCTTGTTGATTTACATACATATTGTAGCGATTAGCATAAAATACTATAAGTGAAAGGTAAAAACACACGCAATAATTGTGTTAACTTTGTGCATTGTATATATGGAAAGTATAGTTCTTAAGTACCACACACAACAACAACAACAAACAAACAAACAAAAACTTGATTCATCAATTTGTAAACATTTTTGTTTCCTATATTCATGCATTAGCTATTAGATCATTCTATATTTTTTTTTTGTTCACACGCATTTTTTACTCAATTAATTTGTAAGTTAACACTCAGCATCAGCAGCACTCAAAATATTTAATTATTATTACCATTTATATTTACTCAACATATATATTTTTAGTTTATGTACATACACGCACACACACTTACACACACACACAGATTTTTTTTTTTTTTTATGCCATGGAGGTGAAGGAGGCGCTCTCCGTCACTCGCCGCTCAGTTTCGCATAGTCTCAGATCAGTCACATAGCATACAGAAGGACCTGAGATTATGCGGGTCTGGCGGTGAATCGTACATGGCGTAAATCAAAAAAAAAAAAAAAAAAATACACACTCGCACACATGCAAGCAAATACATTTTTTTCCTATGGTTATTTTATTTTTTTACAAACTTGCTCTCGTACATTACAATTATAAGTTAACAATTTACAACGCTAGCTTAGTGAAAACTGCTTGTTCGGTTTTACTTCTACTATTTTTTTTTACACATGTGTCCGTCGTAGGTGGTAGCCACTGTAGTGTAGTCCAAGTGCATTAGGCACAACACCCCAACACCGATAAGCAATAAAACACATGCCACGCATGCCACACACATGCATCAAATTGTAGCCTTAGGATTGCGCCTAATTCAAAATGAAAAACAAAAAACAAGAAAAAAGAAAACAAACATTTAATTTGTAAACAATGCCATTTGCAATGGTGTGCTAGCACGTACTATGACACAACAACAACAACAAAACAAAAAAATGTTTTTTAAAAATAGAATTAAATAAAAACGAAAATTCGAAATAAAAACATAATTTGTTTATTTTGATTACTTTGGCACACACTGATTGACTCTGACTCTGAGTTTGGATTTGAGCCGACTTCGAAGTTACCATGAGCTTTTTCACTGCTTTCTAAGCTTTTCACGTAAATAGCTTAAGCTGCCGTTAAAGCTTCAGCTTCTTCAAAGTCTTGTGCTTTTTCAAAGGTTCAGAAATACGGTAAACGCATAAATAAGTTATAATTTTTTCAATTTTACAGTGAAGCATAGAAAATCAAGAGATATATATATATAGAAATATCATCCAAGCGAAATCAACCGGGTTTTCAAAAAGGAAACTGCCAAAACCCGGCAACATTTAGATCTTCAGATTCATAATAACCGCCGAAGTAGCTCAGTTGGTCTAACGCTCTCCCAACTGAATCTGCCACAGATTATGAATCATTGAGTGCACTCCAATTAATTGATGTGATTGTTCCGAACTGAATTGCGGGTATTTAGTATAATGACGTAGATCGGACGAATAAAATTGCTTTGTTTGACGAGCTGTGTCTCATTTTTTACGTCAGGGAAAGGAGAGAAGGGAACTGTGAAAAGCATCAAATTAATTAATATAATTTAGTATTGGGATTTATATTTTGTGGGTTTTAGTCATTCATTTACATTTCATTCTGGGGCTGTGACCGTGAAATATTTCGCCTGCTAATTAACCAAGGAAAATTATGGGAAGTCAGACGGAAAGATAGCGACACAGTTCACTGTCAAGGCTGGGGAATGGTACTGTATTAATATATTGGTGACTATTCCTCATCATCACCGTTAGACACTGACTGGTAGATAAAGGGAGCAGCACCACAGACTCGTTCTTGATGATTCGAAGTGTTTTTGGACCAGAAACGACAAGGAACCGAATTTAGAACTTATCACAAAACACTTGCATACATTGTTGTATTGTTATGTGATTATTGGGGATACTTTTAAATTTCAAACTATAGACTATAGAGTAGTGAGTACTAATCATACGTATATCTACCGTATATATTTATTTATCATATGTGAATCATGCAATCAACTGCAGGTGTTTGAAGCGAGCAAATGCGTTTATAATTGCAATTGACTTTTGACAATGTTATGGCTTTCGAAAGTTTTGACCCGTACTTACATACATATGTACATATATATGTATACCTGTATATATGTATTTTCTTAAAGTCACAAATTGTACTTGAATCTCGAAACCAAAAATCAAGTTTTCAAATTTAAATGCAGCATTTATCAAAAGGTCAAACCAGGATCAAACAGCCATTGCTCTTACAAATCGGTTAAGTTCTGTTTAAAGTTTTCAATCAACCCAATATATACAAATATATATACATAAATGTGTTTGTCTGCTGTCAACTCAGCTTACAATTGGACGCAGAGAGAGAGAGAGAGAGAGAGAGAGAGAGAGAGCATACTTCCTATGGGTAGGTAGTAGAAATCAAGGTGCCGGTTGTGCACCAAGTTGCAAATCGCCTTGGAAATCGCTCAAGCAAAACAATAACAAACCACCTACAGTGCCCAGAACACCGTACTCCAATTCCACAAGCACACCGGCCACCCCGCCCACTTTGAATGTTGCCCCTACTAGAACAAAGCCATCGACTGTTGACGTCACGTAGCACAACTTGTAAAAATGAATTAGCAACAAAAATGTTGTACAAGAAAAATACATAAAAATTGCCAACACCTGCAAAAAACAAAATCCGACATAAAAAACAAACCAGAAAGATCGTTACAGCTACACTATATAGACGATGTGTAATACTCTGCTTTTGAGTTTCGTGACTCCAAAACTAATAGTAAGTATTAATTAATAACCATCCCTAAATGTTGATTGACTGCGATTATTTGTATGCATTATGATGTTCTTCTGGCTTGAACAAAGCCAAACAACTCTATTTCACATTAGGAACAGAGAATACAAACCAGTTTCTTCAGAACACAGTCTTCAGGGTTCTGTGTGAGTCAGTGCACCAATTTAAAGCACGCACAACTCTCCTCTTCCGACTCGCCACCGCCCCCGCTCCTGCACTGTGACTTACTCCCAAGTCCCTTTACCCATTGGAAATGCAACTTGGTAACTGCAGCATCTGAAAAATCCCCCTTCAAAAAGAACGAAATAAAAAAAAAAGGGAAAGAAAAAAAAAATTTCCAAGGCACCTGAAACTGGATTTTCATGATGATGAGATGATGATGACAAACAGACAACGAACAACGAACAACGGACACAAAAAAGGCGCGGAGCTTCTTCTACCAACCGGGGTGTGGATGGTCCATCTGATTCTGTCAAAATAATAATAAGTGGATGTCGTCTCTCTGCCGAAACCCGGGATTGAATGGCCACTTACATTTAGATATTCAGTCGAACACACTCCCAACAGCACTATTTCTGCGACAGAAACACATATGTATTATATATATATATATGTATATGTATATATCTAAGCGATAAGCAATTAGAATAAAATATTTCATATTTAATATGCAAATTTTCAAAATGTCTAAACTTGGTTATTTGACTGAAGACATTAACAGGATATTAAAGAATCGAGAATCCATGTAAAGCATTGCCTTGGCTTGGCTTGGCTTGTTATTTTTAACGACTTCTGCGAAACTCATGCAACGAACTGAATGGGGCAGCTCTACATATGCCGGCCGAGCAGGGGCATCACAAGATCTTAAACTACGCAAAAACCTCAAAAAAAAATATTACGAGCAAGAAGGGGCAGGCGATGATTATGATGCTGATGATGATGCTGATGCTGATGATTCAGCCATTGTTGTTGATTAAAAGGCAATCATTGTTGGGGGAACTACGAGCAGGTGACGAAAATGTTGCGTGGTTTCCACACAATCTTTTGATATTTGAACTGGTTTTTAGTCTTTATGTTTCTGTTGTCTGTCTACATTTGAATTTAAATTAGTGTTTTTTTTTTAAACGTGCGCTATGAGAAGTGTTTTATGCCGTGGAATAAAACAACAATTTGATCGGCAAAACACAATCATTAAATTGCAAATTATTGTTTACGATTTGAACAAGTTTGTTTGGGATCTGTATGCTTTTTCTTATGTACTTATACGCTGATCATAACGTTGGGGCGAGGATCCCTTGCAGAAGTTAATGGTGCTTTTCGGTTCGATTTGAAATTGAACGAGCACCTGCAGATTTGTCACCTGCGCCGTCTCCGTTCCCCGTTGCCGTTGATTTCGTTTGGGGGCACGGCGAATCCTTTGTTTGTGACTATTTTTGGTATTTTTCGCTTCATATCATTAAATTAATGGTTGTACGACAAGAAACAGGCGCAGACAGAAAGAGAGAGAGAGAAAGAGAGTGGAGCTGATCTCTCTCTCTCTCTCTCTCTCTCTCTGTTCGCAGCGCGCCGTTCGCTGTGTGTTCGTTTCGGCTTCGGCTTGCAAATTTATTGTTGTTTTTTTTATTTGTATTTTGTATTGTTGGCGGTGACGCCGACGCCGACGCCAACGCCGATGCTGACGCCGAAGTCAACGTCGACGCTTGGGCTTGGGCGCGATTTTCCTTTTTAAAACCGACGCTAAACGAAGCCGCTGTTTAGTTCTGCTTGCAAATCGCAGCCAATTGGACGTGGCCAAGACAAGGCAACAGGCAGCCAGAAACGAGCGCTCGTACTTTGAATTTTGTTTTTTCTTTTCGTCTTGTGTGTGTTTTTTTAACACAACAAAAAAAAAATAAATTTAAAGAAAAAAGATAGAGAAAAAAAATTGTATTTGTTCCTGTTGTGTAAAGATCGCGACGTTATCTGCGTGCCAGTTGATTCGACATTGGCCAGCAATTGAAAAGCGCATTGAAACATCTTCAAATGAATAAACATAGCACCAAATAAACGCAACGGGTTATTATTATTATTAATAATATTGTGTGTGCCGCGTGCGTGTTCGTTCGTGTTGTTTTCAATATCAATTATCCAATTGATTGAGAACATTGTTATTATTGTTGTTGTTGTACATTTTTTTTTGTTTGTTTGTGTCTTGTTCAATTCAAATAAATTATAATTTTTGGAAAATCGCTTAGTGGTTGTGTGTCAGTGCCAGCAACAACGGCAACGAAGTCGTAATACCTGTGATCCAGCAATACAAAGCGTAAGATTTTGCATATATTATATACTATTCTACATATATATATATATATATATATACAGCAACTTCAAATGAAGAAGATCAAAGATCGCCATGTTAACGCTTGGCCAAATACAAATAGACAAGCAAATAAATTGAGGTTAGGTAAACTCACGACAAAAGCTCAATAGATGAACCGTTAAAGCTTCTCGCACATCAATTATGATCTTTGACGAAGGGCTGCTTTTTAAAGTTTCAAGTTCAACACCTGGATAATATTTCTGTTAAAGCTAACCCAAGATCGACTGAGGTATTGATATTGTTTTTTTTTTTTAATCTGGATAGTACAAATTTGAAGTTAAAATCAAAACCAAAACTCAAACAAAGCAAAAGCTATCGCGATTGGGATTGCGATAGCACAATATATGATAAATTCAGAGGTTACTTAACTCAATTTGTTTGTTGTCCAATATTTGAACAAAACCAATATCAGAGTCAACAAAATTAGTACCCAAATTACGAATAACCGGCGACAATCATGAAGATCGCAAGCCATCTATGGGAAGAACAGCACTCCGAACAGGTCCCCACCCAAAACAAATAGAATGTACTTCACAAATTTCAAGTACTAATATGACAAGGGCCTTATCAGCGGATGCCGAGACAGACAAGAAGGAAAAAGACCATCAGATAGACAAAGTCTCACACCTTGAAAAAAGCAACAACAACAAAAAAAAAACAGTAAAAAAAGCAGACAAAAAATCGATGCTTTGATGTAAAAAGTAAATAGACAAATCCCTAAACCTTTTATACATGCAAATGAGATTAAACGAGCCAAAAATGTAAAAACCGGAAAGTGTTTTGCCAAAACAGTGTTAAACGGGTTGCGATTTGTCAAAGCCATGTTATATAAATTCAGCGATTCGCCACTTATCACGAAAATATGAAAGGCATCATTTCAAAGAGACACTGGTTGAAATTTCCATTCGGATTTCGATAATTTGGACAGTGAAATTGACCATCTCTCCCACACACACACACACATGGGCGATTTCTAGACTAGAAGGTACTTTCCGTAGAGCACCTGGTATGGAGCTGGGACACGTGGAGATTGCACAAGTGCGACTGACTGAGTTTGATTAGCATTCGATTCATAATTCATAAATATCAAATAAATGTGCAACAGCTTGTTGTATAAGCGCAATATTTGCTCAATTTTGCTGGCATTGAATTCATCGGTGTTTCGAATGGATAATTTGAAATAAATCTGAACATGAATGCCGACTTTCTAATTTACAATTGTATATGTTAGCATCTGAGAAGTTTGAGGGAGTCGTTATTGTGTAACGATATTAAATTCTGAGCTCGTTAAAACCAACAAAAGAAACAACAACAAAAAAATGTAATATATATACATTAATTAATTACCAGGAAAGCATTCTTAACTGATTGAATTGACATAGAGTGTTTAACAGCAAACTGCATTCCGAAAAGAGTGAATAATGTGTACTGACAGATTTAGATTAGAATTGCATTCAATTGAATTGCATTTGTAAGTTGATTAGAATGTCTGAACTTCTTACTTTTTACTGTACTGTAATGTAGTGCAGCTCATTAGACCAATATTAGATGCCTAATGGATCATTATACAATGTTGACGAATCGAACACAGGTGCTATAATTAATGCCAACCACAATTCACATTTATGAGAGTTTTGCAATTAGTGCTGTTCGGTGCTCATTCCAATCAGAAATATGCATAGAATTGCTAACTAACTATCTGGTATCTATAGCACTTAACGATAATTTATTGATTTTTTCACTCTAAAGTCTATACTGTCTGTCTATAGGGTCTGAACTTTAAACACTTAAACAAATTATCTAGCAATAAATTATAATTAATGTCTCATTTTACATTTGTTTTTAATTTTCGATCATTAAAGTTGCTTGCCGCCTCACACACACTCTCTCTCTCTCTCTCTCTCTCTCTATCTCTTTCTTTTCTGATACTAAGTATAGGAAGTTAGATGTTGAATTGGCAAAAAAGAAATGCGAATGCCGAAACCCGGGATTGAACCGGGGACCTTTAGATCTTCAGTCTAACGCTCTCCCAACTGAGCTATTTCGGCTTCAATAACAGTTCCATGCCATTCGAATCGAATTTCTATATCATAATCATAGACATCCCCAAGTATTTTCGTCAGCGATAAGAACATGTGCATTTTGTTTTTGTGCATGTTCAAAACCGACAAGCAGCTTAGGTAATCCGGATGACTATATAATTTACCCGGCATGGCTTTAATAAAACTTACTTAAAGCTTAATCCGGATTAATTGGGATTAGGTTCTTTTGTGGAAAATAGTATGAAGTGCATAAGTGCTTAGCTTTTCCTTTGAGCAATGTCTCTCAGTCATACTCGCATCTTTCGCATTTCATTTCATCTTCGCCATAACATTGGAATTTATCAGTTTTGTTGTTTTTTTTTCTTTTTCTTTTTTTGTTTGGTTCTTTTTTTTTTTGTTGCTTTCTTGTTTGGTTTGCAATTATCGCACATGCAGATTCAAAAGATCGACTCGATCGACTCGAAATACGTTTGCAATGATTATTCGGATGACTGGCACGTTTGGTCTTCTACTTCTTATTAGTATTATTAATAATATTATTATTATTATTATTATCGTTGTTGTTAGCTGAGCAATCGAAGCTTCTTTCTCCCACGACAGGTGGCTGGGTTTTCTGATTCAGCGCCTCAGATCTTAAATATTAATTTATGCAAATATCAAGCACTTTAACAATTTCACGCCCTATAAGTAAAATGTGCCTCAGCCAAGCAGTTGACGCTAGAACTAAGAAAGAAAAAAACCCGTATGTGTTGTCATCATATTTAGCATATTAGGGTTGCCTCGTGTGCACGATTTCCCCAACACCTGTTGGCAAATTACCATTGAAAGCAGCATTTCGCATTTATCAGTTCTATCCGACGATCTGCAATCAACGAGAGAAAGAGAGAGATAGATAGAGACAGAGAGAGAGAGAGATAGAGAGAGAGAGAGAGAGAAATATGTGCCTTATGCTAATCGCTTATTAATCGTTTCATATTCCAGCTTCGGCAAGATATGTATATATTACACAAGTCATTAAATATGGACTGGTTCTATCTTACATATCGGCTGGCAAGTTTCGACCGGTTCTATTTAGAAATCGACATTCTGGTTGATCAGTGCAACTTGTGACCTTAATGGGTAAATTGATAAATATTGAGTAAAAGGGCATTGCTCACGGATGAGTCTAGGAAGAGACTACGGAGATGGCAAACATGAACTTTTTATAAACTTTCAATAATATCTGAACATACCATATCCATACATACCTTGTCTATGCCAAACTACAACTTTGCATTGAGCCATAATATATATATCTGGATAATAAATAAATATGCATACAGACGGGGATAAATCGGAATAAATGTAAGGGAAATTCAAATGTTAGCGTCAATGCAGAAAAGGGCTAATTGCTCTTGACAGATTAATGGATCAGGCAAAGGTTAATCTTATTGCAAGCTACCATAACGTGTGTACTGTTTTCCGGTTTGTCTTACACAACGGTAATGGAGATACCTACATCAGTCAGTTAGTCAGTTAGTCAGTCAGGCAGTCTGTCAGGCTGTCAGTCTGTAGGCTGGTGTTACTGACCACACACAACAATTTGTGCTCATGTCCAGATCAGAGTCTAGATCACCTGACTCTGACTCTGACTCTGGCCAGATGTATTACTGGTTCTGGTTCTGGTTCGGACTGAAGGCGTAAATGAGATTTACATAAATCCGCAGTTGACACCCATATTTTTATACTATGTATGGTGTATTTCTAGTTGTTGATCAAGGCGAGAGTCTAATTAGGCACTGCACTTGGTCACTTGTTAAGTAGCTGTTAATTGCATAATATGTGTGTGTGTGTGTGTGTGTGTTGTGGGTAGCTTATCGCAATTGTGGACACCTGCTCATCGTTCTGGTCTGTTGCACTGCATTTAATAAAGATTTATGCGCAGCTGATCAAGATTAACTAGCGCCATCTGGTGTTAAGAGCAAAAAAACAATAATTTTAAATTCACAATTTCAATTGTGATTCTTGTTTTCTTTGCCGCTTTGCTTTGCATTTTCCATTTTGCATTTGCATTTGCATTTGATTTTTCTTTTCAACGGTGTCGCATTGCCAGCTTTGAACGTCAGAGAACACGCCCCAAACAGCAGCAACAGTTCAGCAATTTTTGCCCCCATCCCCACCACCCTCAAGACAATGGCTAAGTAGTAAGCCAAAGCAGCCGCCGGTTAACCTTGACTGCGGTTTACAATAAGCGCGACGTTTTGTCAGCCACTTCACGATGGGAGAGGGGGAGGGGGGTGGGGCGAGAATATATGTATATATGTAATATACTATTGACTGTCGGCAATCAATGCTAAACCGCATTTTTTTAGCCAAGTTAGTTAATATGTAAATATGAAGTACCATAATTAAAAGCATTACTAATCGACATGCCTGAGTGACACCCATATTTGGTTCTGATCTCAATGCATATGACCCAATCTCAATGCTTAAGCAGCCCAATTATCGTCTAGATTGGGCGTACACGTCCCTTTCTGAGCATTACTCAGCTGAAATGCCCAGGAATCGTAATTACAGTAGTTAAGTTTGGAACAATTAATTAACAGATCGAAGAACAAATATTAATGATTGCTGTGCACTGAGAGATGAAAATTAAATATTGCATAATGTGCGGCAATTAGAAGGTACTCAATGAGTACAATGAGTGTTTTTCGCTACTCATAGCTTATAGCAATGAGTACTCATTTTATTAATTTGTGCACTTGGACCAATCTTGTCACGAGAACACACATATATATATACATATACATACATTGTGAAATGTAATTGTCTGCCCATGAATTGGCATTAACTTATTGCTTTAGTGGTGCATGCGGCATGTGGCATTGCGTGTGTGTCGTTGTGTTTGTTGCAGCTTGCAAGCGATTGCTGCCTGTGGGCGGCAGTCATAGAGAATGTCGACCTGAGATAGTGACCGTCTGACACACTCAGAGCACAATCGTGCCGATACACATACATTTACTGAAGTTCAAGTACTCTTTTTGTCAACAATTAAAGCTAAAAAGAGAAAGGATTTCTGATGCCTGTGCATAAATAGCTTATGAGCCAGCTTATAGTCAGCTTTACACTTCTACTCTTGGAACCCACATCTCATGTTGAAATCAATTACTGATTTAGTATTGACTTTTGGCGATCTTTAATTTTGAACCAACATTGGATGGGTTCCATTTTCATCAGATTGCTTTAGTTGTTTATTTACATTCAAGCCCGCCCTCTGCAATCCCCTGTTTACATCAAAATGTTCACTTTACATATGATCTAAACCCATTTAGCTGACGATCTATGATTGTTCAATTGCATTTTTAGTTTTTAAAGCCCAAGCGATAAATTGGCCATTCGATCGTATGTCATTTCATTATATCGTTTAATTTACGGCCAATAATTAGGATTTATGCTAAACATGGCGTGTGCTGCAAAATTAAATGCAAATTTGACGACGACTGCCGTCTCACCAAATAACAAGCGAGAACGTTGCGCTGTCGGGCGTAACCGACTGCAAAATACTTTGACACCGCACGTAAGGCCAGCTGATAACAGGTAGCAAAGATCAGGGTCTAGCCAAGATATATTGTCAAAGTTTGCCTTTCAAATTGCGGTAGATATAAGCTTGTTACCTCACTTCGATGTTTGTTAACTGTTGCATTTAGATTTTTAAAAATTTGAAAAATTATGGTGAAGGTTCCTAATAATCTTCCTTCCAAGTTTGGTAACTGTTGCTTTTAAACTGCGGGAGATATAAGCTTCCTCATAGTTTTAGAGGAGTGTTTTTTGGAGTAAAATCTTAGTAATCTATTTTACAACTTTGGTAACTGTAGCTCCTAAATTGCGGGTGATATAGGCTTTTATCGTTTTTGGAGACCAACTTGCACAAACCATGCACAAAACGAATATACCATGATACCTTCGGTATAAAAAGTATAAAAAGTGAATTCAATAAGCGATTTCAGTTGGAATAATCATTTCAGCATTTAACGCTCCAATGCATTTCGAAACCAAATCTCCCATCCATTCCCCTGCTCCAGCCACCTTCGACATGCACAGCTCCACACGTTCTACGCAGATGACCTCGGCAAAGAAAGCTGCATCTTTTATAAGCAGAGTTTGACTGCGTGTGTGTATGTATTTGTGTGTGTGTGTGTGTGTTTGTGTATGTGTGTGTATGAATGGGCCCGTTTTTGATTTGGTCAAATCCGCACGGTTTCCATTCGCATTAGAAATCATAAAAGATTTGCAATCAAACCCCAAAAATAAACTTGTTCGAATGCTGTAGTCGAGAGTGCTCGACTAGCAGTCACGCTCTGAATTCAGCTTATAAATAGTTGTAGTAAGCTGCCTTATATAGCTTTGGTTCATATGTTGGTTAGCAAAAATCGATAAAAAAGAAATATACTTGATCTGTATATGGTATCCGAGAACCTACATTCAAAATTAAAAACTCTACTTCTTATAGTGTATACAGATGGATAGACAGACGCACATGACTTGATCGACCTTGCTGATGAGGCCGAACAACAATATGTACATATAAGTATTAAGTACAAGATAACTGGCGATGTCGACGATCGTGTAGATATACATTAAATATGAATACACTTATAAGAATGAAGCACGATGATAGTTCTATAGAAAGCTACGATGACAACTATGATTTGATTGTAAATAGTACGATTTTTCTATATACGATATTATAAGAATTTCCATTTGGTTGGGTTCGCAAGTAGATACTGAAGGATATCGAGAGCGTATCGCAACTTCGACATGATTCAGTCATGATTGAGTTTAATCATGTGATTTGACGCAACAATTTAATTCAACTTTACGTATTCATGAGTTTGATGCGAATAGCTTTATGATTTTATGATTTCCAGTTACGTCTTAACGATCAAGCTGACCTAACAAACTGGAGATAATCGTTATGAAAACAAATAGTGAGAGCAGATGGCAATGCGAAGACTGAAAACGCGAGGATTATAAATGGCCAAAGAGAATGAAAATTTGGAACACGTGCAAGACACTGCTAGTGTTGGTAGTGTTGTTAGGCTTTTAGATTTAATGAGTTTCAATTTGAAACGTTTAACGATTTGGTAGCTGAGACAATGGCAAACTGCTCAGACAAGTTGTCACTCAGTTAAAGCGTTGCTTTAATTAGCTGGTGAAACGTTCTCTGGAGTTCTATTGGCCGCATGATTCCACATGAACTACCAGCATCCGCATTCTTGGCGCTTTTGTTGACGATGTCTACGGTTTTTGGCCGCATATCCGATATATACAATGCATAATAGATTTAGTGCCATAATAACAAATTGTGGCCTTGGGACAGGTCATAGTTGTGCTCAGTTCCCTTTGCGACCTTGGCAGCTGTCAATCGGCAGCAGCTAAATGTAAAAGATACTGCTTATGAACAGGTACACATAGACACATGTCTATCTCGCAAAGGTGCTAGATACCAAATCAACAACACAAAGCAGCCAGCCAAACATGGCCAGTAAATTAGCCAAAAACTTGATTGATTAAACGAAACGAAAACCCACAATAAAAAGATGAGATACAATTACTAAAATCAAAAATAATCAACTCTTTGCGCTTTTCGCCTACAATTGATGATTTGTTGTGCGGTGTGTGTGTGTGTGTGTGTGTATAGTGTGGCTTATGGCATTTAGGCCAAAATTGATGTAGACCGCTTTATATGCAAACGTTTGTTCATTTAATGGACTTCGTCTTGGCATTGAACTTCAAAAAATCACACAAATTATATTTCTTGTGGCATGTGTTCAAGGGAAACGAACTCTATCAAGAACAACAGTCAAATCCATATAGCCAAATTTAAAATAACAGTCTCTTTAATCGACATATAGACGCTATATATAACATTTATTTAAATGAATTTAATTATATGTCAAGGAGTATATATATTATTGTAAATTGGGAAACCATCATTGCGATCTATAAAGTCTATTGTGCATATATATATATATATATATATATATATATATCATATTTATGTAGAATCAACTCACTTTTTGGGGTAGCCATTTTGCAGGGTATCTGGTTAGCCAGGCAGTTCAACACTTTATTTAAATTTTTGTTCTGCTTCCGTTTTGCGCCCAATGCGACTCGTAAATCATTAGAAACGGCACCTAACCGGCACCGACTCCGCCCGATTAATGCCTTGAGTTGACGACCATCATGATTGGAACCGACGCCTTTCACAAATCTGCTAAACAGTGAAGTGTGGACTGTTGTTAACCATAGCACAGTATTGGCATGTCGAATGCTCTCTGTTATCAAAGAGAACCTATTCAATAAATGTAACTAGCCTTAAATCTTATGGATATTCCCTGAGGCTGTATTCCCCGTAAAAAAATCTGTTTAAATATGTTTATAATTTGATGATTGTATGACAAATAATACACAGCTTGCTCGAGAATATCGTTTTTTATCTTTAGAATTGAATATACTCGTAAGTTCTGCAAAGCTCGAAGCTTTCAATGCCTTAGCAAATATACCTTACTACCATAGGCTATTGCATAGGGTAGCTGAGAAACGTTCTCGGAAACGCCTTCACTTTCACTTCGCTCAAGAATCATTGCGAATGGAAATTCAAGTCACGATCGCTTGAGCTTTGGATCAGTTAATTGTTTAGCATTGTGCAATTGTCACAAATGACAAGGCCCATTAATAAGCCGCCGTTCTATCGTTTATTTATCATCAGCATCAAGTCGCAACTCTTTAATTATAATTTTTGTGCAATTCCCCACACTTGTCTATGCTTGATTACAAATGAGAATTCAAGACGTGTTCCTCTCACCCGCTTCCTGCGCCACAGATAAGCAATTTAATTTACTCCTCTTGTCACTCACTCCATCGATATGCACACACATATTGACTCTGGGGAGGGAGATGTATAAGATCACAAATTATTTGCAAAAGGTCGAGAATTTACATGTTTGCCTTTCATCTTTTCGAACAGCAGAAATTTGTGTTCTTGTTATTATCAATATATTGATATATGCATATGCGGTCGGGGCAGAAGTTACTTGAGGAGGGGACATGGTCCGAAGTTGAGAACACACGCACAAATTAGCTACAAGATTGATGAGTTGCCACCTTATCAAGTAGTAAGAATCTTTCTAGAAAGCATACGACAACAAATCTCTACACTTTAGACTATTAAAAGTTCCGATTCCGATTCGATTGCGGCTTAACACCCTGTTTATAAGTCTTGGGGAACTGTAAATCGTTCGTGTAAGGGACAAAGATGAAGAATACGCGTTATGGCTAACACAGTTGAGCTGAGCTCAAAATTCTAGCTAACAGTGTTCACTTATTAGACAGCAGGGTATATATCTAGCTCTGGCAAGGGATATCTTATAATTTGTCTATTTTAGTATTTATTTATATGCGTCTTATGTTTATTAGGGTGGTCGCTGCTGCGGTTTCAGCATCTGCCAGTTAAGGACCCTTGTGTTACATCTTTAACACGTGCTCATTGTTGAACAATAAATAAATATTCTCCCATTTGTAATCTCTCTTTGCAGCAGTTGACACAGCCACATTATGATACCGATATTGGAGAAACTGAGCGGATTCTATAGCAGCTATGTGCTCGCCATCCTCACCATTGGCTACATTCTGGGCGAGCTGGGCCACTATCTGATTGGCGTCACCTCCAAGCAAACGGCCATTGAGCTGGACTATGGTGATCACGCCTGCCAGCAGAACAGCAGCCAGTTCACGCGACACGAACTGCTCACCCAGTGTGCGGATGTGAAGAACGAGAGCAGCTGCTATGCGCTCGAGCTGAACAGCACTGGTTACTGTGAGTGGAACTACAATGGACTGGGCATCGATTATCAGATATTGGCCGGACCCACATTCATATTGGTGTTTACCATAGCTGGCGTCTTTATGGGCTTCGCTGCGGACAAATACAATCGCGTCAAGCTGTTAACCGTTTGCACGGTGATATTTGGCATTGCGATCCTGTTGCAGGGCACCGTCAAATCGTATTGGCATTTGGTGCTGTTGCGCATGGTGATGGCTGCTGGTGAATCGGGCTGCAATCCGCTAGCCACTGGCATCATGTCCGACATTTTTCCGGAGAACAAGCGTGCCCTGGTCATGGCCATCTTCAATTGGGGCATCTACGGTGGATATGGTATCGCCTTTCCCGTTGGTCGCTACATCACAAAGCTCAACTTTTTCGATATGGGCTGGCGTGTTTGCTATTTGGGAGCGGGTGTCCTGACCATCATTGTAGCCGGTCTAACCGGCACCACACTGCGGGAGCCGGAGCGCAAATCAATTGGCGATGGTGATCGCGCAACGTCCACTGGCAAACCCATCACATTGTGGCAGGTTATCAAGAGTCCAGCGATGATAATGCTCATGATTGCCGCCTCGATACGTCACAGCGGCGGTATGACATTTGCATACAATGCGGATCTCTACTATAATACGTATTTCCCGGACGTGGATCTCGGCTGGTGGCTCTTTGCCGTCACCATTGGCATTGGTAGCGTTGGTGTTGTCGTTGGCGGCGTTGTCTCCGACAAGATTGTCGCCAAGATGGGCATTCGTTCGCGTGCCTTTGTCTTGGCCATTAGCCAATTGATTGCCACACTGCCAGCGTTTGGCTCTGTCTATTTTGATCCGTTGTGGGCCATGATTACGCTCGGACTGAGCTACTTCTTTGCTGAAATGTGGTTTGGTATTGTATTTGCCATTGTCGTTGAGATTGTGCCGTTGCGCGTCCGCTCCTCAACCATTGGCGTCTTCCTCTTTGTCATGAACAACATTGGCGGCAATCTGCCCATTCTTGTGGATCCTGTGGCCAAAGTCATCGGTTATCGCGGCTCTATCATGATCTTCTATGCGGGCTTTTATGGCGTCAGTAAGTATAAGATATTACCCATTACATTTTGTCATCATCATCAGCATCATCCTCAATCCAATCGAGATCCGTTCCACAAGTAACCGGAATTTAACAGTTTTATGAGTTAAGAAGCTGTTTTAATGTGCCAGCAAAAATGTAACGGTTACTGAACTCGATAAGATCAGCTCTCCCATTTTGGGATAGAGTTAGCGCACTCATATCCATACTTTAAGGACTTTTATATGAGTTATTTTTAAAACGTTTTCTTTCTTTCCATAGGCTCCATACTGTTCCTCATAACCTGTTTCTTGCTCGAGGGCAAGCCCAAGCCGAATGCATCGGAGCAGGAGGCACAGAAGACACATCCGGATGCAGTTTTGAATGCACGCCACATGCACGGACACGACAACTCCGTCTTCAGTGTGGATGAGACAGTGCCGTCGAATGGTCGCCCCGCCCAGTTGCCGCAACACCTTCAGATGTCCAGCAACGGATACGAGAAGTCACAATCCACTCAGCCACGTCACAATGGCGCCGAGAGCAGCAGACTGTAGTATTAGGACTAGGACAAAACCCAAATGTCAACAAAATCTAAACAGATTTTTTAATTAAATATGTGAATGTGCTTCTGATTTATTTTTATTATTTCTTTTTATATATACATGTATATATATATATATTATATATATATATATCTGTATATAAACATATATATATTTTTTTTTGTTTTGTAATATAATTGAGTTAAGCGAGATCGTACAAGTAGCGTTAAGCACAGTGCAAGACGCTGTCTTTACCTACATTACCTTACCAATATTCCCATATGCCTTGCGTCTCTAATCATACACTATTTCATAAGTAATATCCATCTGTGTGTAAATTTAAATCATTAATAAAAACTGTTTTGTTACTTCTAAAATAGAAAAATGAAAGAAAAAACATAGACATACACACCGTCACGTCTTCATATACATTAATATGTGTGCACATGTTTGTGTGTACTTACTCCATCCTAGAAAATCGATCAAATCGATAAGGCCACTTATCTCCTGCAATTATAAACTGCGGTCACCAGTGGTGGGTTGTTGGCGATGTTCTTCAAAGATCGGCCCACGGATTTATCTTCCGCAGTTTTTATGTTAGAGCCGTAAAATTTGGTAGTTGCCTTATTGGTAGCCGCCTTTAAGAACCGATAGTAAATTCGTATGGCAACGCCCACACGATATCCAGGAAATCGAAATCGAAAAATCGATAAATCCGCATACCTCCCAAATTAAAAAAAGAAGTGTTTTGACAACGCTGCTTATGATTTTGCAATTCCCTTTCGAGCTGATGCCGATATATGGTAGTGATATATAGTATTTGATATCCCCGTTGGTAAAACGTTAGATTTTCAGTTGAATTAATGTCTGTACTCTGCTTATAATGTAACCACATCGGAGTGTAGATATTTTGAGTCTTTGATATGCAGCTCAGAAGTGAATATTCAGTATTATTCATCTAATTAAATGTGAAAGTCTGATTATTTGACTTTAAGCTCGTATTTTTTACCATTGCTAGAATTATCGATTTCAATAAAGTGTATTGGCACAGGAAAAATTTATATTTTTTAACTTATTTTGAAAAAAAAAAAAATTTTATTATTGATTTTTATTTATTTTCGTATTTTTCTGCTAAGTGGACTTTTGAAAACGACGCTGATTTCAATAGATTATATTTTTCAAAATATAACGCTTTTATGCAAAAATCATCTCGCAGGGAAAAATTTCAACGAAGCTCAAATGGAAAATGCAAGACAAAATTGCTCATTTCTAACGGGATCGGTCGAAAAGAGAATTGCAAAAGCGTAAACGGCCGTTGTCCAAGTTCTTGAATTTTATGACAACAATAATAAAAAATAGTTTCATTTAACAGAAAATTGCATTTGTGTGTATGTAGTGCATGGAATCCATAGACATAAATATAGTGCATACACATACATATGCACATTCACATACAGACATATTTTGCATGGTTGTCACAATAGTGTACACACTCACACACGTTGTGACAATGCTCAACTGTAAGTGAATTTGCTCAGTTGAGAAGCGCGATGAGAACTATACGCACACACACGCAAGCGCACACAGCCACATGAACAGTAACGGTAAACAGCAAACGAATAGGCTGCAGAAGGGAAACACCGGCGAATTCGTTCGCAAGCAGCATATTCGAAATATTTAAGAGGTATTTGCGGCTAAATGTTATGTCTGGCATTTAATATTATATTAATGTTGCGCAAAACAATATGCGTTTAATATGAAGTTTTACCAAATCGTTATTGTGGTCGAATAAACAAAAGATGTGGCAACTTGTGGCAACTTGTGGCAACTTGTGGCAACTCCGCGAAAAAGCATTGTCGAGCTTCTCGAGCGCGTCGTATTTTTTTTTTCGTATATTGTTTTTTCTTAGAACTGTTCAATTTAACATTTAGCTGTTTTGTGAAATTCACATTTATAAAAAAGTAAAATGAAGTGCTTGTGATTTTTTGAATACAAGTGTGGACTTAGACGCAGTGCGTTGCAGTTGAGATAAACAAGCTAAACTTATGTACACATATGTATTTATGCATACACTGTGTATTTATACTTATACATATACAATGATGTTCCGCTACGCTCTTTTCGGGACTAATAGTATCAGTACTGAATCTAGTATTAGTTGCTTAAAAAAAACTTTCTGAATTTTGGTATCGATGCTAAACTTCACTCGGTAAACATTTGATTTCGAATCAGTACTGAATCTAGTATTAGTTGCTTAAAAAAAACTTTCTGAATTTTGGTATCGATGCTAAACTTCACTCGGTAAACATTTGATTTCGATTCAGGTTTGACATCTTGACATTCTGATATACAAATATAGTTTTTTGTGAATTCGAAAAAAAGCTGGAATTAAATATTATTTTCGTGTATCTTGTCCGTCTAAGATTATTTACCTACGAAAAATGAAAGACCATGACAAGAATGATGATGCCTCCAAGATGAAGAAACTGCGCGACTCGGCACCATTCGTTAAGAATGTGTTGACCTATGGTCGTCAGTTCGCTGGAGAGCAGAGTTACATGTTGGAAGTTCTCTTGCAGCTACTGGAGAACAAGTAAGTTATCGATAATATATATATAGCATATATAATAATTCAATTAATTAACTGTTGAAATTTTAGTATGACCACCTCTGAATTCTTTCGTCGATTTCCCGAGCAAAATATCTATAAAATGGAGGCTGCTCTTAATAAACTCAAATCCAAATTCCCATTGGTATGTTAAATATAAATAAGGCATAGAATTGCATTTAAAACAATTATATATCAATTGCAGCTTCTGGTTGACGAGGCTATTGATCTTAGTGACACACTATCCGATCTCCCATCAACCTCCAAGGGAACTGCCAAGGCGTTCAGCACAAGCGGCAATGAATCAATTAAATCGTCAAAGGCGCATAAATCTGACAAGTTGAACAAAGTAAATCAGTCGAACGAAATGGATAATAATAAGTCAGTTAAATCGAAAAAGTCGGATACAACGGATAAAGTGGATAAGTCGAAAATGAAGCACATGGATGCCAAAAATATTGATAATGTGGAGAATGAGCCACCGTCACAGCCAGTGGAGCCACAGCCGATGCGTATTTCGGTGCGTCGGAAAACAATGATGCCAACGGCCAGCAAATCGCTGATAGTCAAGTCGAAACTATTTACGGACAACAGTTACCTGTACGAAGATATAATGGAGCATCAGCGAGAACAGAAGGCTGCGAAGAAGAGCAACGACAATTGCAGCATCTCCACGCGCAATATACTCGCCGGGAAGCGGAGAACGCATTTCGCCGATCTGACACTCAACACTAACGTGTTCAAATTGGCAACGACAACAGAAGAGAAAAACCTTAAGATGCCAGCAACGGCGATGTCGATGAGAGCGACGACGAGAGCGATGACGAGAGCGACGACGAGAGTGACGACGAGAGCGACGACGAGAGCGATGACGAGAGCGATGACGAGAGCGACGACGAGAGTGACGACGAGAGCGACGACGAGAGCGATGACGAGAGCGATGACGACAGCGACGACGAGAGCGACGACGAGAGCGATGACGAGAGCGACGACGAGAGTGACGACGAGAGCGATGACGAGAGCGACGACGAGAGTGACGACGAGAGCGACGACGAGAGCGATGACGAGAGCGATGACGACAGCGACGACGAGAGTGACGACGAGAGCGATGACGAGAGCGACGACGACGCCAACCGTCGTGAAGCCCAAACGTGGTCGATCAGTCAATGATGCGGTTAATCAAAATCACGACGACACTGAGGATGAGGAGTTGTCAGCTGCTGTTGCAGAGTCAGCTAAGAAGCGACCATGTTATGATTTGAATGTAAATGGCAACAGCAGCAACAACCGCAACAGTAGACTGAGCATTGGTAACAGCAGCAGCACCAGCAGCAAGATCATCGCTGTCAACGCTGAGCTGGCGCCCCACAAAAGTAATGTGGCGCCACGGGGTAAAACGTTTACCCGATCCGGTGCTGGACTTGATCGTGCCAGTGCAACAGTCCCAATTAGGAACACCAATCCCGATTGGCATTCCAAATACGATGGCGCCGAGCGTTGTGTCGTTTGTATGAAGAGCGTTAAGAGCATGATGCTCCACTATGTGCAGCATCATGGCGAGTTCTATTTCGCCCGTCTGCCACCTGGAATGCTGCAGAAGCTGCGTATCGAAATTGGCAATTTTCCCATCTATGCATTAAAGGAGTCCAGCATTAAGTATTACCACCAGTGTCCATTTTGCATTAAAAATATGGAGTTGACAATGTCCGGCTGGGTACTTCACATTGGTTTACATACCGGTGAGTCAAAGTATCAGTGCTCGCGATGCAAGTGGCCGAGTAATGGAGTCAATGCGCTTAAGACTCATATGAAGAAAGGTTGCAAGGGCGCTAACATCCTGGAGAATCAACAATATAGTTACAAGATGCCGCTGAGTATTCATGTGTGCCATCTGTGCGAATTTGTGCAGCTTTGTCGAAAGAACCTGGAGCATCACTGGCAGCTCCAGCATGGTCTCAACAATAACGAATCGCTGGCATGTTTGGGCGAAGAACTAATAATCTTTCAGACCAAAGATGTGCCCCTGGTGGAAACACGGGGCCAGATAAAGGCTCTACTAACGAGTCATAAGGCAAAGGAGCAGACCAGACTGGAGGCTCAGCAGTCCGACAAAATCATGGGCGCGCCAAAGAAGAACCAACAGAATCTGGCAAAGACAACGAATCCAGTGGAGCAGGAAGCAGAAGTTGAGCTAAATACACAAGTAACACAGGAAATGGAAACAGCACAGGAGACAACAGAAGTGGAGCAGGATATGGGAGCAGGCAGCAGCAAAGCAAGCAGCAGCAAAGCAAGCAACAAATATGCAGAAGCGTCGGTTAGCAATTGCAGCGGCAACGATGTGCCCGATCCGGACGCCGTAGCGCCGGTGTCTAACGTAATGGACAAGTTCAGCGCAACTTCAACGCCCGACCAAATCATCATTGAGAATGTGGCTTTTCGTAAACGTGCCGTGCTCACACAGCAGCCGGCCTACTATTGCATGTACAGTGGCTGCAAATGTATATTCTCCAACGAGGTGAAGCGCCTTGAGAATCATATTGCGCGCGACCATCCGCTACTCCGCTGGAGCGGCAAATGCAACAGCTGCCCGAAGCAATCACCTGAACAACAGCAGCAGCAGTTAAGCATTTCTGATGAGCTGCGTCACATGATCAGCTGTCACATGGAGACGAATACTTCGGCGACTGCGACTGTTAGTGATGCTGCTGCTGCTGCGGATGATTCAGCTCTAGCGGAGATCACTTTACCCAAGCTGCGTGTGCGCCGCTTTACCGGGGATCGCTTTATCGGCGTGGATAATTGTCTATTGGCTCCAGTTCCAGCGCCGGTGGCCAGTGGCACGTTTATCAACCGTCCCTCCGAGCTTGGCCTGGCTGCTGGTGGGCCGCAACCGCTGCAACCCGTTATTTTTCGCAACGGACCCTTTTTGCTCACTCAAAGTTTAACGAGCCATTCCAATGGCAATGAGTCGGCACAGATCAACATAACCATTGCGCCCCCTTATACTAGCAGGTAGAGCGCATCAGCAACATCAGCTTTGCCATGTGCAGCAAGAATGAAGTTCAACTGTGGGCGGCAGTCATACGGAACCTGAGATAAATTTACTGATGTTCAAGTACTCTTTTTATCAACAAATAAAGCTAAAAAGGGGAAGGTTTTGGCTTTTGGCGATCTTTAGTTTTGAGCAAACATTGGATGGGTTCCATTTTCTTCAGATTGCTTTAGTTGTTTTGTTTGTAAGTGTTTCTTGGTTACATTCAAGCCCGCCCTCTGCAGTCCCCTGTTTACATCAAAATATTCACTTTACATATAATCTAAACCCATTTAGCTGACGATCTATGATTGTTCAATTGCATTTTTAGTTTTTAAAGCCCAAGCGATAAATTGACCATTCGATCGTATATCATTTCATCATATCGTTTAATTTACGGCCAATAATTAGGATTTATGCTAAACATGGCGTGTGCTGCAAAATTAAATGCAAATTTGACGACGACTGCATTGAGTAAAAGTTAATTCGCCCGTCTCACCAAATAACAAGCGAGAACGTTGCGCAGTCGGGCGTAACCGACTCCGAAATACTTTGACACCGTACGTAATGCCAGCTGATAACAGGTAACACAGATCAGGGTTGGTCTAACCAAGGTTCGAATTGCGGTAGTCGAAGTCTTGTAACTGTATGACCATCCGAATGCTGGTTGGGCGGCGTTAGGTACTGATAGAAGGCTTGATTATGCTGTGACAACGCTGTACAGGATAAGCTGGCAGTATCGGCATACTTTGCGGGAGATGGAGCCTGCCCACCACCAGAAACAGGAAAAGTAGTTTTGTTGTTTTACAAAAAATAAAAATAAAATAAAACCCTAAGCTGAATAACTGCAGCTTTGCTGCAATTAAATAATCTTGAATTGGATTGTAACGCTCAAGGTTCATGTCTTCGCTGATGTTAAGTCATTTCTCTTAGCTACCTATCGGCAAATCGAAAACACATCACTAATCTTGAATTGGATTGTAACGCTCAAGGTTCATGTCTTCGCTGATGTTAAGTCATTTCTCTTAGCTACCTATCGGCAAATCGAAAACACATCACTAATCGGGTAATTTTCGCGTATTTCGAAACTGTCACACTTTTTTTTTAGCAACTGCTTCTCACAACATTTTTTGTTTTGTCCAGCGTAATACACAAAATAAACTAACTCAAAGAAGGCTTGGACACCGCATCTGACAATCACAGCGATGAGGGCTCCGTCGGGGGCAACGCTGCCAACGACATGGGAATCGAACTGACCGGAATTCTCTTTGGGAACATTGGTGGCCGACGATGATGACAAGGCCAGTGCATTTGATGCTAAATTGCGCGAAAATATCAGCTCCCTCTCAAAGTTGGTTTTTGTATTTTTTTTTTATTATATGTATATTTATAAATATATTATATATGTGATTGATCCATTTGCAGATTGGGACTCGATTCGCTGTTGAATGAAGTGACTGATCAGAACAAACCATTAGGCGAGGCAACGATATCGGCATCCACATTCGATGACCTCGAGGATGCAATACCAGCCACAAAGGTGGAGGCGAAACTCAGTGAGTAGCTGAAGCGCATTGCTGAAGCTTCAATTGTACAGTTCAGTTGCCCGCCATTTACAGCCAAGGATGACGAGGTGCTGATGCCGTCGCCCAGTGCTCCAATGCGAAGTTCCGAAGAACGGAAGGCAGCGGATCGGAACATCAATCTGACAGACGATGCGTTCCTTATGGTATCCCAGCTGCATTGGGAGGGCGATATCGTCTGGGATGGCAACGATATCATGGCGTGCCAGGCGTGGCAAGTGTCTGCTGCAGCTGAGCGGTAATTATCGCTAGAGCGCGAGGAGCAAGAGTGTCAGAAGCTGCTGCGGCAGCTGGAAGAGCAAGGCGATGGGGCCAGCAACTCGTTCATGGCGAAAATATATCAAAAAATGGATCACATGCGAACGAACAATGCGTGTCCATTGTACAAACGCAAGCAGCAGGTGCCCAAAGGTGCCAGAACATAATCAAGACACAGGAGCAGGCCAGAGCAAATGCGTAGAAGCAAGCTAGACCGCTCAGCTAAGAGATACCCTGTATCCAGCTGACTCCAATATATTTAATATGAAAATACGTTTTGCTTAACATAAGTATTTCTTATCCAATCGTAATTAAAGTTTTATAGTTGAAAATCTATATGTATACAAATGTTTCTTTTATGCCTATCGGAAATCGATTTGTATCGATATTCGTGAAACGTGGGTAACATTAAATGCCCATAATTACGATGCGTATATTACAAATTAGATGTCTTTATCTCTTACAGTTTCTGGGATCAATGTGTTCATAGAGACCGATAAATTGACTCTGCTTTTGATGCTAAGCTAAAAAATATGTATACTTTTGGGTTAAGGCAGTACAATTATGGGTAAATTCTGTTAATAATTTAGCTGAGATCCATTTTAGACATATGAAGTTACGGCATATTGAAGTTTCCACCTATGCCCATATGCCGATGCTAGAAATATGTTCCGACCTGAAATTACGTTTTTAACTTAAGTCTCCTTTAAAAGCAGGTGATTCACAAGTACAGTTGAGTATCTATATATGTATGTTTGTGTTATCCAATACACACATAGACACACATACAGATATTTAATTGTGTTTTTGACAAAAGTCGCTTAACAGTGCCACTTCAGAGACGAATCCATCCATCAACAATCGCAACAAACAGTTCTAGTTCGCTGTAAAATTGAGCTGTATGCAAGGATAATATGATCATCTAAAAGTTAAATACTTTAAAAATGCCTAAATCAAAAAACACTATCTACACACAAAATGAATTAAAGCCACATTTGAATTTGTTTTTAAAATAATTATTTAATATTTATTATGTCAAAAAAAATTGCATTTGCATGTTTCGTTCGCTGTTTAAGTTAGGACAACAAAAAATTTTACAATTTACATATTAAGATTAAGAAAAAGGCGCAGCAAAACTTACAAAAAAAAAAAAGTTAATTTAAAAAGGATGAAAATGATTCGTGATTATCGCGTTTACCAAATTATTTTTTGAAAATATTGATTTCGTTTCTCGTTTAAAATTTAAACAGTAGTTTGTCTAAAGTCTAATTACAAAAAAAAATCGAGGCGCATTTAAATGTTTTTATATAGTTTCTGCTCGAAAAGTCGTAATTTGTTGAGTTGCCAACTTAATTCAAACAGTTATGAGAATCTTTTTACAATTTATGCTTAATATCAAGATTTATATGTAGAATTACATAAAAAAGGTTAAAAAAAAACATACATATATATACATATACATATATATATATATGTATACTCAAACATTTATATTTATATATAAATATATATATATATATATATGTATGATATAGGCTTGCAGAATGTTTTGTATAGTATAGCTAACAATTTGTTTTATATAAGCACTTCAGTTGCGAAACTAACAGCTAAACATTTAATAATTATGCAATTAGTTTAAAGATTTCTTTTAAAAACTTAATAATAAAACGTAGTCGATGCTAAGAACTATTGATATTTTCTTGAATTTTTTATGTTTTTTATAAGCTTAGGCGCGCTAAGAAACGTAAGCCGTTCACGCTTCACGCATTACAAGTACAAAATACAAATAAAATTACAGTTCGAATTACAATTACAATTACAGTTACAATTACAATTACAAAATACAAATACAGTGTAATAATTAATAATAAAAATAATTTGCGCTAATTTTAATTGTTTACTGGAAGCAGCGAAACGTGCGTGACGTTTGCAAAAAAATCTATAAAATTATTTTTCCTTTGTGCGAAAACTATGCGTACGCACTGTCATTTGTAGCTGAGGGGGTAGATGAATCAAAAAAAAAAAACCAAACTGCTCACTAATTAAATTTATATAAGTGTGCGCATATATGTGTGTTTATATATCTGGTATACATATATATATATGATATATGATTTCTCGCGCGCTGTACAACAAACACTAAGATTAAACATTTAAATTACTATAATATTTACGTTTGTTTTGTTTTTAATTTAAAGCTTAATGGCTACTCAAAAAAAAAAAAGTGGTGTTGTGTGAGTGAGTGGAGTAAGCAGGAGCAGGGGCTGAGATGAGGGGAGGAGTGGGTGGAGGAGAGGGGTAATGATTTAAAAGTCGAAAACTAGCTAGCTAGCTAGTTGGAGGTTTGCTGAGCTGGCTCGCTTTGTTGGCGGCTGATGTCGGCGCTCTTTGAGTGCCAGCGACACCATCACCATCATCATCTCTTCAACCGAGTCCTGCGTCATGTGCTGTGCTATGCTGTACTCCGCCTTCGCCTTCGTATTTTTTAGGTGCGCTTATGTCAAATATAGATGGCTTCGGAGCCCTTGTTGGCCTGATGGCCGCCAGAGATGTACAGATTGTTGGCCGCCGGCGATTGCACGCCCTCGGACCAATCCGAATTGCTGCGCGGCGATGATGATGACCAGTGGCCAGGGGATTCCGGCGATGGCGTCGGATAGCTATCCAGCGTCTGCACCAAATGCTGCGGCGTATGACCACCCGAATGCTGGCTGGGCGGCGTTAGGTACTGATAGAAGGCCTGATTGTGCTGTGACGACGGCGACAGCATGTTGGTCGATGGCGACGAACCCGACATTGAACTTTGTATCGAAGGCGGATTCATTTGACCGGAGTGAAATGAGTCTGTTAAATGGGCACAGATTAGTTGCATTCGATCAGTAAATATATAATATATAATATTGCTGCTGCTCTTGCTTACCCGGAGATCCACAAAATCCATTCAAGTCCAAACCGGCTGAACCAAACTCAAGGCCTCCAATTGCTTGTTGTTGTTGTTGCTGCTGCTGCTGTTGTTGCTGCTGTTGTTGTTGCTGCTGCTGTTGTTGCTGCTGCTGCTGTTGTTGTTGTTGTTGCTGCTGTTGCTGATGCTGCTGCTGTTGTTGCTGCTGCTGTTGTTGCAGCTGCGGGGACAACGTTTGCATTATTGCACTGCTTTTCGCATTGTTGGATGATTGGGGCGCCAGCATGATACCCATATCGCTGCCAGTCGGCGATATAATGCCCAGACTAACCGGCGAGCTCTGCGGCCCCATTGAGCCATTGCCGCCGCCCAGCAGACTGTTGAGATTGCTGCCAAATTGCTTCTGTTGTGTGGCATGCCGCATCGCCTGGATATGTGTCGGTGATGTTGGCAAACTGGGCCGCGACTTTGCCGGCGATGGTGAACCTAGAAATTGGTAACGATTATTTAATTAATTAATGCCACTGTACTGGTTGCAATTGGTTGTCATATGTGCCACTCACCCAGATATGCGTGTGGCGACAGTGCCAAGCTGCTCTGCACCGAATGCGGCGGCGACTGATTCGAATAGGGCGGACTGAGGCCCTGCTCGTGACCACCGTTGGGCATTAGACCGCCGCCAAGACCACACAGCGTATTGGTGCTGCGTCCGCCACTCAGGCCCATCGCCTGTCCGTTCAGCATCTCCTGCTGAAATGGCGAGCCCATCGAGTAACCATAGTTGTCCAGCTTGATCATGTCCAGACTGTTCGCTGGCAGCGATTGCAGCGACTGTGCATTCTATCAACACAAACATAATTAGTTAGAAAATACAGATTCCAAAATTATATGTAATTATATATTAAATAATTAAGAGTGCTCCAGTCACAGTATATTTTGAACGTATCATCTACAGAGATGAGGAATGTAGTATATCTGCGTATCTGACCTGTTTCTGACTCTCACTGATCATAACATATAGCACACATCTTGCTGGCAAATATATGTGTTCTGAAATTTTAAGTGTCTATCTCTTGATCACTTATACACCCTTACTGATCACTTACATACCCTTATATATATATATATATACTTTTCCTTCCACATTCAAATTTCGATTGAATAGTTTGCTAGAGTTTAAGGTTGGTTGTTTTTGTATGGACTTTTATGAATTGAATCTGAATCTGAATATGGATGGATATTATGGATGGTATATTTACCTTAATGCAATCCTCATAGCTGGGCGGTTGCTTGGCACCGTTGTTATTGTTGTTGTTGGGGGGCGCTGCCATTGCGTTGGAGTACATGGTGCTGGTGTCGTATGGGCTGGGAAGATTCAGATTTACCAGGTTGCCGTTGTTGCCGGCTTGTGTCGCCGCTGCAGCGGCTGCTGCTGTTTGCTGCTGAGGAGGCGGTGAGTCCAGGTCAGTGCAAATCGCTGCCTGTGCAGCAGCCACAGATGAGGCTGTCAGCAGCAACTGCGATGCAGCATTCATTCCGTTCATTCCGGCCTTTTTTGAGGCTGCACTGTTGCTGCTGTTGCCCTTTTTTGAGCTTGCCTTGCGGCGCAGACTGCCCATGTTGTTAACGTTGCTATTGTTGTTGTTATTGTTGTTGTTGCCACCGCCAGGTGCATCGAGTCCATTATCGGGACTATTGCCCTCAATCAGTTTGGCCTTCTTGGCTGCCTTCTGTTTGGCCGCCTGGCTGCTCTGTTTGCCAGCCGCACCGCCCGCTGCAATCACCGTCGGCTGTGTTATCAACTGCGGCTGTTGTCCCGGCGGTGGTGAGCCGATCATTGCCTGCGGCGTCATGCTTATCATTTGCGGTGAGCGCGGCACATGCTCATCCAGCAGCCGTACAATATCGTGATGCAATCGCTCGCTGGCCACATCGCGGGGCAGGCGATCCATATGATCGGTGATCTCGCGATTGGCAAAGTTGTCGAGGAGCGCCTTGCACGCCTCGTAGCTACCCTCGCGTGCGGCAAGGAACAGCGGCGTCTCATCCTTATCGTCCTGGGCATCCCGGTTCGCATGATGCATGAGCAGTATGTTCACTGCCTCCGTATTATTAACGGCAGCGGCCCAATGCAATGCCGTCTTGCCCGAATTGTCAGCGGCATTGATGTCCGCATCGGCTGTTATCAGATCCTCGACCATGCCCTCGATGGCTAGCCGTGCGGCCAGTATCAGGGGCGTTGTGCCATCATGCATGCGTGCATTGAGATTGGTCGCCCGATTGCGCAACAGTATCTGAAAGACACCCATCGCATCCGCAGCGACGGCTGCATGCAACGGCGTCCGTCCCGTATTATCCTGACAATTGGCATCGGCGCCAGCATCCAGGAGCCGTTTGGCCGCATCCGCTCGAGCATAGCGTGCAGCCAAATGAAGGGATGTCTCACCCGTCTTATCCATGGTGGCATTCAGTTCGGCGCCCTGCGCCAGCAGATCGGATATCACTTGGGCGGTGCTATCTTCATTGTTCTCAATGTCCTCGCCGCTGTCCAAGCCGCCGCCACGCACAGCGGCAATCATGAGTGGCGTTAGGCCGCACGGACCACGTGCATCCACATCGTGCTTATTGCCATCCTGGTGCGCTGGTGGCGTCATAATCGCTCGGACATCGGCCACATCGAGATGCGCCTGCGACCAGACCCGTTGATCCGCCTCCTCGTACTCGCTAATCATCGTGTGATCGCTGGCATAGCCGACACTGGTCAGGCCCGCCACACTGCCGCCGACCAGTTGGCTGCTGAGCTGATCTCCACGCTGACGCTTCGGTTGCGGCATATCGGATTCATCATCCGACCAATGACTGCCGACGCCGCCGCCAGCAACGCTGCCAACGCCACCGGGCAGCTGATGTGCCTGCGACTGCGATAGACCCACTTGCTTGTTCAGATTGCGCATCTCCTGACCATGCGGATCGCGACGACGACGGGACATTACTGCCGCAGCTGGTGCACGGAAACCCTCCGGGAACCATGTAACGCCATGTGCCCGCTTCCGATGTGTACTCAACACCATGCCAAAGAATGCGAAGAGTATGAGAACGAGTACAATGCCGGTAATTACATATTTAACATTCGCCGGAGATTCGGCACCCTCACCCTCACCCGGACTCTGAACGCCACGCACACTATATATGGGATAACGATTGGCAAACGTATGCTTTGCGGCAGAGGCTGCTAGGAATTCGGCTGCCTCGGTGGCTCGATTGAAGCATTCGGTGCACTTGCGATTATCAATCTCCAGATAGATCTGAATGCCCGTCTGTCCATTGCGATGCGTATAGAGTATCTTGTGCTTCCGTCCAAACTCCGAGTCCTGTATGTCGGGCATGCGTGAGGCACCCTTCCAGCTGAAGATCATGTCATTGCCCAGCGCATCCTTCTTCACGCGAACTGTGGTGCGCAGCACGTGACTCATTTCGCGCAAAAATTGCGCCTGCTCCGCCCGAAATTGTCGCACATCCATTAGCATCACCACGGACATGGCACCCTCGGCCAGTTGCGGAGATTGCTCCGACTTCTCACAGTCGAGTCCGTCCCAACTGCACTCGGCATTGTTGCAGCCGTAGTCACAGTAGCCATCGCCGTAATGTTTCTGGCAGTACGCATCATAGATGGCCGCACAACGCTTAAGCTTCTGCTCGCAGTCGCGTCCGTCGTAGAGGCAGGCGGCATTGTTGCAGTCCTCGTTGCACTGACCATCCATGAAGACGCGCCAGCACTCGGGCGCTGTGCAATTCGCCCACGGATTGATGCCCAGCGAGCAATCATTGCCATCGAAGTTGCAGGCATACGTGTTGCACTCGGAGTCACAGACGCCATTGCTCTGCTTCTCGGGGCAGCCACGTTTCTCGCACATTGCACGCTGCTGCTCCAGATCGGCGGCATAGATGCCGGCGGCACCATTGTTGTTGTTCCCATTGTTGTTGTTGTTGATGCTGTTGCCATTGTTGATGTTGCCATTGTTGTTGTTGAGTATGTTGCCGTTGGAGTTGATGCCACCATTGCCATTGCTATTGCCCGACCAGCCCGCATAGCTGGCATCGTAGATCTCGCAACGTTTGCCGGTCCACTTGCTCGGACAGAGGCAGTCGTAATCGCCTAGCAGATTATCGCAGGCGGCGCCCTGCAAGCACGGATTCGGCTGGCACTCGTCCAGCGTATCGATTTCGCAGTTCTGGCCGGCAGTGCCGCGACTGCATTCGCAGCGATAGCCGCCGGCATCATCGATGATACAGTTGCCGGCACGGCACGGATTTGAATCGCAATCCTGGCCACTAAACTCACAGTTCTTGCCATAGTAGCCATCGGCACAGACGCAATGATGACCGCTCTGCTTGGTGCTGCAGGCGCCTCCATTCTGGCATGGCGATTGCGCACAAAAGTTCACCTTGTGTTCGCAGTGCCGTCCCATGTGGCCTGGCCGGCAATTGCAGTGATAGTTGTTCACTAGCTGGACGCAATCGAGTGTGCCGGCATTCGAGCAGGGATTGCTAAGGCACTCATTGATGTCACCCTCACAGCGAGCGCCCACAAATCCGGGCGGACACGAGCACTCGAATCCACCGACGCGGTCAATGCAACTACCATTGTTGTGACAGGCGCCGGGCACACAATCATCGTGATTCAGTTCACATAGGATGCCCAGGGTGCCGGGTGGACAGCTGCAGCTGAAGCGTTGCACGAGATCGTGACAGGTGCCGCCATTCTGGCAAGGATTCGGTGCACAATCATCGATGTTCAGCTCACAGTTCTGGCCCTGGAAGCCCTGACGGCAGCTGCACTCGTACGCACCCACCAAATCACGACAGGTGCCGCCATTCTGGCACGGCTGCGACGCACACTCATCGATATCCTGCTGACAGTAGCTGCCCGCATATCCTTGGCTGCAGTAGCAGACGTGACTGTTGCCATGATTCTTGCATGTGCCATTATTGCACAACTGCTTCACACTCAGCCCCTTCCGCTGTGCAGCATCCTGGCAACTGATCGTCTGCACATCGCACAGTTTGCCGGTCCAGCCGGCGGCACACTTGCAATTGAACTGATGCTTCAGCTGGCTGCAACTGGCGCCATTCTCGCACGGAGATTGAGCACACCAGTCCACATAGTCGGAGCACTGTTTGCCTGTATACCCGCTGGGGCAGTGGCACGTGTATCCGTCGCGCTGTTCGTGGCATGTGCCACCATTGGAGCACGGCCCTGAATCGCATTTGTTCAACTTGTATTGACAGTTGGCACCACTGTAATCGACGAGGCAGCTGCAATTGTAACCGTTGATGCCATCGACACAGCTGCCGCCGTTGAGGCACGAGCTCTCCGTACAATCCTCATCGTTTGTCTGGCAATTGATACCGCTGAAGCCGAGGGGGCAGGTGCACGTATAACTGTTCACATACTGATGACAGGTGGCACCATTCTGGCATGGCATGCTCAAGCACTCGTTGATGTCCGTTTCGCAGTGTTTGCCATCGAAGCCATCCACACAGAGGCACGAATAGTCGCCAATGCCATCTAGACAGGTGCCACCATTCTGGCACGGAAACGAGGCACAATCATCCGTATTGATAGCGCAATCCCTGCCCTCGTAACCCTTGGTGCACAGACACCGATATGAGCCGGGCACATTCACACAACTTGCCCCATTGCGGCACGGTGAACTAAAGGCGCACTCGTTGATGTCCTCGTCACAATAGCGACCCGTATAGCCCAGTTTGCAGGTGCATGAAAAATCCAGGAAGTTGTGACTGGGTGTGCACTTGGCCTCATTGCGACAACGATTGCTCGCACATGGATCCAATTGGCTCTCGCAATTGAGGCCCGTGTAGGGCACCTTGCAGACGCACTTGTAGCCATTCACCTTGTCGATGCAGGTGCCGCCGTTGGCGCACGGATTGCTCAGGCAATCATCGATGTTCGTCTCGCACTTGTGGCCCGTATAGCCGGGCATACACTGGCAACTGAAGGCGTTCAGTTTGTCGAAACAACTGCCGCCGTGCTGGCAGGGATTGCTGGCGCACTCATCGATATCCTGTTCGCAACGCTTGCCCGCGTAGCCGGGCGGACAGTGGCAGATGAACTCGTTGATGCCGTCCTCGCAGCGACCATCATTAACACACGGACTCGACGCACACTCGTCCACATCGCTGAGGCAACGGGCGTCGTAGAATCCGCGCGGACATTCGCACTTGTAGCCATTGACCAGGTCCATGCAGACGCCGTTGTTGGCGCACGGATTGCTGGCGCATTCGTCCACATTGAGTTCACAGTGCTGGCCGGTGAAGCCGGGGACACAGCTGCAGCTGTACGAGTTGATGCCATCGATGCAGCTGGCGCCATTGTTGCACGGATTGCTGTGGCATTCATTCACATTGATTTCACAGTTCTTGCCACTTGTTCCGGGCAGGCAGTGACACAGATAGCTACCCACGCGGTCGACACAATGGCCACCAAATTGACAGGGATTCGATTCGCATTCGTTGATTTGCTTCTGGCAGAGATAACCGGTGAATCCGGGATCACATGCGCACTTGAAACTATTATCGCCATCGATACACTTGCCCCGATGGCACGGACTCGAATCGCAATCGTTGATGTTGATCTCACAGCTGGCGCCCGTATAGCCGGGTGCACACTCGCAACTGTAGCCGGCAACGGAGTCGCGACAGATGCCATTGTTGCGGCACGGTTGCGATTGGCAATCATCAATATTGATCTGGCAGCGGACATCGGTGAATCCCAGCGCACAGCTGCACTTGAAGCCATTGATCTTGTCGTGGCAGATGCCATCGTTCAAACAGGGACTCGACTGGCACTCATCGATATCAATTTCGCACTGGGTGCCCGTAAAGCCGGGCATGCAGACGCAGCGGAACGTGCCCGGATCATCCAAGCAGCTGCCCTCGTTCTGGCAGGGATGCGATTCGCACTCGTTGATGTTCGTCTCGCAACGTGGTCCCGTAAATCCTTGCGAGCAGTTGCACATAAACGAACCCGGCGTATTTACACAGATGCCATTGTGCTCACATGGCGAACCCTGATCGCACTCATCAATATCCTCGGAGCAGTCGACGCCCTTGTAACCGGTGGCGCAGGAGCACGCATATGAGCCATTGATTGGACTCGTATCGCATATGGCGTCCTCATGGCAGGGATTCGAGGTGCACGCATCGTCCAGATGGCACAGCAGTCCCGTCTTGCCCGGCGTGCACCGGCAATAGAAGCTGCCAACGCCATCGATGCATGTCGCTCCATAGAAGCACGCTGCCTGCACACAATCATCGATATTCTCGCTACAATCGCTGCCCGCCCAGCCGTTCACACAGATGCAACTGTATGTGCCATGGGTGTTCGTGCAGGTCGCACCATTCTGGCAGACGGACGGACGCAGGGCGCACTCGTCCACATCCACATCACAGTAGCGTCCCGTAAAATTCGGCGGGCAATTGCAGCGATAGTCGTTGATGCCGTCCACACAGGTGCCGCCATTCTGGCACAGATTCCCGGGACAATCGTCAATGTTCTGATCGCAGTTCTTCCCCTCGAAGCCTGCAAATTGATAAATAGATAAAATTTTCAATTGGATAAATCCAGTCAAGCATTTGATACTTCCAATAAAAACTACAAAGTAAAATTTTTGAATCAATTGCTATGATTATAAGACTTAATCTGAAGTTGAACTTATCTGATACTTAATTATTGGTGTAAGAAAGAAACAAATAACTTTCTGATTTAGAAATCTGACTGAAATATAAATTAATTTGCTTATTATAATTACATGCGTCGTTTATTTTATACATTTATAATTATACTATAATATGCCATCCTCATTATTAGGATGGGCAAGCAAATCTTGACTTTGATAGAAATGTATGTTTTGAGTAATGCGTGCTAATAATTGCAATGGGCAATGAGGCAAGCAAAGCATATGGAAATGTGCAACGACTTAAGATTAACACAGTTTGCCATCAAATATTAAAGTTATTTTTCCAAGCTCCCTTTTAATACCAAAAATACCAATAGTACTTCAACATTGTTGGGCGGTCACACTGCCATCGGTAGCTTGTGTGTGCATGTGTGCATGTGTGTATGTGTTCAATGAAGTGCATAAACAGATTTATGGACAACAACACAGCATCATAAAATGCTTCAATAAACGAAAACGTTTACAGCAACAGAAACAACAACAACAAAAACAACTGGCCAGGGCATGATCAAAAAGTGGTTGCCAGGCAATGCGATGAAGCCGCACAAAGCGTAGAGAGCGCTTAAAATATGTTCCTACATATGTACATAATGTATATATGTATGCCTGTATGTATGAATGTCTGTATATCTGCATGCCTGTATATCTGTATGTCTGTATGTATGTCTGTATGTAAGTCTGTACAAATTTGTTTGGCGGCGCATGCAGCTGTGTTGCACATGTTTCGGCAGCCAGATGGAGTCGGAGTTTTACTGAGGGCATGAGGGAGGGTAAGATAGAGAGAGAGAGAGAGAGAGCGATGAGAGAGCTCTAAGAGAGTGCATACAGGTAAACTGAGCCAATATCGAGAACAGCCGGCGCTCTTTCACTAATTCACCCCATCTCGCTCTTCAAGCAACTCTCCCTCTCTCTTGTACGGCTGCGCGCACTCTGAAATGTTGCGCCTGCGGCATTGTGTGTATTTATGTATTTAAGTATATACATATATTCACATACAAACACATGTAAGTACATATACACAAGAAGACAACAACAATAGTAAAGCAAAAGAAAAAACTGCGCGACGCTGCGCATGCGAAGCGAATGAGCAAACAAAATGTAAAGAAGTAAAAAAGACGCTCGCATGCGCATACATATATATATATATGTGTGTGTGTGTGTGTATACAACACGTCTTTGGTTGTTCTTTCCCACGGTCTCATATCTGGCCAGGCAGCTATCTGAATGCGCGCCAAGCAAACGAGCACAACGAGCGTTGTCCACGAATGCGCTCTCTCGCTCGCTCCCCAACCACATACATACACACATTAACAGAAACACAGACAGAACCACAACGATAGCAACAACAACAACAATGGATAAATGTTGCTTATGCTGCGCGCCAGCTTCGTCAACAGCTATTGCTTCGGCTTTCGTTGGGCACTCACTCGGCTCGCCTCGATCGAGTTTTCTACTACTTTTATGCTCTGTGCGTGTGTCTGTTTGTGTGTATGTGTGTCTATATGTGTGTGGCTATGAGTGTGTGTCTATGTGTGTTTGGCTACGCTTCGGACTTCGACTTTGTACATTGCGCTTTACTTTGTGCCTCATTCGAGGAATTAAATCGCACTTTATGTACCCCGCCTTCACCTCTTGACACCATCATTGTCGCACCATACAATACATGCTGCTCTCGCTCTCTGTCTGTTTTATGTATGGATATATACATATATATGCGTGTGTGTGTGTGTGTGCATGCATTGAAAGCTTCGCGCGCTCTTTGCGACTCGGCTCTGCTCGCCCACAGCTTTTTTAATGGATTTTCTTGCTTGGTCGGTTTCGCCTCGTTTTGGTCTTAAAAGAAGGGCCCAAAACACACATTCACACACACACAGTCATATACACATGCTAGGAGCTCTCTGTCCTAGCCCAGTTATTGTCATTGCTTGTTGTTGTTGCGCTGCGCTGATCGATTTAGTTGTTGTTGTTTTTGCTGTGCACCGTTTTTTTTCTCTTTTTTTATGGGCATTTTTTTTTTTTTATTATTATTATGATTTGTAGTTGTGTGTGTGTGTCTGTTGCTTGGGGGACTGCAACTTGTTGCCTGGGCCTGGAATGGAAACTGGAGAGTTGCATTTTCAATGCATACTTTTAAAAATAAACCAAGGCAGGGCATACAACAACAGCAACAGCAACAACAACATCACCACCACCACCAACAAGCATCTGCCGATCTGCTGCACACATGTTTCACGCCACACACAACAATCGATGGTTACCCAGTCACTTAGTGGCACTTTGAACCCTATAGAGCAGCTGCTCCAGTGACTTTCAAACCGCGAGCAAATGACACGTTGCAAACATAAACACAAACGCAAAAGACAAGAAACACTGCACGCTAGAATTATGCAGCCCACTCCATGCACCGGTTACAGAGTCATAGATAGATGCATGTGTTTGCGTGTTTGTGTGCCCACCATTTTAGTCAATTGCAGTCAGTTGCAACAATTTGCATGAGTTGTTGGTCCGTTGGGTCAACCGACGACCTGTGACAATAACCAAATGCCTAGGAGCAATGTTGCCCAAGCACTTAGTCTTAACGAATCCGGATCTCTTTACGACAATTGAAATGTTTTTCAAAACTAAATAAATTCCTTAACATTTTTCATTTAGAAAGTTTGATTTTGTTAGATGAATACCGTTAATATCAATACAAAACAATTTGCATTGAAATGGCCATTTTTCGATTGCAAAGGTTGCAACAATGTTCGTTTGCCACAAAATTTGATATATACGTTCATGTATGCATCACAAAAGCATTAACTTCATTTAAAAAATTGGCTATTTATTAAATGTTTTTTTTTCGTAGTTTTTCTCTTTGTTTCCAATGCCATAAAATTCAAATGTTGAGCATAATCGATAAGTGCAACGACGTCTATTGACCAATGTGTGTCTGCGTGTGTGTGTGTGTGTATGTATGAGGTTCTTCTGAGTCATGACTCGCCACGAGCCAAATGGTGGGCCAAGTTTGAATTGCATCTCAACTGTTGCTGCTGCTGCCGTGGGCAAAACTCGTTTGCAAGCTTGACTCGAGATGGCCTCCCCAGCCCTCCCCCTTCTCTCATACCAACCCCTTGACCAGACAATTTAATGCGCGAGTTTGCCTCGCATTATTCATATTTCTCCAAGATGAGAAAAACGCATCCCAACGCTCCTCTCCCTCTTCCTCAGTAGCTCGCTATCTCATTGTGTCTTGTGTTTTATTTTGGAAATATGCATGACCTCCTTAGGGCGTAACTGTGCTTAAGCACATCGGCCAAAAAGCCAAAAAAAAAAAATAATAATAATAATAAAGAAAATAAGGAAACAAACAAGCAACAACAGACAACATCATCCCATCCCATCGTCCCTGGTCCATTGGAGTTGACTGTGAGCCGTTGCTGATTTATTTGTAATTTGCTTGGCCAGCAGAGCAAATTAAGCCAGCACTCGATTTCGATGCCTTTGACTGACTCTCGACTCTCAACTTGATGTGACTGGCCTTCCCGGATCCTGCAGCTGGGTGGGGTAGCAGAGTGCGATAGATAGCGAGAGGAGTGAGGATGGGGTAAAGGGGTATAGGCAAGATATGCTGCTGCTGCTGCTGGGAAAACAAGTTGCAGGCCATCGAGCAGCTTTTGTTATGCCTTTTTTGTGCCGCCCGTTTTGCATAATGAGTGCAACTCCGCCCCTCCTTCGAACAACAACAACAAAAACAACAACCACAATTCCCATTGGCATCTCCCGCGCTACCAACGTGATGTCCACAGGGCGCTTCGTGTCGTGTCGACTGGTTTGCTATTGCTGTTGTTGCTGTAATTGTTGTTGTCTGTTGCCCAACATTGGCACAAAAGGCGTTATAACATTTCCATTGCATTATTACATTTTGTTTTGTTTTTTTTTCACTTTTTTTTGGGCTTGTTTCTATTGTCTGCATCTTGAAAATTCCCTTCAGCTTATTGCTGTTGTTGTTGTTGTTGTTACATTATTGGTTCGTTCCGTTCAATAAAATGGCCGCCTTTGGTCACACTTTCGCACGCTCAGCGGCGCAGCGCAGCTCAGCTCATTAGAATTTTTGATTGGGCGCAATTAAAAATGGGGGCCACTCCCACCAAAGCCCAATCTCCAACTGTGCCCCCGTCCGCATTGCAATTGGCGTCCATTCGCACCGAACTGCACTACAATGCAATTCATTTCAATTGATGTGAATTAAATGAAAATTGCAAACACACAGACACACACACACACACACACTTAAATGCCTTCATAAATATGTTAGTAGTAATGTATGTAAATGTGGGCAATTTACATTTCCATATTAAATGGGCGACAATTGTCAGTGCTGTAAAGCAGTGAATGCGAAAGAGGGGGGAGAAGTGGTCACTTGGCATTCGGTTAAACCTTTTGACGTTGCCACCTTCAAATACGGCATTCGATATCACACAATGTAATATCGATTATAATATACTAAAGAATCGCAATCAAATATTTGAAAACAAACTCATTTGCACATGACTTGCAACAAATGCACATCGATATAATACTAATAGTATATAATACTAATAACAGTATGATAAATATTGAATTAATCATTTTTATTATTGTTGATAGATCAAATATCCCTTGGGAAATTGTTCTGTGAACGTATGAGAAATTGTTTGCTATGTCTTAAGATAATCGGATCGATATCGATAAATAATTGTTATTTCAATTGTAAAGTCATCGTGGGCCGTGAGTTTTATGTGAAAACTTATATTGTCAGGTAAAAGGCTGACAAATTATTTCAATTCAATCCGATTTACGATACAGTTCACAGCTTTTGGTTCGTTTTGTATATATCTTTGTTTTAAATTTACGTTTTTCTTGTAATAACTTCCATTATATGCTAGTGTTCATATCTTTATTCAGCTTGACTAAAATGCCCAGACGAAGTATTGGTCAAGAAATTGGAATCTCTTATTGAAGAGAGATTCGATTTTTTAGCCATGGAGTGCATTTATAATTTCTGAGTCGTCAGACCTGCGTGATTTGCCAATGCGAACTGCCACCTCAATTCTTTCAAAGATACACAATTTTCCTCATATTGTATTCATAAAACTAATTCGAATTATATATACTAGCCATATTCCGATAGCAGTTGAGGATACCGTGTTACAAAGCAAGCAACAGCAGCTAAAGAAACCGCACTTAAACCAAACCGAACTTAAACTAATAAAAATATTAAAATGGTTGCATGTATGTATTTCACTTACCACGTGGACATTTGCAATCGTAGGTGAGTCCGTTGGCGCGGCATGTGCCACCGTTTTGGCAGGGTGACGGCGAGCAGGGCTTGTACTTGGTGTCGCAATCCTTGCCCGTGTAGCCAGCGGGACACATGCATCTGCAGGGAATGAAGAAGTGTGGAGTTATTAGGAGCGTAAGTAGAATGATGCACCAAAGACAATTCAAAGGAGACTGCATTGCCATGCAACAATTAATTGTGGAACGTGCAGCGATGAAACAATGCAACGTGCAACTTCCGTTCGAGAGAAATGTGTGTCTTGTGATGGACTTGGTTATGGCATGCGCCTCTGTTCGTCCAGCTGCTAATCTACAAATATCTCTTGGTTCTACTCTAAGCCTGATCTCTCTCTTTTCTCTCCTCTATTGCTTGCTCTCTCTCTCTCTCTCTCTCTCTCTCTCTATTTTCCTCTCTGTCGGCTCGTTGATTGTTTGTTGCCCACAATTGCTCAGAGTTGGTGGCATTAACCGGTTTTATGGGGCTGGGTACACAGGGCCACAACAATAAAATACCCAATATGTACAACAGTGCTGATAGCTAGTGTTTTCTTCTTCGTCTTGTTGTTCATATAGACGTATGTATATGGTATTATTATTATTACTATTCTTTACTATTTTATTATTGTTATTTGTTTAGTTGTTATTTATTTTTAATAGCGTTTCTTCTCAGGTCTCCCTTTGTTGGTGTTCTTTGATTTTTGGCCACAATTCCCTCAAATTGTTTATGTTATATATTTATAAGAAAACAAACACAACAACAACGACAACAACAACAACAACAACAACAACAACAAGTCAAAGCACAAGACAGAAACGTGGAAGAGACTGCAACGTTTCTTGAGAACTACTGAGATGTGTATAATTGAGAGAAGTGTTCAAACTGGTTAAGCGCTGGTCGCCGTAAAAGGCAGCTGTTACCCCTTTCTTGCAACATGCCCCCTCCCTCTAACTCCTCCACGCCTAACCCCTCCGGCTAACACACTCTTGCTGCCTGAAGACGGCCACTAATTAAGACCATTAAGAGCATTTAATTAAATTAAACAATTAAAACGCTTAAATAGGCAAACAGGCCTCGAGAGCGGACGCAATGCTCTTTAGGGATCTGACCCGACTGGCCAATGAACTGGGCTCGGTTAAGCACAATAGCCTCTTGCGCCGCAGCACCACCCCTTTGATCCACCTTTGCAGGCTGCTGCTGCCGACCAAATTACACATCGAAAATTGCTTCACCTTCGCTTTGGGCGAAAGAAAAAAGCACAAAAATAAAAAACTAACGAACGAAATTCAAAATTGATTTTTGATTGACATGTGAAACTCAGCGGGCCAATGGCCCTAAGCGAGGCGTTGATGATGAGGCTGAGGATTGCTGGTTTGCTGGTTTCTTGGATTGGTAGATCGGTGGGTCGCTGGTGGTTCGGTGGCATACCAAATGAGGTAGAGTCAGCGGCGGCGGACAGACCCTCCACAATGATTTTTTTGTATTTTTTTTTTTTGGGTAGGGGGAAGCTCATCTCCGTTGGATCATTAAGTCGATTTGTGAGTGCACTCGTCGCGTGAGTGATACACGTTTGATTCCATTGTACATCAGAATCTGAGTACTCTGAGTATATTCGAATTAATTTCATGGATACGCTGCGCTCACTCTTGAGTGTACTCACGTTTTATTGACATTCTTCGGAATTTATCGTTTCGTTATCATAATTACTGGATAGCATGTTTAGCAGCCATGTTCATGAATATACTCGAATACACACATTTGGTTTACATGCATGCATGTATCTACTCATACTTAATATTTATTCGTTTGATGTTCAACGATGAAACAATGAGTGTACTCACTTCTCCTTCATACTGATAACGGATCAAATGTATTTCATCGGTAGATTCAATCGCTTTTTTGCAGCACTAAATCTTTTCAAATGACATGATATATGCATGTATGAATGTATATAATTGGTTGCCTATTCACTTAAGCACTCATTGATATTCATATGTTTAAGCATGACTAAGCTACCGCTGTCCACTAAATTAACGATTTTAAATCGAATCGAAAAAATTTGAATAACGTTTTATTTACGGATAAACACAATAAAATTGGCAAGACAATGTGAATATTATGCGAATGATTCGAATGCCTTCAACGGTGGCAGCGATTTGAGCCAAGCTAAATGGGCCATTGACAAAAAGGAATGAATAGCTGGATGCCATCAAATATGCCAACTTAACGCATTCATTCGAGTATGGCCTGAGCTAGGTGCCATCCCCTACCTCTTTTGGGTGGTGTTGGTGGTGTGGTGTTAGCCACCATCACATCCTACAAATGATCAATTAGTGACAATACACAAGATCGAACCTTTGGCATAAATGTTTATGCTAATTGCCCAGACAAATACCAGTTCACTGGCAGATTATTCAAATGGCAACAAACAAAGAGGAACACAGTAAAACACATGTTCACGTCGCACTTTTAAGCTCGAATGAGTTTCTATTTCAATATTGAATACGCTGTGGCCTCAACTGAGAACTGGGTATATTCGGTTGCATGCACTCATAACAACACTTCCCAGGTAGGGTATCTAGTAATTTGTGTGCATGTGTTTCAAATTATAAATGCAAATGTTGCTAATCAAATAATTTAATATACATGTCGAAGCAGCGAACCAGTTCAGAGGAGAGGGGAGCTGCGAAAAAACAAAGCGCCGGAAATTTCAGTTAGTTGCGGCGTTTCTATTGACGCTATTTAAATGCAAGTCTGGCTGATTTAACACAAAAATTTTTTTTGTTTTTTTTTTTTTGTATATTTTAATTAGAGTGGAAACGTTGTTGGACCAATTGCCAATTTGTTGTTTCACTGTTTTGGGCCAAAATCAATAAACTATTTTAATCGCTTCCCGATGCTAATGCGTATCTGGGTCTGAACTATGGAGCCATCGGATTCGATTTTATAAATTATTAGTTTTAAATAGTCATTAATTTGGCGCACAGCCCGAAAACGGTTTTTGTGGTTGTTGTTCTTCTTCTTGTTGTTGTCCATAAATTACATAAATATGCAAATGCGACGATTTGTTTTGTTTGATATCGGCTCTGTCTCTATCTCTCTCACCTCAGCATTGTCTCTCTCTCTCTCTCTCTCTCTCTCTCTCTCTCTAATCGGAACGTGTCTGATCTTTTGTCGAACAAGCAACCAAATTTGCACTTGTCAACTAAATTCATCAATGACACTGATTGAAAGTGATGCTCAAATGGATGACTCTTTTTATGCCCTGAACCCATTAAAACTGGGTAAAAAGGGTATAATGGCTTTGTGCAAATGTATGTAACAGGCAGAAGGAAGCATCTCTGACCCCATAGAGTATATATATTCTTGATCGGGATCAACAACCGAGTCGATAAAACCATGTCCGTCTGTCCGTTCGTCTGTCTGTCTGAACACGCGGATCTCAGAGACTACAAGAACTGGAAACTTCAAATTTAGAATATAGGTTCTCAAATACCAAGCGCAGATCAATTCAAGCCTGTGAGTAAGAATATGCGCTGGAGCCTTAACCTAAGTTAGTCTTCTGTATTGTATATTTCAGATGTAAGATGCAATATTCTGTTATTACTAAATGAGAGACAAGTAGACTATATTCAATGGGTGGGCTCAGGTGCGTCTCCTTTTTCGTTATTAAACATAAATGTAATACTCACTGATAGGAGCCGTGCGTGTTGACACAGGTGCCGCCATATTGGCAAGGATTTGATTGGCACTCCTCCACATCCTCGGAGCAGGTGTGACCCGTGAAACCAGGCGGGCAATTGCAACTGAAGCTGCTGCTGCCGGCCATTGCGGAACAGGTGCCACCATTGCGACAGGGTGAGCTGGCGCACAGATTCTGCGTCTGGCAGTGTTCGCCTATTTGGAGTGAGATTAGTAATCGAATGAAGCAGGTGGACGGCGGGGGGGAGGGATTATATTATTTATGTGTTGACTACTTACCCGTATAGCCATTGGCGCAGATGCAACTGTACTCCTGGAGCGTCTTCAGCTGGCAAGTACCGCCATTGAAGCAGCGCGCCTGATCGCAAGCATTCGCCACAGCGATCTCACAGAGCGACTCCTCAAAGCCGAGCGGGCACAGGCACGAGATGCCTGGCCGGCCATTCCGAAAGGCTACCTGACAGGTGCCGCCATTCTGGCAGCGTCCGTGGCCCGTCAAACAGGGATTCCGATGTTCACAGTAGTCGCCAACGTAGCGTGTATCGCAACTGCAATAGATACAAAACAGATTCCCATATAGAAAGAGGATAGACTACAGAGTGGATTGTGTGTGTGTGTGTGTGTGTGTCTGCATAATGCATACATGCATTTATCTAGTTTATGGACTAACTCCAGAGCAGCATCGGCATCGGTGTTGTAGTCAGATTTGCGGCGGCTGATTTGTGTCTATCGATAAGCGCGCTAAAGTGTTAAACCAGCTGACAAGCTGACAACCAGACAGACCGACAAACTTGCCTCATTTCCGCAAGCCAGTTGCAATAGTTGCAACAATATCGATACGATACGCGTAAATATGCACACATACATTCAAATTGTAAGTTAGATACATAAATTAACAATGGCAATATTCTTTGCTGACTTTATGATTTATTTATTTGGTTGCTTAATACAATAATAAAGAAAGAGATCTACAATAGTCCCAGTTCTGGCTTGGATCACTTTAGATTTCAGATTGTGAAACCTAAGTTAAACTCATCAAGTTTGATACAGAATTCAATTATTTTTGTTATTGGTTTTACTATTTTTATTACGAACACATTTCTGCATTAGAAGAAGAATCGTTCCAACACATTACTGGATGGAGAAGACTACGATTCTTTGGTTTCATGGTTTCTATCCAGTCAAGGCTATGCTCTATCTATGTTCGTCCATCCCGCTGATGGATGTTGATTCAAATCTTATGTTTGGTGCAGGAGTAGGACAAGCATCAAATACATTGCCAACATAGCTCCGGGCATACTTACGACTGCGATAAGCTAATGGACTTTAAAAATATATCTAAACAATATCCACATAATCGATGATAGTGGCATATTAGCATAAACAAACAACCGTTTAACTAGCCACAATTGTCTGTCAAAGAGTTTGAAATTTTGGCCAAATGTTGAACAAACACAAAAGGCATCCACAAGAGCAGATCGGTCAAACATCAATGGGTGTTTGTCTCATTAAAATGGCCAATAGCAGTAACAACAACAGCAACAACAAAAACCAATGGACAACAACAAATTAGCAAAGTAATTGCAGTCAATGAATGCAGCGCCAGGGCGCACTTCGATTGCCAATGACGATGACGATGATGAAGACAATGTTGCTGCTGTTGACAATGATGATGATGATGATGATTATAAGCGAGTTGAAGCTAAAGTCGAACGACAACTTGCACATTGTTGTTTTCCCTTGAGAAAACAATTTTTATGTACGGTAATTTGTGCGCGATCTTGATTGCATATTAAATTTTCATCGAAGCCAAAGTCAAAGCCAGCTATGGCAAAGCAATGAGAAAATTACACGCATTTCAGCAATAGCAGCAGCAACAGCAGCTTCCCAACAACAACAACAACAACAACGAAGATGAAGATGAAGAAGAAGCAGTAGCAGAAGCAGAAGCAATGAATAATCATTAAGGCGACTTCTGCTTTGGCCACTGGCTTTAGAGAGAGACGGAGAGGCAGAGGAAGAGCGGGGCAGACTGGATTGGGAATCGGTTTTTCTTTGGCGCTGGCACTTACCGTTACAAGTGTGTGAAAATGCTTTAGATTTAGCATTAATTTGTATCACACATAACCTCACAAAATGCCCAGCCTAACCTCACTTTCGAGTGCGCTGCGATTGTGTGTGTGTCTGCTTATGTGTGTGTGTGTCTGTGTCGATTGTTGATCGTTATCGAAGCTGTAGGCAAAACAGTTAGCAACATGTTGCTTGTTGGCTTGAGAAATCGATGTTTAGCCGCTGCTGCTGCTGTGGCTGCTGTTGGGGCTTAAAGGCAGGCCGAAATAAAACTGAAACAAGCAACGGACAACGGACAGCGCTGCCTGCCTGTGCCAAACGTACTCCCATTCAAATGAGGTGCCAAGCGTTTTTCGCCGCTGCTATCGAAAAATTAATGTAATATAAATTATACACGGGCCAGTTGAGCTGCGCAAATTTGCAGCTGTGTTGAGTTGAGTTAAGTTGGAGCTGAGCTAAATTGAGTTTGGATCTGTGTTTTGAGAGTTTTGCTGCTTGCTTCCCAGTTGCTAACTTGTTTCAGCCTGTGTGTGTGTGTGTGAAACGCGAGTGCAGGAAAAAAAAGAGCCAAGTACAAAACGAAGAAATAAATGAAAACGTGACTAGCATTGGTAAATAAAGCAAAGTATTCAGCGGACAGGGTGTGTTTAAGCCTGCTAGAGATGGGCGCGTGACAGCTGTGTGACGTCACGAGCCCAGTTTCCAACTCGTTCCCATGATCATCACATATTGCGGTGAGTTCTTGGCAACTGTGGTGGGTTCCGCATGTAATTTCAGCAATTCAGCATTTATCTGCCAAATGTGGTCTGGTGAATTATGTCAAAAAGTAATGTGGTGACTATATTTTAAAATCACACAATCTGTGCATAGGAACAATAGTTCTTTTGGAGTGTGGAGAATTTTAACTAATAACCTATAACGTCACGTTCACGTCAAATCACAAATCAACATCACGATCTTTATGAGATCTGCGCCGCACACACAACAAATAACAACAAAAATGTTTGCCTTGTGTGAGAAAAATGCATTTGGCATGTTCGTTCAGTAGTCTCAATCGCTGTCGCTGGCGATTTCAATTTGCGGTCGAGAAACACGAGAGAGAAAGAGAGAGAGAGAGAGAAATGTTTGTAATCATAACTTTATAAAGCTTCAGTCACAGCTTCTCACGAGCGTAACCGCAGCAGCAGCAGCAGTAACAACTGGCGGCTATCGAATGTGCTGCAGTTGCACAGAGGTAAGTCGGTATCCATAACCAGAAGATGATTTAATGTCTTTGCCCGATGATCAGTCATCTTTGCTCTGGTCTCTGGTCCATGGACTATGGCTTCCACAATGCCAGCTGCAGATCTAACTCAATGTGTGCAAGTACAACGCCTAGTTAGCTGCCCGCCTCATTGCCTGCCCGCTTGCCTGCCTCTTATTGCTGCTGCTGCTGTTGTAATGCTGTCTCTTGGTATCTAATTTCTGCAGAGCAATGCAATTCACACGCTAACCGCCGTCGCGACGCTCGGCAGCTGGCGACGTTTTCCACTGAACCAACACATATCAAGATCGACTACTGCTACAACTACTACTACAATGTCTATGCGCATGTATATGGTGGAGAGCATGGGGGAACTCTATTGAGAAGCTCGAGGAACTGAGGCAGTGCCGAAAAATGCTTATCGCACAGCTAGCATCGCTGTCAATGTGTGTTCGAGAGCCTGCCGTCGCAACGGCTGCTGCGTCTCAGCCAAGTAGCTGCAATTAAAGGATCGGTTCGGAACGTCTCGCTCTAGAGCCAATCGACTCGACTCTACTCCACTCGACTTGACTTTGGCCTGGCCTGGCCTGACTTGGCTCGTTGACAAAAGCGCCCAATTAAAGCATAATTTCCTTTTTATTTGGGCAAAAAGGCAAGCAATCATGCTGACGCTGCCACAGCGTGATATTGATCTTTATGGCAAACTGTTGCTGCTGCTGCTGCCTCCGCCATCCGACCCTTAACTGCACTGATGAGCTGCAACATTTGTATTTACTGCTGACGCTGCTGCTTCTGTGTGACAAGTGCGTGCTTTGTGCAATCGCTCATCAGAAGTCGAACTGCTGATCTTTTTGCATTTAGTACATTTGCTGCATTCTTGCAAAAACAAGACAGCGTCATTCATTCGGTGCCACACAAAGATCATTCACTATACTAATCAAGCTAGCTGGGTTATCTATTCTACATGTGGTTATCAAAACAGTTCCAACACTTTGTTGTCTGACTGAAAAAGTCAAATGAGCATTCGTTCAGCTACATGGAATCAGGGATTATCAATCAATGTCGCAACTGGGGTTAACATTTTGCTAATAATCAAGTCACAAATCATTAGTTTTTATTGTTCTATAAGTTGAGTTCGAAAGTGCAACACAAAAAGTCTCATCTGTATATATGAAGCTAATCTGTATTTCACTTGATTGTCAAGTATGTAGCTGAAAAGTGAATATAATTTGAAAGCGCTGTTTTCTGGCCAACAAATGGAATATGTCACCAAAAGGTCCAACATGCATGGGTATACATAAGCCAATGTCACGCGAAACAGATCTAAGATGCTTTTTCTTGTCTTTCGCGCGGTTTGTGTTCTGTTCGGTTATGTTTTTTAAGTAGTGGTTTTCGTTTTTTATTCTTATTTTTTTTTAAGTAAACAGCGCACACTTCTCACATTACCAACATACCATGGATGTTGTGCATGTTTTTCACGTGAAAAGCTAACAATGTCTGCATAGGGCATAGCGGTGCATAGCGGGGTGAACAGACGGATAGCACCAAAAACTGGGCAGGTGCAACATGCACCAGACAACAACAACAATAACAGAAGCAGACCTGAATCGACTCTATTGTCGTACTATGTCAATGTACCATTTTGAGACACTGTTCCTCGGTTGCCTCATGTCAGGCTATCTCCATCACTTGCTCTCGCTCTTGCTCTATCTGTCTATGTATCTAACTCTATTTGCCTCTGCATTTCACCTCAGGCATTTATGTATGTATGAATGTTTTGTACATATGTACTCATCGTTATTTGCTGAGCAGCTGAGTTTAGCTCTTGGTTATATGGCGATAACTTCAGCTTTGGGCACAGCAGAGAACCGGACCCGTTTTTTTTTTCGACAGCCAACAAATGCGTGACCCGACGGCTCAGCAACAAATTTTACACCAAATTTCTTTCCGCTCTGCGAGCTGTCTATGTCCATTCAGCCAGCCAGCCATCCATCTATCCATCCATCCATCTATCTATCCATCTGCATGCCACGCCGCATTTTCAGCTGTGCGTTTTCATTTCGTTTCGTTTGCTTTTGTCTGCAGCGCATGCGCAGGTAAAAAAAAAAGAGATGAAAAGAAAAATGCATATTTTATTCGTCAAATGCCTTACAGGTAGTATTCGACAGCAGCAGCGACCTTTATTTACGATGCATCAATGCGTCAACACACTTGGCATGTTGCGCAACATTGTTGCCAGCTAAATAATCCGTATGCCAGTAAGTTCAAGCAAGCTGGTTAATTAAAATACAAAAATTGTGCAATTATTGTGGCACTTAACATATCAAAATCAAACTATCAACAATTGATCAATATTATCATTAAATATAGCTTTCAATTATTGTTTTATCTATCGAAGTATATGTGAAATTATTTTTTAATAAGTTTAAATCTTTGAGAGAATATCTTATTAAAATGATATATAGTTCTTGTAGCTATTCATATATTTTTGTTGCACCAATTAAAAAAAAAACACAAAATAACTCTCGTCAACTTATTACAAAAAATGACAAAGCAGCGCAATAAACCACAAAAAAATAGAGACTGCAACATGGTCATAATATGACAGGGCATGGGAATTGTGGCAGCTGTCATCATCATCGGCTCACATGGATGTATGTATGTTTGTCTCTCTATCTGTTTGGCTTGTTATGACATGGCCCAAAACAATGCTAGATTTATGAAATGCAATACAATGCGCATCTTTCAGACAGCGCCGCTGAAACTTGGACTCTGCCGTTCAGAGTCATAATTAAATTTTTTTTGGTGTGGCGTAGTTGCAGCTCCCTCAACTGCTCCACCTTCATTACCGCCTTCTCTCGTTCGTCTCGTATCGTTCGTCGCGTGAGTCGTGAGAATGCGCAATATACGATAATTGACTTTCAATAAAACGTTTTAATTTGACAACAGACAGAGAGTGAGAGGCTGCGCGAAAGAGAGACTGCAACGCCATAAAATGAAATCAAGCAACTTGAAATGAATTCAGAAAAAAAAATGCGAAAAAAATTCACAAGGAATTTTGTACGCCAACGCCTTGGCCGCAAAAAAGGGCGCGCAAAATGAAGAGCAAAAGGGTTCGCGTATTGGTTATTCCGGTTCAGGTGTGCGTGTGTGCTATGTGTGTGTAGCAACAATTTATGGGCATTGCTGTTGTTGCTGCTGCTGCTGCTGCTGCTGTATAAGACAAGAATGTACAATGCAAGCGGAATGCACAATAAACATTCGCTACGCTGTTGGGAATGGGCTGAAACTGAACTGCGACCAAAACTGGGGCTCTTGTTGGGGAGGAGCTGATGTTGCTGATGCGGCTGTTGCTGTTGCTGCTGCTGCTGCTATAACAAATCAACGGCAACACAGAAAAGCAATCAAAGCAGGTTGCAAACAAGTTTCGACTCGCGACTCTGAAACTTGGGGACCTGAAGCTGCTTTGGCCCTGCTGATAAAAATCGAAGGATGCGCCACAAAATGGCCGCCAGCTGACGCTCTCTAAATGTGTCATCATCAGTAGCAGCAGCAGCAGCACCTTCTTTCGACCGTCTGCTAACTGTAACTGGACCATAAAAAACTGCTGCTGCCGTGTTGAGCGAAGACGCTTAAGAGATTAGCGCGGCATTTGCTTTTGACTTTTGTGCTTGGGCATTTTCATTGTCATTTCCTTTGGTCAGCCCTGTTGCTGTTTGCTTTTTAGATACAAACACACACACAGACACACACACAAAGAGCACCCGACTGTTTTGCTGCTTTCGTGCTTAATGATGAGTTAATTAAAGTAATTGCACACAGAGCTTGAAATTTTTTAACTTTTTGTTTGGAGGGCAAAAGAGCAGGTAAAGGTAGGCAGCAGCAAGGTAAGTTAAAGCAGGGTGAGACGTGGCTAAGACGGCGGAATAGGTAAGCAGCATATAATAACATATATGTATATATATATATATACAGACACACACACATATATATATATATATATATATATGGAGGCAAAGGAAAGCCAAAAAGAACATTTCAAGTGCAAAGCGTGTGAGCCGAGAGTTGAAATAAAAAGCAAAGTTGTTATCTTCTTCTGCTACTGCTGCTGCGCCGCTCGTCGTGTGGGGAAATGAAATTAAATGGAAATATACAAGCATGGGCATTAAGCAGTACACAAACACACACATACACACACACACACGCACACACACACTCACTTTTCTCTACCTCTTGCTGGCCGGCTATCTGGCTGTGCATGAAACAATGAACTGAGCGCTGCACAATACAAAACGAAAGACTTAGGCAACGAACTTGCCCCGAGCTTACACCAACAAATACAAAACGAAAACTAAGCGAACAAAATTCTTTTCGCCTTCGTTTTCGCCCTTTTGCAGGCCAGCAATTCAGTCAAGGCACATTTTGCTTTTGTGAACTGTCACTGTGTAAACTTCACTGTGATAAGCACTTTTCACAAATTGGAGGCACTACGATTGGGTTGATAATGCTGGCTTAATCCGTTAAAATGGCTGGGAAGAAATTAATGCGAATGTAAACGGTTCATCCAGTTTCCAAATAAAATACACATTTTTAAAGTCAGCAGTTGATAATTGAGATCAGTTGCTTATTTGCTGCCTTAAGTTCAAGCTTCGTAAGTGCACGGATAATTTTGCAGCAGTCGAAAGGAGTTTTGAATTTCAATTCCAACAGCTCAAGGGGAAAGCGCTCTCGAAATGGAAGTCGAGCTGTTCTTCTTTGCCGTTGCTAAAAGAAAAATCAATAATTGCTTGAGCTAACATTTTTTTTGGATGTTGCTCACACTAACAACAATTCCTGTTGCCAAATATTTATATGGCCAGCCGATGACTCATGAACAGCAGCATCAACATGAACATCAAGCTCATCAAAGTTTGAGCTTTTTTCTTGTTTCTTTTCTCTTCTCTGGGCAGATTGTTGGAGATTGTTGATTGCTCGCACTTCAAAGCAAAATTTTCAATATGCCGCATTTGTTGCCTAAGTCCACATTTTTTCAAAGCCGTTTTTTTTTTTTTGTGTTTTGTGGTGGGAGCTGCTTATTAACATGTCATAAACCGCAAGTAAAACACTAAAAAAAAGATAGGAACAGAAAAAACGCTGGCCACACAATACAGATCGATAAATAATAGACGAAACATCTGATGGCAAGCAACAGATGATGATGAACAACAGCCAGCAGCGATTTTTATTGTGCCACAAATAAATTCATTGTTCTGGGCCTTGCGGTCTCCGTCTCACTCAAGTGCATAATTGTGCGAGCGGCCATCTCTGTGGGCGATCCATGCCAACCCAAAAATGGACTCGAACATGACATTTGACATGGCTAGAGAGTTTATGTTGCTGTAGATGCAAACGGGCAAAAGAGCCAATCAAAGCGAATCAAAAGTCTCGCTGACATAAACGGCTGTAAGATCTGCAAACGTCGCGGCGTCGTGTCCTGCACAGGCCATCAACTCGGGCAATCAAGTCAATTAAACAAACAACCAACAAACTCAGAGAGCTAAGCCCGAGTCGCTCTGATCGTATCGAGCTGATCGGTAAATGGCCAAAAATAAACACAGTGCTCCGTTTGGCAACATCTCGTGAAATTTGCAAAATAATCATTGAGCTCTGCATCAATTCGAAAATCAAGACAAAATGCGGTAAACGTACCCTACAGCTGCCAGCAAAGATAATAAAAACAGGAACAACAGCCAAGTTTCATATGCCAAAATTGAAATACCCTTGCCTTTAAGTCACACAACTGAGACAACTCAATTATTGTCGAGATATACTTGAAAAAAAAGCGGACTGAAAGTTGCAACAACAATTGTTGATATACGTTAATTTGTATTTGTTTTGTAATTCATTACACATTTCTTAACAAAATGATAATACCTTTATTAAGGAAAGGGTATAAATACATACGCGCCAGACTGAGCGCGATCCTCTAATAGCTCAAGCTTAGCTTAGGCAACAGTTACTGTTTCCGACTCAATGGCTGACAAAGTTCAAGCGATGTTATCGCACATTCAGACTGAGGGAGAGACATAACAGAGAGACAGAGAGAGAGAGAAAGAGAGAGAGAGTGAGAGAGAGAGAGAGACAGAGAGAGAGTGGAAAAGAGAGAGAGAGAAGGAGATCAGTTACATATGTAAAGACTGGAATGAAGTCTGTGGCTTAATCGTGCCGTTGATGATCAGAAACAGAAACCGAGCCAGAGTTAGAGTCTCAGTCAGAGTTGCGCACAAGACCCAGAAGAGACAAAGAGGCAACGACGAGGCAATGAGGCAAAAATGTACTGCCACATGGCTTGATCATCAGCAACGATCGCCGAGTCAGTCCAGAGAAAATGTCGTAAAACCAACGACAGCAAAAAAAAAAACCAAAAATATATATATGTATGTATATACATACATTTATAAAAAAAGGTCGAATTTTTTTTACTAAAAGCTTAAGCGCTTTTATGTAATTGCCTGCTAAAGATAGTGATAGCAATATAGTCGACAAGACGACGAAGTTAGCTAGTGCTAGTGCTGCCTAGAGAGTTGAGAGAACAAAGTGCCCCAAACAGGCTAAATAGTCAATGAATGTTCTCTTGATCAGAGTTATATGCCAAAGATCATGTGTCGAAGAAATGACAGACTCTCAAGTACTTACAACTCCATGCTACTCCATTATGCGCTCAATGAAAGCGGCCCCAAACGTGCTGTTGATCACAAACACAGATCAAACTGATCGCTGCTCACTGATCCCTGTGATCACAGCTGTGATTGTGCGAGAGTTGCGTTGACAATGCTATCGATCTATAAGACGAACTCGTTCGAGTACGGCCTGCGAGTCCAAGTCGGTTACACGTACCGAGTTTTAATTATGCCATGTTCGTTGACTCGTTAAATTTTGACAGACTCCATGAAAAAAACCGAGTCAAGTAAGTGCTCGACTCGTCACAGCTATCCTCAAATCATAACTCAGCTCAAGTTATGCGTTTCGTACGTGCCATTTGTTTGAGGCCGCATTCGCATTTGATTTATGACAAAAACATACCGAAAAAAGACCAAAAAATAAAAAATAATACAAAAAATGCATTGCCACAGAATAGTCAAAAAAAAGAGAAGACAGCAACAACTGCCACAGAAAAAATTAAGCGGAAAGGGCGAAAATGGCGGACAAATAAGAAAAACCAAGCAAACACACGAACCAAAGTCGTTCGTCATCATTCGCCAACATTCGTTTGTCATTCGCCAACATTCGTTTATCATTTGTTCGATATTCGTTTGGCGTTCTTACAAATTTCTCTCTTTATCGACTTTGCATTTTAAGAACAAAATTCAATTTCAGCTCTTTTTCAATCCTTTTGTTTCTGTTTGTGTCTGAATTATAGATATTCTTGATCAGTACAGATACAGTCATATCCGTCTTTCTGTTTGCTACTATGCAAACTAGTCGCTCAGTTTTAAAATCTTGAAGCATATTCCTTTTTTGTTCCAAGTAGTTCACTACTATATCACGCAGGTTACCATAGGAAATATCCTTGTATAAACAACACTTTCGTATACCAAGTTATCCGCATAACTCTCAACAGTGGTCATACTACCAACATTTGGATAACAAATCATTCACATCGGACCACTATCTTCTATAGCTGGCACAGGAATATTCCTACGTGAAATTTAGATGTGGGTATCTTAACTCCGGCTTGCAAGGGTATGCAATCTTCGGTGTGCCTAAGATAGTCGTTCATTCTTGCTCCTTTTCATGTATTTAACTCATTGTCTGGACGTGTTTCAACCGAATTTAAGTCCTTGTCGTTATGTTTGGGTTTTTTCTTTGTTGTTGATGGTGCTTTGGGCCAACAAGTAATGGAAGCCTCAATTTCAATCTGTGGGTTTCTTTTGCGTGTGTCCTTGGAACCGACATTATACGTTAGCAGAACGGTGGCCGTTGCTGTCGACCAATTGATTGACATATGCAAATTGCTGCTGTCAGTTCGGTAGCCCAAAAAAAAAAAAACAAGTATGCTAATCATTAAGCAAATCAATTGAAGTTTATGGCAAATATTTAACTTTCAACCCGTACCCCACCTCTCCCCCATCCACACTCACGCCACCGACTTGTATTAATTTGCATAAATTGACAGCACTCTTCTGTAAGAGAGACGCAGAGACCACGAACATTGTAACCTGGCCCTAATTAATGATTACTTCCTTCCGCAACCACAAACTGGATTTCGCATGGGTTTTCTTTTATTTTTATTTTTGACTTTGTTCTGTTTGTTGGGAATGTGTGTGTTCAAGTTGTACTTACGCGCAGTAGGATTTGCCATTTGTCTGGGTGATGCATGTGCCTCCATTCTTGCAGCCCAACGTGGTGCAGGAAATGGCCAGGGAGGAGGAGCTGCTTTCTGTAATGGCAAGACAAGATGGGAATATTTTCAAATTTCAGTTTTGTATTTTACACTACAGCAACTGAACAATGTCAAAGTTGGTTCTAGTTGACTGTAGCAGCAAATTGTGAGTGTGTTGATAATATTTAACTTATTTGATGTGGACTAAAAACAGCATACAATTTTGAAAAATTTTTTCTAAAAATAAAAATTATAAATATTAATATTAATCAAAAGTTGATTCAATCAATCCAAAATCATTTCAATGTGGGTTTCAATCATTTGAAATCAATTTCTTTTCAATCATTCACTCTTTTCAGATTTTTCATTGATACGTATATTAGAAAATAAAAAAAACATGGGAATACATCTATGTAATGTATATGAATAGTTATAGTTCAAAAACCGATTTAGTCGCTTCGAATAAGCCATCTTTCCAAGTCATCCACTGCCGTTCTCAGTTGATATTACAAGCTTATTTAAAGAGGGTGCTGTCGGTAGGGGTAGTCTCTAGTTTCATGTCGCGAGAAGCAACAAGTAAACCGCGACTAAAAAAAAGAAGAAGCAGCTGTAGAACACCAACCGCAATAAAAACAACCACTTTGTAACTACAGTTCATTGCACTTGAACTACCTAATCAGCGAGGGCAGCAAAAAAATGCCGACTTTTGCAAGCAAGCAAAAATAAAAAAAAAGAAGCAAGAAAAAGCTCGGAATATGCTTATTTTTCTTCGCAAAAATGGCACACACACAAATTAAACAAACGCGCCGCGCGCCAAAGTGCCCCAATGTTTGCTAATTGGGCGTGTGGCGATTTCCTGCCACGATGTCAACCGCACAGGCCTGGGGCATAAGTGAGGGAGACTGCGATGGGGGTTAGCGGAGAAAGGGACAATAGGCGACAATAAGCTTTGATTGCCCAGTACAATAAATAAATGTCTTCGTGACGCGTCAAACGACAAAAATGAGACAACAAATATATATATATAGATACATATGTATATATATATATATATGTATATAAAGTCTACGTTGCAGCAGCACTTAAAGCCCCCTCCATCTCCCTCGGCATATACATATGTATGTATGGCGATATTAGGCACCCTTTTTTTCTGCTGTTTTCAATGAGCGCTGACTGTGTGCCGCGCTTCGCATTCGAAATGTGCAGCACGAAATTGTCGCGTAAACTTAAACATAAATTTCGCATTTGAATGATCGATGGCACATACACAAACAAAAAAACAACCCGGCATAAATCTTGGCCTGATAAAAACACATACAAACACAAACAAACAAACACACATACATGCAATGCTGATCGAAATTGCAAGCCTGAGTCATACGCGTCGTATGCATAACATTGCGAAATTTATTGCAAACACAACAAGCCGTCGTCAGCAACATATGTTGCTATACATTGATGATTGTCTTCATTTTTATTATCAATTTTTTTTTTTGCAACATTGTGTCGCCAGCTGCGAGGTTGCCTGGCTCTCCTAAGTGTGTGCATGTGTGTGTGTGTGTGTGTGTGTGTGTGTGTATCAACTAATTGACCTCAATTAGTGCAGCAAAAAGATATAAAAATATAAAATAAAAATGTTTTATTCGTATTTGTTGAGGTGCGGCTCTTGAGTTCAGAGAAAGAACAAATACGCCGAGCACATTATTTGCATCATTATCATAAGGTCTGGGTTGAATAATATATTTTTCTTTCAACTACACTACTGAGAAACTTATGGACTAAGAGCGAGACTTGAAAAAGTTCTTCAGCTTTAATTTAAATTGAACTAAGTGCCAACAAATATTGTTTGCAGCTTTTATTAATGATACCCTGAAAATTATAATGAAAATGTGTATAATGAAGGTGTGTGAAAGTCTGTGACAGGCAAAAGCAGGCATATCGCCTATCCCATTAGGTATTTATATTCTTGCCTGGCATCAGACTTGAAAATTGGATTGTAATTTCTCGTATACCGCAGCTCAAGTTCTATACCTCTTAGTCGAGCTCTCTCGATCAGATCATTCTAACTTGATTTTCTAGCAATTATTTCATTTGATTTGATTTCTTATAGCTTTAGCTTTTCTCTCAGCATTTGTGTATTAGCATATTCATATGCTACTGTGAACTAATTTCCGACTACTATTTACCTCGCCCCAAACCCTGCCATCCACGGGTTTGCTGGTGACTCACTTGGCCAGCTGCAGTTGATTTGCATGATTAAAAATTAAAACTGTCAACTGTTTTTTTTTTTCTAGTTTTCTATTTGTCTTGGCCTCAGCTTTGTAATCGGTTTAGTTAGCCGCTGTGGGCGTGGCCAGTTTGGGCTTAAATGAATTAACCGGCTGCTCTTTGGGCCATTTCAACGCTTCATCGACAGAGCGTGAAACGCTTTTAGCAGTTTTGTTGTTTTTCAACATGTACGATTTTTTTTTATTGCGTGTGATTTACCGCACAATGAAAAGCGCTCAACAGCAACAAGAACAACATGAACAACACATATGTTGGCGCACTTGTTACGGACGTTTAATCGGACGCTTGGCGATGCAGGCAAGTGTAACGTGTAAATTCATTACAACACAACCCCCCCCTCTGCCAACACCACCCCACCAGTTGCCAACCCCACCCACTCCTGCTTTGAAGTGCTGTGCACACTCTCACATTTGATGTTTAGACAAATGAGTTGTTAATTGCTCGAAATTATTGCTTGAAGCTTTCAACGAAATTACTCATAACTAGGCTTAACTTGTACCATAATTAAAATGTCAGCTGTGAGGGGAGTCAGGCCGGGGGAGTGTGCGGCTTGTGGCATCGTATTTTGATCAATTCCTCCCGCTTTGGAAAGGTGAAGCGATTAGGTTTGAAAGTGAACAACTTTTTATTATTTTATCTATATATATTATCTAATTAAGCACTAATCAGTTTAATATATAATGATTTTGGAATGCGAATGTGATTTAGAAATGTGTAAATGGGTCCATTTGTTTATCGAATTTCAGACATTATAAAAGATGGTTTCTTATTGCCAGGTTTGTTATAATTTACAGTTATGATTTAAACTTTAATTTTAAGTGCCGCTCGTGTGGCTTGTGTGTCCGTGGTGCAAGGGGTGCAGACAAATGTCACTGGCCGTTATAAATGCCGCTTATCGAATTTAAATTTTTGCGTTGCTGGCACACACAAGTAGACAAGCAGAGACATGCGCTTGAGCAAACAACAAACCACAAAAGCCACCCAAAAACGCTATCAGCATAATAAGCAACAGTAGCAACAACAAAATGAACAACACCAACAAAAGCAACAGCAGCAGCAGCTGCGAAACTGAAACTAAAACAAAGGCAAAAACCAAAACACAGAAACAACGTCGACAGCGACAAGTAAAATAGCAACAAAAAACAAAACATAAAAGCAACAATAACAAAAACTACAACCTAAAAACAAAACCACGGCCAAAAATTTCTCACGCTTTTCTCCAGCGTGCAAAGGCACTATATATATATATATATATATATATATATATATATAATATAATATATAAAAATAAAACTATCAAAAAACCGCACAGCGCATTCACAAACCCAAAACCGCAAAAATTAAAAATGTACAATTTATTTAAAAAATAAAATAACAAAAGAAACCAACTGTAAATCACGTAACCAAAAGTTGCTATATTGGGTGGTGGGTGGAGTGCGCAAGGGGATGTATTGTGGTATTGAAGTAAATATTCTAATAAATGACATATTAAAAATAATGGCACAGTTTGTTGGCCAAGTCATCTGTATTGGCAATTTAGCATCTATACCCTGTAAATACCCTGTATATGATTCAAGACTACACATTAGTTCCCGAACAGTCGAGTCCAATGATCTGTGAATATGTGGATTTTTTTTGTTGTTTTAAAAATAAAATCGTCGTTGGCAAGAAATTGTATTGTGGTTAAGATAATCATATCAAAATTGCAATATGCATATATGTATCTATATAATATGTACAATGTAAACATAGGAAGCGAGCCTCCGTACTGAGCCTACTGTGGCGATACGATACGTTCAAGTTCTCAGGCTTTATCGAAATATAAAATGGAAATATGCGCAAAAAAAAAATAGTTGGACAAAAAAAACATATGCATGTTTCAACATGTTCAAATAGGAGGCGAGCATTATCGTGAGCGCTTAGACGAATTTCATCATATTGTGTAAGCGATTTAAAGTTAATGCTGCTTGCTACTAAATGATCGGACTTAAGGTCAACTGCAGTTGAGCCTGGTTGCATGGTGTTCTAGCTGTTTTGCCAGGTATTGACTGACACTCTGAACACTGATCGCATTAACAACTTTCATTCTGGGGAACTATTGAAATTTGTATGTTGTTCGAATTTAAATTTTCCATGTTAACTCAAAATTATGGTGATCTGCGGTATGCGATCATTATCGTATTCAGTTCATCTCAGATAGGGCTGCTCTACGGGTTTTGACTGTGTAATGGGCATATCTTTTGGAACTGGATGTTTATTGAGTGATCTTTGATTGATCGCTTCGAGTAGCTTCTATTCAGAGCAGCAGCAGCAGTAGTGGATCAGCTCTGATTGTCAGCTTTTTGCAATTTGTATGCTGATAAAACTACAGATGGCGAATTGCGACGCAAACGATGCAGTTTCCCGCAATCTGTCTCACGCCCTCCTCGCTGCGCATCATCTTCTCTCTTTTCTGGATTGTGATAAGCTCGGAGACGATGTCGCACTGAGTCAATGAGCTCTTCAAATGTTCACAGGCGGCGTTGTTCACAAGTGCTGACAAATTGTTGCGGAGGCGGTGATCGGGTGTTCATCTCAGATCGGGCAGACGGGAAAGATGCTGCTGTTAATGCGTGGAGGTGGCAGCCACAACAATGAAAAGCTAAATAAAAATAAATAGTCGCCCCATAAATAATGTGTAATGTGGCAAATAGAAAACGAACACAAAAACCACACGGCATCCAACAATTACAACAACAACGTTGTAAAAGGTTTGTGTGGTGGAGGGTATAGTGGTGTATATGGGGCAGATGTGGCAGCCAAATGCGAAAAGATTGTTAAGTGTTAATGAAAAAGTCGCTCCAAGTGGGCACTGAGACGACGGAGTCTACACACGAAGTGCAGCACAGAAAGATCGTAAAACGAACAGCAATGAAAGCCGAACATCGAACAACGAACAACGAACGAGTGTGGGAACCGAACCGAACGAACGCCCAACAAACACGAGTAAACATTACGATGCTGCTTCGGTGGAGTTCGTTTCAATTCGGGTTCGCTTAGTTGTTTTTATTATTTATTTACTTTGTTGTTGTTGTTGTTTTTGTTTTCCCTCCATCTCCTTTACTACTTTTTTTGAGGTTACATGCTGCCGAGCGAACAGCATGGCATTTTTGCGGTCTCACTCGTTCGATTCCATTTCTATAGCATTCCCGACGCGCCGCAACGTCTTCAGCTCTGATAGATTAATAGGCCACAGTCAAACCGATCGAGAGAGCAAGGGAGGGAGAGTGAGAGAGATAGAGATAACAGAGCCGCCCAAGACGTTTCGAATGCAATTTATCCCCACCCACCCCACTTCACTGCACCAACTTCAAGTCGGTTGGTAATCGTGTGGGTCGACTCTGGGGCTACTATCTGTCAGTGCTGATGAAGTACTCGAAATACTCGTAATTGGATGGACGCTGAGAGGATGTTGTGGTTTTGTGGTTAGAGGTTTCCTGTAAATTCTACCCGATTTCGAAATGAAATGATTAGCATAAGATATTTTAAAATGGCTGCCCAAAAAATGTGGTTTAATTGTACAACAATTCTAAGATATAATTTTATCAAATTTTACTCAAAACAAATAAAAATGTTCTTTACAAAGGAGATTTTAAAAATGCAAACGTTTTTAAGAACTGTTCATTGCCCAAATCGTTCAGTCTTGAAATTATCGGAGTTACTTATGCATCTCACAAACATATGGTATATTAATGTGTGTGTGTGTGTGTGTATTTCAGACCTACCCTAAGCGCCCTCACCGAATGCTACTACGTAATTGAGCGCATGATAACCGCAACAACAACAACAACAACATTATGATAAAGAAAACGACTAAAATGGGCCAGCTGCAGGATTGGTAAGCTGTTTCGGTCTGGTATCCATGGGTAATTGAAGTGCACTCGAAAACACATGCGACACTTTGCAAGCAGTAGGGACATTAACACAACAAACCCCATCTCCAGCAAACCCACCCCCTTTTCTCCTCCCACAAACACGCAATAGCAACCCCTCACAATAGATGGTACGACGAACGAGAGATTGAGGGGAAATCGTTGACTTTGCGCTGGCCAGCAACGTGGGAATACATAAATGCAGAGCGAGAGAAAGAAACAGAGATAGTGAGAGAGAGAGAGAGAGAGAGGGACAGAGACAGACAGGGAGACAGAGACAGAGACAGAGAGAGAGAGAGAGAGATAGAGAGTAATAGAAGACACCCTCATGAGGTTGTCCAAATGCGCGCCAAACCCGACGGATTCGCAAATGGCTGCGCAGGCGCGCACACACACATTCACACACGCGCACACACACACACAACGAAAACTTCATACAACTCACTCACACTCAAAGGGGTTGAAGTTTAAAAACCATATTAATAATGTGTCATATGAATGATATTATGCTATGTTCTTCCTCTCGCCTTCTGGCTCTCTCCCGGCCTCTCTGTCTGTCATTGTCGCTGTGCGTACTTTAAACAAAGTGAAGCATTTAACACTTCCGGCAGACAACAACAACAACAACAACAGCAGCAGCAAGAAAAACAACATTAAAAACATGTCAGAGCGTGTGAATGTTTAGTTTAGTTTACTTTGTTTGTATGCCCTATACGCACTAAAGACTCAGCAAACAGGGTATAATAAAGTACCGAGTTAGTCGGTCTGAAATGCATATTGTTGTAGCCTGGAAATTGAAACAGAATTGGGCTTGTTTATTGGAAGGGTATTCGCATCGTCAAGCGCACTCTTTCGCTGAGTACACAAAGAATTATAGCTTTTGTATTTGAAATCTTTACTAATTGTCGAAAACCAGATGTAAAATTTACAAGTTGGCAGCGCGGTAGCGCCACCTGTAACTTGTCCTCAAAAAGAAAGACAAAAAGAGAGAGAAAAAAAAGTCTGACAGCATCTTGCTAAGTGATCGAAGGGCCTTCTGTTAGCCGTTAACTGTTATTCAAAATGCAAATCAAAGTTTGACTTGATTTTTGAATGAGCGCTTGCAACGCGTTGGACATCATCACTGCATTGAACAGCTGCCATTCGAATGCATTTCTTATCTCTCACTTGGCCCTTAAATAAATGAATTCAAAATATGCTCAAAATGAGCGAGAGACAGAGAGATCGTTGAGTGATTGTTAGCCTTTGTATCAAATTGGTTGAAAATGCGCTTTCTATGTAGCGTTCATTATGACACTATATACACACATTTGTATATATACATTTAAATTTTAACTTTTTCCTAAACTGTTTTACAATGTCGAGAGTTATTTCTTTGGTCATTAACATTGGATTAGTTAAAGCGCAGAATGCTCTTATGAAAAAGTATAAGTATATATAACACCCAACACCCAATTTTGGAATATCGGTTATCGTTTACCAGCTGCTAATTTAGATAACTTTATTTCCCAGACACAAGCTCTCTCTACTAAAGCACAATTTTTTATTTGTAATGTGTTAAACTCGAGCTATTTGCAGTGTCTCAAAATCAATTTAGAGTTATTTGTATATTTAAGTGACTTCGAACTCTTTCAACGTGATATCAGCGAATTATTTATTTTCATTGGATCTCATATGTCAGTTTATTTTAGGTATCAATTGCTTTCTCTCGGCGCATCTAATCATATTACAGAGCGCGATGTCGATAGACGTCAAGTGCAGCCAGCATGTATGTACATGGATATAGATGCTTGGGTCAACACTATTTTATCTGCTCGAAGGCAATCTGGATATTACTTATCTAATCTTCAAATGAATATCTGAGAGTGGCTGATCTACTTATCGAATGCGCCCTTAAACACCCGAAAACAAAATCTTTGCCTACTGGTTGCTAAGCAGTATGCGCTGCATCTATCGCTCAAGTGTAGTATCGTTCAAGTATATATATATATATATATATATACATTATATATATATATGTTTGTATGTGTAACGATGATTGTCATTGCACACATACAGACTCATGCGCTGGAGAGAGCGCCTGGCACGCTGACTTTTTGCTTTTGCCACATTTTGTTGTATGTTGGTTAGAGCTTAGAAAGAATTTCTATGTCCAACACGGATGGAGTCGAAACGTGTGCGCGAGAGTAAGCGAAACAGATAGCTAGGCTACAGTTATGCTGCGCTTTGTTTGCCGTCTCGGTCTAACATCGCGTGCAACGCAAACACCATGGGCCTGGCCCTGGCCAAGACTCGAGACACAAGACACTTTGGGTAATATCTATAAAAGAAAAAAAATTGTTGTTGAGCTGAGCTGAACTGAACTGAGAGCGCTGAATTTTGCCCCGTTCATTTGTTCTCGAGGTTGTCAGCCTTTTTGGACCCAAGCCCAAGCCGGGCCCAAGCCATGAAGTGGTTAGGTTATAAGAATAAGACACACAAAGCAGAAAACATAAAAAAGACCCGAAGACGAGGAAGAAAAAAAAACTAAAAACTTGTTCGGTCAGTGCGTATCAGGCAGAATAAATGTTTGTGTGTGTGTTGGTATTGTGTGTGAGAGTGTTGGCTGTGTGTGTGTGTGTGTCTTTATTACGTGTAAGTGTGTGTCTGTGCTGCGCCCTGGCCATAAAGAAAACTCATTAAACAGGCAGCAAGTCAGGCAAGAAATTGTTGTTAGCCAACCGTGGGGAGCTGAAGGGGGGAATGTGGGGTATGCGGAGAGAGTTGAGGAGGCAAGCGATGGGCACTAATTCGCCTGGCCATTATTAAAAGTCAATAAACAGACTGCAACTGCTTTGGCCTAATCGTTGATTTTTTTTTTCCTGAGATTTAATTACGCTTTAAGCCCAACTGAACAACTAACTGGCTGCTTTTATAATTAGTTTAAGCCAAATTGAGCGGGGCAGCAGTGGCAAGCATGCAGCAACAGCAGCCGTCGAGAACTGATGCCAAACAGTTTTGTCTAACCATTTGAGGCATTTTCCCAGCAGCCGCCTTGGAAAGTTGTTCGGGCCAACTCATCTATGGCCAAGGCAACTTTAACTTTGATGCTGCTGCTGCTGTTGCTTTTGTTGTTGTTGCTGCTGCTGCTGATGATGATGATGGGAACAATGACAGAAAGAGTCATGTTTATGCAATGTCCAATATGTCCAATCGAGTCTTCAGCTTTTAGACCATCATAGCTCATGGGAAAGCCAAACCAGCCAAAGCAGCGACAATATTTTACAGTCTCTGTGATTTCCGGAGCGCAGCAAAATTCTACCTGACTGCCCAAAAAAAATAAATAAAAAAAATATTAATGAAAAAAAAAAACTTAAGCAGTCTCTCTCTCTCTCTCTTACTGAGTTTTTTTTTTATGTCGAAACAAAAACAGGATCGCCTGCTAAACGGAACTGCTCTGCAACTTGAGCAACAACATCTCGATGATGATGACGTTGATAATGATCATCTACTCTCTCTTACGATTGTATCAAGTAACAAAGTAGAATGATCAATATGCAAGCAGTGGGCCTGTAAACGGGGTTATGCTCATTTTGATACCCTTGCCTTGTATATTGGGTATTGAGAACGAACTTAGATTGGTCAGTTTGAGAAAATTGAATTCAAATCAGTTTAGTTCAAATTACTCTTATCAATATAAAATCGAATGTGAATAAATAAATGTTCTTTGGATTTGATATTCTTTACTTTAGTTTACAGTCTACACAATACCATTGTCAAATCTGACCAATAATCGTTGACGGGTATCTCTCATTTCGGCCTGTTAACTAACTAACCTCACAAAAAAAGAAAAAAGTTAAATTTTCAGGTCTTAAGGGTATTCAATATGCGCATTCCGAACAACTCTATATCGTTGGCTGGTCTCCTTTTTGGTTTCGACCAACTGCTGCATTTTTGAAAATCGTTTACTTTTTTCGCTCGTATCTGCTTTCTTATGCTGCCTTCTCTTCGTTCTCTGCTGCACGTATTTGTTTCAGACTTTACGCATCCGAAAATTAGCAGACGATGCTGCTTTTTTTTTTGTATATATATATTTTGTTTTTGTATTTTTAATTAAGTCTTAAGTTACCAATCGCTAAGTGCTGAGAAAGTTGGCCAACAGGCGGCTTCGATTAATTAATAAATGTGGCAGCAAATGGGAGATAAGTGCCCCCTTTGCCCGTGTCCCGTACCCCTAATCTCCGCATGTGCATAATGTGTACGCATGTTGAGCCTGCAATTTGGGGTGTCAAAAAAGAGAATTCAACATCAGTAAGACTTTCACACATTTCGACATTCATCGCCTGCAGGCACTTCACGAATGTGCCGACAAATTAACATATTAACTGAATGCGATGGCCTTAACACATTTACCACAGCTTTCAAATACTTACTTCACTTATGTCAAATTAAATTTGAGCTACTTTATTTAACGATAACCACACCAAATGAAAGCCTGTTTTCTCTTCTTATTGATGAATATGTTATAAGGAACTTATCTTAATTATCCAACTCTTTTCGAATCGAACTCGTATATACTTTCCGGTTGGGTAAAGAATACAGTAAAACCTATAAGGAAAGGCTTTTATTATTCAAAATTAGATTGTTCATACAACAAATAATGTGATCATGTTGTGTGTTCGACAACAGTGGTAATGAAGACAACAACAACAAGTCATTTTCAACGTCATGTTATTATTGATGTCGCTCTCAGCTCTACTTCCTAAACTCGTTTCCTCTACACATATATCATATCATAATACCCCGTCCCCGTCACAAGCGCCACTCTGCTTGGGTTGCTATATTGACTAACTTTTACATTTTGCATATTAGCTGCGCTCTCCATTAAGGCAGGCGCATTAAATGTCGCGACAAATTAGCGCTGCTAAGCACAAAAGAAAAAAATAGGGAGTTGCAAGGGGAAGGGCAAGAGGAAGCAGCAGAGGAGCAAGAGCTTGGGAAAAACAAAACTCCGACTCAACTTTCCCGTTCAGTTTACACACACACATATATTTGTTAGTTGCATGTTTCTGTATATGTACTGACATTTAAGCAGACAATAACAACAACAACAATTTTCAATGTATTTCCATAATTTACACCCTGGCAAGTACTCCTCTTATACCCTGTACCCTGACATCAATAAAAGGCTTATAAGTGAAGCTGTAAAGAGATATACATTTCATATACATACACACAAGATATAAGTATTTATTTGCACACATTTCTGATCAGTACAAAAAGAACCGGGTCAATAGGGACTTGAGGTCTGTCTGCGATAGAGATGTGATCGGATGGGTTGGATGGGAGTGTTGCAAGATAATTCCGATAGACTCGCGGGCTATTATTATTCTATAAATTGCACATTTTAATTAAGACCAAAGACTGGTTGAATATTGAGTGGTTTAGGTTATTGTTTGATTTATTTGATCTAGTTGAGAGGTAGCTAGGGGAGGATTGAACTGAGAGTTGAGATTGCAGCTGCAGCAGGCGAGATCCATTACTGCTCCCCTCTCACGTATGTGGAGCCCAGGGGCTGTAAAGGGACGTAACGGTTTTATGAGCAGCAGCAGCAACAGCAGCGACAGCAGCACCAACCACCGAATCACCTTTTTACACATTACTGAACTACCGCTACAAGAAGAGAAGAGGAAGTAGAAGACGAAGAAGAAAAAGCGACAGCTGCTGTCAGCAGCAGGGCAAAAGGGATTCGGGAACTCAGTCGGCAGGAGTGCAACCCCTAAGCATATTGCACAGGCGCGTCCTTTTCACTGTTTGCACTCGGATCAAATTACGGATAAGGTCAAAGCGAATGAACAACAACGACAGCACCACAAACAGACACACACAGAGAGAGAGAGAGAGAGAGAGAGAGAGAGACGTAGAGAACAAGACCCAGCTAAAGCATACATACACACAGATAGATGTACATGTGTACGTTTGTGTGTTGTGTGAGTGTCTCTTATATCTACCTCTCTACCTAGGCTGAAAACAAGTTCTCGAGGAGTTCTCTTTCATATGTACTGCTTGTGTTTGTTGTTGTTTCAATGTCGCGCATTCTCGCTGTGCCTGCAGTTTTAGCCTGGTCTCTGTCTATGCCCCTGTCATGCATGAGTATTTCCTGTCGCCGCTTTGCTCCTCCTCTGCGACGACTACTCTGTCTCTTTCTCTCCCCTGCCTCATGTTGTGCTTGCCCTCTTGTCCTGTGCGTACCCTAAAATATAAATTCTTGACTTTTTCAGCTCTCTTGCAAAATGATTGAAAGTCACGCATATGCGGAGACCCCGTTAGATCTATCCTTAATTATCCACAGCCGGCAGGCAAGCGGCATATGGAATATACAACGAATGCATATCATAAATATCGAGCATAGAGTAAAATGTATCTTATTCAATGGGAAGGGAGCGAAATTAGTTAATTCATATCGAAACTAGTATTTAATTTACACGCAACTAAATAATTCAGTTACTTAATAAATATGACATAAGTTAATATTTTGTAGGAATTTGATTTTGGGCGATTTAGAAACTCTATTCAAAGGATTGGAATGGATATTGTAGCACCTTCGAATATAGTGTTAGATAGCTTTAAAGTACTACTATTGTTACAAATTGGCAAATTTAGATTTACGTTCGGATGTGATTTTAAAAGCAGCTCCCGTTTTCAGATGTTGTTATATATATGATACTATAACTTTTTACTAACAAATAGATCGGCTGAACAACAATATTTCCGATAGCAGTACATTTCCTATAAGTACTATAAGCAATGGATTCAAGATAAAAAAACGCGTTCTTCTTTCATTTTTTTGAATTCTCAGAAAGTTGAAAAATGTTAAGGCAATGTGAATACAGACAAACAACAACAAGAAACACAACAACAACAACACCTACACCTAAATACACACGCACATACAGATGCACATGCACACCACACACGTAAGGGACAAGAAACGAAGCCGAGGGACTGTTGACACAATGATTAGACAAGAGCCGAGCCCATATGCAAATAGTTTGTGTTTTTTTGTTTTTCGGTCTTTTGGCCGGCTTAAGGTCTGCAAGACTCAAGCTCATCTTCTTCGTCTTGTTGTGTGTGTGTCTTCGGTGTGTCTGCGTAAATAGTGGGGTACAAAAGTTTGACAAGTGATCCTAATTATTGTTGGGCGGAGAGGCGATGGGCTGGGGAGGGAGGTGGGGGCAACACACAGGAAGTTGACAAAAGAAATATGCGAACGCATGTATAACAGTGTCAACTGGCATATGTGTATATACATACATTCGTATATGTATACACAAGCAGTGGAACAAAATGGTATGAAACGAAAGGCTGCGACTGCCATTGTGAGTCTTCAATTAAAGGTGCGCAACAGCAAAGCAGACAGAAATCAGATCGGTAGAGAAAGAGAGAGAGAGCGCAAGAGCACAGAGCACAGAGAGCAGAGCAAACCATGCGAGAGGGGAGAGCGAGCGACCACCTGTCCGAACTGGCAGGTAGACAGGAGCGCGCAAAACAGCGAATAGCACGAATAACGTGGCGAAAAGGAAGAGAGGAGACAAATAGAAAGGGAAACGAGTCAGAACACGAAAATGCAGACTCAATCAAAATGCATGCAAAAATATTTTTGTCTTATTTTTCTCATTATTCTTTGTTTTTTGTTTTTGACTTGTTTGTTTGGGGAAGCTTTGTCAATCTTTACACTTACCCGATGCATGGGCGCTGCTGAAGTTAGCTAGCGCCAGCAGCGGCAGCAGCAGCCCGACGCCCGCTAGCATTTTGTTAATCCAAATTGTATGTGCGCGACAGCGACGTCTGCTGCGCTGCAACTGCATTGTAATCCAGTTTAAGATTTGCGCTTTATGCTTCTTTTCAGTTTCTATTTTTTCTCTCTGCTGTTGTTGGTGTTGTTTTTGTTGCTGCTGTATGTGTAGAAAATTTCGAGTGCAGTTTTTGTTGTTGTTGTCTCACTTTGACTGTGGGTTTTTTTTTTCGTTTTTTGCTGTTTGTATTATTATGTGTTATGTATTTTGCAGCCAGGCGGCGAGTAGAACAATTAAGTGTCGCGCTTTGCCTTTTATTGTGTGCAGCGACGCTGACGCCGACGCGGACGACGGCGACATTTCCACGCGCAACCGCAACAAACTTTGAATTCAACGAGACCCAAGATAAATGCAAAGACAGCAGCGCTTTGCTTCCTTCTCACACACGAGGGCACGCACACACACACACACACACACACACACACACACTGACACGCGTTGTGGTTTCTGCTGTGCTTTTATTTTGGCTTATTTTCCTTTTCGCTTTGATTTATTTGAATTATTGCTCTCACACGCACACGGACGCACAGGCACAGAGACACCAGGTGGGGTGGAACAACAATAAAAAAAAAAAAAACAATATCGAATATTTTTTTGACTTGGACAACAATGCGATAGCGATATTTATTTAATACGCTGCAGTCGCAGCATGCTGCAATTTATGCATGCGGCGGCATTAAGCGCCAATTTGTTGTTGCATCTTCAAATTGCTCTCGTGCTTTTGTTGCAGTTGTTTTCGTTTCGTTTCGTTTTTTTTTTGCCTGCGTTGCGAGTTAAATTTGCGTTGCTTTTGCACTTCACACAGAGAGAGACCAACACACAGACACACACAAATACACAATTGAGAGGAGGCACTCAAAAAAAAAACAAAATAGCATTTAATTGAAATCCCATGCAATTGCAATTTTCAACTGCTGCAGACTGTCCGCCTCGATATCCGTTTCGTCTCACGACTCGCAACACTTTGAGCCGCGCTCACGAGCGCCGTTGGATTGAAACCCCGAAAAAGACAGCGACAACGACTGGCTCTCTTGCGCTCTTGCTCTCTTTCGCTTACGCTTCACAGTGAACTGAGATCTATTGCAAACCGGACTGCAGCCGAGAGAGAGAGAGAGAGAGCGAGATAAAGAGCGAGTAATTGAGAGTGATAGAGTGGCTTGCACGCTCTCTGCTCATCGCTGGCACAAGTTAGTAAGCAAATGTGCTGCCTGGAATCGAGGCAATTTTTTTATCTGTATCCATTCTTGTATGGAGAATATGCCGCATGAATTTTCATTTTAATAATATTAATTTTTAATTCATTTTTATGTTTTACATTTTTAAAAAATATTCATGCGCATTTTATATAACTTAATAAAGACAATCTCAGCTCTCAGCATAAACCTAGAAGTTAACGTGTTTTGCCAACTGAGCGAGTTGAACTCCATACTTGAGAGCGCTCCTTGCGAGTGCTCTGATCGCTCTCCATAATGTGTGCTCTCTCATCTACTGCGCCTGCGTTGCTGCTGGGCTGACTGGCTGGCTTGCATTTTTGTTGCTGCTGCTGCTGCTGCTGCCGTTGCTGCTGTGTCGTTATTGCTTTTCAATTTCAAAATGGCTGCAAAAATTAAATACTTGTTTTTTCTTTATTGCTCTGGCAACCGTCTTTCGTAGTCAGGTTGCTTTTGTGCGACCGGCCGCCAGCAGAGCGACCATTGCCATCGATAAGTCGATAACAAGTTGCGTCCTGCTTTGAAAGTGAAACCGCATATCGTTAACATTGACGATCGATAAGGTTAACTGATTTCCGGCGAAATCGGATTCAAAATTCAAGCAATGTCCAATAAATATCCGATATTAATAAGAAAGCCACTTAAAAACTGTAACTCGAAGCCTCAAGAGCAAGAATCAATTAATTGCATACTCCCACACGAAGGATATATTTTATTTTTGGTTTCATTTTAGATTTTTATTTCAACTAATTTGAGTTTTTCTTTGACTTAAGTTTTAATTGAATTAATTTCCATATTACATTTAATTAATTTCACACTTTGCTTAGTTCTTTTTTCTTCTTATTTTTTGTTACGTCTCTGCGCTTGCTTCATTCTCATCATTTGCTATTTGCTGTATTCTTTTTCTTTTTCTTTTTGCACATGCTTTTCACATATAATGTATAATTATCATATTTACTTGGCTTAATAGGATTTTTTCTTATTTTTTCTCTTTATATATATCTTTTATGGGTTTTTTGATTTCTTCTTTTTCTTTTCTTGCATTCAATTGAACTTTGAATTGAATCGTTTGTCATTTTACCCAAAAAAGTTTCGATATCTTTTTGCTCGATTTGTATGTGAATGACTTTCTTATGAACTCACGTAAAAGCTCTGCAAATAGCGCATAAAACCCAAATCATCTAGTTAACAAATGTCAACAGAAAACGTCTAAAGCGATTTTTCATTCACTATACATATACATATGTACTCGTATATTTAAAAAAAAAAACATTAATTATACAGTGTTGGCTTAAATGCACATGCACATCTAAGAACCCAACAAATTTCACAAGGAATCATAAGGCAGCATTTCGATTTGAAAATTTTACGCTTTCTCGTTTTACAGTTGTATTTGGTTTTCTTTATTTATCTTTTTTTTCGTTTTTATAATCGTTTTTTGAAATTCATTTTTGGTAGATCTTTCAAATGTGTTTTACAAATTTTTCTAAGCTTTGTTTTAAATGTTTTTTGTTTATGTCTTATGATATATTTTATATGTATTCTTTTACTATGTAGACAAAAAAAAAAAAACTTTCCAGTGTATTACACCTTCAATTATGTATAGCTGTATATGTATAAGTATGATAATCATTTTTAATTAATTACATCTATGTAGTTAATTAAGTGAAGCGTTAAGCCATACACATACATATATATGCGCCATATATACGAGCAATATACATACACCTAAATAAATATATTTATTTTCCTTTTTCAAAATGTATTAAATTAATTTTATTACTTTTTTACAGTCGAATACTTTGTAATTGATGTAAAGTTGCTTGTTTGATTTCACATTGATGCTGTGCTTCTCTTAGCTAACGACCCGATCAAGCTGGCCCTTGGGAAGTACATTTGTACATGCATACATATGTACATATATGCATACATCTGTACAAATGTACATATATGCATACATCTGTACATATATACATATATGCATACATCTGTACATACAGACATATATGCATGCATCTGTACATATATACATATATGCATACATCTGTACATACATACATATATGCATACATCTGTACATATATACATATATGCATGCATCTGTACATATATACATATATGCATACATCTGTACATACATACATATATGCATGCATCTGTACATATATACATATATGCATACATCTGTACATATATTCATATATGCACACATATGCACATATATACACATATGCATACATCTGTACATACATACATATATGCATACATGTGTACATATGTACATATATGCATACATCTGTACATATATTCATATATGCATACATCTGTACATATATGCATACATCTGTACATATATACATATATGCATACATATGCACATATACATATACATATGTAAATATATACACACGCACATAGATGCATTTTAGCTTTGTTTATGATATGTGGGCGGCACTAATAGTTAGTTATACATTTAAAAACATTATATATTAGACTACATAATTTTTACTTTCTTTTGAAAATTAGCTAATAACATATGTATGTGTATATAGGTGTGTTTTATCTTTAAGTTAATGGGCCTTAGCTATATATATTTATATATATATATATGTATCTGAAATAGTTGTAGTATATATATATATATATATGCATGTATAATACAATATATATATATATAAATATATATATGTATGAAATAGTTGGTTAAAAAGTCGGCCAACCACTTGATCGGATTCACTTGAATGTATGTATAAATATTTTCTAGCATTCGCTTTAGTCCGTTAAGCATAAAAATTTAATAAATTTTGGCTTAGAAAATGTTTGCAGCTGCGGCGATTTTTTGTTTTTTTTGTTTTTGTTTTTGTTTTTACTTGAAACTAACTACAGGCATTTTTTTTTAAGTTTATTTTTATGAATTCTTTTTGTGATATATTTTTTCTTAGTGTTTTTTGTTTTTTCTGGGAAAAGTTAGCAAATCTGTTTTTGGGTTTCGTTCAGCTCGCTGTTGATATTAACTTTTTGAGATGTGTTTTCTTCGATACGTTCAGTTAATTGATAAATATGTATATGGTTTTTAATATTTATTTTTCAGTTTTAGCGCTCGATTAAAACCCGAAGCCAACAATTAACTTATTTTAAAATTTTCACTAGACATACATACATATACATATGTATACCGATTTACTGACTTCTTTCGCTTGTTTTAATATTTATTTTAGTTTTTTTTCTGTTTTTTTCTTATCGAGTTTCGCATAAAATAATTAACGCTATAAATCACAATACGGTTTTTTTTTTTTTTATATATATATATATATGGTCGAAATCATTTCGAAAAAAAAATTACATTCACATGCAGTTTTTTTTTTTTTATATGTGTAGTTTCCTAGGATCTAGAGTCTAGACATTAGACAATACGAATACAATTTGAATAAATATGCTAATACACATAATTTAGCTCCGGTTCCGCTGCAGCTGTTGTTGTTGCTTCAATTAGACGTGTGTAGCCAGAGGACCCTTCTGGGTGACGCCCTTGTTGTTTGTGGGCAGTATGAACTGCCCGGAGGGACTTTGGGCGCCCAATTGTGTCCCTGCCACACCTATGCCGGCGCCCACTGCCACGCCCCCACCACCACCGATGCCAATGGAAGGCTGAGCGAGGGGCGTGGCCGCCAGCGTATTGCTGCTGGCTGTCAAATTGGAGCTGCTGCCGCTCACACTGCCCGGTCCCCCACTAACGCTGCCCCCCGCACCACCGGTTCCGCCAGCATGGGTGATGCTAGCCGCTGCCCCATATCCGCCGGCACCGAAATGCTTCAGCCCGCCATTGCTGTGGGCATGCCGTGTTGAGTGGTAGGGGGGTGGGGCGGGCGTTGCCGCTGGATTGGCGGTGCTCGGCGGTGGCAGCGGTGGCAATATGGATGAATTGGTGCGCAAATACGGATTGCCATAGATGGCACTGAAGCGACTGTCGATCCCATTCTGCAGCAGCGGTTGTCCTGATAACGAGAGGAAGAGACAGAGAGAGAGACAGAGAGAGAGAGAGAGAGAGAGAGAGAGAGAGAGAGCGAAATAAACAGTGTGGAGAAAAGAAACGATTAGCGATTAAAAATTGCTTCAATATTCGGTGGAAGTCTACTTGAGCATCAAGTTTACTTATATTTTATATATATTTAAAGAAAAACTATTTTATTTGTCATGAACTTTGGAACTAGAAGTTATCTCAGAATTCTGTGTAAACTGAAGAACAGCTATCTGAGGATAATTAAAGATTATCCACTCTTGCGGATGACACATTTTGTTAACTTTTGGTCAAAATGTTCGAGCTAATGAATCTGGTTTTGGATAACTTGTCAACCAAAAAATAACTCATCTTTTTCCCTATTTTGCCTGTGGGGTATATATATATAGTATGCGTAAACATTCGTCCGTTTGTTCATATCAAAGTTATATGATATGGTGATCTGATCTAGCGGGTTCCGACTTTCATATTATCTGCAGCAAGAAGGCGGACAAATTCCAATAAAGAATTCTTCAAAACGGACAGACTAGCTTACAAGGAAAAAGACGGATACGATATATATATAATATAATACATAATCTATATATATAATATATATATATATACATAAATATATATATATAATCTATATCTGCTATTAGTTTGCTGATCTTAATTTAAGTTGATAACATACTAAATAAAAAAAACAAGTCGCTGAAACTTGGAATATGTCGCAAGTAGATCTGATTTCTGGAAGGGTATTTTGACTTCGGCTTGTTTCAGATTGCTGTCCTGACTTTCTACCTTTCCTTTCTCTGATCAGCCTGTTTTGGGGATTTAACTTACCCATAAAACCGTTCGCTTGGGATGTCTGTGGCTTCTGCAGCTGCTGCTGCTGCTGTTTGTGGCTGTGGAGGTGCAACTCGTGGCGCTGATTGCGGGGCAGACTCGCCCCACTGCTGTGTGACGCGCCCACCGACTTGCCAGCCGCCGGCCCGTTGTTATGTGGCAAAGTGGCCGAGTTGATGCCAACACCAGTACCAGTACCAACACCAACACCACCACCACCACCTCCAGCGACATTGGGATTGGCATTGGCACCGCCACCGATAGAGGCACCGATAGTGGCTCCCTTTGGCTTGCCACTGTCGCCGGGCGGACTGTAGTCCAGGGCGTACTCAAAGTACGGAGCATAGCCATTGCTGGTGGACTCCTTGTAGGCCTGCTCCTTGCTGCTGTGGTTCTTGGCGTTCTTCGTATGGCACGGCCGATTGTAGCGATCACCGTAGTCGCCCGAGAAACGCTCATCGAAGTTGACGGGTCCGGCAAGGGGCACGCCCAATGTGGCGCCCTTCATCTGCACATCCGGCATGGGTGTCTGGGTGAGATTGATGGCCAGACCATCGCTGGCCGCCTCCGAATATTCTACATCGTAGGCCTTGGAGCGCAGTTCGCTCTTCAGCTCGTTGAGTTTGTCGCCGCCGCGAGACGCCTCCGGTATGACATCGGCGGGCATCGGTTTCTTGTTGCGCCGCCGCGTTCGATAGACGATAACCATCATCATGACCGTCAGTATGATGGCCACCAATATTGAGGAGCAGATGATAACCAGCATAACGGGCACACCAGTCGGCTCCAGCATCAGCTCAATTACCAGCGAATCTTCACCGTACGAATTAATCACCGTGCAATTGTATTGACCGAAATGACTTGTGAGACTCTCCCGGATGATGAGGGCAGCTCGCACGCCCTCCGGCAGGTGATGCTCCTCGAATATGTAGATGTCCGGATCAGCGCTGGTCATGTTGATCACCTTTCCCTCGAAGGACCATAAGATAAGCTCCGCTTTCGGTATACTAAATGCTAGGCAATCGATCTTCGTCCGTCTGCCAACGTCGCCGTATTGCACCTTGTGCGACGTGATAATTGGGGCACGCTTTACATAGACCGTAGCCTCGGCCCCGATCTCTGGAAACCCGCTGACCGTCGCCTTGCAGAAATAACGTCCAGCCGTCTCGGTGCTAACCTTCAGCTTCAGCTCCGGCCCGCGGCCAACAACCTGAGAGAAAGAAAGAGCCGGAGAGAGAGTTGAATAGAGAGATAAATAAAATACACGGAATCGATTTGCATATCGATTCGACCTGCTGTTGCTGCTTTCGGTTATCGGTTTGTATACTCCGATAAATGATCGTAGATAGATTTTTAGGAACCTCTTACAAACGATTGGAATTTCTAGGATTGATCGTTCTGTGTCACCTATTATCAGTTTACTTATTGGGATCAGAGCATTTTGCAGCCGGTTACGCCCTACTGCAAAATTCGAGCTTGTTGCCTTAGTGTCTTACCTGATCGGAGTTCTCGTTGATCCATTCGATGTCGGGCGCCGGATTGCCGCCCACCTCACAGCGCATGGTGACAGTGGCTCCGATGTCCGCCTCCTTGCTGGCAGGACGCTGGCGAAAGACGGGTCCAACTGCATGCGAAAAGATTCGATAACAATTAGTTGCAACTGCGTTCCGAGCTGCTTCGAATTGCGGCACTTACAGCTTATGTCCAGGGTTTCGCTCTCCTCGCTCTTGCCGACGGCATTGCCCACCTCGCACTTGACAATCGCATCGTGATACTTCCGGGTCACATTGTGAATGATCTGTCAGTCAACCAGAAGAAGCAGCAGAACCAGAAAAAGAAGAAAGGGTTTAAGTACAGTTTTACTTGCAGTCAGAGGTGAAAGGTCAGGGGTGTAGCTGTATAACCTGTAGCCAGAGTTAGAATTAATTCGAAGAACGGACTTGTTTTTGAAATAGGTGTGAAATAATATCTTCTTTAAAGACAAGTATATTTATTTTAAAGTCTGACGACAGTATTTCTTAATGAAAATCAGAAATCTCTGTCCTAATACAAGGTATGGTCAATGTTCAACATAACAATGTTAAAATAACCAAGGAGGACTCTTATCGAGAATATAGGGAATGACGTAAACAGGCGATAAGAGTTCTGCGAACTGATAGGATAATCAGTCTAGACTTTAAGATAATTTAGTCGTTTTCAATAAACCTGGCGAAGCATTTCGACAACAGTCTATGTTCGATGCTCAAACCAAGTCGTCGTGTTCTTAATTTGCTCTTGGGATTACCTTCCAGTACTTGTGCCTTACTATTACTCCGTTTGTGAAATAAATAATGGAAGGGGTTAAGTCTTGACACTTGGGAAGAATGCACTCACCAGTTTTGTTGTGAAGTCACCTTGCATCAGCTCATCGTTGATGAACCAGCGATAGTTGAGCTCGGGCGGATTCGCGTCCGCCTGGCAGCTGAGTATGACCTCGCCGCCCTCGGGAATGCGACCGGTGGCGGGGATGGCACCGCCCACTACTGAGACGGACACTTTGGGCGCGTACTTCACCTCGAGGAGCACCTTGGCAGAGCGATAGGTGCGATCGGCGGTGTTTTGGGCCTGGCATGTGATCGTCGTGTTGTGGTAGCGCTTCTTGGGCGCCAGCTTCAGCACCGACTTGGTGGTGGTGCGACGCGAATCGGATAGCGGCTCGAAGAAGCTCTCCGCCGTCAGCACATTGCCGAGTCCATCGATCCAGGTGATTTCGGCGGCGGGTTTGCCGCCAGCCGACACGCACTCGAGCTCAATTTCCCGATCCTCGGTGGTCACCAGAAAGTCACCTTGCAGTATTTTGGGAGACTCCGGCGGCACCAGCACCGTCAGATTGGCAAACCGGGAACGGATGCCCGGCTCTCCCTGTGGCCCCGGGCCCACCTGGCACTGGTATTTGGCATCGTCGTCCAGCATCAGCGGGTAGATGTCCAGTGAGAAGTCGCCTTCCTCATCGCTGCCCACCATCGAGTATCTCTCGAAGCCGCTCAGATTGCGATGTTGGCCGAGCCCAAAGTCGTCCTTCGTCCACTGCAAGGTGCCCTTCTTCTGCATGACGCGACACGGCAGCGTCACCCGAGAACCGACCACAGCTGTCTGATCCTGCGGCTCCATGGCAAAGTGTTGCAAGGCCTCGTTGTGCCCCTTTGTGAATCCCTTGTTGCCACTGTTGTTGTTGTCATCGCTGCTGGCGTCGCTGCTGGTGTGATGCGTATTCTGATTGGATTTGTTTTTGTTCTTCGACTTGGCTACGCTGACGCGGGGCAGAATTAGTAGGAGGAGCAGCAGTGCCAGCGTCATCCGCTGGCAACTCGCCGTCATCTTCAGCTTCATTCTAGTTTAGTCTTGCTGCAACAAACAGATAAAATTGTTTTAATTGTTTGCAAAAGTTGCTGTTGCAATTTCAATTTTTACAGTTGAAACTCAATTTTTAATTAATGTATTCACAAGTGATTGAGGTTTGTGTCTCTGCTTATCGGAAAGCAGTGCCTGTTAACTGCTTGTTGCCAAGCAGTACACTGTACAAGCAGTATTTACTATTTACACAAACCACATGCATTATTGCACTCCTAACCGTAATATTGAGCATTTCACACAAGCAGTCGACTAAATGAACAACCAATAAACACACTCTTCATGCAGCAAGCAGTGCAAGCATTGATCGTTTTCAGCTGGCCAAAAATGAAGATTTCCCCTTCGCTGCTCTCTTCACCTTCTGCAACACACTCTCTCTCTCTTTCTCGCTCGCCTTGTGTGCCAGAAAATGTAATTATATTTGCATTAAATATTTAATTGCATGCGGGCAAAACAAAATGGAAGCCACGAAATGATATGCGAAATGCATTCGTTGCATATTTTTAGGCATCCCGTTTTGTGGGTCAAGTTTAACCAAATGAAAAGACTGCGAGACAAACAAGCGTGCAAATTGCGAAAAGCAACGACAAACACAAACACTAACACAAACACAAACACATACACAAACACATACGCCAACAAACATCAATACAAGCAAACGCCGACTAAGCCAACAGCACAAAAAAATCACTGCACGAGCTTCCTGTGTGTGTGTGTGTGTGTATGTCAGCAAAGCAATCAACTGCAGGTAGGCATAACTTTCACGGCAACTGTAACTGTAATTCTAACTGTAAATGGTGGGAGGGCTACCTACAGCTGTGAAATTGAAACATATTTCGAGCGCGCTTTCGCTTTTTGCTCCTCGCTTCACGCCCATTGTCCCAATGCGCTTCCATACACAAATGTGGGCAACGTTTTTTGTGTATTTGTGTATATGCATTGCCCCTCCCACACACACCAACACACACACACAAACACATGTGTGTGGCTTGACCTTGGCATTTGTGTTTTTCTGTTTTACAGGCAAGAATTTGTCCCTCCTTCTTTAGCATTCTCCAAATCCTAATAAAGTGCCAGATACCCAAGTAAGTCTCAAATAGGCCCACTTCGAATACCCTTGATTAAGTGCTTATATAGGCGATATTAGTGCAAACTCGAGTAACCGAATTCAGACATTCAGATGTCTCTTAAAAATGTTTAACCATTTCTCAGAGGTAGAAATGAGTAAATGGTTAAATTGTATATTCCAAAAAAGCGCTTAAAAGAAGGGTATGACTGAGTTGTGTAGCAGGCACTTTCAAGTCGCTCCGATCCCATAAAGTATATATATTCTTCATCAAATTCAACAGCCGAGTCGATCTAGCTATGTCCATGTACACCAAGTTAATTCTATTTAATCGGAAAATGACTCCGTTTCGCGATTATCGATGTATATCGATTCATATCGAATGTGAAAGCAAGAAGTCGAAAATTAAGTATAAATTAGTCTGTGGTATACAGAAAAATGGACAATGGACTTCTGCTCGGATGGGTTCCGGATCATGGGGAGATATGAAACGAAGCAAGTCATCAGCGGCAATCGAACTAGGCAGGGATAGTAGGTCTACGACAGGAACGATTGGCGATATCTTATGCTCGGAATACATGGAAACCCTTAACGCAAGGAACAGTTCTTGAACACGTGTGAGAATTGGGGTTAATAGGCTTACATCTATATGCTTTTAAGAGGGCACTATAGATTTGGGTCTAGGTCACAGTGCATGAAGCTCCCCAATAGTACTAACAATAAATTTGAGAAAGGTTTCAGTTTCTGTGGCATATTTTGCTCAGGTGCGGTAATCCAATGTGGCACTCTGGAAACAAGGTAACTTTTTGCCATTATTTTCTATGGCTTGATGTAGTTGGCCCCTCCCCGTCCCATTCCCATTCCCGTTCGTTCTGACACCATATGTTGCACTGATGCTGCTGTGGCTGCTGTTGCTGATGCTGTTGTTGGCGTTAACTGACTCGTCTAACGGTAATGCTAACGATTTCATCAAGTTATCGCCTTCTCTCGCTGCGAGACTCGCGCCCGAAACTCACTGCAGCACCTAAACAGAGAGTAACGTGAGCCACATCCCACCCCTACCACCCTGACTTCTATCCTGCCATGAATGCGTGCCCATTTTCGCCCAGGGCTTCGTTTCAGTTTCGCTGCTTGCTGCTTGGCACGCTGTGTTTTTGTGTTTGTTTTGTGTTTTCTTTTTTTGTGCTGCCGGTTTTCTGTTGCGTCCTTTTCTCTTACTTTCTTTTCTTTTTTGCTTGTTTACCTGCCACATGATTTACGGGGTTTGCACTTTGCAATGCGCGTGTGTGTGTGTGTTAGTGTGTGCATGCTGCCCATGGAAACGGATATGGGTCTGGGTCTGGGTGCGTGTACGACCGCGGCCAGGATATATGATAGTTAGCTAGTTGCTGTTGCCAAAGGGCAACCCCTAACCCTTAACACCCAGCCCCTACGCCCGCAACCCACATTCCACATTATGCTCGTCTAAATTATTAAAAATTATAATAAAATTTTTATGAGCATTAAAAGCAGTCGTAGACAACCTGTGGCCAGGCAGTGTTTATGACCATTTTTGTTTTTTAATATTTATATGTATGAGCATGTTTATTTTTTTTTTGTTTTGTTTTGTTTTGTTTGCTTTTCCGTTCGTTTTTTCCTTTTTCTTTCTTATTTTTTTTTTTTGGGATTTTGTTGGCTGGGTTTATCTGCTTTTAGTGGCAACCCTCCTCTCTCTGTCCCTCTCGCGCGCGCTTTAGGTGCTGTGTGGCAAAAAGTTGTTGTACAACAGGAAATGACTCGAAATGATTTTATACGCACATAACTTATGCTTCTAGCCATTGTAGATCTTTTGGTTAGTTAACTGAACTGAACCACTATATGGCCGCAATGGCTCTATGGCTCAATGGACTTCCTTTCCCATTTTCTCATTTCGCCGTTTCCCACTTTGTCCTGCTCCTCCACCTCCGCCTTCGCCACCCACTCCCCTATTTCCATTACCCCTGCCGAAGTTTGCGGGTCGGTCACTCCATCTGGAATAGACTCTGTATAGCTATTACATACATATATTTTGTTGACTGATGTTGCACCCCATTATGATTCCCATAGCACCTCTGGGTATCAGGTCGAGTTGCAAGTCATCCAATACTATAAAATGCTCTTCTAAACTCAAGTGCAGCCAGCATAGAATTGATTCTTTGAATGTCAAAGTTGAATTTCATATATCTTATAAGGAATCTTAGTCTAAGCCATGCTAAGTTGTCCCCCCCTGCTTAAGCCTGGCTACGCCCATGTTCATTGATAAGATGTACATACAAAAAACGTAAAATGATCAAGAAACTATTTACATACAGAGTTATGCATGCGATATTGTGCCTTATATATTCGAAGCAGAAACATTTTAGCCTAGTGCCCCAAATTTTAAGAGATGCGTTTGCCACAAAGCGAGTGAACGAGTCTTCTTGATAATTGAGTTTATGTCGCACATTTCGATGCATTTGCATTCGAAGTGAGTGGAAGTTAATTGAATCGCTTGAATCAAGTTGAATCGAGTTGAATCGTGTTGAATCGAGTTGAATCGAGTTGTATCGAGTTGAATTGAATTGACTTGAATTGAGTCAATGATTGTCAATGATTCAATTAACATTTGACATGTCAGGAGACCAGAACACAAAGTCGCAGCTGAGCATGTTAAAGCACAATTACAGTGGCAAACGAGCCTCACACTTACACGCTTACACACCCACACACACACACCACACACAGATGCGTGCATACATTAACTGGCAAAAGGAGCTTTCAGCGCTTGGCTGATCCATGGCCAAAGCTACTGCTTATAATATGCAGGATTTTGTTATTAATATTCAATTAAAAGGCAATGCGAACCGACAATGCTCTCGCTGCTAGAGCGTGGCTGTGGTTGCCTGCCACCTGCCCCCCGCCACCTGCCCCTCCGCTCCCCCAAAAGTATAAAGCAAAAGTTGCCCCTTTCCGCCCCACTCCCGCCGCCATGGAAGGAGTTTCCGTTAGGTTTTTTGCTCGTTTGCTAATTTCACAGCAGCCGCTGAAACTGGTTGATGAATTTATTGGGTCACGCCCAGACCCTCAAGCGGTCTCCTCCCCCCCCGCCCCCTTAACGGTCGGCATCTTGTCAGCGTCATGTGGCAGGCGCCTCTAATTTATAGTCACAACAACAGCAAAGAACAACATCCTTTGGTAGATTTGATTAGAATTTCTTGGGTTGCTTTTTTGGGGAACAAAGAGAAAAAAAACGAGAAAAGAAGAAGAACATTTAAAGGGGGCGTTTATGCGATTTTCTAATTGTTTATTCGGTGCAACAAGCAGTCACACATACGTACATACATATGTGTTTGTGTTTATTTAGGTGTAGGGGCGTTGTGCACATGTGTGGGCGTGGCAGCATCTTTAGTCGCTCAATGTGCTGCGGTTTTGCCGTCAACTTTGTTGTAAACTTCCGCTGCCAAAGGATAATAAACACATGAGCCCCCAGCAGAGACCAGGCACACACACAAATACGCACACACACACACACACACACACATGTGTGTTTGTGTGTCATTAGCGTTTTCCGTGCCATGTGTTTCAGTTTTTCCGTTGCTGCCACATTTGCCTTTGCGGCGGCATTTTCCGCACATGCGTTGCCACAACAGCAACAGCATTAGCTACCTTCCAACTACTACAACAACAACAACAACAACAACAACAACAACAGCAACAACAGCAACAGCAATGTTGACAATGTCTGCAATTACAATAAACAAAACAGAACGCAGCAAATGCTAACGGCTTTTTCGTTTTCCCTTCCTCGCTCCGCTCCAAACAAAAGAGAAGCTCAGGAAAGGGATGTGTGTGTGTGTGTGTGTGTGCGTGTGTGTATTGGGGCTGATGGGTAAAGGGGGATTCGAGAAAAGGGGCGAAAAGGAAGCTGCTGTCGGCGAACTCAAGCACCAACATTGCGTAGTTCAAAACAAACTAAAAGAAATTTCACTAATGACACTCAATCAAATAAAAAAAAAACAACAACAACAAAATGATGGGGCATGTAAAATGAAAACAAAGATGCAACACTATGTAAGCAATGGATAACAAATGGAGTAGCTTAAGATATCGGATTAATATATAATTGAGTTTCAATTAGTTAAAGCATAATCAACAAATTGCAACTAATTTGGGTAACTTATCGAAAGGGTTTAGGAAATCGCATTAGTATAGCCATCTATAGTAATACTTATTCCAGGGTATATTTTAGTCGAATGTAAAGTGCTGCTGCTTTAAGTGCAGGAAATAAAAGTAAATCAACAAATTTCATCGTAATTAAAGCGATTTAGCTGAAGGTAGTTTGTGTGTCAGTCTAGCATGCTTCAGCATACAAACAAACATGCGAACAAACATAATGTTTACTCTTTTATCAGCTAATTGGGAGTACATTAAAGAATTAATCAAGTTGACTGAAAACAATAATGGCGCAAGTGTTCACAGGCGCCACGAAGTAATCTACTATTTGATGGAAAATTGGCTAAGGATGGGGTTGGGTGGGGCCTGCCTGGTATGTCCAGCTGGGTGGGTGTATCACACAATATGATTCTTATCAATGCATTCACAAACATAAACCTTGCACCCTTGCAAGCGTGATCTGCCGCAAATATTTGTCAGCTCGCACTTTGGGTCGGCCAAAGGCCAACGGTTGATTTGCTTCCTTCCAGTTGCTGCTGTTGCTGTTGTTGCACATACATGCACATATGTATATAAACATACACTCCGCGAAATTCGATTAGAGACACTTGTGTTTATGGTGCCGAAAACTGTACCAAGCCTGACGGGATCTTGGATTTGGCATTGAGAGTTCCACGATTCCAAGATTTTTGCATATTTGTGTTTTTTTCAGCTAGTTGGCTGCGAAATTCGATTAAAGGCAGTCACTTTTCTCAGATTCTTGCTTACAAGGATACTGAAATGAACAACTGACAAATATCGACTAAATTATGTCGATCGGCAGCAACTACAGAAAACAAATCTAAGCCCCAACAGCAAAAAATTATCATAAAGTCAAAAATCAGCAATCTTACGGACTGGGTTATATTAAGATGCTACGGCATATAAAATTCTATATGATTTATGGTTGCATATATCAAATCATCATGTTCAACAAATTTTATCAATTAGTAGTTGGTTTGCGATTGTCTAAACGGTTTAAATTATTACTGACATGATTCAAAGAAGTCTGAGGGATTTTTTCCTACTCGAAGCTGTGGCTGTGCTTCACTCATTATCTGGGCTGCATTCAGTCACCACAACAGGACGCCGATTTGTAAAATTTCAGGCCATTTGAGCACGGAGTGTTATATAAGCCTGTTGGACGCAGGTTTGCAGCATCAACCAGATGCCAATGTCTTATCCCAGCAGGATAATGCTCCAATACGTGTGTCGAGCGCCTATCGAGGGTGGTTTCGGGATAAGGATTCGTAACTTTTAGAGTGGCGAGGAAGATCACACGACCTAAATCCGACCTAAATCAATTATAAAATTAAAATATCAAGTGCCCTTAATCGAATTTCGCGGAGTGTAATATACATATATGTATGTATATATGTGTGTGTATTTGTGTATATGCATGCCCATGTATAGAGGCGTCTCAGTTGGCTTCGCAGTCGACGGCGCTTTGGTTTATTGTTATAGCGCAAACAATTTCATGTCATCCGCAATTAGGTAGACCTTGGACGTTTCGTGGGGGGTGGGGCAAAGGGGAGGGGGGCGTGCAGGCGTACGCTTCAGACTGAGGCTCGGTCGGTCGCGTTATTATCGATTTAATTGCGCGCTAACAAACCATGCACACATACACAAACACAAACACACACATATGTGTATGTGTACATATATGTGTGTGTGTTTGGGTTAGGCAGCACATGCATTAAAACAGCAAAAGTAAGGCGACAGCAACAAGAACAACAAGAACAAGCGCAGGACTGCAAATTGAATATGTGTACACTCACTTGCATGCATGTATGTGTATAACAACACGCGAGTCACTCACGAGCACACTCACACACACTCACAAATGCACAGTCGGTTATTAAGGTGCAAATGCAAGCTATTCATTTATTATTCATTCATTCATTTTTTTTTGTTCTTTTCAATTTGTTTATAGGTAAATTTAATACATTTATCTTTTGCACATATTTGCCAAAGCACTTGTGTGATTTAATTTGAACTCCATGTCGAATTCTCATCCACATACATATATGATAATAATTGCAGTTACTCGCTATTCATTCGATTACAAATGGGTAGTAATTTGTGCAAGTGCAACATGGATATTTACTGATTCAATTCAATGATAATTTGAATGCTGTTAACCATTTTATAATGGAATAATGGTTTTGTGCAAATGTATGTAACTGGAAGAAGGAAGCATCGCCGATATATACATATTCTTGATCAGGATCAACAGTCTAGTCGATATAGCAATGCCCGTCCGTCTGTATGAACACGCGGTTCTCAGAGACTATAAGAACTGGAGACTTCAAATTTGAAATATAGGTTCTTGAACACCAGGTGCAGATTAAGTTTGATCGATACATTCAAGAATATCGATACATTTCGATTACCGATACCGATTAATGCTACATTATTAAATTCAGAATCTTCTAATTAATACATAATATGCATATGCATATTATTGATCAACAACTTCGAGCGCATATATGAGAAAGAGATTAGTTTGTGTATATTCTGCTGAGCCCCGTTACCGTTACGATTGCCTGTACGTATGTACGTAGGGATGTATACGTCACCAGCCCGTTAGGATCGCTGCTTTCGTTTTTTTTCTCTTCTTGCTCACATTTGGGCAATTTTGCAATAAAACTATGATATATTTAACAGGTGGGTTGAGGGCATATCTTAGTCGAGCGCACTCGGCTACAGCACTCTTACTTGTTGTTCCATATTATAGTTCGCGTAGATATACGCAATTTTGGTGTGGATGTTTTTTAATACGCTCGAGTGCATTGCAGTGAGTGCATTCACAAAAATAGATCCGTTGTAGGAAAAGTTTTCATTCGCTACAACACTGAACCATTCATATTCAGTGTGCTAGCCATGCGCGAATAACTCAATTATAGCGTTATTCATTCATTGATACATTCCAGAATATAACTGATTTATTCACTATGCTCACGTTCAATTATATATATGTATATTTACACTTACGCCGTATAGGCATCCCGGGCAGCTACTACATATAATAATAGAAACGCGTATGCAGTGCGTTTTACTCGTTTGTATTCATTTCTGCGTGAATCATTCATTCAACGCTGACTGTGCGCCCTCATTCGTGCTCCTATCTTATGCTCTTACTGCTGTGTGTGTGATTGTGTGTGAAAAAAGAAATTGTTTATTATGCAGCAAGCGCAGGAGGCAAGCGGCTGGAGGACTTCTCTACACACATGTGTTGGGTTTCACATGTAGCTGCAACAAAAAAGGAGAAACACATGTCTGCATTGGCTCCTTGGAGCTGCCACGGTGCCTCCTTGGAGCTGCCTCGGTGCCTCCTTGGAGCTGCCGCGGTGCCTCCTTCGACCTGCTGCTGGGCAGATGGCGCCTTGTTGCACATGAATAGACACGAACACACACACACATACACGCGAAGAAAAAAGTCCAGCCAGACTCCACCCAATCCTTTAGTTGCCTCACTGCACATTTTTAAAACGCTTAAAGTTTATTTTGTTTGCTGTTGTTTATTTTTTTTTCTCTTTTTTTTCTTCCAGCTCGACCCATTTGCAATAACAAAATTGTGTGTATCTAGGCGCATTTAGGGAACTTCAACTCATTTGCGCACCTTTGTGCAACATTAAGTAAAAAGAATGAGAAAACAAACAACAAGAGAACAAATTTCCCCTCAAGCTGCCGCAAACTTATTAAGTTATGCACACACTCACATGGCAAATATAACATATATATGTTCAACGGGAACTTAAATCAGGTGACTTGCTTCAAGATCACTTTGAAAACAAAAGATTATTTGCAAGTGATCAAAATTAGATAATGATAAACATATAGATTCATGAGAAACGTTTACGAAAGTGACACACAGCAGAATTGCTAAGTGAAATGCTCGCGTGAGAGTACACCCACGAAGTGAGTGTGCGTGTGTGTGTGTGTGTGTGTGTGAGCAATGCTTAATGCAATCTATGTTTTGTCTCTCTTGTGTTTTTTTTTCTGTTATTTTCTATTGCTGTTGTGGCTGATATTGTGGTTGTTGTTGTTATTGTTGTTGTTGCTATGAGGCAACACAAAATGGCATTAAATTAAAAAAGACCCATATTAGGCATGCTCTTACAACCTGCACACACACACACACACCTAAAGCAAAGGTATGCCGCGCCTCTCCGCTAGCCTGAATCTATGTGTGTCTATGTGTGTTTGTGTGTGTGTATGGATCAATAACGGGCGCAAAGTTGCCAACTTAGGCACAACAGCAACAACAACAACAACAAGAACAACCTGCTTGAAAGGGTTATACGTCGTGTATGGCAAAACGTTTACCAGGTCCATTTACTGCCGGTGAGTTTTAAAAGGGGCTAGAAAAGGGATCTAATGGAGGGTGTTGGTGGGCTGTGGCAAAGTTTAGTTAGCTGCTACGGAAAGCATTTCTAATGCATGCGATGTAGTTGTGGTTGTTATTGCTGCAGTTGCTCTTGCTGCTGCAGTCAACTCAACAAAAAACAAGCACAACAACAATAATGACAGCAACAACAATAATGCCAAATGGTAACAATGTGTACTAAATTGTGCTAAACTTTTTTGTTTATTGTTTGTCTTTTACTTCGATTTGCAATGCAATTCCAATTCTGCTTTCAGTTTTGTTGTAGTTGTTGCATGTTGCTTGTTGTTGCTATCGGAATTAGAGATTCGTGACACGATTAACACAACTAAAAGATGAACAATACGATAATAATAAACATACATTAAATACATGTATGTATGTATATGGCAAATATTTGCAATATTTTTTTTTAGCATTTATATTTTAAACATTTAAATGGTTTCCGGACTTTGACAATGAAATGAATGCGAAAAAAATGCAACATATGAAAGCACATTTCTTGTACGAAACTCATATGGAAAGACTACCTTTAATTATTTTAGGATTAACCTGCTCCAATAGAGGGTAAACGATCTGAAATGGATCACTCTATTGAGTAGCACACATCTGGTGTTAGGGATCAAGAACATTCTTTAGCTATCGCCAGACCATGTTTCAAAGGGATTATAAGTGTGTGTGTGACAATATTTATCCAAGTGGTGGGAGCTGTGCTTTCCGCCACGGCAATCTAACCTTAACTACCCGTTGTATGTGTGCGTGTGTGTGTGTGTATTTTGGCAATAAATCGATCCCCTTTTAGGCAGCAGGCGCTGGCTACTGCCTGCCTTGCCTGTATGCCTCTGTCTACCCCCGTCTGTCTCCGGCTGTCTCTTGCACAGAACTTTTTATACGTTATCCCTTTGTCTCCATCAACTGCCATGGCAACCGCGTTGGCTTCTATCGATTTGGCTGCTTTTCAAGTGCACAATTTTCCTTCTGCACCTTTCTCTTTTCTCTCTTTGCCTTTCTTTTTTTCTCATTTTTGTTTTTTTTTTGTTGTTTGCATAGCGCGCCGCGACATTTGCATAAGCCCGCATGGAGCCATGTATCGGGCAGAGCCCTCGATATCCTACCCTTTCTCCTTCCTCTATCTCATTCTCTCAATCTATATTTTCTCTATGATATGCGATGCGATGCGATGCGATGTGTGTGTTGCCTTATATACGAGTACATGCCCCTGCACTTTATTATTTACTGCATTTCCAATAACGTCGACATCATCACCATCGTCCTCGTCCTCGTCCTCGTCCTCGTCGTCGTCGTCGCAGTCATCGTCCTAGTTGCTGTTGGAGCTGTTGTCCAAATGGGTGTTGTCCTTGCAGCGAGCAACGTCCACTCATGCGCAAGGACAAAATGCATTTAAATTGATTGAAAGCGCGCGCCAAAGATAACTAATCAATAAATTATTGAAATATTATGCCAGTCGTCTTTGCAGCCGGGAAACTTTTATCAAACAGCGCATTTAATGGCATAGAGAAGCAGCACGAGCAGGAACAAGACAAAAAAAAAACGAGCGAGAGAGTGAGAGAGAGAGAGAGAGAGGGAGAGTACGGCAGCGACGGCAGTTAACGGAATTTTTGGGGTCAAAAGAGCAAAATGGAAAATTAAGGAACAAAATCAATAAGGAATGCGCTTGAGGGGAACAATGAAATATGATCAAAAATTTAAAAGGACATCGATTGCAAATGCGCTTAAGGCACAACAATAAAATTTGATCGGCTTTGAACGTTCACACAAATTTTAGAATATTTTTTTCATATATATTTTATTCAAAACAAAAACCCAAAAATAAACTCAAAAAGAAAAAGATATATATATACTCGCAAATTCCAGTCCACTACAGAAAACTTACCAAAAAAAAAGTGTAAATAATGTAAATAATAATAATTATGAAATGAATGACAATTATCACAATTGAATTAATTTATTTATTCACCGTATTAATATTAGATTATCGAGCCGAGGGCCTGGATTAGCACGCGTTAATAAACCAAAATGAATCTAATTAAATGAAATAAAATTGGTTATTCCAACACTAAGCACATAACTGAAGCAATCCCCAACTAGCTTTCAAGTTTGAACAGTATGTTGGTGAAATACAAAACTAAATAAATAACTGAAGTTCTAATCCCACTAGTCATGGCTCAGAAAAAGCATGGCCCGAAAAGCAAATAAGCATTCTCTAGTTTAATGCAATATTACTCAAGCTTATCAGTTCTTAAGCGCATCTCTGCTTAAGCTTATATTTATTCGATCTAACTTTATTTCAAATATACATTTCAATCAGATTGAAAATGCTCAAAACACAAATTGCATAATTTAATGTTTAACAAACGGTTTCAACCTTGAACAAGTTTTGGATGCTGAAAATCTTGAAAGGGCCATTTTGAAGTTGAACATGTCAACTTTTTTGTGCAGATATTTGAATAAAATGTTTGAAGCAGCAGCTAATTAATTCATGCTTCGGTAAGTCACCAATTGATCTGTTAAATGGTTTTGTAAGCCATTCAAGCATTGTTCTTATTCACTTGAGAAGTTCCCCTATTAAATATTAAATCGCTTTTCGCTGAGTAAGTTATGTGGGAGGAATATTGAAATATGTCCATGATGTTGGATCGGAAACTACAAAATTAAGATATTTAGTTGAGGAAGCAATGGAGGTGAGGTACAAAAATCTAGCCAGGATGTATTTGAATTGGCAATTGGAATTCGAATTAGCATGTAAATATGCACATATGGTTATGACTTTGTCTGCGTGTGTGTGTGTGTGTGTATATTTGGGGACAAGACCCGTAAACCTAACATTGTGGCAGCTGCCACTTTGCCACAAGACACAATCAGAGGCACACGCTATGCCCGCCGTATAGCCGCACATGTGACCAGAGTACATAAAAACAATGCACTGGCGACACGCAACCACGGCAACAATAACGACAACGACAACGACAACAACAACGACAACGACAACAACAACGAACAACAACAACAACAACAACAACGAACAACAGCGGCCCAACAATAAAGAACTAAGGGTCGAAGACTGGAGTTCGTGGGAGTTTGGGTCTGGTTGCTAGTGTTTTACTTGAAGGCGTTGATGGGTGGGAGGCTGGTGACTGGTTTGTTAGTGAACCGCTAAGTTCATGCGGAAACTTGTGCGACCGCAGCGACCGCGGTTCAGCAGACAGCCAGCCATTCGGTCAGACAGACCGACAGACAGGCAGATAGACACTCAGCCAGCGAACGACCACCAACTAAACATTACGCATACGCCCGGTTGGCCGCAAAACTGTGTGTATTATGTGGCGATATGGAGCGCTACTTGGGTTCCAATAAGGTAAAAGGGAGTGGGTGTGGGGTTAGGGGTGCTTTCAAGGGTCAGGGTTCTGCGGTAAGCAGCAGCTGCCAACTCTCTCACAAAAGCAAGCAAGCCCTTTCACTAAAATCATTGTCAAGCGTGTGGACGCGGGCCAGCAAGGAGCAGAACACTACAGGATAGTAAGTGGATGCCAACCACCTCGCGTTGGCTGCACTTGATGTGGGGCGTGGTTGGGCAGTAATGAAACTGAACTGTCGACTGCCAGGCAGACATCAAACGCTTTTTGACGACGAAGCGTTTATTAAAACTAATTAAAATGCTTAAAACATTTATAGAACAAACGCAGGACGTCAAGTGTCAAACGACAATGGGCCCGGACAATAGTCGGGGCCGTGTCGCGACGCGTCGCGTCACTTCCTGGCAGGTCCTGACTTGCGACCGTCGCTTAATTGCGACAATTAAGTTGGTAACAATCATTTTCCAACTTGGCCAGCGAAAGTTTTTGAAGTTGGAAATAATAAAAATAGAAAATTAAAAAAGGAACGCCACCGGCAACAGCAACAGCAACAGCTAAATAATAATAATTAAAAAAAACAAATGGCGTGTGATGATGGAAAATGTGATTTTTTTTTTTTATGAAACTGACGGATGACGAAGCGAATGCATAAATAAATAATCACTTTGGGCCACATTATCTAAGTGGCAAGGCTGCAACTAGGCGTCGGCCGACGAGAACCGCGCTTTGAAGTCCTTTTTATGCCTTAATTTGAACCAATGATTTGACGTTAAAGTAAAATTTAATTGTCTTGATTCATATCGAAAATGATTCTATATTCTATCAAAATAGATTTGATTTATTATTAGCGACTGTCTAACTAATTAAGAGAAGTATAGGATACACATACACCTACAATAGACAGTTTTCATAGGTTTTTATCAAAGGTGTATATGTATGTGGTATGCTTCCTCAATATATTTAGGCAATTACCTAATTTCAAAGCTAGCTGCAGCTGAGTTTTACTTGCTCTTTCAGCGAACGCAATCTTGGCGAAATTTTGTATTGCTTTTTTTGTGTTTTGGCACAGAATCAGGAAAAGTTTTTTAAAAATGAACGCTTGCAAGAAGTGTAAAATAAATAAGTAATGAAAAATGTCGATAAAAAAAATGTATATACAGCCTTCCTGAACAACAAACCCTCTGATCCCCGCAACATTAAGGGGCAGAAGACTACCCCAAGCTCAGCTCAGAGCAGCAATCGCCATTTTGTTGTCAACGCTTCGGCCGCGAAAGGAAGACGATTTGCAGCCATTTGTCATGTTGGGCCGGAAGTGCTGCCGAAAAAATAAAAAGCAAAAAAGAAAAAAAAAACACAAAAATTGTGTAATCGCGTTTGTTGTTGATGTTGTTGTTGTTGTTGTTGCCATTGCTATTGGAATGGGATGCGACGGAGTGTGGATGGGGTGTGCAAGGTGGGAGAGAAGTGGAGTTTGGTGTTTGGTGTTAAAATATATAAGCAGTAAATAAGCTTAAAAGCCGTAAGGAAGCAAGACGGCTGCGACTGCGGCTGCTGCTATTGCTGCTGGGCCGGGCCAGCTGGCAATTTATGCGTCTTGATTCTTCACACATGCAGGATTTCCCCCACCTCACCCAACGGCAAGCAGCCCAACAACAACTGCTGAAAACGCTGAAAATTGTAAAATAAGAAAAAAAAAAAAAAAAGTTTTGTATTGCTTGCTGTAAATTTTGTTTAAAAGGCGCGCGCGAGAAAGTTTTCGGCGGCCTCGATAGACTTCTCGGGTTTATGGGCTGCTCTTTGTTTCTACACTCAGCTTTATGTATTGTTATTTTTTTTTTTATATTTTGTTCGCTTTTCCCGCTTCTTTTTATCCACTTGGTGTGTGTTTTGTTTTGTTTCCAGCAATTTATTCAAATTGAGTTTGCGACTGCAGCCATAACTCAAAGCGAACTTCGAACGTTTTAGGCCTCCCAAAAAAATGTTACGTTGAAATATTTGCGTTTTACAGCACCGGACGATGCCTGGCGTTTGCCGATCCGTAAGCAGGTGTTGATGGCTCCATTTTGATGGCCAGCCGGAAGCCGCAAAAGTGCGTGAGTCATAAAAATAAACCACCAACAACACACAATACACACACACACATTTTCACAACAAATACACACACACACACAATGAATTATGCGTTTTTGGCAGTCAATCGTAATACGGATTGAATGCCAACGAATGATTTGAAAGAATGCGACGGAGGAGGGACGGGAAGCTACGAGCTGTCTCTCTCTCTCTCTCTCTCTCTCTCTCTCTTTGGAAAGAAAGGAAAATTAAATATAGTTTGTTGACTTTTTATCAGTTTGTGCTCTTACTTACTTCGCATTTGTGCGTGCTATTGTGCAAATTTACGTTGAGTGTTAAAGGTAATATTTATGTTGGCTTCTTGCTTTTAACTCTTTTGCAGGATTCGCCAAACTCGCTTATTCGCTCTTCTCCCTGCCTCAAATTTCTCCTGTAGCTCTTCTTCTCGCCCTTATCGGTCTTCTTTCTCTTTTATGACACTCGTTGAGCGATCTCATCGGATAGCTATTGACAAATTCTTTTTGTTGCACTTCACATTTCATGTGTCCCCTGTGGCTTATCTCGAAAAATATTAACGCTTCTTGCAGCAGCAGCCAGTTTGGCTAAGAGATTCTATGCAGCGCATTGCCAATCGAAAGAGCTTTCAACTATGCATGTATAATATAGTCTGTACCTGAACACACATAGTATGCCACTTATGTATATGTGGCATGCACATATATTTATTGGTATATGCTTCACTCGGCACGTTGCAACCTTCACATGCATTTTGCGGAAAAACTTCAATGTGTCATTAAGGCAGAGACCAGGCCGTTGATGCAGCTTGCTGCTGCTGCGGGCACGTCTTGGCTGCATGCGGCTGATGTGGCCAACACCCAGCCCAGCTGCCGCATTTTCGGTGCACATCACGTTCCCGCCTCAAATGGAGACGGGAATTCGGAGTCGAGTACTGGGAATTGCAGGCTAGGAGTCTCAGCTGCCATAAAACGTGGCTGGGGGCACTGAACAAAGCAAAAGTTTTAAACGTATCAATGCGATTTATGCAGCGACAAAATGTTACGACACGTCACACACACACACACCACACACACACACACATACACACAGGCTCAGATTCAGACCCCACGTGGAGTACGTCAGCAGGCAAGCGTCTGGAATACAGCGTGCACTGTCGCGAATGCTACCAAATATTGGAGGACCCAAGCCAGGTAACCGCCTCCTATTATTAAGAGTTGCGGCATCGAAGGAAACTCCCAGGAGGATGCAGCCTTCATAGCCGCGATTAGACGATCGGCGAAGGAAGGCTCGATTGCCATGTCGCTGCCGTGATGGGACGCGGCCAGCAACGGACGGTGGACCCATCGGCAGATCCCAAACATTGAGGAATGGATCCGGCGGAAAATACGGTGATACCGCCGGGTGTGGGTTTTTGTGGGTGGGGGTGAGTTTAGTCCGTATGTACAGACGTTGCCCTGTATCTACAGGAGATTCTCACCTCCATGACGTAACCAAAAAAAAAAAAAAAACACACATACACTCAAACACATGCCACAACGATAAAAAAAACGATAGAGGAAAAAGGAGAAAAGCGTGAAGGCAAATGGAAAATAAATTGGCAGCTACCTGCTGCAACGTCAAAAGCCTTGCCGCAGTTGCCCCTCAAGGTTTGCTATTGCATATTTCAGCAGAATGGGGCAATGGACAACAGCAAGTGGAACCAGACGAAGCGGATCAAGAATGCTCGCCAGTAGAATATCCTGTAATTTCCTTTATGGTATGTTTAGGTTATGATATGTTTGAAATAGGTTCAAATTTTCAGTCAGAAAGTACATCTAATAAAACCATACATAATTTCTGATTTACAGGGTATACAACAGCAAAAATATAGGAAAAAAGAGTGCAATAATCCGAAGCTAGCAAGACAAAGAAATTCTGCTAAAGTTAGCGCTCAATTTTTTTGTCTCATTGTCGCTGCTACAGGAAAAATTCTTGGCATAACGTCGCTTCCAGGACAACAACAACAACAACAACAAGACAGGAATGCCAAAACAGATACTCCACTCTATGGGCCTGTTGTCGATGAAGCTGAAGGCTATTAATCAATGGCAGACGCACTTCAGTTGGCCACATTTTTTTAGTTCTTGTATTTATTTTGTGTTTTCAGACCTATTTTGGGAGCTTTTCGCTGAGTGTTTAGCTGCCGCAACAGCTGCCGGCTAGAAAGTGTTGTGCTTAGCCAAAAGGTTAAACACAGTCAGCCACGCCTATCATCAACCAACGGCCCCGGCCAACGCCCCCGTCTCCGTCTTCCTCCCCACCCACTCGTTAACGCGCAATTAGCGAACATTTGACGAGAATCTTGTTGGCATTTTGAATAATTATGACAATTGAAAAGTTTCTGTCAACCGAAGCGCGCCAGACGAATGCGTTGAAAGGCGTGGCAGGGGGTGGCGGTGGGTGTGAGGTGGGCTTGTGCATGGGTTGACTGGCCCAATAATGAGGTTAGCTGATTGGCGCCATCAACAACAAGCATAGCATCAGAGCAGAACAAACGGCGCCATGTGTCAACAGTAAATTGCTTAATTAATGGTCGCAGAGAGCGGGAAAAGTGTTGCAAATGTCTGGGAAAACTCACTCGATGATAAGATTGAGGCTTAGACAATCTGAAATTTAAATCAATTTGGCGCTGTCTGATAATCATAGGTTGGATAGAAAATGTACTCCTTTTGCGTCTGACACTTCATTGATGAGTTGGTTATATTATTATAGATTAGCATTGCGTAAGTGTGAACTGACTGAAGAAAAACCTTGAAGGGAAACTTCAGCATCAGGTTTTTCACTTAGTTCATTTACAACTGATGTGAATTGGTAGTTCGTCAATTTGACTTGTTTATTATATGTATTTATATGAACATTAAATGATAATTTTGTAAATATTCAACTGGCAAAACTGTATTTGGTTCTCTCTCTTTCTCTCTCTGTGTCTGTTTCTAGGTGGCCTTCTATATCCTTGTAATAGCCTTGCGCTGATTGTTGGGCTGACGTGTCGCTGACAGCCAATTAGTTTTGTTGCTGTTGTTTGGGCATTATTTGGTTTAAACGACAGACTCGTCGCGATTTACACGTGCAAAATCGTCTTAATAATTGATGCGAATGTTTTGCTTCACTTTGCTTTGTTCCGCTATATATACATACAAGTATAGTATATCTCTCTCTCTCTCTCTCTCTCTTTTTCTCTCTTTCTCTCTCTGCATGTGAATGTGCAGCTAGTGCCGGAAATCACTAAACCAACAAAATGGCCGAAAAGACTATGCGTGCCGGCTAACCTGAGCTCCTCAACGACCTTCCCACCCACACACCCATTCAAGTATGTATGAATGCTTGTGTATGTGTGTGTGTGTGTGTGTGTGTGTGTGTGTGTGTGTGTGTGTGTGTGTGTGAGAGTATGTGTGAGTGTCTGTTTTGGGGTCAGTTGCCGCAATCAATTTCGATTTAGTAGCTGCCATAGTTTTACTATGCGCCATTGTTGGATTATCAACGCCATCCAGTCAGCTGGAGTGCGACTACGAGCGAGAGTGTTATATTGAGAGCGGACAGAGGAATGGGTAGACCGAGACAGAGATAGAGAGAGAGGCAGAGAGACAGCGAGTGAGAGAGAGTGATAGAGAAAAAGCCTGCTGTTTTGTAAGCCCAAAAGTCGCACGCCCACTTAATTAAATGCCCTGGCTAATTCGTACTTAACCTTGAGAGAGCGTGCTAAACCAAACAGACAACACATTCGATGAGCACCTGCTCCACACTCTTCTGCCACGCACCACCAATACACCTCACAACATCGCACCACTGCACCACCACAGCTCTCTTTGTACAGTGCTGGCCCTCAACTGACCTGAATGAGCGCCTAGCGGCGTCTGATTCTTACAATGCATTCGCTGAAGATAAGCCGCAGTAAGGCCGCATCGGACACAATGCCACATGGGGCACAGGCGGCGCAGGCAGCACAACTACCACAAGCAGCAAAGAACGAAACGAATGCCGAGCGTCTTCTTCTTCAACTTGTAGCCAGTAACTTGTGCTTCTTCCTATGCATGTCATTCGATTGCGCTCTGTAACAGGCACACACGTGTCAAAAAAAAAACCTAAGAGCGGGGGTGTGGGTGGCCCGGAGATATATGCAGAGAGAGGGAGTGAAAGTGGGGGGGGGGGGGGAGAGAGGCGAGAGTGAGAGGGGGAGGGAGAGGGAGTGTGTGAATTACAGCACATTTGCTTTTTCTGCTTTGCGTTGGCATTTTTCTACTCAATAGAACGGAACGGCAGTAGGCAGTAGGCTTTGAATGCCTGCCTCACCCTCTGCTTCTGCTGCTGCTGCTGCTACTGCTTTTGTCAGTTTATTTTTATTTTTTACTTTTTTTTTGCTGTTGCCGCTTTTGGTATTGCCTTGGCTTTAGCTTTTGCTGATTCTTTTTCTCATTATTTGCGGTTTGCTGCGCAAAGTTTTGCCCGCTTTGGCTCGCATATTTCACCTGTAATTTTTGCAACTTTCAATTAGGAAGGCATTAAGCCAGAAAGTGCTTCCATTGAGCAAACCCCCCCCCCACCCCTACCCCCATCACCCCTATAAAACGAGGCGGAATGAAAGGTACTGGCCACAGAAAAAAAATAGCAAGCCGGCAGCTAAAGAAATGTGCAGCAAAAAAAATATGCCAAGCTGATGACTCGAATGGTTCGCATTTGACAGTCTATCCATTACCCCCTTACTCAGCGCCTTACCCGGGCCACATCCGAACGGGAGCAGGTTGCTGACATCAAATTGTATTTCATGCTCGTCTTATATTTGTTTGTGACCTCTGGGCGTGGCACTTTAATTAAAATTCCAACCACACTGCACTTGACTCATAATAATAAATATGATTTGCCATTACTGAACGAACAGCAGCACCAGCAGTAGTCCATAGTATTCTCTCTTAGCCAGGTCAAGGATGAGGTAACTCGGGGTGAGTCGGCCCTAGAAAAATCAAATTGCAATCTCATGCAAGCAAAACTACTAAAAAAAGTCGAGTATATATATATACCAAAAGCAATTGATTAAGTGCAACAAACAGCTTCATTCTTACCGAATTCGGATTGATGGAGTTTTGGGCAACTAATCAACGATACTTTAGTGTATCTATGAAATTTCTTGCAAGTTCAAAAGTATTAAAAATATGCATATTTTGTTCAAATGTGTAACATTTGTAAGTCAAAACAAAGAAATATTATAATCGCATTACTTCGTCATTAGTTTCGCCTCATAGCTATTCAATGTGTTATGTAAATCGATTGTATTTGGTGTTCTTGCTGTTGATTATGCTCTCATTAAGCGTGAAACTCACCTGTAACGAGAAAGGAAAAAAATGGGAATGAAATCATCTATTAAAATCAATGTTTATGAATGTAACGCAACTTTTAGTTGGTTAACAAGATAAAAAATCGTGTCCAACATCAAATGGCTGCCAAAGCAATTGACAAGCCAACAATTACAACAATTACAGCAACTAAACGCACATTTGTATGAATAAAACAAATAGTTGTCGAGCATTGTGAATACGGCGAATAAAAACACAAAATGCAAGCACACAAAAATAATAACAAAAAGAAAAAATAAGTAAGAATACTGTAGTCGAGTGAGCTCGACTACGATATACCCTGCTGTTGAATATAAAATAGTTTTATGGTCAAATTTAAAATTTGCAGAATGCACACAAACATGCATCGATTTCCGCATATTTATATATATATATAATACATAATTATCGGACATAATTCCATTTGCCTGTTACATACTTTTGCACAAATCGATTCTACCATTCTATTCACCCATTTTCAGGGTTCACGGTATACAAATGCTAATGGTCAAAAAGTGTTGAAAACCACAGAAACAGCGAAAAATTTTTGCTCTCTTAGCAAAAAATTATGGCTGGCAAATATGAAGTTACAGGAAATGGCACAAGGGGGTGGAGAGGGGCGAGGAAGTGTGGTGGGGGAGGGGGCTGGTGGTTGGTGTGTGTGTGTGTGTGTGTGCAGAAAGTGTGGAATCATTTGCTCATTGCATTTATATTTGAAGCGCGTCATGCTGAAGTATGGGTAAAATGGAGGAGCTCAAATCAACAGACAGAAAGGTCAGAAAGTAAAGAAGAAGATGAATGAAGAGAAAGAGAGAGATAGAGAGAGAGAGAGAGAGAGAGAGAGATTGGCAGAGAGATATAAGGGGAGAGAAATGAGAAATCAATGTTAATGTGTTTTGGGGGAAATGGTATGCTGTTCCAAGTTTGTTCATTGTAGAAATAAGCCAAGAAAAGCTAAAGCTTAGAAATGATTAGAAACTAGTTTGTAATGTGAATAGCATTGGTCATTATCAAAGGGTTCAGGATATATGAATGAGTGCAATGGCGTAATTATAAATGCTCGACTTTTTTTCGTCCATTTTCGTCCATTTATTGAGAATAACAAAATGGAATCATTATTTGAATGTTGCTGAATAATAGATACACTCAACCATTCAGCCGCTTGTATTCGCTCGTCCACTTGCTTGTATTCATTTTAAATGGGTTTTCGCTTCCTCCATGGGGACATTTTAGTGTGCACAGCAAACATTGAATGTGAAATGAATGGTGTTTAATTAAATTTTTTAGGAAGCATGCACCTGAACACGCGAATTCAATATGCAGTTGAGTGCAGTTAGATATAACATAATTAGTGCAATGACCATACAACGAATGCATTCATTTTTGCAACATTAAACATTCATTTGTTATTCATATCACAATGTGCAATTGTTTAAATGTCATGTAAGTGATTTAAATGCATTTTCAAATGAGCACAAATCCAACGCATTAACAGCTAAGACCCATAGACGTTATAGATAGAAAGAGAGAGAGAGAGAGAGAGAGAGAGGGGAGGGAAAATGGCACTGAGAGTGGTATAGAAATTTGATTGCGAGGGCTGTGATATATAACGCTTCTGTGCATCTAATTAATTACAAAACTTTAATCGCCTAACGATAGCTGTGTATTACACAACTCCCACACTCCCACTCAAAACCCGCCCCCCCTCCCCTTTCCCCAAGCAAGCCTATGCATTGCCTTACCTATATAGATTGTGTGGTTGGCTGGGGCTAATATCATAAATGTCTGTTGCCGCCCTTAGCCACTGCGGCTGATGATTATTATTATGGTTATTGTTATTAGCGCTTCGAGATTTATGTGCAAAAATGTATTATTTGCTTAGGTTCTACTCGAAATGCAGTCCACCTTATTGTTGTTGTTGTTGTGGATCCATAAATTTAACTGAAAATGAGCATAATTTTTCATTTAAGTGGAAATTAATATAATACGCCCACGCAGCTACGCCCAGCTAATTATGTCACGTCGGAAATTCAGCTGCAATGGCGCAAGAGAAACCGACGCACATACCTACAAAAACATACAGAGAAAGAGAAAGACAGACAGAGAGAGAGAAAGAGAGAGATAGAGAGAGATAGAGAGAGAGAGAGAGAGACAGAGAGAGGGCATTAAAAAAAGAAAACCGTGTGACAAATTAAAGCAATGAAAATATTTTGATGAATATAAATGCCAAAACAAACGGCCGCTGGGCGTCACCAAAGTTTGCTTCGCTGCGAAATGAATTATTAATTTTTATGCAGCATTTTCCCTAACAGAAACCTTTGCAAAAAAAAAAAAACGCAACAACATTTTGTATTCCCCTGTGGTGTGTATTCAAATGTTGTCGTGTAGTTTGCCACACACTGAGGGAGACGTCACCAAGACCATTAAGTTTATTTATATATTCTTGATCAACATCACTAGCCAACTTAATGCATTCGATGTCGTTCTGTCCATCTGTCCGTCTGTCTGTTTATACCCAAGCTAGAAGCTATCTTGATTAAACTGGGCACATAACCGTCTTTTTGATCTTGACAGTACATATATCGGAGCCTATCGGATCTGATGAATATGTCATATAGCTACCGTAGTGGAGTTCTTGAACGAACAACTTTTTCGCTTGCCAAGATTTCCGCACTAAAATCAGCCACATAGATCTACTATATGATATAGGCCCATAGCAACTCACAGCAATTTGAAAACGCCAGTTTATTTTGGGTTTTCAAGGGAATGCCATCGTTGGCCTGCCTTGTCATTATACTAAAGCTTATGGACATTTTTATAGCCTTTTGATTAGCTTGGAATTGATTTTGTGCTCTAATATCTACATATATATGCAATTATATAATATATATATATACTATGATAGTTCGATTTGTAACAACAAAACGAAATCTAAAAAGGTTTCGTGCAAATGTGTGTCCGTCTGTATGAACGGGTCTCAGTGGCTAGGTTCTTGTGTCCTACGTGCAGATGAAGATTGCTTTTTTGGATTATTGATTCATTTTTGGCTTGTGAATTAATATATATATATATATTTATATATAAATATATATACAATACAGCATTCATACTTGTTTATTTAGATTAATTCTTGAATGTTGGACTTACACTTTAACTCTTTTTTTTTAGATTGCACAATATCAAAATATCCTAGGTCAAGCACTAACCCAATTTCGTCTTCAACAGACATTTGCTCAATATTCGTAGCACATAGATACACATGAAAGTCTTTAAATATATGACTGGGTTGCTTTAACAAAGTCTTATCTAAGCATTGATGGTAACAAAGGAAATCAATTGCGTTCTTTTAAGAATTTCGACAATATTTTATTTGTACAGTTGCGTGTCAAAGCCACTTTTACATCTGTAATATGTGTTCTGCTGCTGGCTTTGCTTTTGCTGCACACATCCACATCCACACACACACACACACACGCACACATACACGCACACATAAATACACACACACTCTCACACTCACATCCATTGGGCATGCGAAGTTATGTCCAGAGCGCAGGCGAAAGTAATTTTATGTATCTGTGGCTCATTAATAATTGAGACCCTAGCAAGGAAATCAAAGTTGTTTGTGGTACTAGCAATCCCCTCTGCACTCGTGCCACAAACATGCCCATATACCCCGCCCACTCCCTTCCACCGTTGCCTGCTGATAAGGCAGCGGCGTACTAGTGCCGTTAGTTTTGTTGCCGCTGTCGTGCGTTGTCGCCCAGAGTATTCCGTTTGGGGCACGCAAATGAGTTGCGTATACGCAATATTTCAGCAGCCAAAGTAATGCACAAGCCACGTTCTGACCATATACCAAGCGACCAGATGCCAACAGTACACTCAGGCAAAAATAAATCGCAAAAAATAATTCTAGTTTAGGCTGAAAACTAGAAAGCTTTTCTGGTTCCCTACAATTTATTTCTAAATATACAGAAAACCATATTTTTAATTTATAAAATTCGAAATTTTGGCATTACTTTTTTTGTTTTTAAGTAAAAAGTAGAAAAGCAAAATCTCTGATTTGAAAACATCCATTGCAATATTTCGAAAAACTGAAGCACATAACTTGCTGTTTATTGAGTTAAAAACTAGATTTCTGGGGAATTGTAGTTCAGAGTGTAGGAGTTTAGGGAGGGGGTGTTGTCCTTTAAGCGTGCTGTAAGCCAATATCTCTATTATCATGCTGTTGCTGATGTCGATGCTGCTTCTGTTGATGCCATTTTTTTTTACCGTTGTTGTTGTTGTTGTTGCTATGTAGGCTTTCTATTCTGCTCGCCTGATTCAATGAATTTTTCACAAAACTGCAGTTGGACGTACCGTCGAAGTGGGGAACTGGGGACGGATGACAGGAAGGAGGAGGCGTGTCCAAACAAATGTATGCAGCACGCAATACGTTGCTCGGCGTGTTAGATGCGTGTTTTAGGGTAGGAGCAGAGGAGAAGGAGATGGAGGCTGAGAGGCAGCAACTGCTGCTGCTGCCAAAAAAAAAGTAGCCAAGCGGCAGAGGAAGTTATGATTGTTTCACGATCTGACAAATACAGCAACATGCTCTCGCATTTCCATCTCTCTCTCTCTCTCTTTCTCTTTCTCTCTCTCGTTCTCTCTTTCTATCGCTCTCAGTCTGTCTGGGGCAACAAAAGTAGCCAGGCACATGCTTTTTGGATTGCTCGACAAATTTATGCGCCTCCGTTGGATGCGCCCGGAACATGCAATGGGGCAATGTGGCTCCGGTTAGCTCTTCACTGTTTGCTTATTTGTTTGCTTGTTTGTGTGTGTTTGCTTGTTGGCTGGCTTTTATCAACCCTTTGAGGGTTGTGCTACTTGCGTGCGTATGTGTGTGTGTGTGTGTGTGAGTGTGTGTGTGTGTGCGCTGGTGTGTGTTTGGCATTGCTAAAAATATTGTGGCAAATCTTTCTCTCTGTGTGTGTGTGTGTATGTGTGCATTATTCGCCTCGGCCTAAAAGCAGGCAATGAAATTTTCATGCTCACTCAATTGTTGCAGTTGACAGTTTTCGCCAAAAAAGCCCAAGAACAAGCAATAAAACAATGTAAATGAAAAGTTATGAATGCACTCATTTGAAAGAGGAAAACCAACGCAACCAACCAGAAATTGCCAGTGGAACAGCACTTGCCACGTGCAGCAGATGCACTTGCCGTGCAACAGCAATTAATACTCGTTTTATCCGTATGCACATATTCGCTTGACATTCGTTTGGCAAAGGTAAAAGATACAACTGAGATTATTGGTAGCCTTCGTCTGCGGAATACTATAATTCTGCATTTTAATTTGTGGCAGCACATTAAGGATGATATATTTATTATATACATATATTTTTGTACATTTTATGCACATCAACTGCTTGTTAGGCATGTATTTTTCATTTAAAAACACTCGCAAAACAAATCATTCAATGATATATCTGTGTTTAGATTTGTGCTTAAAATTGGCTTAAAAAAAATGACACTTAAATGAATATGGCTATAGTGTGCATATGCACATTGCGGATGCTGACATGTCAATTGGCCGGATTAACAATGATTAAATGTGATCAAATAATAGTAAATATATTTAATATACACAAATTAAAACAAAAACATAACAACGTGATTAGATAATCAGTGTCTATTTTTGACATTTGCTGCCAAATACTTTGTGTATAGACCACATACATACATATGTACATATGTATGTATATGTATACATGTATTCAGCCATGTTTGTATTTTGCTGTCTGATCCCTTGCCTTGGCTTTATAAATGCTCCAAATAAAACAACAACAGCAATTGCCAAGCTTTGAAGTTAGATTCATTTGACTTTCACTTTAGCGCCCTCATCCCCTATAGACACACACACACACACACACACACACACATATACGCACGCACACTCACTCAGAATACAAACAAGCAACAGCGCTGAGCATTTGGCATTTAACTTGAGGCTTTTCAACCATCTCAAGAGAAGCAGCAGCACAGCAGTTGTAGAGCTTTAATTACCAAAGGAAGCTCCCGATTGTACAGTAAATATTCTTAAAGCTTTAAGTTGTGCCCTATTCTCTCTGCTGTTTTGGGAATGTGTGTGTGTGCATGTTTGTGTCTGTGTGTGTATGTGTGTGTGTTTGCAATGCTTATACCGGCTCTTCGGCTGGCAATTGTTGCGCCAACAACAACGTCAGCAGCAACAATAATACGAAGGCGTGATACGTAACAAGCGGCGAGGCAGAGAGAGAAAGAGAGAAAGAGAGCGACATAGCAGTGGTTAAAGCACAAGGATAAAACAAAACAAGAACAAGAACACACCGAAAAACAAGAAGAAAAATGAAAAAAAAAATGCGCAAGCATTTTAAAATTTTAATGCGGCGCTGCCAACGGCAACAGCGACGCAGAAGATACGCTGACTAAGCAGCGCTGGCTGCGGGAGAAGCTCGCGTCAATAATACGAAATACGTAATACTGAATGTCGAATGTGTCACTTCCTCCCCTCTCCTTGCTTTTCGTCTTCTGTCCCCTGCCCCTCGTACACTAGTGCTTCGCTCCGCTCAGAAGCCAAAAAATTACGAACGCGACATGAAACGCTGATAAAAACGACAATTGATGGGCGTACGTGGGCGCATTGGGGCGTGGGCAATTGCTGAGTTATGTTTATGACAAATGCGAGCGCATCACTGGCACGGGCACGAGCACGGGCACTGGGCGGATGATGCTGTCGCAGACACGACCCCTCAACCGCCCCATTCTCCGCATCGCCTGCCCTTGCCCTTGCCCTTGTCAGTGCCCTGTACCCTCTTTACTAACAGCGTCGACTTCTATGCAAAACAAGTACATTGACTACGCTATAAACTTTGGAAATAACTGAGAAGGTGATTTGAAAAGTGTTTGAAGTATATGTCGCAGTATGTGTGAGTGCTTTATTAGTACTCCATTCATTTCATATTGAAAATGCAATTAACTTTCTACAAATAACTGATAAGCATAAGTACCAACAATCCACAGTTTTAACTACTCAATTTTTCCATTCTATTGATTTTGCTTTAATAATAATAATTGCAAAATCAGTAGTAAGATTCAATAATTTTCACATTCCTGTCACATTTCAAACAAAAATTCACGTAAGCATATTTTGGACTATTCTTAAGCCAAATCTTTATCTTCATCTTGGCTTTAAAGAGCATTGTTAAGTTCGTGTTGTGAGCTTTGCGTTGATCTTTAGCTTTGATGCTCTCTCATTCATATTCAATTTTTTATTGTTGTCGCCTTTTGCCTTGCCACGCGTTACGTGTCCTGCTTGGCTAATAAGACCCCTTCCCCTCCCTGGCGACATCCGCCAATAGGCACAAAATAAAAGTACGAGAAAAGAGTTCACAAGAAAAATATAAAATTTGTTATTGTTACAATGCGAGCGAACAACAGAACAGTGCTCAGTGTGAGGGCAGAGGGAGGAGCAGGAGGTGCAGGAGGTGCTGGCAGGGCGTCTTTCCATTGTCAATCACATGCAATTTAAATAAATTGAGTGTTTTATGGGGTTTTCAATTTGATGCGTTCCGGTTTTGATGTTGGGGCCAGCCATCCTGTCACCACGCATATTAATCATCATCATTATCAGCATCAGCAACAGGAAACAAGCAGCAAGCAGCCAGCAGCAACTAACAACAGCATCATCATCATCATCATCATCATCATCATCATCCAGGCCAGAGCTCAACTGAATTTCAGTAAGCTTTTGTTTTGGCCGGCCAATTGCCAAATTGCAATGGACGCTGATGAGCTGCACAAAAATAATCAGCCATCATTTTGCATATTGCATATTGCATGGCGTTGCACACCCGATGGACGCCAGCTGCTGCTTTAGGCCTACGTGGCGGGTGGGGGGTGGCGGGTAGAGCGACGCCCCAGAGAGAGGCAATGCACAATTGGCAACTGGCTGGTACTCGCTGCAATTAATGCACGTACATTAAATTCAATTTTGGGGCTTCACATCGCATTTTATATAATGCCAAAACACGCACTCACATATGTACACGCACACACAAACAACACCGTGTGGCTGGCGGGCATACGAATACCCCACAGCGAATAATAGCTTGTCGTGTGAGGTGGCTGATATGACACGTGGATGACACTACCTGGATAAGTATCTCTTTTAGGCGAAAAGTTCTTGATCGTCAATGACTAAAGTCGATTCTTGTCCTGAGTAGTGCAAGCATCTCGTGACCTCCGGCTGTTGGCCAGGTAACCCCCGGATAACCGTTGAGCATCCGCTTAGCGGCAAAACAGCACGTGGCAGAGTCCAGTGATTCTTTGGGGTACGTCTACTGGAACCCCCTGTGAAATTTAGGCTGAAGGTATCAATATTCTAGCATATCAGTAATGACTGCTAGGGTAATGCTTCTACCACCTCTGTCCGCTTAAAAATTGGCAAATCTCCAAGCACGCTTTCTGGTTCGTCGTCATTAAGTTGACAGTGGAGGTTCAGAAGTCACACTCCTGGAGCTATCTGCACAGGTTCAGGCATGAGGACACCCCGCAGTGCCCGACCTGTCTGGACACCATCGAGGATCCGGAACGTGTGCTCTATAATTGCTCGAGATATAGGGGAGTCATTACCTCAGTGCCCCTACCGGAAAGCTTGGTACAACACATTATGAAGTCTCCGTCACACTGGTGAGATGTCCGCCAGCTCATCATATACATACAGAAGGATCTGAGATTATGCGAAACTGAGCAGCGTGTGACGTAAAGAGCCTAGTTAGGCAACCCACCCCGGCGAAGTAATACTTTACGGTGATACTGCCGGGTCTGGGCGTGTGTGTGTGGGGGTGAGTTTACTACTACAAATGAAAATTAAAACGATTAGGAAAAAGAGAGTTGTGTCTCGGCCGTATTTAATTGTTTCGCAGCTACTGGCCAAAGGTAAGCCTGATACCCTATGATTACACCCCCAAAAGCTTTCATCTAAAATGCTTTTAATTGACGACACTCGGAAAAACGATTGCCAAAATCTACAACTTAGCTCAAACAGACAAAGAAAGACGTAAATAGATAAAAAGAGCGTTGATCATTTTATGAAATTTTCCATTTGATTAATAAAAGGAATGAGAAAATTTTGTTTGCATTCACTCAATGTTCTAAATATGACACTGCATATTTTTCTGAGTGTATTTTGTATACTTAAATGTAATGTGTATCATTATCATTACTTAAGTAAATATAATTTCAATCGCATTTATACGATTCAATTCGTTAATATCGGCTTCTTACTGGGTCAAACAAACTTGAAGAATATTTTGAAAGTGGATTGTTAAGACTAGGCTATTCTCAAGCTCGACAAATTGACACATATTGAGCGGCAAACAAATCAAGTACAAAATAATCTAAACCATATATAACTTATATGCTTATACATATGAATATGAACTCATTCGAGTTTTACTTAGTTCTGGCCGTGGCATATATAATTGTCCATGCTAGTGACCTACCGTGACATCCCGAGAGATATCGTGACACGAAATCGTGAGTCGCACTCGTGACTTTTCGGTAAGCGTGTGGCTCGCTCGGACCCGGAACTAAATCACATACCAAAATTATAGTTTGTTGCACCCCGGTGCATCCCAATTGTTTGTTGAAAATTCAATCGAGTATTAAGTAACACATACACGCACAAGTTTAAATGTGTGTATGTGGGTGTGTGCAACTGTGGCAAAGTGTCACATTAACTTGCTTAAAACGCAGCGAGCGTGCAGCGTGAAAATTGCAGCTGCTGTGCATGCGTTGCTCGTTGCGCGTTGCACGTTGCGCACAAGTACGAAGCCTGGATTCGGGCAGGGCCTGGCCGGAATAACGGCTGTTGGCAGTCGCGCAGGATAACAAGAACAATGAGCGTTAAGCGTGTCGCACACCAACAACAATTGTCACAATTGTTAAATATTTATAATAATAGAGTTTTTATTGCTGTGGCCACGTAAAATATTAAGCGCGCTTATGCGACAACTCGGCAGTAGCGTGGGGGCATGCAGCATGCAGCATGCAGGACGCAGGCGACGAGCCGTTAACAATGGCGCATTTCCGGCTTTCCACAGTCACAGTTGCAACCTGCCACGCCCAGCATGCAACAAATTGAAAAACATTTATTTGCTTAAAAGCGTCAAGTATTTTTATTATTTTTTTTTTGTTCATTTCTTGCCTCATTTTTGCCATTTTGTTTTTATTGTTGTGCAGTTTCAATAATTTATTTATGATTTGTTTTTTTATTTTTTTTATTTGCGTTTAACAAATTTTATTTAAATTTTAATTATTTTGCTTGTTTTTTGGTCACAACTGCAGGCATGTCAACAATTGGTTGGCCAGTTTTGATGTTATGTTGTTCTTGTTGTTGTTGTTCTTGTTGTTGTTGTTGTTCTTGTTATGTATTGAGTTTAACGCCCCGCAACACAATTTTAATTTGCCACAGTTGTTATTGTTGTAGTTGGTGCTTTAAACAAATAAACTTAACTCTGTTTTGTGGTTGTTGTGTTTGGTTGTTTTTAATGAATTTGTATATTTTATGTACAACATATTTTGTGGCATTGCAGCAACAGCAACAAACTGTCAACGACATCATAAATTGTTATATAAGGGGATGTGGGGCTCAGTAGGTGAGAGAGCAGCTCAAGAGACATGTGTACTGGTTCGTTATACATATAATCAAGTATGCATAAGGATCTAAAAATGGATTCTACTATCCAAATAAATAAAGAAAGTGCGACAGGGCGAAAAGTTATATAGATTCGAGATATATTGAAAGAAATACTCTTCCTAAAACCATAAATATACTAAGTAAATAGATCATATAAATAGATATAAATAGATATAGATACAAATGCATACAATCAGAGTATTTAATGACAAACTTTCTTTTTCTTAACAAATGTAAAGAAAATCCAAAGAATTACTTATATTCAATCTCACAATTCACAATATTCATCGCATGCACGCCGATCTTCATCGTGTCATTTAGTTGAGCTCTGCTGAAAGTTGATTGCTTAGTTGTTGTCTATAATTATGTAAAATTCAGCGCTTTTAGTGGTAAATTCATCAAAAATTCTGAGGCGGTCCGCAACATATTCAATTAGCCACGTGTATCTCAAAGGGAATCTTTGAACACTTCTTAGGAAACCTTTCAGGCTTATTAATGAGTAGTAAAGAAGTGTTGCTAAGCTACTTTGGCTGACATAAAAAGAATGTGTCATCAAAGAAGTACTAAGACACATTTGGCTATTAAATTAAGTCAGAAACTTTTAGCACTCTGGGGCTGGAAAACATATAAATCGCCAATTTATATTATTGTACTTGAATTTATTAAAGTTTTCGATTGGTTATCGATAGAAAATTCTATGTTATCGATTCTTTGCTGGTGATGAAGGGTAAGTAGCAGAAAAGAGTTTCATGTATCATAGTAACCAAGTTACCCATTTTTGGCTTTGTGAGCTGAGTATAATACTAACCACATCTTAAATGGGTGTATGTGTGCGTAGGTGACGTAGGACACAAAAGTTCAACTGACTGTAAATGCTTAAATGATTTAAATGCAGACTCGGCTCTCACCACAAAGTCTGGCATACGGCAAATAAATGAATGAATGAATGAATGAATGGATGGATGGATGGATAAACGAATGAATGGACAAATGTGGGAATATGTGCCAGACTGGCCGCTGGCTCAGTTTAGAATCTGTCTGACGCTTGGCAAACTTGCAGACAGCTCTCAACTATGCTCTGAGAGTGGATTTCGATGCCAGAGCACATGGGTAACTAATTTGCCAGAAAGCATATACAGCAGCAGCGAGTTGAGCAGAGTGAGAGACAGGGGCAGGAGCAGAAGCAGGGAAGAGGAGCACAGTTTTAAGTTCCTTGGCTGCTTGTTATAATTATAATCAAACTTAAAACAAATTTCCTAAATAGTTTTAGCTAGCTATCTCCCTCTACACTGTGTGTATTACGCTTAGACTACGCGTATCTCTCTCTTCATCTCTCTCCCTCTTATTATCTCCATCTGTCTGCCTGTCTTGCTCAGGCATTTTCTGTCACTCTTGCTGCTGCTGCTGTTGGGAGTAAAAGTTTTTAAGCTGTGGCCTCTGCAAAGTTTTTTGACTCAATGAGCTCAAAAATCTCTTTTTAATACTTAAGCATAACTAAATTAACATGCCTAAGTGAGTGTGTGTGTGTGTGTGTGTGTCAGTGTGTGTGTGCGCGCGCGGGTGTGTGTATATATGTGAGATTTTGCGACGCAGCCACAGTTTGCAAATTTTTGTGTGTGCAAATTAAATTTGCTCAACGTTGTAAAACCGAACTCCTCATTTTTTGATAGCCTAGGCGCGACGCCTTTAACGCCCCACATACGGGGCGGTATAGGCGTGGCTTCGCAGCGGCACGGTTGTGCTGTGTGCACATGCAATTTGATTTGTGGGTCGTCGAAAGCAGCTCAAAATAAATAAGCCCACAAACCCATCCAGCTCAGTGCGCCACAAAGTATGCAGCACTTTTCGAAATAAGCCAATTAATCGCTCTTGGTTGTGCAGACGGGAACGGTTCTGTTTTCAGGGGAAGGGACTCTGATCGACTAATAACTTACGTACTGATAAGCATTTAGATAAGAAAGTACGATATTGGATTCCTGTGTTGGGTATTAGCGGTTAATTAGGTAAAAACTAAATAGTTTTGGCAATGCGTTGAGATACAGATGGAGATAAAGAGGGAGCGAGAAAGAAGTAAGCAGAGAGCGATAGAGAGGGAGAGAGAGAGAGAGAGAGCTATGCTATCTTTCTTAAATAAATTTTTCCCACCCAATACATTCTGTAGCTCAATCCTCAACTTTCAGTACAAAAAAGGCGAGGTTTACCATTGGACAATCTACTATCAGCAAGCTTACTGTGTATTTACCAGCTGGTAACAGCTCCTAGTCCAGCAGCTTTGGCCAGAGCATTCTAACTTGTTTCCTATTTATTTCCTGCAACATTGACTTTAATACGAATGATCTAATAGTTGGGATCTGGCGCACATTAATGATTTTATTCGATTATTTTTTTTATTTTTTTTTTGGTTTTGGTTTTCAGTGTGTATGTGTGTGTTTGTGTGTGTTCGCATCATATGAAATGATTTGCCATAATGTGCGCAAAATAAAACATGAGCCTGGCCGAAAAATTGAGTTGATGCCCGCAGATACATCAAACGTGGCCTAAACTACGACGAAGCTATATATAAAGCTGTCTATCTGCGTGTGCGTGTGTGTATGTGTGTGTGTGTGTGTGTACGGCACGTTTATTTGTATTAGAGATGACCGCAAAATGAATGTGGCAAGTCCGTCAAACCAAATGAATGCGTTGCGCAATAAGCGGGAAGGAGGGGGAGGGGGCGGGGTGGGTTTTGGTGAGGATGATAGCAACTGCAGTTCAAGCTGGACTGTTAGCCACCGCCAAAGCCAAAGCCAAAGCCAATGCCAAAGCAAATAAACGCTTTCGGGCGCAACATAAAAATTTTATATGCAAATGAAGGCAAACAGCAAAAAAAAAAAAGAAACACAAAATAAAAGAAAATAAAAAAAGGAAATACATAAAAGTCAACAAATATTTTGCTCAATTTTTGTTGCGGTATTTTTTTTTGTTGCTACTTTTGCGCTTCGTTTTGTTTGTTTCCTTAGCTGCCCCACTCAGGTAAAATGGCCAAGCCTTCGGCCAAAAAATAAAAACACGAATAAGAAGTCAGGGCTGCTCGACTTCCTGGATTCGACCAGGCTGACTCGACTGCTTGGGTGGGTTGCGGTTGCTGGTGGTGGGTCTCTGATCTAGAGTCCATGTATCTCAGCAAAGATGCGGCCAGGATGCGAGTAAGCCACCATCGAGAAATTTGGTATTCGTGACTGCGACTGCAAATGCGGCGCTCAGCCCGTGACTGGGCCTATGAATTGAATTATTAAGTAGTGTATGCGAGTGTGTCCAAGTATATATATATATGGGTGTGTGTGTGTGTGGAGGCTGTGGGCGTGACACTTTGAGCAGGTCATTCGAATGCGCAGCATAAGAGAAAATGTTTCGCTGCATAAGAATGGAGTATAAGTAAGTGCTCACTATGCGCCTGATTGCGGACTCAAGGGAAGGGCTGTGGTTGGGTGTTTAACATTGGAAAATGCTTTAAAAATGTGTGTCTTAAGCTACAATAGAATGGTGGTTGAGCATTTAAACACAAGTTACAGAAGCAATGCAAGGGCCCCCAATACAATAATACCAATCGACGATAATCAACCATAACAAATTAGCATCAATCGCAAATGCAAATTGCATAAAAAACGCTTGAAGAACTCGAGCGCGTTTCGCACGCGATTCTTAATTGCTTGACACTTGATGGCAGTTCAGAAATCCCTGCACCCCGTTTACGGATCTTGCCTGCACTGTATACTATTCAGTTAAGGGAAGGACTTAGAAGCCAACTGTGGGCAATTGCATAGCTAACTCAATGGCAACAGATTTCTGAGGTCAAGTCAAGCCAAAGTAATTAGAAAGTAGGCTTTTCGAATTCTTCTCACCTTTCTTTGGAATATGATCAAATATTTGCCAGACATACATATATTAGCTATATGTGAGCAGGGCAATTAACTGTACGTTTGTCAGGTTGCTGAACTACGTTTCCTAATTAACTGTTAATTGTTGACACACAAATTATTTTCAAATAATACGCTCCGATGTGGGGAAAAATTGGGTACATGGGTATATACTACATATGTATATGTTAAGTTGCTTTTCATCTATCAAATGCATAAGCACTTAGCATATTAATCAATCACAAGTGCTTGGACATGACGCAGCTATATTCTGTGTGTGTGTGTGTGTGTGTGTGTGTGTGTGTGTTATCATTTTGCATTCCCCAAGGACTCACATTTGTTTTGGTTTTCATCGTGTTTGGCGTTGAACGTAATTTCAGTTTGTGCTTGTCACCTGCCAGCTAGTCAGCCAGCCCGTTAAGTGGGCGTGTCAAAGCCTCACAACCCTACACCAGCTTTCAATGGGAATAACTATTGTGCCGATTAATATTCGCACACACATTTGTGCATGTTCTTCTATATATTCTATCTTTAACTAACATATAAATCGATTTTTAATAGTCGAGTCGATAAAGTTCCCGAATCCATTTATATGCCAGCAATTGGGCTCCCGCCTGCCAGGGTATGTCACCTTTGGGCATGCACAAGATAACTGTTTTTTATTTTCTTTTCTTACTTGCTGTTGGTCTTAACTTTTGTTTCGGGGGGTTCTTTTCTTCCTTGTTTCTGTTTTTTTTTGCGCAGTTTGTAATTGACATGAAAATTTAATGGCATAATTTTATTTTATACCCGCGTTGCTCTCTGTCTCCCACCCATTCTGCCACTGATTCGACTTGCTCCTCTTCAGCTGCTTTAACTTCATACTGCTTGAGGTTTTTCTTGTTTTATTCGGCTGTGTTTGGCTTTGTGCTTTTTTAGATTAGAAAAGTTTGTCGTAGTGTTGCTTGTTGTTGTTTCACATTGGTTGGCTTTGACATTGTTTATATGGCCAACGCGCCTATGCAGAAACTTGCAGCTAACCTACCCTCCCCAGATCCACCTATCCCCACTGAACCACAAACTAAGCAGCTATACATACATACATACATAGAGTGAGTCAGTGGTGCATTGGGCAAAAGTTTTGGTCAGCCTGGACCCAGGCACATTGGACATTGTCTACTTCAACTGCAACTTGGCAAAAAAAAAAAAGAAAAAAAATGAAAAACAAGTAAAAGATAGCAAACTCTGTACTCGGTTGGTTTCAGCTGCACGGGGCAAGTGCTCTTCTTCTTAGCTGCAAGTGGTAGTATATTATACATATGTCGCTTAAGATTTTGCGACTTTGGCATAGCTCAACTTTTTGCCACTCAGGTTCAAGACTTAAAGTGTACCGCCAAGTTATTGCACTAGAGACTGTGAAGCTGTGTTGGTCCGCAACAAAAGAGTTGATTTAATTAAATAGTTCTTAACCATCTATGTTAGCAGAAAGCATTTACTAAAAGCAGATAAAATAAATTAAGAAAATTGTTAACTTTTTTTTATTGGTTCGCATGTTATGTTAGCATAAGTATGCTTTGCCTAGGATAGGGCAACATGAATAGATGGAATAGTTCTAAAACAAAGAAGAGTCTAATGTGGAGAAGCTTGATAAACTTGTGTTGGCATTTCATATAATATTATAAACTAGATATAAATGATATAGTAATGTATTAGACTACATTTCGTATTTGGTTGACTGCACTTCCGTTTATTGAATGTAAGCTGCTCAAAGCTAAAAAGAAGTTCGTTTTTGCTGCTGCCACTATGCAAATATGAGGTGCAAAAAATGAGAATGTTGTTGTTGGTTGTTGTTGAAACAAAAGTGAAGGAGATGAAGGAGATTGTTGACCACTCTGTTTAAAGCCACAAAAGAGGATATCATGGAAAGGTGCAAATATGCTCATAGTCGAGCATTCTCGACTGGAGCACTCTTGTTTTGGGATATTGGTATAAATTGCACTAACATAGCTTTTCCTAACGTTATAGTCAGTCACTGGACGGTGCCACTGTTATAATACACACATGAGGTTGTGGTCAAAATTCGAGTAATTCTGCTATATATATCTATAGATGTATGTATATACATATATACATATTTATATATATTAGTTATCAGTTAAGCATTTTTATTTTGGATTATTTGTTCATCTTCAATTTGCCATTCATATTTCTGAATTGACCTATTGCCCAAATTTAAGCAATTGAAATTTCATGTAAGATAGAACCATGCTGCCCCTGCTGCCTTGCGCCTTCCACTGTGTCATTGCTACCTTTTGGAGTGAAGTGGGTAGAGCGAGGGGGTGGGTGTGGAAGTGGAGGCAGCCAGGGATCAAGTGGAGCTACCAGCTGCTTAGCCTTTTTTTTTTCATTTCTGGCTTTCTTCTTTTTATTTTGTTTTGTTTTTGTTGTTGTCATCTCTCTTATTTTCAATTCCCTTTGTTCAGCACTCGTTCGCACTCATTCGCACTGCCAGACTCTCTCTTTCTCTCGCTCATCTCGGGCTCTCTCCTCCTATGCTCCTTTTGCTCAGCCTCGCGCCGTTTGTTAACAGCGCATTGTGTGCCTATCCTTTTCCCATTCCATACTCCCCACTCCTCACTCCGCCATCCGCATTCCCATCTCTTTCGCACTCGCTGTCTTTGTCTGTCCTTTCTGTCTAATTCGCTCAGTTGGTGTCTGCTTGGTTGGCCGCTTGAACAAAAGTTTTTTGCGCTAGTTTCTTGACTTTTATTTGCCTCACACGAAGCGCCTTTAGTTTTTGGTTTTTTTTGCTCTTTGTGCGCCCGAAAACCGAATCAAAAACAAAAAATAATACAGCAAATATAAAAATAAAAAAAGGCAAAGAGTGTGTGAGAAAGATAGAGAGAGAAAGAAAGAGCGGGGGCAGCGAGGTGGCAGAGAGGGGGCAGCGAGGCGGCACAGCAGAAGAGCGAAAAGTAGGTAACAACTTTTTGGCCACCTACTTTTCGCTGTTGTTGTTGTTGTTTAATTTGCTGCTTCTGCTGATTCTACTGCTTCTGCTGCTGTTGCTGCTGCTGTCTTTGGCCAATTTCCGGTAATTCAGTTTTATGCAGGAACTTTTTGCGTTTTTATTATATAAATAAATATGATGCCAGTGGCAAATGGCGATGTTCAACGCTCAACGCTCAACGCCCAAAGACCAACAGATCGCAAGCACTCCAAGGTCAGCTATACATGTGTGTGTGTGTGTGTGTGTGTGTGTATGTGTGTGGCGCACTTTAAATCGCTGGGGCTATGGTAAAAGTTTTAGCTTGGCCAAAATACAGCAACAAATGATGAGCATTATTTATGCTTTGTTAGTCTGCGTGCCTCTGTCTGCGTGTATTTCTCTGTGTATGTGTGTGTGTGTGTGTGTGTGTGTGTGTGTGTGCGTGGGTGTGCTGGCTTCTCTTGGGCACTTGGTTTATGTGACTACATAATTGACTTTGATAATTTTCACTTATTGTGGTTGCCTAGTTACGAGCAGCAGCAACAACAACTGGCAGACAGGCAGACAGACAGACATACTGACAGACGCAACAGATTCAAATTCTCTGTTAATTTGATTAGAAAAGTTTGGGCGCGTTCTGCTTCCCATTCCGATTCCCACCCCGCATCTCACGTAGTCAAGCCAGTGTTGCGCTTATGAAGCGCAAATGCTCCACATTTTTAAGCACTCGAAAAGTTTTACTTTTTTACACCCTGTTCACTCCCAAATGGGGGCAATTGGGTGGGTTACTCTTGCGCCGGTGCTACAGATAATCAATTTAGATACAACTATATTTACTACACTGCTCGATCTTCTGTGTCGCCGATGTAGCCGTGCCGAGCATTATATCTATGTGCCACCGTTTCAGGCAACATTTGTGTTGCTGAACTGCTGATGAATTCCTCGAAGAAACGCAGAAACAGATTTCTGCACACACAGTAGTAGAGTCACAGGTTTTGGGTATTAGTTTTGCCTTCATAGTTTTAGAGTATGTAAAAATAATCTATGAAATCAATTTACTCATATGACAGTCACAGAATGCAGTATGGTATCCAACGGCTGATACAAAGACAATTTAACAGAGTAAACAGAGTATTTTACAGTCGGGTCATAGCTGGAGACGTTTCTTTTTTTTTCTTTTTGCTTTACTCTTTTAACAGTTTTTTATTTATTTTTTGAGTGATGCCCAAAGGCAATTGGACGCTTTTGAGCTTAAAGAACACTGCAATATGCATATACATATATACATATATGCAGATATATTTAAGTACCTAAACATATACTGAGTGGCTTTTATGTGTGTGTGTGTGTGTGTATGAGTGTGTATCTGTCTATCAAGTGTGTGCAAGCTGAGGACGCACTTGAAAAGCATTTTCAGCGCCTTTTAGTCCGCGTCGAAAATATTTTGTACTCGTTTGCTGTTTTTTTTCTTTTCTTTTTTTTGAGGTTTGTACTTACTCTGTTGCCTTGGCTTTACCCAATCCCTTTCCCCCGTAGTCTCAATCAACCCACCAACACCACCCCGCACTTCATTTCGCTGCAGAGCTGCTAGCGCTGCTTTGTTGTGGTCTAAGCCACATTTTGTGCGCGAATAGTTGAAAGCCCACATGCAAGGGGAGCGGGAGAAGAGAGTTGGGGGTGGGAGTGGGGTGGGGGTGTGTGAATTATAGAGGCCAGGTGCTGCTGACAAGGGCAGGCAGTCAGCAGGCATGCAGCAGGCAGTCATGTAAGACACGCAAATTTGATTGGCAGCGTTTTTAGTGTGCCAACAACAACAACAAAACGCCAAACAACTTTGTCATTGACAATTGGCAGAAACAAAAAACAAACAAAAATAAATATATAAAATATAAATACAGCATACAAAAGTTAGCCAATTTGATTGGGGGCTTAAACTGAAGCATTCGAGTGAAATGTGGCTCAACAAAATGTCTTTAATCGCAGCGATTTGCTACCAAAATGAAGTCAGCGTAAAGCAGAAAATCGCGTGGGAAATAGAAAAGATTTATTAATTAAGCTTACTCACACTACAGTTGTATTATAGTGAATGGAAATAGTTTATTTTTGTAGTTGCTGCCAATCTAGAATATATATATATATATATACTTTCTTCTCGCTGTAGCATAATTTTCCGCAACTTATCGCTTTTCCCAGTTGAATGCAACCGAAACCATTGCGAATATTTGCATTTGGATTATTATTAAAATCACTTATGACATTTGTACAAATTAGTACAAAATGCAATTGAATGGTGCATCCACAATAAATAAAATAAAGTGCGTGCCTGTGCAACATACACACACACACACACACACACACACACACACACACGTACACGCACACGCTTGTTCAAATATTTCCATTAGACATCGGATCAGCTAATTGGATAATTTCCTTTGGTAGTTCATGCTCCTGTGGCTGAGGCTGCAAGCGAATTACCCTTGATGCCTCTTGATTATAACGTAATTCAAATTCAATGTGAAAACATTAATATGGCATTTGAACTTTTGGCGTGGCGGAGTACGGGTGGGGTAGGGGTAGTGTGATGATATTGAAAATAATTTGGAATTGCAATTTTCGTCATCAACTGAGTTACGCTCTGATTGAAATTAATAGCGCTAAATGCATTGCGAGCAAGCACACACATGCAAACACTTACACACACACGCATACACACGCATACACATGCACATACACATGCAAATGGCAGCTGAGGGTGAGTGACCAAAAAATGCAGCATACTTTTCAGCGCTTCAAAAGTTTCTTAACGACAAGACTTAGCTGTCAGCCCGACTAGCCGCGAGTCCCGCGAGCTGTGTCGTTTTAGGTATATAAATAACTTACCATAAAGAAAGTGTCCAGAGGAAAAGTTGCAGGAAAAATGCGAACAACAAAAATTATTTTTTTGTTGTTGTTGTTGTTGTTGGGGCGGCCTTGCTGCCTGCGGCTCAATCTCGGCTTGTTTTGTTGTTGCCTCTTGTTGCCTGTTCGAGTTTAGCAGCTTCCCGAAAAAACGGGTTTTTCTGTGCTCTTTTTTTTTGTAAGATTTTCTTGTTGTTGTTGTTGTTGCGTTGCTCCTCTGTTTTATTTTAATTTTTTCTCTTTTTTTACGCGTTGAACTTGTGTTGCAGGTGCAGCGCTGCTGGTCGCGTCTTGCGGCAGAGTGGCAGCTTGTTACTTGTCGCCGGAGCCTGCGACCGGTTGCACAGGAAGCAGCATACACACACACACACACACACACACACTTCAGCACACACAAGAACAAAAATATTTAATGATAAGTTTCCATTGATTAATTCCTCCAATTTATTTTTTTTTCTTTTTTTTTTTGTGAAGTGGTTTTAAAAATTTATTGAATTTCACTTAACTCAAATGCAAATATTCAAAGATTTTTGTACATATTTTAGTTAGTTGAACCTACGACAACAAAACAAACACTTGCCAAAAAAAATAATAATCACAAAAATACAAGCAAAAAAAAAAAATGCGATAAAAATTGCGTTAAAGCCAGTATCCGCTTATCTATGTGTATATATTTATGAAATATATTGTTATATACATATATGTCTGGCGATTTTTAGAATTATTTCGATTTTGTCACGCTCTCGGGTAGAGGGCGTGATGGGGGTGGGGGGCAGGGGGTCGTATGCGGACGCTCTTTTGTCGTTTTGTTTTTTTTGTATGACACTTCTGCTGCTTGTTTGGCTTTTGGGTCCGGCTTTATTTGTTTTTTACGTGCTGCGTCTTCACGATGTTAACAGTCGGTATCGCTAACACTACTATCGCTAGTCACAGTCACAGTCAGCACATCTAGTCACAGTCATCAACACAGCACACACAGCACACGGACACACAGCGTCCGCTTGATTCTTTGGGGCGACGACTGTTTGCTAACACGGCGGAACACGTACTAAAACTTGTTTCACGCGCGCCTCGCTGTGTCCAAGAGCTACGTCAAATCAGCGTCACAGCAGCAGCAGCGCCATTCTGCTGCGACAGCAACGCCAGCGTTAACAGCGGTAACAGAGCACAACAGACGGCGGCACGCGCAGCCCACTGCAGTCGGATACTTGAACAACAACTGTTCCCAACGAGCTGGCGTCGCATGTGCTGCTGCTGCTGCTGCTGATGTTACTAAAACAACACAAAAAAGAATGAAAAAAACAACAAGTCCGTCGCAATGTCGCTCTCGAGAGTGTGTACTAAAAACACCGACACGAGCGCTCCAACGACGAAGCGATTCGACGAACGACAGCGTTACCGACTCCTTTATGAAACCAGGTCGTTGTCTTCGTGCCCTCGTGCTCTCGTGCTCTCGTGCTGTTCCTCGTGCTCTGCTGTTGGTCGCCGATAGACAACAGCAGCAGCAGTGACAGCAGCAGCAGTGACAGCAGCAGCAGCTGTTTGTTTAACAGGCGCAGCGACTGTTAAGGATAACAGACCCCCAATAACAGCGTCTCGTTATAAATATATCAAGAACAGAAGCGGGTGGACTTAAGTGATATTATATACAAGCATAAATTAGCCCTCCCTACCCCAGCTGCCCCACACGTTCATTTTCCCCTGTTTCACACACCCACGCACTCGCTCTTGATTGGTGAGCAGCAGATGCAACAGCAGCAGCAGCAGTGTGGGGCAAGCAGCCGGAAGCTAACAAAGTGACAGCAGTAGTCAGTAGGTGCCCTGGCCAAAGGTGGTAGTGATTGGGATTGTGGAAAGGGAAGAGGTGGTGGAAAGGGGTGGAGGAGGGGGGCGGGGGTGTCAGTGAGACCATCGATGGCCGATGGCACGTTGTGAAAGTGTTATATGGGAATGGGGCCTTCTGTCACAAAAACACTGAAATGCATGCAACTGGCACAGCAGCAAACAGCGCACTGAGAGCTGCGAGCTGAGAACAGTTGCCTCAAGATGATAATCCATTAGCGTCACTCCGCAAGTCTTGAGCTGCTTTGCCTAAGTGTTAACCACAACCAGTAGGCAAATAAGCTACTGCTTATGTGATTTGCTTGTATAAAACAACAGGTATGTTGCACTATATCTTTTTATTTAGTTGCATTAACTTGTTGTTGGTTCATGGCCCTTAACCACAACTTAATTTTGCCATCAGCTCAGTTTTCAGCAATCAGTTGAAATTTTTGTTTAAAAATAGTGTTAGATATTGAAATAGGTCCATACTTCCATCGGCGCAGTATTTACTGCTCAGGTCTTACCTGCTTGGCTGTTATTTTATGGTTGAAGTTAGGGGCGAGCGATCAAACTTCCGCCGCATCGGAGCGGTTGTGCGGCAGGGTAGTGTCTTAAGTTATTGCATCTCATAAGCGATATCTCTGTGAATCGGCTGTGAATATTCATATGCTTTGCTTACAAAGACTCTGTGATTTGCCTTGACATTCACACTTTGATTCACAATGATCACAGTGAACATTCACAGTCGAACCAAACGATCACAATGAATGACTTATAACTGATACACCGATTCGCAACATTGAATGGAGACGCCCTCGAATCGGTTCGCGGAACTGTTGAAAAATGGAGCTTAAGGCCCTTTCAATGTTGTTGTTGTTCTTGTTAATGCCATTCATAAATTAACTGATTGTGTATGAGCTGAATAATTTGAATAAAATGCGCATGCAAAAATTGGCACAGCTGGGGCTGCGAACATGAAATTATCGTTAACAACGAAAAGAGAGATGCCAACGAAGAACGACCAGTGAAGAACAAAGAACCAAAGAAAGCTCAAGCTAACAATAGCAACAACAATATCAACAGAGGGAAAACAACAACAACAACAACAACAACCACAACAACATTAATAACAATAACAATAACAATAACAATAACAACGGCAAACAGTTGCCGCCTCATAATTAAAACGCTTCGAGTGGCCCAGAATGCAAGTTACCCAGTTCGCTCAGTTTGTGCCTCACTACTTACACACAGACATGCACACATGCATGCGCATCCATATGCATACACTCTGAAAAATAAGAACATATTTTTTCAGCTCAAGGCCGTTTTTTTTTGAGTGTACACAGATTTCACAAATTATCTTCTAAAAAAGTCTACATTATTTGAAATTTAACGAAACTTTTGACTTAAACTTAGAAATATTTGTAGAACAATCGGAATGAATTTTCTATATTTCAGGGTAATATATTTTTCAGAGTGTATACACAGTGACAATACCTAGAATTCTCTGCTGGGTTCGTTCAGGTTACCATGTGCAAATTGTTTTCATGCCCAAATTGTTTGACGGCGCAACAAAATTTACGAGCAACGCCCCCTAAAACACAAGAGTCCACAAAGAGAGGCAGAGATGAAAAATAGAAATAGAGTGATGGAGAGAAAGAGAGAGAGAGAGAGAGAGAGTAAGTGAGAGATAGTTAGAGATTCCCTCTCGATAAGAAGTGCTTTGAGTGCGGATGCGGCGTTGTGACAGACAAATGTCAATAGTTTATTGCCGCACCACCGCTCACCTATCCACAGAATCATTCCAAATCCCCACAATTCTCCATTCCCCATTGCCCATTCCCGTTGCCATTGCTCATTCCCGTTGCCATTCGGTTGGCAGCAACAAGAGCCGCACATCAACGACAAATCAATGACGACGACACATGTTGGACATGCAACAACAACTTGAAAGAAACTGAAACTGAGTGGCAGACATGGCAACTGCCACAGATTGAAATTGAGGCAACAGCAGCAGCAAGAACAACAATAACAGCAACAATGAAAGCATTTAAGCATTTGGAAGCAATTACCACAGCAATGAAGCATTGAATGAATGACTATGAGACGAACAGAATGCACACATCTGTGTATGTGTGTGTGTGTGTGTGTGTGTCGAGTGTGATCGGTTCAGCGCCTCAAACGAATTTATGCGCATTTTTCCAGGGATTGGGATTACTTACTTAGTAGCAACATTGACGAAGACAAAGACAAAGACGATGAAGTCCACGGCGGAAACACGAGACGCTTCAAATGCCAATGAGCCAAAACGATGAGCCAGCTAAGTGAGACCCATAGAGACAGAGAGAGAGAGAGAGAGAGAGAGAGAGAGAGAGAGAGAGAGATGGATTGAATTTTGGGATGAGTTGTTGACAACGTTGCGTGGAGGCTGTTTCCGTG